>OX451736.1:1038917697-1039517697 GCA_948472305.1 Vicia faba
ATCCCCACCGTTTGCGTTGTTGATGCTCCGGTAGTTGGCTCACCGGTGTCTTTGGCTACTCAAGTTCCATCAGTAATCAGAAGTACAAGTTTGAATACCCCTTCTGTTCCAGCTGCAAAAGAGGAAGAAGGTGTGAAATCTGTAAACCAGGAATTGCCTCGGAAGTTATGGGTGGATGTCCTGAATGAAAATCGAAACCCAGCTAATGGTAGAGCTTTGGCGTTTATTGCTCCATCAATAATCAATGGTGTGGCAGAAGCTGAAATTACTGAAGAGGATATCATGCCAGAAGTTAGGTTTTAGGAATCAGCTCTGATAATGTATGTTCTAGGCGGTGAACTCAGTATGAACATGGTTAAATAGTTTATGACGAAGCATTGGAATTTTGTGCAACTTCCTGCCATCTACTACAATGAGGAAGGATTTTTTCTGCTGAAATTCAACACTCTATCAGATAGAGATGCAGTTTTAATGAAAGGGCCTTATTCGGTACGTAATTTTCCTATGATTCTGCGTGAATGGAGACAAGATTTTAACCTCAAGAATGATCTTCTGCGAACTCTCCCTATCCGAGTGAAACTCCCACAATTGCCTATTGTCTTTTGGGGAGTTTCTAGTCTGAACAAAATTGGAAGCATCCTTGGAACCCCTATTGTGACTGATGAATGTACGGCAAATAAACACAGGGTGTCGTATGCTCGTATTTTGGTAGAAATTGACATTACTAAGGAGCTTCCAAGTGAGATTGTGATTAGGAATAGTCATGGGGAGAAACTCTTGCAGCTAGTTGAATATGAATGGAAACTGCTCTTCTGCAGGAAATGTAAAAAATTAGGGCATAATTGTGAGAACCAGAAATTAAAAGACAAGATTTGGATCCCTAAAGCTGCTTCTATTGAGATAAAGGATATAACCCCTGTTGTTCAAAATTTGGATCCACCAGTTTTGCCTACTAGTACTGTGCAGCCTGTTAAGCCTCTTGATAATAGAAGAGTACAAACTCAACATCAGACTATTGAAGAGGGAGACAAGTGGACTCAGGTTCCAGGCAGTGGGAAAGATAAAGGTAAAGCTATTCAGACTGATCCCCAAGCAGGTATGCTTTCATTTGGTAATGGATTTGATGCTCTAGGAATTTTGAATGATCTCCTAGAGCTTCAAAATACTGGTCCATGTTAATGTCTTGGAATATTAGGGGACTGAATAAATCTGCTAAGATTAAGGAGGCTAGCTCTCGTATCCATTCCCTTAATGCAGATATTAATATCCTGATTGAAACTAGAGTCAAGAGCTCCAAAGCTAGCTCTGTTAGGCAGAAGTTAAATGTTGGTAACAATTATTTAGATAACTATCAAAGTCATGAAAATGGTAGAATCTGGATTAATTGGAGTAGTAACAAGATTGATGTCAGGAAGTTTGCTTGCAGTAGCCAGATGATTCACTGTGGGGTTTATGACTGTAATGGAAGTTTCAAATTCTGGTTAACTGCTATTTATGGCCATAATAGCCTGGAGCAGAGGAAAAAATTGTGGATTGAACTTGATAGCATGCATACTGTTGGAGCTTGGTGCCTTGTTGGGGATTTTAATAATGTGCTTAGTGCTCATGACATGATAGGTGGTAAAATGGTCGTGGAAGCTGAATGTAAAGACTTACAGGAGTATATGGATAAGAATGGCCTTTTTGAAATGGATAGTACAGGGGATCACTTCACTTGGTCTAATAGACACTATGTTGACATGATTTACTCCAGGATTGACAGGCTTTTGGGAAATGTTACATGGTTTCAGTCTCACTTGTCTCAATCTCTGCATATTTTGTCTCCTCTAATCTCTGACCATGCACTGCTATTTGTTTCTGATCAAGTAGTCAGTAGAAACAAGATACACAGATTTAAATTCTTGAATTGTATTACTGCTATAGATGGCTTCCTTGATGCAGTTCAAAACAGTTGGAATGCTCATCTGGATGGTAGACCAATGTTTGTTCTATGGAATAAAATGAAGAGGTTACAACTTGTACTAGTCAAACTTCAGTTGCCTTTAATCCAAGCTAGGAAGCATATTGTTCTGGCTTGGAATAAGTTGGACATGGCTCAGACTAATCTGTAGTATGATAAAATGAATGCTGAGAAGATGAATGAGGTTAAGAAGTTATCTGCTGAACTATTGGCTTAGAATGATACTGAGATTGCCATCTTGAAGCAAAGAGCTAAAGTCAATTGGTTGAAATTTGGTGATGAAAACTCTTCTTTTTTTCATTATGTTGTGAAATCGAAACAGGCTTCCACGAATCTGTCTTGTCTAATCAGTGAGGATGGATCTGTTTTGTCATCCCATGCAGAGATTGAGCAAGAAATCTTGTCTTTTTATGGAAACCTGATGGGTAGCAAGGAGGAAGATATTAGTGGGATTGATTTGGTTGCAATGAGAAGGGGTGCACAGCTTAATAATTCCCAAAGAGAATTCCTTGAATCTGCCATCAGTGATACATAAATCTATGAAGCCCTCAAAGATATTAGTGATATGTCTGCCCCTGGTTTAGATGGTTATAATTCTGTTTTCTTCAGAGCTACTTGGGACATTATCAAGGTTGATCTTCTCACTGCTATTCATGAGTTCTTTAACAGGAATTACTTATACAAAGCATTCAACTGTTCCAGCATTACTCTGCTGCCTAAGACAAAAATTGCTAGGAGAATTTCTGAATTCTGGCCTATATCTGTCTGCACTACTGTCTATAAAATCATTTCTAAAATTTTGACAAACAGATTAGGGAGAGTTATTGGAAGTATCATCAGTCCAAATCAAGCAGCATTCATCCCTGGGCAGCAAATTCATAATCAGATTCTCCTTGCGTATGGACTCATTAAAGGCTATTCGAGAAAATATACTACTCCACGATGTATGATTCAGATTGATATGCAAAAGGCATACGATATAGTTGACTGAAGGGCCTTGGATTGTATTCTTCAGGAGATTGGTATTCCCAATAAATTCAAAAATTGGATCATGCTTACTGTTACCACTATATCGTATCGGTTCAATGTCAATGGATCTATGTCTACTTTGTTACAGGCTCAAATGGGCATAAGGCAAGGGGACCCGATTTCCCCTTACCTTTTTGTCATCACCATGGAATACATGCATAGATGCCTCCACCAGATGCAACTGAACCCCAATTTTAATCATCACCCTAAGTGTGAAAAACTCCAGATTACAAATCTTGCCTTTGCTGATGATTTGCTTCTTTTCTCTAGAGGTGATATTGGATCCTTATCCTTGATGATGCAAGCTTTCAACAGGTTTTCTAGTTCTACAGGTATGAAAGTTAATTCTCTTAAAAGCAAAATATACTTTGGAGCTGTGGATTTGGATACTAAACAACAAGTGCTTCATTTGACTAAATTCCTTGAAGGGAGCCTCCCAGTCAGATATTTAGGGGTGCCTCTCTCTTCTAAGAAGTTGGCTGCAAAATATTGCCTGCCCCTTATTGATAAGATTGTCAGTAGGATTAGGCATTGGTCTTCCCAATTATTAAGTGCAACTGGTAGACTTCAACTCCTCAAATCTTTTATTTTTGCTATGAATAACTTTTGGTTCACTTGTTTCCCTATGCCTAAAGTGGTGCTGCAAAAGATCAATACTATATGCAGATCATTCTTCTGGGCTGGGACAAATAGGATGAGTAGGAAGAGTCTTGTGGCCTGGAAACAAGTCTGTATCCCCAAGAAGAATGGTGGTCTTGGTTTAATTGACTTGTTTATCTGGAATGAGGTAGCTTTGCTTAAATTGCTGTGGAATCTCTGTGCTAAAAAAGATAATTTGTGGGTTAGGTGGATACACTCCTATTATATGAAGAATGATGATATCATGGATTGTAAGATTAAAGATAATTGCACTTGAATAATGAAACTGGTTATGGGGACAAGAGAATATATTCAAGTTATTCAGTCACTTTGGGAGGCCATGTTATGTGCTGGTAAATTCTCTATGAAATCTGTGTATTCCTAGGTGAGAAGTAATGAGCCGGTAGTCAGTTGGAAGTCTCTCATCTGTAAAAACCCTGCCAGGCCTAGGGCTGTTATCACATTATGGTTGGCTTGTCATCACAAGTTAGCTACAAAGGAGAGGCTTGTTAGATTTGGTTTTATTACAGATTCGAAGTGCTGCTTTTGCTCTAGTATTGAAGATATCAATCATATTTTGTTTGAGTGTTTTGGATTGAGACAATTTTGGATTGACGTGCTTAATTGGGTTAATGTTAATCATACCCCGAAGAATTGGAATGAGGAATTACCATGGATTATTGAGAAGTGTAAGGGCAAAGGTTGGAGGTGTACTCTGTTTAAGCTTGCTTTAACGGAGATGATTTATGGAATTTGGTTATATCGGAATAATGTTTGCTTTGGGGAGAAAGTTGATTACTTGCAAGCCTTAAGACACATTATGGATAACATCATCTTTAAGAGTTGGCATAGTAGTATTCCCAAAAAACATATTGTTTCTCTTATGATGTAATAGATTAACATTTGTTCTCTCTTGACCATGTGGGTTTGATCGGTTTTAGATCACCTTGTATTTGTGTTTTATTATAATCAAAGTTTGACGTATTCAAAAAAAAAAAAATAAAAAATAAATTTCAATAAATTACATATTGATTGAATAGTCCATCGGGGGAACTAAATTTTAAGAAACCTAGGGATTAGAGTTTGACTCCTATTGACATGCAAAAGCTATTTTTTTTTCATTTTTAATTAATGCAATATAAGATAATGTTTTTTCTAGAGGGCTAGTATAATTGCAAAATAATTTTTAGTAGTATATTCTTGAATTCGAATCTGATTAGCATACAAAAATTATATTTCTACAATTTTATTTATCTTTCTCTACGGCAATGCTTTTGATAAAGTGCTATCATAAGTGCGGACCTTTTTTTCTAATTTAATTTTTTCAATTTATAATAGTACTTTTGATAAAGTGCTATTATAGGCTAAGAATTTTTAATATATTACCATATATAAATAGTGTTCGAGATAAAAATGCTATTATAGATTTTAAGGTAAATTATTTAATAGCGTTTTATATATAAGTGTTGTTAATAACTCATTATTATATATCAAATATATATAAGTAATGAAGAATAATCACAATTTGCACATGCAGGAAATATTTATCTTGGTGAAAGTTATGTTAATGGATAATAGACATTTGACATAAGACAAGTGTTCGAACTGCAATAAAGCAACAAGAGCAAAAGAAAAGAAGTATTTTTTCGGAAAATTTATTGTCTCCACAGGAATCAACTCGAGGGAAAAAATGTCATTCAATATTTTCTATGTTTCCGAGCTTGGTTTTGAATGTGTTAAAAGTATAGGATGCAAAAAGTAAATTATGAACAAGAAAATAAATATATTCTTTGGAGAGGAGATAACTCTTCCGAGTTTGAATTTCATATATCCGTCAAATACTTAAACTTATTACTGAATTGTACTAACCTAATTTACTCATCAAAATTATCACGTATCTCTCACATTAGTGTTCATTTCTGAAATACCTACGAGATGCACCACAACATAGGTTGTATATAACACAAAGTTGCGAGAACAACCATATTGTCTCGTCGGTGATGTATCGCGTAACTAAACAAGACAAATGCATCAAGAACATATACCCAATGTTATTACTAAGCCCAAATCTATCTCTAGAGTCTAGAACCTAGCAAATATTCATCCAAGAACAAGATTTGAGGAGTTTATGTCCAAAGCAACTTAAATCCAAGCACAAAGCAAAAACAAGGATACAAATTAATATTGATTTGTAAAAGAGGTTTTATACAACACCATGAGCAATAAATATACATACAAAACAAAACTTACTTACAACAAACTCCAAAAAATAAAGCTTACAAAGAAAAAAATGGAGAAGAAAATCAAATTTTTCGCGGGTGTCAATCACGAGCAAAGATGCTTCAACTCCGGATCCTCGGATTACAACCTCCAAATGTTGTTTTCTAAGCTCAATCAACAAAAGAATGAAGGTGGTAGAGTTGGGACTCAAAAATATCCACACCGTGCCCTAAAAATTTGTTTGGAACTCTCTTTATACACTTTAAAACCCGCAAATCCCGTTTAGCGGTAGCAGAGCCCGCTAAGCGCACTTTGTTGCAATGCGAAAAAAATTCAGATTTTGTTTCTGCCATAACATAAGAACCATAACTCCGATTTATGTACGGTTTGAAGCGTTAGAAATCTTATTCAATTATCTATAAAAATCCATAAATTATACATAATAGCGCAATATTTACACTAATACGTAAATTATACATAATTTACACAAAATTGGGGATTATTAATGAAAAACAAATGAGTTAAGCCGATGAGTGCTAATTATTTCATACTCAAAATATCAAAAATTTAGAACTCATCAACAAGACCATTGTGTGGTATCTTGACAAAGGTTGTAACAATCATATGATGATAGGGAACAAAGACTGGTTCATAAGACTTGACAAATAAGTTAGAAGATCTGTTATATTTTTTTTATAATAGCAAAGTCACATATGAGGGCATGGGAAACATTCTTGTGAAAAGGAATGATGTACAAAAATCAATAATAAATTATGTACTATATTTTCTTTCTATGGAAAGTAAGTTGATTAAATTGGGTCAGTTGATTGACAAGAAATTGGGTAAGTTGATTCTATTATCTCGAAGGCTGTCTAACAATCATCATTCCACACTATTGTCTGATCTTTTTAAAGTAATTTGAATATAGGCTCCCATGTAACAGTTAGGTGCGATATGAACCTTGAAATGTAATTCAATCATCCTAAGAAACCACATACCTCCTTTTCTGTCCTTGTAGCTGGCATTTCTTGTATGCCTTTCACCTTGTCGGGATCTACCTCAATACCGCAGTGACTTACAATAAAACCCAATAGCTTGCCTGGCCTGACACCAAATGTACACTTGTTCGGATTCAAACTTAGTTTAAACTTTCACAGACGTTCGAATAATTTTTGTAGATGTATTATACGATCTTCTTCTGTATGAGATTTGGCAATCATATCATCTACGTATACCTCAACTTCTTTGCGAATCATATCATGGAATAGTGTGACCATAGCTCGTTGATAAGTTTCCTATACATTCTTTAGACCGAAAGGCATTACTTTGTAATAGAAAGTTCCCCAAGGAGTCATGAAAGTAGTCTTTTCTATATCCTCGGGTGGCATCCTTATATGATTATAACCTTAGAAACCATCCATGAATGAAAATACCAAAGCTTGAGCTGTATTATCCACCAAAACATCTATATGAGGTAACGAGAATCGTCTTTGGGACTTGCTTTGTTTAGATCTCGAAAATCTACACACATGCCTACTTTTCCATCCTTCTTGGATACTGGTACAATGTTAGCTATCCAAGGTGGATAATCTACCACCACTAAGAACCCTGCATCAAATTATTTAAGGACTTCTTCTCAAATCTTGCTAGACATGTTTGGACGACTTCTTCTGAGCTTTTGTCTAACTAGGGAGCAACATTCCTTGAGAGGTAGTTTATGCACCACAATATCTGTATCTAATCCTGACATGTCTCTATAAGACCATGCAAATATATCCATATATTCATGTAAAAGTTTAATTAATCTTTTTTTGAAGCTTTCCTCTAAGGTCGCCCCTAACTTGATCTCTCTGGGGTCCTCCTACGTGCCAAAGTTGATGGTCTTAATGGCCTATTGGTATGGTTGTATATTGTCAGCCTTTTGTTCTAATTCCCTCTCCAATTCTTCAGAGAGTTCAAGATCTTCATCCTCCTCCTCTTCTGCTTCGTTGACGGGTGCATCAAAATTATATCGGATAGCAACAATAACATTATCAGTGATTTTAGGCATGGATCTGCATATTTATCATGTTTTGGTGTAGTTTTAGTAAGTGGATTTGAAAATGAATATGAAGAAAAAGTATTTCTATTTTTAAATATAAGAGATAAATGCAAGAGAAAGACATGGATCTTAATTAAATGTGAAATATAACTTTTTATTAATTGTGAATATTGTCTAAAGAAAATTGGGGGACCCTTAAAAGCTACCTGTATGCCTTGGGCTTGACATAGGTTCTTTTAAAAACAAGAAAAATTACTTTGGAAAGAAAAAGATCTATGGAATTTCCACAACTGTCCAATTCTCGAGCTCTTCGTCTGGAGCACATTCACGGATGAAGTCAAATGCTCTTTTGGTGTTGCTCTTGTTAGATATCATTGCCACTTGTTTGCAATGCTCTGTTCCTTTATTGGTGAAGGTTTCCTAGATGGGAGGAAACTGAAAATTTCCCTTTAGAGTAGCCTTTGATGGTTCGTAGCCCAAACCAAAATGATTCTTCTTTTCAAGTATCTCCACAAGCTTACCCAAACCTTTTGAGGTACCATCCTCCATAGCTGTTTGTAAATATCTCCACAAAGTTACAGTAGGTTTCTTGATTTTCTCCACCGGTAGGGTTACAATTGAAGCAACCTCTAAGACTTGAAATGGTGTTGCTATGCATTCCTCATCAACACTGATAATCTATAGGACTTTATGTGACTCACAAAGATGTCCTCTTCACCATCGATTATAACAAATATTCCTTTAACTAAGAACTTCAGTTTTTTTATGTAAAGTTGAAGTAACGACCCCTACTACATGAATCCAAGGTCGTCCAAGTAAACATGTGTGTGCTGATTCTATATCCATTACTTGAAAAGTGATATAGAACATATGCATGCCGATCTTGACAGAAAGATCCACTTCTCCAAACACTGTACTTTGAGAATCGTCGAATGCTTTGACTATCGTAGAACTTGGCCTTATAAAAACACCATCTAGTGTTAATTTCGTCAAGCTAGATTTTGGTAACACATTGAGGGCAAAACCAGTATCAGTGAGTACCCTAGACATGCTTGTAGTACCTATATGAATAGAAATGTGAAACACCTTGTTGTGGGGTCTACCTTGTGGAGGCAACTCACGGTTATAAAAACCTAGATATGATCTAGATGTTAGATTTTTTACAACATTGTCAAACTGATTTACTGTAATTTCTTCTGAGACATAAACAAAACTTAGAACCTTCATTAGAGAGTCTCGATGCGCTTCTGAGTTGAGGAGCAACAAGAGTATTGAAATGTTGGCCGGGATTTGGTGTAGCTGATCCACCACCCTATAATCACTCCTCTTGATTATTTTCAGGAATTCTTCCGCCTCTTGGTCATAGAAATTCTTGTTCGGAGGCTCTTGTTCTTGGCTTCCCTCCACCACAGCTTTCCCTTTACCCTTAATTATAACAACATTTTTCTTTAGTGGTTCGGGACTATAGATTCGACCACTGCAAGTCATGCCCCCTATTCTAGCTATATTTATGATTGTAGGTCCTTGACTTGTCGATGGTTCACATTCTTGCTTTAAACCATTGACGTATATAGTAGAATCATTACTCCAAGGTACTGCTTTGTTACTTTTGTAGGAGATGGCCCCCTAATCACCATCGTAGTCTTCAGAACCACTTGTATCCACAAAGTTTGTCGTGGTATCATTACTGGTGCTTCTGTTGACTCCCCCATGGAATCACAAGAGTTTTCTTCTTAGGATTCGGCCCTTGGCAAGGAATTACCAATGGCTTGTTCGTACTTCCATCGATCACAGCTACATATTCTTCTTTAGGGTATTTCCCGAATTGGACTATCCCCTGATCTACCAATTTTTGTAACGTCTTCTCAAAAGCTTCATTATGTTCCAAGAGGAACCCATACACCAACAAATATTCCTTCAAAAGGTTCATCGAGGCCTTTACCTGTCTGGCTGCCCCAAAGTCAGTGACCACTTCAATTGCATTCATTGCTGGTCCACCATGCAGAGGAATGGGGTTTGTGTTGATGTTTGGCTTATCAAAAGTGATATCTTGGGAATCCAACAAATCTTGAACCTTGTGTCTGAAGGCCCAACATTTTTCTATGGTATGCCCCAGAGAATTGGCATGATACTCGCACATGTCATTTGCATCCTACTTTAGTGGGAGTGCCCCAATTGGAGGAGATAGAGGCTTAAGCTCTACCAAAGATGCTTTGATTAAGTGTTGCAATAATTGACTGTGTGGCATGGGGAGATGATCAAATCTTCTCAGAGGCCTTTCAAACCTGTTCTGTTGTTGTTCTTGTGGAACTTACAATGGTTGATATGTTCTTGGATGCGACGCTACAACATTGATTTCTCCTTCCTTCTATTTTGAGAAGTTATGAACATATCTTTTTGAATTATAAGGGGTACTAGATGATGCCCTTATATCTTCACACTCTTTATACCTGCTTCAATTCTTTCACCAATAGTCACCAAATCAGAAAATTTAGAGGAGACACTTCCTACCATCTTATCATAGTACAACCCTTGTAAAGTGCCTATGAACATATCAACTAATTCTTTCTCCAAGAGTGGTGGTTGTACACGGGCTTCCATTTCCCTTCATCTTTGAGCATACTCCTTAAAAGACTCCTCCTTCTTCTGACACAAGTTTTAGAGTTGCATGCGGTTGTTGTAACTGGTTTTAAAATGAGAATTGCTACCATTAATTTTTATCTTTAAGAAGGGAGTATAAAGGATAAACCTAATTTGGTCAGAGATTCTAAGTTGTTTGACTCGTTCTTAGACGAAGGAAAGGTGTTAGGCACCCCTCATCTACCTTGTTCGCAAGGATACTAGGGTTTAGCATTTACGATTTAGGAAATAGGGTTTTAATTTTTATTAGAGGAACTCGCCACGATTTTAGTCGTATGCCTATGTATCCTTTTATAAGGAATCAGAGTCCCATTTTGTAGTTCGTAGTTGGTTGGTGTTTTTTACGGATTACAAAGATATTTGAATTCTCCTTGAACTAAGTCTGGGTGTGTGAATAACAGAGTTGTCAGACGATGTTCGCAGTCGATTAAAAATATTTTCATAATCCTTTTTGAAAATAATCTTGAATTTTAAATTAAGTTAGTAAAAAATTGATTTGGTGTTTGTTCAGTATTTTTTAAATATGTTAATATATAAAAGATATTTTTAATGCATGAAAAGAAATAATTTTAGTGCAATTAAAAATATTTGGATGAATTAGAAAAATAAATATTTGAATTTTATAATAATAAAATAATTTCAGAATTTATAAAAATATTAATTATAATATAAAAATAAATAAAGTATAAAAATAAAAAAAATATTAAAAAAATTAATTAAAACGCAGGGGGTGTATTTTATTTGGGTTGAGTAAATTAAGGGGGTGCAGAAAGTAGGGCCCTGAATCCATATATTAGATTCAGGCCCAAACATAAGAGGAGGTGTAGGTTTGTACTGCGTAGCAAATCTGGGGGATTTGTTCAGCAAGGGTCCAAGTCCAGATGTTGGACTTGGCCCACCATCGTTGGGGGGTGTGTTTTCTAACACAGTAGTAAAATTAAAAAATAACAGGGGTGTGATTAAAGATGGGCCAGGCCCAAGATTTATGCATGTTTGAGAGGTCCATTTGGCCTGCGTGCGGGCGAGTGTATGGGTTATCGTGTGCTAGCATGATTATAAGCATTTTATTAAGATCCAATGTGCAGGGAGCTAGGTGCACGGTATGAGGGACACAGGGAATCAAAGAGCGTTATATAAACAAACTTTTGGGCTGAAAGCCTATTTTCCTCTTCTCTTCCTCTCTCTTCACCCAAAAAAACGTTGTTTGTTGGAGGTTAGAGAGAGAAGCTTTAGCTTCTCTCTAGATTTATGTTGTCGGAAATCGCCTCCGCCTTGGGAGCCACTGGCCGAAAATCGCTTCCGCCGGCGGCTGCGCCAAGGCACCACCAGATTTAAACACAGCCATCGTTTGGGTTCATATGAACCCTACAAACACTAAGGGTTCGTGAAGAACCCTACAACACTAAGGGTTCGTGAAAAACCCTAATCAACAAAAACCCAGAAATCCTAAACTTGATAAACCCTAGCTCCAAAGCTAAGAACCCTAACCCCAAGTCTCTAGAACCCTAACCCTAAGTATAAACCCTAACCCCAAATTTCTAGAATTTCAAACCAAACACATATCGCAAATTAAAACAAAAACTATAAGATAAGTATTAGGCTTACCTATCTGCAGTGAATCTTGTTGTATCAACTCTTCTTCTATCTTTCTGGTTCACCTTTCTAATCTCCCACTTCTTCTCTCTATTTTGCAGGTACGATGGATGATGGTGGCGAAGATGCGGCCACAAGGATGGAGGTGCGGCGGCGGCTGGAAGGACAAATATTAGGGTTTCAGAAATTGAAACCCTAAATATCAAGAAAGGGGAAGTTTCAGTGGCTTCAACTGCTTTTTCCTTCTCTCCTTGGTTTAGAGTCTTCTTCTCCAAATTTATGTTGTCCCCTTCAGTGTTAGTTCGTAGGGTTTATATAGGTTAGGAATTAGTACAAATTAGGTAATGTTTATTTGATTGTTGTTACTTGTTAGTGATTGAGTCAATTAGAATTAATTTTAGGATTCGATTTGATCTCTTTGTATTTTAG
This sequence comes from Vicia faba, assembly GCA_948472305.1. Classification (NCBI taxonomy): domain Eukaryota; kingdom Viridiplantae; phylum Streptophyta; class Magnoliopsida; order Fabales; family Fabaceae; genus Vicia; species Vicia faba. The sequence goes on from OX451736.1 coordinate 1,038,930,249, forward strand.
TTTAGGATTTTGTAATCTGTCAATGTATCAGGACGTGTATCCTATGTAAATCCCAAAATAAAAATGTTTTTTTAACCTAAGATTTGATTTTGTTTGTAATTAAGAAATTGATTTGTTATAAATATTTGATATGCTTAATCTTTGTTTGATTTGCACAATGTTTGTTTCTTGGGTCTGGGTTACTTAGTGTTGAGGGAGGTTGCACCTCTGGGAGCAAATTAGGGTTTCATTCTCAATTTTGACTTAGTCAACCAGCAAAATAAATGATAATAATAATAATAATAATAATAATTAAGAATATTAGTAGTAATTAATAAGTATATAATAATAACGGTTTACCAAAAATAATAACAATAAGTAATAATTATATAATATTGGTTAAATAAAACAATAATATTAATAAATATAAATGTTGACTTAGTCAACATTTTAAAAATGAGCTCCAAAAAAACTCCATACTGGGCCGTCCCAATTAATTTAACCACGGGCCCAAACACAAATTCCTTCTTGTTATTTTAAATGGGCCTATAGCAAAATGTATACCCCTAAAAAAAGCAAATGGGTCTGGTTGATTAGAAAATAAGACAATTTGCGCACACCCCCCGTTATAGAAATGCACCTCCATTTTTTGAATGGACTAAGAAGTTTTAAATGGGATTTTCTGATTTAGAAAGCCCACAAAACCCATTTAATTATAATGAGATTAAAAATAAGTGAAATTAAATCATGTGATTATAAATCAGAAGCCTAGTGATAATTTGACTATTGTAATGGGGCAAATTTGGGGTATGACAATTGCCCCTATTTAATTACTCTTTGATTGAATAATACAATAATACGCAAGTCTCGCACGTTCGAATCGAAGGTTTATTAAATAATGGAAGACTCCAAAATTTGTCTGAAGGATTATAAGGATACATTGTATAGCATTCCCGAGAGCGCAGAGAAAATGGGCACAAATGATGATGTATCATCTTACCAAAGTTGGAATAAAAGTTTCGATTTGACTTAGATGTGACGACGTGGATAACTCGTTAATGTAAGAAGTGAACGTAGATTTGTCGCGTATTCACCGTAACCTAGGAGGTGAATAACACAAGTTTACAACTTGACTTACTAATGCTTCGAGACTAATATAGTAAGCTTAAGACATAGACTTTGTCTGTTCACCACAACCTAGGGAATGAATAAAACAAAACTTGATAATACATTGTCACATAAATACTAACACAATGGATTATACCACAGATTTTGTTATGTTTACTACAACCTAGAGAGTAAACAGTACAAGGATGAACCTGTGAATTTATCACGGCCTAGATGATAAATGACATGAGTATAGGCTTATGTATTCATCGCGACCTAGAGGATGAATAGTATAACCTTGAAAATTTTCATATCTATCACAACCTAGAGGATAGATAATTGAAAAAGTTTGTGTGTTTATCACGGCCTAGAGGATAAACGACACGAGAATAGATTTACATATTCATCATGACCTAGAGGATGAATAACATGAACCCGATAATTAGCACACCTACCTCAACCTAGGGGGTAGATGATTGAAAATTTTGTGCGTTTATCACTACTAAGAGGATAAACGACACGGGGGTAGTCTTACATACTTATCACGACCTAGAGGATAAATAACGTAATCCTGAAAATTTGTATATCTACCACAACCTAAAGGATAGATACTTGAAGTGTGTTTTGGTAATCAAATATTAGATAACTAGACCCAAGATAAGATCAAAGTTCACCGGTTGTGTCTGTTCTCAACCAAGGTGTTTGTTTGTTTTGTGGACCAGATAATCCAATGACGATCCCCAAGAAAGTTCATAGTTTTAACCAAAGATGTGTTCTGGAAATGCCATGCATAATGCCCTAAGTTGATATAGAACCTGGAATGTATATGCATTGAGTATTTTATATGCCCCAAATGTAATGTTTGAATATGCCCCAAATGTTTGTATATGCCCCAATTATATGCACCGGATGTTTATTGTAAATGTTTCGATATTCTCTCCTTTTAAATCATTGGTTTTGTGTCACCAATTCTATCCAACGCTGTATGTTACATTGTCGTGGTATTTTGAATTGATTTGAACCAGATGAATAGTGTCATCAAGATTTTGATATTTGTATGCAGGCGCAGGCGCAGGCATGGACGTAGATGTAGACATAGGCGTGAATATGGCTATGATCGCAGGCATGTACGTAGATGTGGATTTTATTTTGATGTTTTTCTAACCAAAATCTTTTTTTGATGTTTTTATCAAATGCTTCTATTTGTCAAATCTCCAAAATGATTTCAATGCAGTATTCATAAGAAATAATCATAGTATTTTACAAACAAGTCCAAAAAAGGAAAAAACACAATTGAAAGATTGAAAAAGTAAATATTTTATTGATAAATATGCCTCTGAATAGACGAGAGTACAAGATGCAATTCCTTAAAAGAGGTAATTACAAAAAGTTAAAACTGAAAATGGAAATGAAAATGATAATTGCTACTGTTGTTTCCCCAATGTCCTTTTGATAGCTCCAATCTCCTTTGCTTTTGAGTCACATGGTTTAGATCAATGTCTCTCCTTCGTAGTCATGGTTCTTAGATTGTAGCCTTTTTGTTCTTTATTTTGAATAAAATCCCTAACTTTTGCATGGACCGCCCTTTTGGATTTTCAGTCCACCGAGCTACTTTTTTTGTTTTTGTCCCTAATTTTTGCCTGGATCGCCCTTTAGGGTTTTCAATCCATGAGATGCTTATTTTTTCCTAAGTATTCCGTTTAGGGTTCGAACTTAGAGAGCTTTTTATACATAGTATTTTCTGATTGCGTCTGAATTTGTCAGATGTGGTAGTTCTTCCCCATCCATTGTTGCGAGGATAAGACCACCACGCAAAAATGTTGTTTTTACCACATATGGATCTTCGTAGTTGGGAGTCTATTTACCCCGTGAATCAAGGAGAGGTAGTAGAATCTTCTTGAGCACCAAATCTCCTTCTTTGAACACTTGAGGATGAACCTTTTTGTCGAATGCTTTCTTCGTCCTCTTTTGGTATAACTGGTCGTGGCACAAAGCTTTCAAACATTTTTCTCCAATGAGGTTGAGCTGATCAATTCACGTCTGAACCCACTATGCTTCTTCAAGCTTTGTTTCCATTAGGACTCGAAGTGATTGAATCTCTACTTTAACCAGGAGTATTTCCTTTGTGCTATATACCAGAGAGAAAGGAGTTGCACCTGTTGATGTACGTACGAAAGTACAATAGCCATGTAGAGCGAATAGAAGCATCTCATGCCAATATTTGTATGTCTTCACCATTTCTGAATGATTTTCTTAATATTATTATTGGCAGCTTCAACGGCCCCATTTATTTTGGTTCGATATGGTGAGGAATTGTGGTGTTCAATTATGAAATCATCGCATAACTCCTTCATCATTTTGTTGTTTAAATTGGACCCATTGTTTGCAATGATCCTGCTAGGAACCCTATATCTGCATATAAGATTTTGTTTGATGAACCGAGTAACCATTTGTCTTGTCACATTTGCGTAGGATGCAACTTCCATCCATTTGGTGAAGTAATCAATAGAAACTAGTGTGATTCAGTGTCTGTTGGAGGATTTTGGTTCGGTCATTCCTATCACATCAATTATCCCCATTGAAAATGGCCAAGGAGAACTCAGGACGTTCATAGGAGTTTGTGGGAAATGCATTTTGTCGGCGTAGATTTGGGATTTGTGACATGTCTTTGTATAATGGTAGCAATCAGCTTCCATCATCAACCAATAATAACCTGCTCGCAAGATCTTTCTAGCCATAACATGTCCATTTATATGAGTTCCAAAAGTACCTTCATGGATTTCTCTCATAAGTATATCTGCTTCATGTTTTTCCACGCACTTGAGCAACACCATATCGTAGTTTCTTTTGTATAATACTTCACCATTCAAAAAGAACTTTGAAGTTAGCTTCCACAGAGTTTGTTTGTCGATCACAAAGGAATTTTCTGGATACTGATGTTTCTCAAGGTACCTTTTGATGTCGTAGAACAAAGGCTTGTTATCTGGTCCTTCTTCAATAGCAAGGCAATGCACAGGTTCTTCAAAATGTTTGATCTTAATGCGTGGTTCGTGATTTGGCCAGGTTACTTTGAACATGGCTGACAAAGTTGCCAAGGCGTACGCTATCTGATTTTATTCTCGCGAGATATGACTAAAGGTAATCTCAGTGAATTTCGTAGCTAGCTTTAAAATATGATCCCGATATGGAATCAATCTAGGATTTTTAGTGTCCCATTCACTGTTGACCTGATATGTGACTAACAACGAGTCTTCAAACACTTTGAGATTTTTGATTCTTTGATTGGTAGCAGCTTCCAGACCCAAGATACAAGCTTCGTATTCATCGATATTGTTGGTGCAGTTAAAACATAACCTTGCAGTATAAGGCTTATGAAAATTCTTCGGAGAAGTCAAAACTTCCCTAATGCTAAGCCCTAACGCACTTGAAGCCCCGTCAAACATGAGTGTCTAACGTGCCCCTGGTTTAAGACAACCATCCTAAGAAACCACACAAATATTTTTCTGTCCTCGGAGCTAGCATTTCTTGTATGGATTTTACCTTGACGGGGTCTACCTCAACACCATGCTAACTTACCGTAAAACCCAGCAACTTGCCTGACCTGACACCAATGATACACTTGTTCGGATTCAACCTCAGTTTAAACTTTCACAGGCGCTCAAATAATTTCTGTAAGTGTATGATGTGATCCTCCTCTGTATGAGATTTGGAAATCATATCATCTACGTATACTTCCACTTCTTTATGAATCATATCGTAGAATAGTGTGACCATAGGCCATTGATAAGTTGCCTCTGCATTCTTTAAACCGAAAGGCATCACTTTGTAACAAAAAGTGCCCAAAGGTGTCATGAAAGTAGTCTTCTCCATATCCTCGGGTGCCATTTTGATTTGATTATAGCCTGAGAAACCATCCATGAATGAGAATACCGAAGCTTGAGCTGTATTATCCATCAAAAGATCTATGTGAGGTAACGAGAAATCGTCCTTGAAATTTAATTTGTTTAGATCTCGATAATCTACATACATGCGCACTTTTTCGTCCTTCTTGGGTACTAGTACGATGTTGGTTATCCAAGGCGGATAATCTAACACTGCTAAGAACCCTGCGTTAAATTTTTTAAGGACCTCTTCTCGATTCTTGCTAGACATGTCTGGACGAGTTCTTTTGAGTTTCTATCTAACCGGAGCACAACCTTCCTTGAGAGGTAGTTTGTGCACCATAATATCTGTATCCAATCCTGGCATATCTATGTAAGACCAGGAAAATATATCCATATATTCATGCAACAACTTGATCAATCTTTCTTTGACAGTTTCTTCCAATGTTTCCCCTAGCTTGATCTCTTTGGGATCCTCCTTTATGCCAAGGTTAATGGTCTCAATTGATTCTTCGTATAACTGTATATTGTCAGCTTTTTACTCCATCTCCATTGCCAATTCTTCAGAGAGCTCAAGATCTTCATCATCTTCCTCTTCTTCTTGGTTGATGGATGCATAAAAATTATACCGGATAGTAGTAGTAACGTTATCGGTGGTTTTAGGCATGGATCTGCACATTTTATCATGTTTTGGTGTAGTTTTAGTATGTGAATTTGAAAATGCATATGAATAAAAGTATTTCCATTTTAAAACATAGGAAATAAATGTAAGAGAAAGACAAGGATCTTAATTGATTGTGAAATATAAGTCTTATTAATTGTGAATATTGTCTGAAATAAATCGAGGGACCCTTACAAGCCACCCCTATGCCTCAGGCTTGGCATAGGTTCTTTCAAAAACAAGAAAAATTGCTTTGGAAAGAAAAAGATCCATGGAATCTCCACGGTTGTCCAATTCTTGAGCTCTTCACCTGAAGCATATTCATGGATGAAGTCAGATGCCCTCTTGTGTTGCTTTTGTCAGATATCATCGTCACTTGTCTGCCGTGCTCTATTCCTTTGTTGATGAAGGTTTTTTGAACAGGAGGAAACCGCGCCTTGCTTTTCAGGGTAGCCTCTGATGATTCATAGGCCAAATTAAAACGATTCTTCTTCTCAGGTATCTCCACAAATTTACCCCAACTTTTTGAGGTACCATCCTCCACAGCTATTCGTAAGTCTCTCCACAACGTTACAATAAGTTTCTTGATTTTCTCTACTAGTAGGTTTATCATTGAAGCAACCTCTAGGACTTGAAATGGTGTTACTATGCAGTCTTCATCAGCACTGACATATACGTAGGATTCCATGTGACTTAGAAAGACATCCTCTTCACCGTCGATTATAATCAATCTTCCTTCCACAAGGAACTTCAATTTCTGATGAAGGGTTGAAGTAACATCCCTTGTTGCATGGATCCAAGGTCATTCGAGTAAACATGTATACACTGGTTCTATATCCATGACTTGAAAAGTGATATAAAACATATGCACACCAATCTTGATAGAAAGACCCACTTCTGTAAACACTGTACTTTGATAATTGTCAAAAGCTTTGACTATCATAGAACTCAGCCTTATAACAACACCATCCAATACTAGCTTCATCAAGCTAGATTTCGATAATACATTGAGATCAGAACCAGTATCGGTGAGTACCCTCGTTAGGCTTGTAGTACCTATCTGGATAGAAATATGCAACTCATTGTTGTGATCTCTGCCTTGTGTAGGAAACTCACTGTCTTCAAAACCTAGATATGATCCAGATGTCAGATTCACTACAACATTGTCAAATTGGTTTACTGTAATCTCTTTAGCAACACGAGCAGAACTTAGAACCTTCATTAGAGAATCTCGATGTGCTTCTAAGTTAAGGAGCAACAAAATTATCGAAATCTTGGCCGGGGTTTGGTGTAGCTGATATATCACCCTATAGTCACTTCTCTTGATTATTTTTAAGAATTCTCCCGCCTCTTGGTCAGTAAAATTCTTGCTTGGAGGTTCTTATTCTTTAATTACCTCCACCACAGCTTTCCCATTATCCTTAACAATAATGTCATCCCTCTTTCGTTGTTCGGGACCATATATTCGACCACTACATGTCATGCCCCCTGTTCCAGCTATATTTGTGATCGTCAGACCTTGACTTGTCGATGGTTAAAATTCCTGCTTTAAACCATTGACGTATACAGAAGAATTATAACTCCAAGGTACTACTTTGTTACTTTCATAAGGGGTAGGAGTTGGCCCCCTAATCACCATCGTAGTCTTTGGTACCACTGGTATCCTGAGTCTGTCTTGGTATCATCATCAGTGCTTCTGTTGACTCTCCCATGGAATCACAAGATTATTCTTATTAAGGTTCGAACCTTGTAAAGGAATTACCAATGGCTTCTTTGTACTTCCATCGATCACATCTACATATTCTTCTTTAGGGTATTTCCCGAATTGGACTATCCCCTGATCCACCAATTTTTGTAATGTCTTCCCATAAGCTCCATTGTGTTACAAGAGGAACCCACACTCCAAAAATATTCTTTCAAAAGGTTTATCGGGGCCTTTACTTGTTTGTCTGCCCCAAAGTCAGTAACCACTTCAATTGCATTTACCGCCGGTCCATAATAAGGAGGCATGGGGTTTGCTTTAATGTTCTGTTTATCAAAAGTGATATCCCGAGAGTCCAATAAATCTTGAACCTTGTGTATAAAGGCCCAACATTTTTCTATAGTATGCACTTGAGAATTGGTGTGATACTCGCACCTGGCATTTGCATCTTGGTGGGAGTGCCCCAACTGGAGGAGCCATAGTTTCAGCCCTACCAAAGATGCTTTTATTAAATGTTGCAATAATTGGTTGTGCGACATGGGGAGAGGATCAAATCTTCTCGGAGGACTTTCAAACATGTTATGTTGTTGTTCTCATGGAATTATTAATGGTTGTTGTGCCCTTGGATGTGAGGCTACAACATTAAGTTCTCCCTCTATCTTCTTCGAGAAGTTAGGAACATGTCTTTTGCATTATAAAGGGTACTATATGATGCCCCTTGTATCTTCCTTCTCTTTATTCCATCTTCAATTATTTCACCAATAGTTACCAAGTCAGAAAATCCAGGAGAGATGCTTCCTACCATATTATCATAATACAACCCTTGTAAAGTACCCATGAACATATCAACCAATTCTTTATCCAGGAGTGGTGGTTGTACATGGGCTGCTATTCCTCTCCACCTTTGAGCATACTCCTTGAAAGACTCCTCCTTCTTCTGAGAAATTTTTTGGAGTTGCATACGGTTAGGCGCCATGTCCAAATTGTACTTGTACCGTCTCAAGAAAGCATTGGGAGGATCTTCCCATGTCTGGATATGAGTTCGCTCTAATTGCATGTACCAATCTAGATATACCCCACTCAAACTATCTCGGAAGCAATGGATGATCAACTTTTGGTCTTGAGCATATGCATGCATCTTTCTACAATACATGCGTAGATGGTTCCTCGGACATGTGATCCCCTTATATTTTCCAAAGTCAGGTACTTTGAATTTTGGAGGGATCACCACATCAGGAGCTAGACCCATTTCAAGAGCATCGACATCGAAAGCATCGTAACCCTTCACAACCTTCAATATTTCTTCAAGGGCTTTATGCTGATTGAGCACCAAGGGATTTTCAATAACATGAGTATGGGTTGTCCTTTTGGGTGCTTGGTTGACATCTTCTAAATCATGGTCTCCATACTACAGGTCTATGTAGATGTTTTCATTGTGGATCGGAATTTGCAAGGTATGAGGTGCCCCTACCTTTGGTTGAGGTGGGACAAACCCTTTAGTATCTACTTGTTTGATTTCTTGCTGAGCCATGGTTGACTTTTGGGGTCCTGACTCCGGTTCTCTTCTTAGTTGGTGACCGCTTGATGCACCAATAGTTTGGGATACTTCCTCAAAGGCTTCCCTAAGGATATTTTCCTTCCTTTCAATGATATTCTTCAAGGCTAGTAGGACTTTACTCATATCTCCTTTCATTGAGTCGATGTTTCCCTTAACTTGCTCCAGATCCTCTTTGAATGCCACTTGGTTCTCTTCGATCTATTCCATCACTTTCTATTGATGGGCTCTTGTCTGGTATGGTGGTCGGTGAGGAGGTGCTTTTTTAGTTCTTCTACCAATGGTTTAATTGGAGAAATATTTTGAAAATTAATGAGTTTTGTTATGCCATGTGATGTTTGCGAATGCATGGATGTGTATGAATATGCAAAAAAAAATTTTGAATGTCTTATTAACTTGGATTTTCCATATATATTTCTCTTCGTATTTATATTTTTTTAGGTTTTACTTTTTTATTGGTGAGCATCTAAAAAATAAATACATAAACGAGATATGGAAAGAAATGCCTTTATTGAAATAGTAATTGTCTTTTAAAAAGAATACGATTCAGATATTGAAAAATATTCAAACTTCAAACATCAAAAATTGTTGAAATAAATAATCAAAGAGAAGCAAAAAATCTTCTAAGCGCGCCTGTGGATTTCTGCTTTGAAGCCATCCACCATTGTCCCACAAAGCTGTAGGAAGTCTTCAACATCTCTCGGGAGAGGGACCATCACATTTTCCGCATCTCTCAAACTTCTAGGGATTCACCAATAAGATTGTTGGCTAATAAGAAAAGTCTTGCATGCTTGTCTTTGTAGAACCGATATTCATGATAGAGGTTTGGAATTATCTTGAGATTATCCTTTCCTGCTTTGGCGATATTTACATACTGCTCTTCCCAATATAACTTTTCAGCCCTCATCTCCGTGTAGAGTTTCTGTTGTATTAGGAAATCCTTTTGGAGGCCTTTTAGCTCAAGACATACTCGCTCGTATTCATCAGTCTTTTGGGCGAGGAATCTTTCTGCCATCATCCTCTTGAGGCGTTCCCCTATCTCTGATTCTTGGCTATGTTGGAGTCTTGTGGTAAGATACTTCATTTGTTCTTCTTGATCTAAAGAAGCTTGCGCCAAACTTTGGATTTGAGCCCTCAAATCTTCTTCCATCTCCTTTTTGTCTTTCATTTCCTTTTCATACCACCTACTTAGTTTCCCGATCTTGCTTGCAACATCTTCCAAACGTTGGTTGTGGGAATCCAAGTCGAAATTATGACTTAACAACCCTTCAGTCGAACGTTTCCGCTTAAGACTCTCCTATTCAAATGCCTCACGATCTTTCTGAATATGTTGATCTATTGATTCAAGTATGCATTGCATCTATCTTTTCTCCTTAGCTAAGTTATGGAGGCTAAGCTCCAATTCTTCTTTCTCTTTTTGAGCTTGTTTCAAAGATTTCTTCAAGTTGTCTATTTCTTCTAAGGACACAGACAAAAGATCTGGGACATCTGGCTTGTACTCAGGATCAATGTCAAATGGTAACTTAACAACTTGCACCCTATCCAAAACCCATAGAGTGTAAGTTTCTTTTACCACAACATTCTTCCTTTCGATCTTTCTTTTATTAACCCTACTCCAAGCTCAGGTGATCTTATTGAGCACATCTCAGTTGTTTTTGCCCATGTGTTGTACCCCAAAATTTTCCCTCTCTTTTCTCAAGACATTTTCTCACAAGGATTTTCAAAAGTTCAAGTTTGCACAAGTACAATTGGATTTTTGATGCCCCATATAGTTTCCATGGATCATATTGGGCTTTCAAGCATCAAATTGAAGAAGAGCGAGCTTGCTTCGATTTCCCAAGCTTCGATTAGACTTTGGACTCCTTCAAGCATGCTTGGATTTCCCAAGCTTCGACTGGACTGTGGCCTCCTTCAAGCTTGCTTCGATCTCCCAAGCTTCAGTTAGACTTTGGCCTCCATCAAGTCTGCTTCGATTTCCCAAGCTTCGACTGGACTTTGGCCTCCTTCAAGCCTTTTTCGATTTCACAAAGTTTCGACCTGGCATTGGCTATACTTTCTTTAATTCACGAGGAAAGGGATTCCCTCATGCTAGCAGCCACAAGGCAATGGCTTCCCTCATGCTAGCATCCACAAGGCAATGGCTTCCCTTATGCTAGAAGCCACAAGGCAATGGCTTCCCTCATGCTAGCATCCACAAGGAAATGGATTCCTTCCTGCTAGAATCCACAAGGCAATGGCTTCCTTCATGCTTGCTTCGATTCCACCTTTAAACCCTTAAACACACATAGTTTCTACACTGAAAAACAACTGGTGGATTTAAAGAACATGCAAAAGGCCCGTTCGAAGAACATGAATTTGGTAGATTCGAAGAACACATATTTGGTGGTCCATTCGAAGGACATACAATTGGTCCATTCGAAGGACATACAATGGGCCCATCCGAAGAACACACAAGTATTGTTTTATATTTTGTTGAGTTTGGTCGAAGGCTGCTGAACAAAGTCCTATATGCTGCCAAGCCCAAGTCTACTGTATTACTATGAAACAGTCATGCACCAAGGTACCATAACATTCCAAAACTGATGCAAAGAAGTCCTGCTATGCTGCTTCTAATTTACACCAAGCATAACCAAACAAAAGAAAATAAAAAGGTGTGAATCGAAGGATGTAGGCTTCGAGCACCCTGCTTCACAGTCCCAAACGAAAGAAAAAGTTTATGTGAATCGAAGGACATACGCTTCGAAAACTGCATGAATCGAAAGAATTGCTTTTTCTCTTTTTTGTGCTGTTTTGTTTTTACATTTTCTTGCTATTCAATATGGTTGTAATAATTAGGACTTTTATTGCTTTCCAATCCCCATTTGTAAATATGTATACCCCATCCCTAAAACATGTAATAGCATAGGACATTAATTTTCCGCAATTTACCTTTTTTTTTATATAACATGCTAGTAATTAGGGTGCGTATGGCAAGAGTTAAAATCAACAAGTAGACAACCCAAATTCAAGACTAAATGCATACAATTAAATACACTATTCACACGTGCACCTCTAGGGAAATCTCACTTGTTGCCTCCGAAAATAGTCATATCCCTCGAATATGGGCGTTTTAGCAAAGACCCTCGATAAGAAAGATCGTAGTCCCTCAATGTCCCTCTATGTTGCCTTCGGTAAACGATCTAGTCCCTTACGTAAATTTCTAAAACGTCTCATAAGTTACCTTCTATGAATATACGATGACCCACGCCTGTCCTTTCACATCCAATGACGGGGCTTCTTACCAATCAATGGTAAGATAGCAACATATAAAGGAGGAGGAAAAGAACATAGACCTTTTGAGTAGGTAGGACGCTCGTAGTTGCTTGCTGTTGTACCCCAAAATTTTCCCTCCCATATTCTTCAAGGTTTGTCAAGAATCATCTTCAAATGGTTCAAGATTTCTCAAGGGTTGCACAGTCCAACTGCCTCCTAAGCCAGTCAAAATTAGGGTTTTGGTTCTTGCAAGGAATTTGTGGTTTTCAATGGCTCAATCAAGTCTCACAGGCCTATAAACATTGTCAAGCACCTACATGCCAAGTCTCAAGACTCACAGCATCAAATTGCACAGTTGAAAGCTCCATTTGCTTCACAGTCAACTGCAGGGGTAAAATGGTCATTTTGCAGTCAAAAGTCAGAATTTTTGGTCAACATCTTATTTTGAGGCCACAATCATCATTTGATCAAGTCTTGATCATGATTCCACAAGCATGGCTCAAAAATCATCAAGATGCAAAAGTTACTATTTTTGGATAGCAGAAAAGTCAACTGTATCTTGACCAAGACATAACTTTTTCATGGTTCATCAGAAAAATCCCATCCAATTCTCATTTTGAAGGGGATGACATTTCCTACAACTCATCTTCACATTCCAAGTCCAAGAAATGCTCTCACAAAAAGTTATCAATTTCTACATTATAGGTCAATTTCAAAAGTCAACAAAAATGCACTTTAAGTCAAAGACCATAACTTGAGATTGGTAAATCCAAATGACATGGGACCAAATGCATTGGTTAGAGGACTTCAAGAACTTTCCAAAATGTCTAAGAACATGTTCATATGATCAAAATTAAGCAAGATATGCATTGGAGAAGTTGGGAAATATTTGTGAATTTGCAAAAGTCAACTTTGCTCAAAACACTTTGTTTTTGCTAATGGGCCTCAAATTCCTTCTTGAAACTTTGTCCAAGGCCTATGCACGACCCATTGAGATTAAATTGATTTATTTTCTTATTTTTATTAATTAATTGAATTTTTAATCAATATTAATTCATTTAATTCATTTAATTGTAGGAAAATATCAAGATATGATTTCTCAATCTTTTTGTGAAGCAAAAGTGGTCAACATATGCTGGAGATTTCGTGTATCAATCAAGGGGACCAAAATCTCCAAAATTAGCAAGTTTTGTCAATCAAAAAGATGCAAAAAGATGTGATTGAAAATCAAATATGCAAACCATAATTCCATGGATTTTTGGTCAAAGATTTAACCTAAATCCATTCTACTATATATGCATAACCTAAACCTAATGCCACACACGTGAAAAGCTGCTGCAAAAAGCCATAACCAATTCCAAAAAACTCAAGAAAATTTGAAAACAATTTTCCCCATTCCAAGCCAATTCAAAGCATTATAGTGTTTCCAATACATTGCTGGAGGTGTGAGGAATCTTTTGCAATCAAATTCGCACGCCAGAACTCAAGAAATCGTTGCATACAGATCCACTGTTTGCGTTTTTTTTCTTGAAATCATATTGATGAATTCACGCATAATTAACATGTTTTATTGATTGTGTTGCATTGCCAGAGATCATACCAAGCTCATGATATCATTCAATTGGATTAAAACACCCTGGAACAGAAATTGCCATTGATGAACGTTAGGGTTTCCAAGTTCTTAAATTGGGGCTTTGTGATATAGGAAAAATTAGACCTCAAGAGACCTATGGTTGAATTCGTCAGGGCCAGACGAATCAAACACCATGCTCGCGAAACATTTATGTGCATCAGGGGCCTATTCGTTATTTTTCGCCGTCCTGTTTAGTGGGGGTTAAAAACCCCCGCTATCTATTTGATATTTTGCAGGTTTAATGAAGAAGACGACTGCGTGTTTACACGTGATTGGCTGGTTTAAAATACGCGCGCGATTTGGTTTGTTTCCAGCACATGTGATTGGTTTGATATATTATATATAGTGCTTATCTTATTAACAAACGCAGGCAAGTGGCTGAGTGGCTAGTGAGGTGGACGTTAACCATTGGGACCTAGGTTCGATCCCCAGGTCCACCAAAATTCCTATATTATTTTGTTCAACATGATTGCATGCAGGCTTTCTAACGTGTTCTACCATGCGCCCCAAGCATCAGCCTGCCATGTGGCCACAATCCCCAATCCAATGGTCAAAAGATGAAGATCATGATGCTCATGAGTCAATGCGTATCTGGACAATTCAGGAAAGTCAAACAGGCCTGGAAGCTTAATAGGCTGGAATTGCTAACATAACTCCATTATTGGGTCAACACCCCCCTGGTTAATTGCTTTTCTTTTTATTTTCTTTTAACTAATTATTTTTATTATTATTATTATTATTACTTAATTAACTTAATTAATTATTTTCACAATAAATTCAGAAACTTAAAATGTTATTTATTTTTATTATTTATAATTTTCACTATTAATTATTATTTTGTAAATAAACGTAATTAATTAATTTAGTTGTTTTAAATTAGGTTAACTTTAATCTTTTTCATAATAAATAAAATTAATTTAGGATTAGGGTTTTTCTAACTTGTGACCTTTTTATTTTATTTTATTTTATTTTCATTAAAACATAAAAAACACAAAAATACTTTTTTTTCTTTTAATTAATTGATTAATTAGTTTTAGGGTTAATATTTAATTAAATGCAAAAAGGACCAAACTTCTTTCTTTTCTCAAAAGGGTCAAAACCCTAAGGACGTTCCTGATTTAATTTCTGTCGCGCATTATTATTATTTTGATTATATCTATGTATCTGCTTCGAGAATGTAATAGATAATTAGGACTTTTATCGCTTTCTTTACTTTCCGCAATTTGTTTTCAAGGGTTATGTTTTTGGCGATGTAAATACCCGACGCCTTGTAATAGCGTAGATTCAATTTTCTGCAATTTACTTTCCACACAAATATTAACTGTTAAATATGCATGCAAGACTTGTTTGAATAATAAAATCAACCCGTAGCTCACAATGATGCATGTTCAAAGATAATCTTAAACTGAAACCTGACACACTCGCACATGCCACTCCTAGGGTACGCCTCACTTGGTTGCCTCAAGGTGGTCATCAAGTATAGGGTGTTTTAGAGGTCTCCCTCCTGTCTAAAGATCCAGTTACCTCGAAACAGTTGCCTCGGATAAAAAGGATCTAGGACATTAGGGTTACCGCTAAGGCGTCCTACTATTACTTTGGTGACCACACATGTCCCTAATAATCGAATTGACCCGAATAACTCCAACAACGGTGCTACCTACTTCTCAATAGTGGGATAGTACTGTCTAAAGGACTCTTACACAGCCTAATTCCTTAGAGTAGGTATATTTCTCCTGGGTACTTGCTCTTTCAAAAAAAACAAAAACATCTTTTTGCACCTACACTTTAAAAAAGTTTTCAAACAAATACTTCATACACTCTTGAGGACTGATACAAGAGTTACCTAGAAGTTTTCAAACTAAACTTTTTCAAACCCACATACACAAGAAATGCAAACAATTTTTGAAAACATAGTGAGCAAGTACCTAAGAGCCCATGGATAACCACGGATAGAAAAGGTGCTAACACCTTCCCTTTCTATAATCTACCTCCCGAACCGAGAAACATTGAAAAGGAATTTTGCTGTGCTTTTGTCCTTTCCTTGTTGGAGAACATAAAATACGGTGGCGACTCTTGCTTACCGCGACATTTCGCGAACCAGCTTTAAAAACAGTCAATTCTATTCCCACCGATCACAGAACTGGCGACTCTGCTGGGGAATATTAATAAGTGAGGTGTACCTTAGGATTAGACCACTCTTGTTTTCAATTGCTTGCTTTGTTTGCTTTAATATTGTGGGCTTGTCTTGGAGTTTCATAGATCCTAACCCAGATCTGGGAGATACCCTTTAGAAGTAGCAACAAACTGTGAGGGAACTGTGTGGGGTATACCAACACGGTTGAAGCAGTTGCTACGTTGATGTGGCACTTTGGTGAGTACCGGTAACCCTTGAGTCAAGTCAAGGAGAGTATAGGGCCGCCGCGTGGTGTCGCGAAGCATCAACTGACCTTAGAACCTTACTTGACCATCCTGGCCTCTTTAGGGGTAGTGAGATGACCGACTTTGGTGCAGTCCGAAGTTGGTAGATACTCGATACTACGCTCATTGAGGGTTGTTTTCTTGGAATATTTTGATCGCCAGTTCAGTGGCTAAATCAAAACAATGAACATAGAAAACAATCCAATGATATTGAGATCCTCTAGAACCCGGTTACTATTTTCTAGGACAGGTCTTAACCAACGAAACTGAAAGAGGGTAGTACCTAAACTTCATGCTGGCCTAAACTCTAAGGGTTGTCTTGTGTGACTTGTGTGCCTTGTGTGCCTTCAAACTTGAACTACTTGCACATTCTTGTTACCTGACACATGAGTTTCTTGCAAGGTTTGTTTACAGTCCTTAATCTGGGCTTATAACAGGGTTTACTTACTCCACGCATAGCATAACATCATACCATCATACCATTGCATATATCCTGCATAAGGACTAACCCATTTCAAGGATCTCAAGGGTTTGTGATGCAGGTCATAATGAACCAACTATCTAGCAAGGGGCAAAAGGGGATTTATTTTCCTCTAGCCAAGGTTGTTCAGAAATCAAAGCACGATAACTTGAGTCAGGGGCTATGACCCACTCGATATGATGAGATTTGACTCTTGAAGAAGGACTCTCAACAACATGAAGTTCCTTCAATCAAGCTACCAGATTCAAATGCTAACAATTTTCTTGTTTACCCTGCGAGATCCTTGAAAACATTGCATGCATATCATACATATCATTGCATTACAGGTACCCTTTTTACAGGTCACTTACCTTCTTCGCTGTTTATTTCAGCAATCATCATGAGTCCTGAACCATCCGCTGAACAAGCTATCAAGGCCCTCCAGGCCCAGAATGCCTAGTTCCAGGAGTTGGTTATGAGCCTAGCCCAGGGTCAACAGGACTTGAAAACTCCGATTCTGAAAGAAAGGAAGAAGAAGAAAAGGACCATTTTGTTCAACGCTAGACGCATATCTGGGAATGGACTACAGAATGAGGCTGAGCTGACTACCTCATCTGTAGGCAAAGACAGTCCACAAGAGAGAAGGGTTCCTAGTCCTGTGGTCTCCGACAACGAGACGGATTATAATGACGAACAGTATCCTCCTGCTGAGGATAAGTACAAACAGCTCGAAGACCGGCTAAGTGCTATTGAGATTCAACATGTGCTCGGGTTGGATTTTGGAGATCTAGGTTTATCTTCTGGGGTGGTGATTCCCCACAAATTCAAGGCGCCTGCTTTTGCAAAGTACGACGGGGCTTCCTGTCCTAAGCTGCGTCTCAGATCATATGTGAGGAAGATCCAACTGTATACAGCTGACAAGAATCTATGGATCCATTTCTTCCAGGAGAGTCTTTCAGGGACTTAACTCGAATGGTTCTATCAGTTAGATGGAGCCAGCATTCGTAATTGGGAGGATTTGGCTAATGCATTTTATAAGCAGTATCATTACAATTCTGACCTCGCTCCTACGCGTACCTGTGATACGGTGGGAGAACTGACTTGAGGTTTGCGTTCGTATTCGCAAATGTTGCGGTTAGCAAGAGTCGCCACCGACTTTTTATTTTATCCTAAGGAAAGGTTAAAAAGCACAGCAAAAACCTTTTGAGATGTTTTCTTGGGTTCGGGGAGTAGATTATAGAAAGGGAAGGTATTAGCACCCTTTCTATCCATGGTTATCCATGGGCTCTTAGTTACTTGCTTAGATCACTTGCCTTTTATTTTCAATTGTTTTAAATGGTGCTTGAGTGTGTGGGTTTTGAAAATGCTTTTGAAAAGAGGCCAACGTGGTGGCAACCTTTGTAATGATCCATGTGGGGATGTATACAAAGATGTATGTCTTTTGAAAAAGTTTTCATTTTGTTTTTGAAAGTTTTGTTTTGAAAGTGTTGTGAGGTGTGATTTTGAAATTAGGCAAGTGTTTTTGTTTTGCAAGTTGATTCAAGTAACTAAGAGGTTATCTACTCCTAAATTTCTCAAAAGATTATTGCTATACTTTAACCCTTTTGACAAGTTTGCACCACCATTGTATTTGGTGGGCAACCTTTGTGTTAGGATGTGAAAGGGACGGGCGCGGGTCATCGTTTAGACCATAATTGCAACAACGTTAAATGTCTTTGAGCAATCTCTCTAAGGGACTTGATCATTTGTTTTTGTTTGTTTTTTTGAAAAGTTTTATCGAGGGACTATGATCATTCAAGATTATTTGCTTTGCCCAAAGAAGTTTAACATGCAACATGGCCCATTTATTTGAAGGCAACAAGTGGAATACCCTAGGGGGTGCAAGTGTGATTTGTGTGTCCATTTTCATGCTTGTTTATCTTGTATTAGGTCAAACTATTTTTTATCATTTTTTCGCATACAAACCCTAATTCTAACATGTTATCTTTAGAAAGCAATAAAGTGCGAAATTAAAATTACTAAGCTATTACACAACCAAATATGGGAATGGGGGTACAAATGTTCAAATGGGGATATTGACAAGAATTTAAATCTAAATTATTACATCAATTTGAATATTTGCAATTTAATCAATGTACAAAAATTAAATAAGAATGCAAGATGCAAAAAGAATGTTTTGTATATGTATGAAAAAAATATTGTTTATGTAAAAGAGAAAAGAAAATAAAAATGTATTATTTTTGGAGTATTTTGAACTTAGGGTAGAAAAACCCTAATTTTAAAGAAAAAAAGTATTATTTTCTAATTTAATGCAACTATTTACTTATTATTTATAAAAATAAAATAAAATGAAGTGTATTGTGAAAAAAAGGTATTTTTATATCAAATATTAATAAAAGTGAAAAATCAAGTATTTTTATATTTTGTCTTAAATATATTAATAATCACATATATATATGTATATATAACCCTAAATGTGTATTATTCAAAAAAAATAAATATTTATTTTATATTTTAATAAAATAAATAAAAGTATTTTTTTTGTGTGAAACATTTTCAAAATATAAACAAAAAATAAAAGTTGTATTTATATCATTTTTTTATTTATTCTAATAATAATACATATATATATATTTATGTATAAACAAAGAAATAAATTAAATAAATATGCAATAAATGCAAAAAATGATGAAAAAAATATTTTTAATTTTTTAATGGCATGAGAAAAAATAAACAAAGTCAGCAAAAAAGAAAAAGGTCAAAAATGTTAAAGAATGAGTAAATGGGCTCAGGGGGGTGTGAGCCAAAAAAGATGGTGTGAAAAGAAAGAACACAAAAGCCCAGCCCAATGCAACACTGTCTTCAACCTCCAGCACAAAATATTTGAAAAAACGCGCGCCATGTTCAGCTTCTTCTAACTCTTGATTCCTTGATTTTTTGAACAAACTTCCAACACAAAAGATGTTAAGCATGAAGAGACGGTTCTAACCATATAAAGAACATGAACTATCTCTCTAAGATGAGGGAGAATTTCTCTCCCCCTCTTTTCTGACCTAATTTTTCTACCATTTTCAGAGCTCAAATTCTCTCTACTCAGACAAAAGAAATAAAAAGTAAAGCTATGTACATGTTCAGGGCTATGAGTAGGACCTTGTTTCTTCACAAACTTAAGACTAAAGATGCCTAATAAGAGAGATACGAATTCAAACTTTTACCTGTGCAGTTGAACTTCAATCTGGAAAATGAGGAACTTTCAGTGCAATGTGATGATTGGAAAAGCTTCCTTGAGGTCCAGGGATGCTGTTTCAATGCTTACTTTGTCTTGAGAGCTTCTGAATCAAGCTATGGAACTTCAACTGCAAAAGGAAAAAATGAAAATGGTGGAAACTGTTAGAGTGATTACAGGTCAGGTTTTAGGCCATGATTAGCTTGCATATGTTGTAGGGAAGGTAGAGGAATAGGTCTTGATCAAAATGCTCGAAGGGATTGGGAGTTTGCACTCAAACTGCAGGGGCACCCCTGTTTGTGCAGTTTGAGGATGATTCTGAGATGGAGGGTGTATGGGAGGTCAAAAGCTCGTGTGTTAGCTTGGATATGTTGTGTGTAATGTGTTTGACAACTTTTCTCTTCCCTTCCTAAGCTGAGATCAGAGTTGGCATAAGTTATGGATGTTACTTCTATGTGAAGCAAGCAAATGTCAACTTGGTTTCTAGGCCAGTACAATGCCTCAATCTATGCTGCACATTTGAGTCTTGATCAGTGGGATATGTCCATGCCTTTTTGCCTCAAAGATCTGCATTGTACCTCATAGATTTGCAAAATTGCCATAAAGTAACACTTTACAAGAATGGATAATATGCTTTTTCTAGTTTAGGCTTGATTTTGTGTGTATTGTCCAAATGAGCAAAATAATGCTAGAACACAAAGGATATGCATTGAATTATTGAGTGAAAATGGGATTAGAGGCCTGCAATGTAGCTTAAGCATGCTGAATTCAAAAATGCATAGTGTATGAACATGGAACTTGGTCATGAACAAAGTGGTTTTTTGCTATATTGTGAAATTCGATTCTCCCTAACCATGAGGTTGTTTGAGAAGTTTTTGGACATTTTGGAAAGCTTGGAATGTGTACTACAATCCATCTTTGAAATGCAAATCAAAATTCCAAGTGGAAGGGTATGAAAAGTGGCCTTGAAGTAGGGTAGAAAATCTTGTCAAAATAGGTCAAATTTCACTAAGTTAAAAGATGGTTTAGTGCCCCTATTCAAAAAATTATAACTTGAGATACAAGCTTCAAATGAGAAAACTTTGTGAATCAAAGTTGTAGATTATGCAATAAGCTACAACTTCCATGTTTTGACTTTTGTTTGAATCCAAATGGATCATGGTGAAAAGATGGGGCAAAGTTGGGAAAAAATTAGGGTTTTTCATAACTTAGAAAAATTATAAGTTATGAAAAATTCCATTTTCAAACCCTAATTTGCATTTTGAGATTTCTTGGTGAACAAGTTTCATGATTTGGCATGTTTTGATGAAAAATGAATCTTGACTCTTGATTTTGACCAAAAAGTCAAAGTTTGACTTTTCAGTATACAGTCAAAATTGATCAATTGACTGGGAAATTCAACTGTCAATCTTGTGTATTTGGGATCTTTTGAGCTTGATGAACATGTCAAGGTAATTCCATGGGGTCCTTGAGTCCATATGTGAACTTGGTTTGCCATTGGCCAGGTCAAACAGTCAAAAATTGCCTTTGTGCAGTCAAAACCCTAAAAATGACCATTTTGCCCTTTTGATGATCTGATCAAATTTCTTGGGGAATTGTGATTCAAACTTGATCAAATGGTTCATATGAGTTCATAATGTTGATGTGGATCAAATTTCATGAGGTTTGACTGTCAATTGGCCACAGTTGACTTTTTCCCCAATACAGCTGATTTCTAGGTCAACTGTCCAATTGACTGGGCAAAACTTGGAATCAAGACCTGAAACTTGGTATAGGTAAACTTGGGAGTCCAATATGGAGCATGAAAGTCATCTTAGGCATTTCAGGTCAAAACATCCTTAGGCAAACACAAACCCTAATTTGAGTCCACAGTGCAAGGAGAAGTCTTGAGCAGAGGAAACCCTAACTGGATCTTGATCTTCAAAGGTCTTGTGATGAGAAAATGTTGAGGAAATGGGAGGGCAAATTTTGGGGTACAACAGTTGCCCCTGTTCAATCTTCTTGGACCTGAAGAGTTAGATTGGCAAGTTTGCCTTTCGTGACTCGAGGGTAAAAGGAGATTGGACACTAGAGTGCCCGGAAATTTGCACTCGCATGCTGGAGTCTTAACAACGTGGAGCCGGGAATGGGCTTATAGATGCCATTTGGAGAGATGGTGGATAGGGAGATGGGCTTATAGATGCCATCTGGAGACGTGACAGAACCTTGTCTGGAATGGGCTTATAGATGCCATTTGGAAGTGTCGATCGCATAAGAGATTCCTTAGCGAGAATTTGCGTATTTGAGAAAGACGAATGTTTTCCTGGCTTGTTACAGGTGTTTGATCTTCAGTCTCCTTATGCAGATATGCCCTGGCTAGATACAGGTATCGAATCTACAATCGGTTGCTCACAGATGTGCCCTGGCTGGATACAGGAGTCGAATCTGGAAATAGTCGTCAATAGATATGCCCTGGCTGGATACAGGAGTCGAATCTTTGAACTCTGCAGACGTGCCCTGGCTAGATACAGGAATCGAGTCTGGAAATGTGGTCAACAGATATGCCCTGGCTGGATACAGGAATCGAATCTGGAGCTGTTGTAGTTGATAGATGTGCCCTGGCTGGATACAGGAATCGAATCTCTGAACTCTGCAGACGTGCCCTGGCTAGATACAAGAATCGAGTCTAGAAACTGATCACTCTCAGATGTGCCCTGGCTAGATACAGGTATCGAATCTGGAATCGTGACAGTTGAAGGTAGTCGCTTTTGAGATTGTCTTTTTCCTGAAAAGGCAAAGACGTAAGTTGTATGCAATGTCATGATGTATGATATGCATGATGTCATGATGTTCAACATGAGATGTCGTATGCGTTTCACCATGTATGTAAGCAAGATGTATGAAAATGTGAAATGTTTATGAGTGTAATTTCATCTTAGGAAAATAAATCCTTGACGAACGGCCGGGAAGCTGCTCTGTGGAAGAGATACTTGGCCGAAGTTTTGATGAGAGGCCTGCTGAGGACTTTAATGATGGATTCCGCTGAGGATGATGGTGACAAACTCTGCTGGGGAACTCTAAAGATAAACTCTGCTTGGGAATACCAAAGATAGACTTCGCTGGGGATTTGAAGGGACTTTGCCGAGAGCGGTCTTCCGTGGCTTTTAGCTGAGGATAACCCAGTTATAAGTCCTTGTGAGGAAATAACTCTTAAATAAAACTCGGGCGAGACGTCCGTACTTTGCAGGGGATGAGCTTGCAGAATCTACTGGGGATGAGCTTTTAAGACCTGCCGGGGAATGTTGTGCCTTTTTAGGATCGACGGGGGACCAACTCTGCCTGGGGAAAGTATTGCTGAACCTTGTTTTACTCTGCGGGGAGTTAAGATGATTTGGCCACATTTTTCAGTTGAACCTACCTTGGTGCCTTGGCGGACAAAACAACCAGACTGCAATAGACAACCCCACATTGCCCCTGTCTTTGATGTCACCGGTAATTAATCTCTTGTTTCATATGCGAATATTTATGAATCAGCAATTCAATGTCAAATGCATATATCAAAAAATGAACATTGGACGTTCTTCGCAAGACAAAACAGAAAAAAGGGGAAAACAATGGTAATTTGTATGAACAAGTGAATTTGTATTGATTTAAACTTTTGCCTGTGAATAGGCGTTTTTTGGGTACAAGAGACTGACATCCTAGTAAGAGGACATCGCCAAATAGTATAGAGTTTACATTTTTTTTAAAAAGAAAACAAAACAGCTATGTGAACAATCCCACTGGGTTCCAACTCTGCTATCGCCTTTATGTTTTCGAACGTCTCATCGCCTTACTGCCTAATCTGAAGATGAAGCTGATTGGTCAATGCCGAAATTTGGGGCCAGATAGTTGATGCCGAATTCCGGATGCGAAGTGATCCAATAGTGTTACGCTTTTATCCCTAACTTTTGCCTGGACCGCCCTTTCGGGTTTTCAGTCCACCGGGATACCCATTTTTGCCCAAGCCGCCCTTTCAGGTTTTCGGCTTGCCGGGTGTACAGATTTTTATTCATTTCATCCCTTATTTTTGCCCGAACCCTTTTGGTTCGCCGGGAAGCCCTTATTTTTGCCTAGGTATGTCAACCTAGCGGGTCTTTTATTTATGCGTAGTATTTTTTCACTATGTCTGCATTGGCGGGGTAAGGAAGGTCGTCACCGTCCATGGTGGTTAGGATCATGGCTCCTCCTGAGAACACACGCTTAACCACAAATGGCCCTTCGTAAGTAGGGGTCCATTTGCCCCGGGGATCACTTTGAGGAAGGATGATGCGTTTGATTACCAGGTCCCCAACTTGATACTCTTGCGGTCTGAATTTCTTGTTAAATGCCCTGATCATCCGTTTTTGATACGTCTGACCATGACAGATAGCAGTGAGCCTCTTTTCGTCAATCAGATTTAATTGATCAAGTCGAGTCTGGATCCAATCATCTTCATTCAAGTCTGCATCCTTCATTATCCGGAGAGAGGGTATCTGGATTTCGATCGGCAAGACTGCCTCCATGCCATAGACCAAGGAGAAAGGAGTTGCCCCGATTGATGTCCTTGCTGAGGTGCGGTACCCATGAAGAGCGAACGGTAACATCTCGTGCCAATCTTTATAGGTCACTGTCATCTTCTGCACAATTTTCTTGATATTTTTATTGGCTGCCTCTACAGCCCCATTCATCTTCGGCCGGTAGGGAGAAGAATTGTGGTGCTGTATCTTGAATTGTTCACAGAGTTCAGTGATCATTTTGTTATTGAGATTGGTACCGTTGTCCGTAATGATTCTTTCCGGGACTCCGTACCGACAGATCAGATTATGCCGGATGAAACGCGCCACGACGCTCTTGGTTACTGTGGCATAGGAAGCTGCCTCAACCCATTTCGTGAAGTAATCGATCGCCACCAAGATGAAGCGATGCCCATTGGATGCCGTTGGTCGGATCTCACCGATCATATCGATGCCCCACATTGCGAAAGGCCAAGGTGCTGTCAGGACATTCAGAGGAACCGGAGGGATATGCACCTTGTCAGCATAGATCTGGCATTTATGACAAGTTCGGGAGTGCTGGTAACAATCGGCTTCCATTGTGGACCAGAAATATCCTGCCCGAAGGATTTTCTTAGCCATGGTGTGTCCACTGGAATGGGTTCCAAATGTACCTTCATGCAGTTCCATCATGATTTTCTCAGCTTCAGCCTTATCCACACAACGCAGCAGAGTTGAATCATGATTCCGCTTGTAGAGAATGCCGTTGCTGAGGAAGAATTTTGCAGCAAACCTCCTCATGAACTTCTTATCATTGACAGACGCACCTTCAGGGTATTCCTGAGCTTCCAAGTACCTCTTCACCTCATGATACCAGGGTTTTTCAGTCACCTTTTCAGCCTCGAGCTCGCAGCAGTATGCCGGTTCATCCAACTTCCAGATTATGATTCGGGGAGCCTCATTGTCCCATTTAACTTTGAACATTGAAGACATCGTGGCTAGTGCGTCCGCTAGCTGATTCTCCTCTCTGGGGAAATGCTCAAAAGTTATCTCTTCAAAGTGAGGGAGCAAGGTCGACACATACTCCTTGTAAGGAATGAGATTCGGGTGTTTCGTATCCCACTTGCCTTTGATCTGATTGATCACGAGAGCGGAATCTCCGAAGACACTTAGAAACTTGATCCTCAAATCGATTGCAGCTTGTAAACCCATGATACATGCCTCATATTCTGCCATGTTGTTGGTGCAGCTGAAACATAATCGGGCGGTGAGTGGAGTATGAGTCCCCTTGGGAGATATGATTACAGCGCCGACGCCGTTACCCAAAGCATTGGAGGCTCCGTCAAAATGCATAGACCATCGGGATCCTTCCTCAGGTCCTTCATCCGGTCCAGGTATTTCACAGTCAGTTACCACCATGATGTCTTCGTCCGGAAAATCAAAGTTCAATGATTGGTAATCGTCCACAGGTTGGTGTGCCAAATGATCTGCCAGTACACTTCCCTTAATTGCTTTTTGAGTTGTATACTGGATATCATATTCTGTTAAGATCATTTGCCATCTCGCTATTCTCCCAGACAGAGCGGGCTTTTCAAATATGTACTTGATGGGATCCATCTTTGAAATCAATAAGGTAGTGTGAGTCAGCATATACTGTCTCAGCCGGCGAGCAGCCCATACAAGAGCGCAGCAAGTTTTCTCAAGCAGTGAGTAACGAGACTCACAGTCGGTAAACTTTTTGCTCAAGTAATAAATAGCGTGCTCTTTTCGGCCAGACTCGTCATGCTGCCCCAGCACACACCCCATTGAATTATCGAGCACTGTCAAGTAAAGTATCAGAGGTCTTCCTTCCACCGGTGGCATAAGAATGGGTGGCTCTTGGAGGTATTCCTTTATCCTTTCAAAGGCGGCCTGACATTCATCATTCCAGCGTACTACTTGATCTTTCTTCAGTAATTTTAAGATTGGCTCACAAGTAGCAGTCAGATGTGAGATGAATCGGGCAATGTAATTCAGTCGTCCTAGGAAACCTCTGACTTCTTTCTCTGTTTTTGGAGTCGGCATCTCTTGTATGGCTTTTACCTTGGCAGGATCCACCTGAATACCTTTATCACTTACGATGAAACCTAACAATTTTCCGGATCTTACCCCAAAGGTGCATTTGTTGGGATTCAACCTCAGCTTGTATAATTTGAGTCGATCAAACAACTTCTTCAGATGGTCAAGGTGCTCCTCCTCAGTTTGAGACCTTGCAATCATGTCATCTACGTATACCTCAATTTCATGATGGATCATATCATGAAATAAAGCAACCATGGCACGTTGATAGGTTGCCCCAGCATTCTTCAATCCGAATGGCATGACCTTATAACAGAAGGTACCCCACTGAGTCACGAAGGTAGTCTTCTCCATATCCTCTGGAGCCATCTTGATCTGATTATACCCTGAAAAACCATCCATGAAGGAGAACACCTTGTGTTGAGCTGTATTGTCAACAAGGACATCAATGTGAGATAGGGGAAGTCATCCTTGGGGCTGGCCCTGTTCAGATCCCTATAGTCGACACACATTCTGACTTTCCCGTCCTTCTTCGGCACTGGCACTACATTGGCAACCCACTGAGGGTAAAAAGTCACTGCAAGGAACCCGGCATCAAACTGCTTCATAACCTCGGCCTTGATCTTTTCAGACATCTCTGGACGCATCCGTCGAACTTTCTGCTTTACCAGAGGGCAATCTTCCTTGGTTGGCAAATGGTGAACTACAATGTCGGCATCCAAACCAGGCATATCTTCATAGGACCAAGCAAAGATCTCCATGTAGTCCTGTAGCATCTGGATCAATCGTTGCTTCACGCTGAGCTCTAGATTGGCACCAATCTTGACCTCTTTCCTATCTGTCTCAGTACCCAAGTTAATTGTCTCCACAGGCTCTTCATGTGGTTGAATAGCCCTCTCTTCCTGTAGTAGCAGTCTTGCGAGTTCACCAGGTACTTCGCAATCATCTTCACCTTCGTCTTCGGCCAAGTTGATCGGATTTTCGAAGTCATAACTGGCGGTAGCAGAGCTGTTACCAGTGAGATCCAGAGTGGATTGAAACCTGTATAAGTGAGTGTGTGTAAATACAGCTGTTTTGCAATATATATAACACAGAAAGGAAAAGAGCAAAAAGATTTGAAATGCAACAAACGTCCAATGTTTTGATTGATGATATATGAAAATGTCATACAAAAAGCCCTCACAAATGGAGCTACGATGCCCCGGGTAGGACACCGAGCCAACAGAGTTTTAACATATTGTTTGTTACAAATTGGAAATCAAAAGAAATCAATTACTGCGTGACAAATGTGATAGGGGTAAAATCCTTTGCCGTCCAGTTGCTTGGTCCGTTGCTGGTAGTCGGGTAGATCCAACTGTCAAACTCAGCTTCCTCCACATCCTCCTCAATAGCATTCACCCTTGAGCTGGAAATAAACACCGGAGCCTTTCCGATCTTCTCTTTGCGCACCGCCTTCTGAGCCTTTGCAGTAAAGCCTAGCCCAAACTTGTCGTTCTTCTGAGTGAAGTCAGGAAGCTGACCCCAGTGTGCACAATTGCCTTTCTGAACCACAGCCCGGGCATCCCTTAGGGAAGCCATCTTCAAGGAATCATTCTCTTCGGCCATTGTCTCTGCAGCTGCTGAAATTGGATGCACCTCCTCGAAATGCTGGAAGGGGGTTTCAATGAACTCTCCGTCCATCTCGATGTACCTGAAGGAATTCAAATGGCTCACCATATACTCCTCTTCTCCTTGTACAGTGACGATCTTCCCCCTGACGGGATATTTCAACTTCTGGTGCAAGGTGGAGGTCACGGCCCCAGCTTTATGGATCCAAGGTCGACCCAACAGACAAGAATACGACGGACGTATATCCATCACGTAAAAGGTAGAGTCAAACACTTGAGAGCCCACACGGATAGGGATGTTAACCTCTCCATGAACCATCCTTTTGGAACCGTCAAAGGCCCTGACGATGATATTGCTGGGTTTCAACTCCAGGCCTTCATAATCCAGACGGTCTAAAGCCTTTTTCGGAAGAACATTCAAGGAAGAACCAGTGTCCACCAATACATGTGCCAGAGTAGTGCCCCTGCATTCAATAGAGACATGCAGGACATCATTGTGGTCTCTCCCTTTTGCGGTCAGGTCAGCATCTGAAAAACCCAAACCGTTGTCCGCTGTCAGATTCGCTATGCAGTCAGTGAACTGGACTGCAGACGCCTCTTGCGGCACATGGGCCGTCTTGAGAAATGAGATCAAGGCTTTAACATGAGCCTCGGAGCATAGCAATAAGGAGAGCAGAGAGATCTTGGAGGGTGTATGCCCCAACTGTTCGACAACATTAAAATCACTTTTCTTTATTATTTTCAGAATCTCCTCCATTTCTTGTCGGGAGGCCTCAGCATTTACGAGTATTGGTGCCTCCATCCGGGCAGGCTCTTCTTCAATCCCTTTGCCCCGAGCATTTGATGACTCGGCAGCAGGGGACACAATTTGATCAGCAATAGGACTAGGTAAACTTGCAGGTTTTATGAGGAGGGGTTTTCGAATAGCGGGCGGCGCAATGTCAGGCGAGAAGAGCCCGCCACTGCGGGTGACTTTAGCTGGACCAGTGATATCGCAGATACTGGCACTAGCGTCGAATTCTTGCTTGATTCCATTTACATACACGTCTGCCCCATAATGCCAGGGGACAGCTTTATCAGACACGTAGGAGAGGGGCCCTGGAACAGTAATGATCACAGGCGCAATTGTCATGATTTGAATATGCTTCTTCGGGGGAGCCTTGATTGGATTTTTGAAGATGGTAATCACGGAAACTTCTTTCATCGGAACCAATTGAACAGCAGTCTTTTTGAATAGAATCTCCTTGCTATCCATTAGGCCTTGGATGCCTAACCTTAGCAAGGGACAATCAGATGGGGAAATAGCACAGAATGGGCAACCTTCGCCGCAACCCGGAAATAAACCGGCCCGCAGTAGGTTCTTCTTAACAGTCTTCAGAGGGGTAACAACTTCATCTATCGAAACAGCATACATTTCTTCCTCAACGGCATTTACCCTATGCTGGGGCATAGGAGCCGTTACAACATTTGGTCTTTCTGGCGCTTCAAACTGAATTTCCTTTGCGTCGATCAGATCTTGCACTTTGTTTCTCAAGGCCCAGCAATCATCAGTAGTGTGCCCGGGACTATCAGAATGATAAGCACACCGGGCATTTGGGTTGTATTTAGGAGACGCAGTGTTGACGACCTTAGGAGCTTCTTTGAGGGTCACTAGGTTGGTGGATAATAGTTGGGGTAAAATTTGAGATAATTTCATACTCAGTCGGGTATACTGCCTCTTGGGCCTTTCACTTCTTTGTTGATTGTATTGCTGAGGAGCAGCAACAGGTTTGGAGATGACCAAAGCATTGACGGCTTGGCGACTTTCGGGCTTGACTTGTCTTCTAGGGCCATAGACGGTGCTTGCTTCTTTCTTAAATGGCCTCTTCTCAGCACTTGTAGAGGCAGCCTTCTGTATCTTGCCTGACCTGATACCAGCTTCAATTCTTTCTCCTGTTAATATCAAATCTGTAAATCCAGCGGAGGAGTTACCAACCAAATGATTGAAAAACGGACCAGACAACGTCCCAAGGAACATATCAACCAGCTCTCGATCAGTTAATGGAGGCTGCACCCTGCCAGCCAAATCTCTCCATTTTTGAGCGTACTCCTTGAACCCTTCACCCGTCCCTAGAGACATACCCTGAAGTTGGGTACGCGTAGGAGCGAGATCAGAATTGTATTGGTATTGTCTGTAGAATGCAGTTGCCAAATCTTCCCAGTGTCGGATGCTAGCTCCGTCCAATGGGTAGAACCATTCAAGTTGTGACCCCGAGAGGCTATCTTGGAAGAAGTGAATCCAGAGGTTCTTATCCGCCGTGTAAGGTTGGATTTTCCTTACGTACGACCTCAGATGCAGCTTTGGGCAGGAGACCCCATCATACTTGGCGAAGGCAGGCGCCTTAAACTTGTGTGGAATTACTACTCCAGAAGATAATCCCAAATCTCCGAAATCCAGTCCCGGCACGTTCTGAATTTCCATAGCGCTCAAGCGGTCCTCCAATTGTTTGTATCTGTCAGCAGCAGGTGGGTATTGTTCATCGTTATAGTCCGTCTCGTTGTCGGAGACTGCGGGACTAGGAGCTCCTCCCCCTTGGGGACTATTTTTCTCAGCAGAAGAAGTGGTTGGATCAGCTTCATTGTGGAGTGTGTTCCCAAATCTGCGTCCGGTGTTGAACAATGCAGTCCTCTTTTTCTTCTTCTTCTTCAGGAGTAGAGTCTTCAACTCTTGCTGACCTTGGGCTAGGCTTAGGACCATCTCTTGAAACTGTGCACTTTGGGCCTGAAGGGCCTTGATTGCTTGCTCACTGGAGGACTCTGGATTCATGATGACTGTGCAAAATAAACAGCGAAGGAGATTAAGCAACCTGTGAAATAGGGTACCTGCTATGCATATGGTGTAATGGAATGCGTATGTTTTATGTTTTCAAAGACAAACAAGATTCAACTTTGTAGACAAAAAGGGAAACACACTTCATTAGATTAAAGTTTTCAATTGTTCAACAATTTGCCCTTAGGCATTACAGGAATGAAAAAATACTGGAAAGGAAATAAACTATAAAAGGAAACATCCAAAGCTCCTCAATGCTCCCATGGCCTCCTCTTTTCAGTGCTGATGTAGTTGTTCAGGACCCGTTCTTCCTCCAATTGCTTAGTCAGCCTTTGGATCTTCCTTTCCTGCTCGTTGAACTTCTCCCGATAGAAATCCCGTTCTTCCTTTAGCTGTGCCCAAGATCTCTTCATGGTGTCAAAATCAGTAGGTATCTGAGGAGGGAGGACAGTTGGAGGCATCCCATCTTCAACAGGAGACTCAAGAATGAGAGGTCTAACAGCTTCGTAGGGCATACCTAACTCCTGAGCACGGATGCGGACCCATTTGCAATAGGGCTTCAATGGCAGAGAAGTCTTCGGTCCTAACTCATGTGGGTCAGCTTTGTGAATTCTGTCCCAAGCTCTAATGAATCCCTGGCGTAGTTTGTCACTGTCTGCCTGAAACTCAAAATGGAAGTGAGGAACCAGCATTTCATGAGGCCCATCTCCTCTGGCTCTTCCAAACTGACGGAGAGCTAAACACGGATTGTAAGAGATTCCTCCTTGGATACCAATCAACGGGACATTAGGGTATTCTCCGCAACGGTCGATAACAGCTACCTCATCCAAACCTCTGAGAGTCCAAGTGATATCCTTATCTGTGAGAGACATTAACCTCCGAGCCCAACCTTTTCCTTCTTCATTCTTCAGCACGGACTTAGGAAGGTGCGAAATAAACCACCTTACTAGCAAAGGAGCACAACACCACGGAGTCCCCCGTTTTCGAGCAGTACGAGCATAGAGTTGTTGTAGAATGTCACCCAAGAGAGTGGGTACCGGATTCCGAGACATGAAGATTCTTATGACATGGATACTGATAAAGGTGTCAGGGTTGGGAAACAATACCAGACCATAGATCAAAAGAGCCAGAATATCCTCATATGCCTTGAAGTCCAAGTCATTCCAGAAATCATTAGCCTTGCCAACCAGAAATTTGACCAAAAAGCCCTTGACCCCATTTCTAGTTTCCCAGTTGGACAACACCTCTTCTTTGGTCAAGGGGAGAATTGCAGCAATCTCTTCAGGCCTAGGAGTCTTTTCCAAACCAGTGAAAGGAGTTTGTTCCAAGACAGGAATCCCAAGCAAATAAGAAAATTCTTCCAGGGTAGGAGCCAGCTGGAAGTCTTGAAA
The DNA here is from genome assembly GCA_948472305.1 of Vicia faba. NCBI lineage: Eukaryota > Viridiplantae > Streptophyta > Magnoliopsida > Fabales > Fabaceae > Vicia > Vicia faba. The sequence goes on from OX451736.1 coordinate 1,038,962,481, forward strand.
GGTGAAGCAGTGATGCAGAGGGTCATAAAACTGGGTCAGAACACTTATCAATTGTTGGTCCCATTTTGCAGTGATCAAGCCAAGGAGGGAACCATGTCTGTTGATGAAGGAGGTAGTGTTTGGAATCCTTTCAACCAGATCCTTGAGTAAAACTGGTGGTTGAACAAAGTTGAGCCGGACAGTATTTCTACGCACGGGCATCATAATGTCCTGCAAAACAGAGCAAAGGTGAAACCTTTTTGTCTTTGAAATGGGTTAGCCTTTTACACAGGATGCATGCAATGGTATGATGGAATGATGCTATGATGAAACACACCACAAATATTCACATAGACAGATAAGGCACACAAGTCACACAAGATACCCTTAGGTTTCAGGCCAGCATGAGTTTCAGGTATTACCCTCTTTTGGTTTTGTTGGTTAAAACCTGTCCTATCAAAAGTAACCGGGTTCTAGAGGATCTCAAATCATTAGCTACCCTCAATCGGTCATAACTCCAGCATCGCAATCTTTTCTCGCGGCCAGAACCATCTCGAGAGTTTAGCCTCAATGAGTGTAGCATACTGCTACTGTCCTAATAGCCAAGTTGGTCAATTTAGGGTTCTAAGGTTGGTTGGTGTTTAATGACTCCTTAGAAGACCTATATTCTCCCCGTTACAACACAAGGGATATAGGTACAGACTAAGATGCCACACCAACGTAGCCACTGCTTCACCCATGTCGGTCTACGCCGGACATGTCCCTCACAGATTATGCTACCTAAAAAGGGTATTTCCCAGATCCGGGTTAGGATCTATGAACTCCGATGCAAAGCCCACAAATATAAAAGCAAACAAAGCAAGCAATTGAAAACAAAAGTGATCTAAGCCCTAAGGTTACTCCACTTTTAAAAGTTATCCCCAGCAGAGTCGCCAGTTCTGTGATACGGTGGGAGAACTGACTTGAGGTTTGCGTTCGTATTCGCAAATGTTGCGGTTAGCAAGAGTCGCCACCGACTTTTTATTTTATCCTAAGGAAAGGTTAAAAAGCACAGCAAAAACCTTTTGAGATGTTTTCTTGGGTTCGGGGAGTAGATTATAGAAAGGGAAGGTATTAGCACCCTTTCTATCCATGGTTATCCATGGGCTCTTAGTTACTTGCTTAGATCACTTGCCTTTTATTTTCAATTGTTTTAAATGGTGCTTGAGTGTGTGGGTTTTGAAAATGCTTTTGAAAAGAGGCCAACGTGGTGGCAACCTTTGTAATGATCCATGTGGGGATGTATACAAAGATGTATGTCTTTTGAAAAAGTTTTCATTTTGTTTTTGAAAGTTTTATTTTGAAAGTGTTGTGAGGTGTGATTTTGAAATTAGGCAAGTGTTTTTGTTTTGCAAGTTGATTCAAGTAACTAAGAGGTTATCTACTCCTAAATTTCTCAAAAGATTATTGCTATACTTTAACCCTTTTGACAAGTTTGCACCACCATTGTATTTGGTGGGCAACCTTTGTGTTAGGATGTGAAAGGGACGGGCGCGGGTCATCGTTTAGACCATAATTGCAACAACGTTAAATGTCTTTGAGCAATCTCTCTAAGGGACTTGATCATTTGTTTTTGTTTGTTTTTTTGAAAAGTTTTATCGAGGGACTATGATCATTCAAGATTATTTGCTTTGCCCAAAGAAGTTTAACATGCAACATGGCCCATTTATTTGAAGGCAACAAGTGGAATACCCTAGGGGGTGCAAGTGTGATTTGTGTGTCCATTTTCATGCTTGTTTATCTTGTATTAGGTCAAACTATTTTTTATCATTTTTTCGCATACAAACCCTAATTCTAACATGTTATCTTTAGAAAGCAATAAAGTGCGAAATTAAAATTACTAAGCTATTACACAACCAAATATGGGAATGGGGGTACAAATGTTCAAATGGGGATATTGACAAGAATTTAAATCTAAATTATTACATCAATTTGAATATTTGCAATTTAATCAATGTACAAAAATTAAATAAGAATGCAAGATGCAAAAAGAATGTTTTGTATATGTATGAAAAAAATATTGTTTATGTAAAAGAGAAAAGAAAATAAAAATGTATTATTTTTGGAGTATTTTGAACTTAGGGTAGAAAAACCCTAATTTTAAAGAAAAAAAGTATTATTTTCTAATTTAATGCAACTATTTACTTATTATTTATAAAAATAAAATAAAATGAAGTGTATTGTGAAAAAAAGGTATTTTTATATCAAATATTAATAAAAGTGAAAAATCAAGTATTTTTATATTTTGTCTTAAATATATTAATAATCACATATATATATGTATATATAACCCTAAATGTGTATTATTCAAAAAAAATAAATATTTATTTTATATTTTAATAAAATAAATAAAAGTATTTTTTTTGTGTGAAACATTTTCAAAATATAAACAAAAAATAAAAGTTGTATTTATATCATTTTTTTATTTATTCTAATAATAATACATATATATATTTATGTATAAACAAAGAAATAAATTAAATAAATATGCAATAAATGCAAAAAATGATGAAAAAAATATTTTTAATTTTTTAATGGCATGAGAAAAAATAAACAAAGTCAGCAAAAAAGAAAAAGGTCAAAAATGTTAAAGAATGAGTAAATGGGCTCAGGGGGGTGTGAGCCAAAAAAGATGGTGTGAAAAGAAAGAACACAAAAGCCCAGCCCAATGCAACACTGTCTTCAACCTCCAGCACAAAATATTTGAAAAAACGCGCGCCATGTTCAGCTTCTTCTAACTCTTGATTCCTTGATTTTTTGAACAAACTTCCAACACAAAAGATGTTAAGCATGAAGAGACGGTTCTAACCATATAAAGAACATGAACTATCTCTCTAAGATGAGGGAGAATTTCTCTCCCCCTCTTTTCTGACCTAATTTTTCTACCATTTTCAGAGCTCAAATTCTCTCTACTCAGACAAAAGAAATAAAAAGTAAAGCTATGTACATGTTCAGGGCTATGAGTAGGACCTTGTTTCTTCACAAACTTAAGACTAAAGATGCCTAATAAGAGAGATACGAATTCAAACTTTTACCTGTGCAGTTGAACTTCAATCTGGAAAATGAGGAACTTTCAGTGCAATGTGATGATTGGAAAAGCTTCCTTGAGGTCCAGGGATGCTGTTTCAATGCTTACTTTGTCTTGAGAGCTTCTGAATCAAGCTATGGAACTTCAACTGCAAAAGGAAAAAATGAAAATGGTGGAAACTGTTAGAGTGATTACAGGTCAGGTTTTAGGCCATGATTAGCTTGCATATGTTGTAGGGAAGGTAGAGGAATAGGTCTTGATCAAAATGCTCGAAGGGATTGGGAGTTTGAACTCAAACTGCAGGGGCACCCCTGTTTGTGCAGTTTGAGGATGATTCTGAGATGGAGGGTGTATGGGAGGTCAAAAGCTCGTGTGTTAGCTTGGATATGTTGTGTGTAATGTGTTTGACAACTTTTCTCTTCCCTTCCTAAGCTGAGATCAGAGTTGGCATAAGTTATGGATGTTACTTCTATGTGAAGCAAGCAAATGTCAACTTGGTTTCTAGGCCAGTACAATGCCTCAATCTATGCTGCACATTTGAGTCTTGATCAGTGGGATATGTCCATGCCTTTTTGCCTCAAAGATCTGCATTGTACCTCATAGATTTGCAAAATTGCCATAAAGTAACACTTTACAAGAATGGATAATATGCTTTTTCTAGTTTAGGCTTGATTTTGTGTGTATTGTCCAAATGAGCAAAATAATGCTAGAACACAAAGGATATGCATTGAATTATTGAGTGAAAATGGGATTAGAGGCCTGCAATGTAGCTTAAGCATGCTGAATTCAAAAATGCATAGTGTATGAACATGGAACTTGGTCATGAACAAAGTGGTTTTTTGCTATATTGTGAAATTCGATTCTCCCTAACCATGAGGTTGTTTGAGAAGTTTTTGGACATTTTGGAAAGCTTGGAATGTGTACTACAATCCATCTTTGAAATGCAAATCAAAATTCCAAGTGGAAGGGTATGAAAAGTGGCCTTGAAGTAGGGTAGAAAATCTTGTCAAAATAGGTCAAATTTCACTAAGTTAAAAGATGGTTTAGTGCCCCTATTCAAAAAATTATAACTTGAGATACAAGCTTCAAATGAGAAAACTTTGTGAATCAAAGTTGTAGATTATGCAACAAGCTACAACTTCCATGTTTGGACTTTTGTTTGAATCCAAATGGATCATGGTGAAAAGATGGGGCAAAGTTGGGAAAAAATTAGGGTTTTTCATAACTTAGAAAAATTCTAAGTTATGAAAAATTCCATTTTCAAACCCTAATTTGCATTTTGAGATTTCTTGGTGAACAAGTTTCATGATTTGGCATGTTTTGATGAAAAATGAATCTTGACTCTTGATTTTGACCAAAAAGTCAAAGTTTGACTTTTCAGTATACAGTCAAAATTGATCAATTGACTGGGAAATTCAACTGTCAATCTTGTGTATTTGGGATCTTTTGAGCTTGATGAACATGTCAAGGTAATTACATGGGGTCCTTGAGTCCATATGTGAACTTGGTTTGCCATTGGCCAGGTCAAACAGTCAAAAATTGCCTTTGTGCAGTCAAAACCCTAAAAATGACCATTTTGCCCTTTTGATGATCTGATCAAATTTCTTGGGGAATTGTGATTCAAACTTGATCAAATGGTTCATATGAGTTCATAATGTTGATGTGGATCAAATTTCATGAGGTTTGACTGTCAATTGGCCACAGTTGACTTTTTCCCCAATACAGCTGATTTCTAGGTCAACTGTCCAATTGACTGGGCAAAACTTGGAATCAAGACCTGAAACTTGGTATAGGTAAACTTGGGAGTCCAATATGGAGCATGAAAGTCATCTTAGGCATTTCAGGTCAAAACATCCTTAGGCAAACACAAACCCTAATTTGAGTCCACAGTGCAAGGAGAAGTCTTGAGCAGAGGAAACCCTAACTGGATCTTGATCTTCAAAGGTCTTGTGATGAGAAAATGTTGAGGAAATGGGAGGGAAAATTTTGGGGTACAACAGTACCCAACTCCAGGGTATGTCACTAGGGACGAGTGAAGGTTTTAAGGAGTATGCGCAAAAGTGGAGAGACCTGGCTGGAAGGGTGCAACCACCTTTGACTGACCGTGAGCTCGTTGACATGTTCTTGGGGACCCTGTCTGGTCCGTTCTTCAACCATCTGATTGGAAATTCTTCTGCTGGGTTTACAGATCTGATCTTAACTGGGGAGAGAATTGAAGCTGGTATCAAGGCTGGGAAGATTCAAGAAGCTACACCTTCGGATGCTCACAAAAAGCCTTACAGTGGGAAGAAAGAGTCCAATGCTGCGTACAATCAAAAGAGTCGTCGTGACCAACATGTGGGGGCAGTCATGATCTCTGGTTCTACACCACGCTGACAACAGCAAAAGGGAAATCAGCGAAGGCCGGACGAGCCTAAAAGATAGTTCACCAACATCAACATGCCATTATCGCAAGCATTGCAACACATGTTGAAGATGAATCTGATTGCGGTGATAAACCCTCCTTCAAATCCAAAGACTTCTTCTCCAAGCTACAACCCAGACGCGAGGTGTGCTTATCATTCTGGTAGCCCGGGGCACGATACTGACGATTGTTGGGCGCTGAAATACAAGATCCAGAATATGATTAACGCTAAGGAGATCGAATTCGAGCCTTCTGAGACTCCTAATGTGATCACTGCTCCCTTGCCAAAACATGGCTAGGATTGAGAAACTTTTGTTCATTTGAATTCTGATATTGTATTTTTCTTTACTTATTCAAACATTTATTCATGTCAAACGTTGTTATTCCATTAATGCATTACACGTGTCTGTTTTGAAGTAATTGTGTTTACTATATTCAAAATTGCTTTTATTTTTTCGATGTTCAAACTCTTGATTAAAAGTTCTAAGCCTCTTGAGGGAGGATGACGAAAACGATACCACGATCTTTACAGTATGCTTTTGGACAAACCCCGTTGATGAGGTACAAGCATTGTTTCAAATCCTAAACACTGGAGTTATAAGGAAGATAATCCCTCGTCAACCCCTTCGAGCCAGAGAAGTAGGAGTTTTTCTTTTCACAAAAATTAAAACCCTTAATTATAACCTGGGGCAGGGTAGTTCTCTCAGTTGATCCAAGTGCACAACGAATGGCACCAAAGAGGTCCTTATAAGACAAAAGACGGTGTTGGTTCCGTATAATCATAAGGACAGGCAGTCATTATCTCTCAAAAATAAAAGCCCAATAAGTCAAAACCTATGAAGGAGACTTGCAAAAACTGGGGCATCCCACTGACTGTAAACACAAAAGAAACAGTTCAGGCAAAAGATAGGGATAACGAAATAAAAAAAGAAAGAGGTCCTACAAACCCTCCAAAAAAAAGGGGAAATGACTGCCTATTCAAAATAAACTTTCAGTATCCGAACCATCACTGGAATATCAGAGCAAAGACTCAAACAAGGTCTAACGCACGATTAGTTGAGTTTAGGATCGAAGAACATCACGAAGAGCGGGTGGGTACAAATAAAATTTGAGCCTTTATCCTTTGTTTCTTAAACCGTGAACCAGGCCACGTTATAACCCTTAAAAGTCCTAGCTGAAGCATGGGTTAGTTCGAAAGCATGCTATTACGAAAGGTATCCTGACTCCTTAAGGCTTGCGGTAAAATAACGAGTTGACATAACATTTTACAAAATTCACTGGTTTTACTGAAAAAATGAATTTTCAAAAAAACTTCAAGACAGACATAAGCTTTGCATTCTTAAAATAACATTGTTTGCATATGACTATTTGTTCAATAGCAGAGAAATTCGCACGATGAATATCCAGTGAACAAAAATCTTCTCAACAAGAAGGTCATCTCAAGTGGAAGAAACACTTCCAACCAAGGGGCAGACATGATCATGGTCCGTCATCTGGGGCAGTTAAGTCAAGATTCAAGGAATCTCTCAAAATGCCAAATAGCCTGGGGCAATCTCCGCCTGAATCACTTGGGGAATTAGACATGAATTCCAGCAACGAATCTTGCATGATCAATAAAGATCTTCTGGTAATATGGCAACACAACGCTACTGATAGTGACAACTACTTACCTCCTGAGAGCACGGACATAGTCGAAAAAATACTACGCATAATCAAAGACCCGCTAGGTTGACACACCTAGGAAAAAATAAGGGCTTCCCGGCGAACCAAAAGGGTTCGGGAAAAAATAAGGGATGAAAATGAAAGAATCTGTACACCCGGCAAGTCGAAAACCTGAAAAGGCGGCTTGGGCAAAAATGGGTATCCCGGTGGGCTGAAAACCCGAAAGGGCGGTCCAGGCAAAAATTAGGGATCAAAGCGTACGACTATGTTCCGTCATCTCGTCACTTGCCTACCAGAAGAAGATTCGTAAATTGGCAGTCATCAAGCATCTCCACAAGTACCTTCTCCCACAGAAACTGGGGCAATAAGAATTGTCTAAGCGATCTGAACTGCTCTGTCCACCGAGGTACCAAGGTAAATTCAGCTGAAGAATGTAACCAAGATACCTTCACTCCCCGAGAGTGAGACAAGAATCAGCAGTACTCTCCCCAAGCAGAGTTGGTCTCCCATCGGCCCCAAAAGGCACAGTATCTCCAGCAAGTCAGCAACACTCTCCCCGAGCAGAGTTAGGCTACTGTCAGCCCCAAGGAAGTTGGACATCCCCAGAAGATCTCAATATTCTCCAGCAGAGTATGCAGATGTTCCTAAACAAGCATCCCCGGAAGTCTTAATATAAGATTGTTCCCCGGCGGAATACAGACACCCCAGTGGAGCCATTTCCCCAGTGCAGTCTCAAAATTTTCTCCAGGAGAGTTGAATCATCCTCCCCAGTAGATTCTGGAAGCTTATCCCCAGTAGATTCTGGAAGCTTATCCCCAGTAGATTCTGGAAGCTTATCCCTTGCAGAGTACGTATCTCTCCCCGACCATGTTCAAATGTTATTCCCCACCAGAGCCTATAACTGGGATATCCTCAGCTAATTACAACGGAAAGATCGTCCTCGGCGAAGTTCTTCCTATCCCCAGCGGAGTTCATCAAAATTCCCCAACAAAGCTTATCAACGGAAACCCCAGCGGAGTTATCATCAAAATATCAGCGAAGTATCTCTTCCCACAGAGTAATTCTCCGCAGAGTAATCTCCCCAACAAGTTTATTCCCCAACGGAGTCATCTTCTCCTACCGGTTTATTCTTGCAATCATCATCCCCAGCGGAAGCGAAGAACTCTACTCTTCAACATCAGACCAGGATTCAACAAACTTCCCGACATTCGTCAAGGATTTATTTTCCTAGACGAAAATACACTCATAGACATTTCACATTTCATACATCCTGCTTACATACATGATAAAGTGCATACGACACAATCTCATTTATTCTTGAGAACATCATGACATCATGCAGCTCATACATCATGACATTGCATACAACTAATACTTTGCCTTTTCAGGAAAAGGTCAATCAAAAGATGATTACTATCTACCTTTGCAATTCCAGATCAACACCTGTAACGAGCCAGGAAAATTCTGTGGACGACGGATCATGGGTTAATACCTGAAACCAGACAGGACAATTATCTACTTGGGCATCATGAAGTAACCCTACACCGGTTCCTTCTCAAACTTCAGATGTAGTTGTACACGGACTCATCGTTGGGCAACCCTACACCGATTCCTTCTCAACTTCAGATGTAGTTTTACACGGACTCTTCATCAGTAAACCCTACACCGGTTCCTTCTCAACTTCAGATGTAGTTTTACACGGACTCATCACAAGGCAACCCTACACCGGTTCCTTCTCAATCTCAGATGTAGTTTTACATGGACTCATCATCAGGCAACCCTACACCGGTTCCTCCTCCCTTCCAAGACGAAGTTTTACACGAACTCGTCCTCAGGAAACCCTACACCAGTTCCTCCTCAGTTCCAAGACAATGTTTTACGCGAACTTATCTCAATGCAACCTTACCCCGATTCATCCTGAAGTCTTACACGGACTTATTCCAAAATAACCTTACCCCGGTTTATCCTGAAGTTTTACACGAACTTACCCTGCAGTAACCTTACCCCGGTTCCTCCAGAAGTCTTACACGGACTTATCACAAAGTAACCTTACCTTACCCCGGTTCCTCCAGAAGTCTTACACGAACTTATCACAAAGTAACCTTACCCCGGTTCCTCCATAAGTCTTACACGGACTTATCATAAAGTAACCTTACCCCGGTTCAGCCTGAAGTTTTACACGAACTTTTCTCGAAGTAACCTTACCCCGGTTCATCCAGAAGTCTTACACGGACTTATTCCCGAAGTAACCTTACCCCGGTTCATCCATAAGTCTTACACGGACTTATTCCCGAAGTAACCTTACACCGGTTCCTCCTCTTTCCAGATGCAGTTTTACATGGGCTCATCATCAAAGTAACCCCACGCAGGTTCCTTCTCCATTTCAGATGCAGTTTTACACGGACTCGTCATCAAAAACCCTACACAGGTTTTCTTTCTTCCAGGATGCAGTTTTACGCGGACTCATCATGAGGTGACCCTACACCGGTTCCCTTTCTCTTTCCAGATGCAGTTTTACACGGGCTCATCATCAAGAGACTCTACATAAGTTTCCTTCTCAATTCCCGATGCAGTTTCACACGGACTCATCATCAGTCAACCCTACACCGGTTCCCTTCCTCTTTCCAGATGCAGTTTTACACGGGCTCATCATCAAAGTAACCCCACACAGGTTCCTTCTCCATTTCAGATGCAGTTTTACACGGACTCGTCATCAGTTAACCCTACACAGGTTTCCTTCCTTCAAAGATGCAGTTTCCTACAGGCTCATCATCAGTCAACCCTACACAGGTTTCCTTCTTTCCAAGATGCAGTTTTACACGAGCTCATCATCGGGCAACCCTACACAGGTTCCCTCTTTCAACTTACAAAATTACAATTCAACAAATAACCTCCAGTTGGCATCTTTAAGCCCATCTCCACAACTATCCATTACACTTCCAAATGGAATCTATAAGCCCATTCCCGACAAGATTCTGTCACACCTCCAGATGGAATCTATAAGCCCATCCTCATATCCATCATCTCTCCAAATGGCATCCGTAAGCCCATTCCCGACATCACATTGCTGATATACTACTATGCGATTGCAAATTTCTGGGCACTCTAGTGTTCAATCATCTTCCACCTTCGGATCACGAAAGGCACGCAAGCCAATCTACATCCTCAGGTTTAAGAAGATTGAACAGGGGCAACTGTTGTACCCCAAAAATTGCCCTCCCATATTCTTCAAGGTTTGTCAAGAATCATCTTCAAATGGTTCAAGATTTCTCAAGGGTTGCACAGTCCAACTGCCTCCTAAGCCAATCAAAATTAGGGTTTTGGTTCTTGCAAGGAATTTTTGGTTTTCAATGGCTCAATCAAGTCTCATAGGCCTATAAACATTGTCAACACCTACATGCCAAGTCTCAAGACTCACAGCATCAAATTGCACAGTCAAAAGCTCCATTTGCTTCACAGTCAACTGCAGGGGTAAAATGGTCATTTTGTAGTCAAAAGTCAGAATTTTTGGTCAACATCTTATTTTGAGGCCACAATCATCATTTGATCAAGTCTTGATCATGATTCCACAAGCATGGCTCAAAAATCATCAAGATGCAAAAGTTACTATTTTTGGATAGCAGAAAAGTCAACTGTATCTTGACCAAGGCATAACTTTTTCATGGTTTATCAGAAAAATCCCATCCAATTCTCATTTTGAAGGGGATGACATTTCCTACAACTCATCTTCACATTCCAAGTCCAAGAAATGCTCTCACAAAAAGTTATCAATTTCTACATTATAGGTCAATTTCAAAAGTCAACAAAAATGCCCTTTAAGTCAAAGACCATAACTTGAGATTGGTAAATCCAAATGACATGGGACCAAAGGCATTGATTAGAGGGCTTCAAGACCTTTCCAAAATGTCCAAGAACATGTTCATATGATCAAAATTGAGCAAGATATGCATTGGAGAAGTTGGGAAATATTTGTGAATTTGCAAAAGTCAACTTTGCTCAAAACACTTTGTTTTTGCTAATGGGCCTCAAATTCCTTCTTGAAACTTTGTCCAAGGCCTATGCACGACCCATTGAGATTAAATTGATTTATTTTCTTATTTTTTATTAATTAATTGAATTTTTAATCAATATTAATTCATTTAATTGTAGGAAAATATCAAGATATGATTTCTCAATCTTTTTGTGAAGCAAAAGTGGTCAACATATGCTGGAGATTTCGTGTATCAATCAAGGGGACCAAAATCTCCAAAATTAGCAAGTTTTGTCAATCAAAAAGATGCAAAAAGATGTGATTGAAAATCAAATATGCAAACCATAATTCCATGGATTTTTGGTCAAAGATTTAACCTAAATCCATTCTACTATATATGCATAACCTAAACCTAATGCCACACACGTGAAAAGCTGCTGCAAAAAGCCATAACCAATTCCAAAAAACTCAAGAAAATTTGAAAACAGTTTTCCCCATTCCAAGCCAATTCAAAGCATTATAGTGTTTCCAATACATTGCTGGAGGTGTGAGGAATCTTTTGCAATCAAATTCGCACGCCAGAACTCAAGAAATCGTTGCATACAGATCCACTGTTTGCGTTTTTTTTCTTGAAATCATATTGATGAATTCACGCATAATTAACATGTTTTATTGATTGTGTTGCATTGCCAGAGATCATACCAAGCTCATGATATCATTCAATTGGATTAAAACACCCTGGAACAAAAATTGCCATTGATGAACGTTAGGGTTTCCAAGTTCTTAAATTGGGGCTTTGTGATATAGGAAAAATTAGACCTCAAGAGACCTATGGTTGAATTCGTCAGGGCCAGACGAATCAAACACCATGCTCGCGAAACATTTATGTGCATCAGGGGCCTATTCGTTATTTTCCGCCGTCCTGTTTAGTGGGGGTTAAAAACCCCCGCTATCTATTTGATATTTTGCAGGTTTAATGAAGAAGACGACTGCGTGTTTACACGTGATTGGCTGGTTTAAAATACGCGCGCGATTTGGTTTGTTTCCAGCACATGTGATTGGTTTGATATATTATATATAGTGCTTATCTTATTAACAAACACAGGCAAGTGGCTGAGTGGCTAGTGAGGTGGACGTTAACCATTGGGACCTGGGTTCGATCCCCAGGTCCACCAAAATTCCTATATTATTTTGTTCAACATGATTGCATGCAGGCTTTCTAACGTGTTCTACCATGCGCCCCAATCATCAGCCTGCCATGTGGCCACAATCCCCAATCCAATGGTCAAAAGATGAAGATCATGATGCTCATGAGTCAATGCGTATCTGGACAATTCAGGAAAGTCAAACAGGCCTGGAAGCTTAATGGGCTGGAATTGCTAACATAACTCCATTATTGGGTCAACACCCCCCCCTGGTTAATTGCTTTTCTTTTTATTTTCTTTTAACTAATTATTTTTATTATTATTATTATTATTACTTAATTAACTTAATTAATTATTTTCACAATAAATTCAGAAACTTAAAATGTTATTTATTTTTATTATTTATAATTTTCACTATTAATTATTATTTTGTAAATAAACGTAATTAATTAATTTAGTTGTTTTAAATTAGGTTAACTTTAATCTTTTTCATAATAAATAAAATTAATTTAGGATTAGGGTTTTTCTAACTTGTGACCTTTTTTTTAATTTTATTTTCATTAAAACATAAAAAACACAAAAATACTTTTTTTTCTTTTAATTAATTGATTAATTAGTTTTAGGGTTAATATTTAATTAAATGCAAAAAGGACCAAACTTCTTTCTTTTCTCAAAAGGGTCAAAACCCTAAGGACGTTCCTGATTTAATTTCTGTCGCGCATTATTATTATTTTGATTATATCTATGTATCTGCTTCGAGAATGTAATAGATAATTAGGACTTTTATCGCTTTCTTTACTTTCCTCAATTTATTTTCAAGGGTTATGTTTTTGGCGATGTAAATACCCGACGCCTTGTAATAGCGTAGATTCAATTTTCTGCAATTTACTTTCCGCACAAATATTAACTGTTAAATATGCATGCAAGACTTGTTTGAACAATAAAATCAACCCGTAGCTCACAATGATGCATGTTCAAAGATAATCTTAAACTGAAACCTGACACACTCGCACATGCCACTCCTAGGGTACGCCTCACTTGGTTGCCTCGAGGTGGTCATCAAGTATATGGTGTTTTAGAGGTCGCCCTCCTGTCTAAAGATCCAGTTGCCTCGAAACGGTTGCCTCGGATAAAAAGGATCTAGGACATTAGGGTTACCGCTAAGGCGTCCTACTATTACTTTGGTGACCACACATGTCCCTAATAATCGAATTGACCCGAATAACTCCAACGACGGTGCTAACTACTTCTCAATAGTGGGATAGTACTGTCTAAAGGACTCTTACACAGCCTAATTCCTTAGAGTAGGTAGATTTCTCCTGGGTACTTGCTCTTTAAAAAAAACAAAAACATCTTTTCGCACCTACACTTTTAAAAAGTTTTCAAACAAATATTTCATACACTCTTGAGGACTGATACAAGAGTTACCTAGAAGTTTTCAAACTAAACTTTTTCAAACCCACATACACAAGAAAAGCAAACAATTTTTGAAAACATAGTGAGCAAGTACCTAAGAGCCCGTGGATAACCACGGATAGAAAGGGTGCTAACACCTTCCCTTTCTATAATCTACCTCCCGAACCGAGAAACATTCTCGAAAAGGAATTTTTCCGTGCTTTTGTTCTTTCCTTGTTGGAGAACATAAAAGACGGTGGCGACTCTTGCTTACCGTGACATTTCGTGAACCAGCTTTAAAAACAGTCAGTTCTATTCCCACCGATCATACTTGCTCACTAGACAAAAACCATTTCCACACATACACTTTCAAAACATCTTTCAAAAATAAACATCTCTTTGAACTATTTTCAAAACCAACACTTTGTATGAATTTTTATAGAGACGAGAATCATTACAAAGTTTGCCGAAATAAAGGCGTTTTCAAAATATTTTCAAACTTACACCCATCACAAAGCACCTCTTCAAATAAATAATTTTTGATCTAGCAAGCAACTAAGAGCCCGTAGATAACTACGCATGAAAAGGGTGCTAACACCTTCCCTTTTCATAACCTACACCCTGAACTCAAGAAAACATCTCAAAGGTCTTTCCTATTCTTTTCACCCTTTCCTATATTGGATAAAAGAAAAGTCAGTGGTGTGATCGGTGGGAATAAAACTGACTGTTTTGGAAATGCTGGTTCGCGTTTTGCGTTTGATTTTGCAAAAATGTCGCGGTGAGCAAGAGTCGCCACCGTCTTTTATTTTATCCAACAAGGAAAGGACAAAAGCACAGAAAAATTCCTTTTCGAGATGTTTCTCGGGTTCGGGAGGTAGATTATAGAAAGGGAAGGTGTTAGCACCCTTTCTATCCGTGGTTATCCACAGGCTCTTAGGTACTTGCTCACTATGTTTTCAAAAGTTTTGCTTTTCTTTGTGATTGTGGGTTTGAGAAGAATTTTGTTTATAAAAGGGGTGTAAGTACGAAAAGTTTTTGTTTTGTTTTAAAAGGAGCAAGTACTTAAGAACATCTACCTACTCAAAAAGGAATTAAACTGTGCAAGTTTCCTTTAGACAATGCTATCCCACTATTGAGGAGTAGGTAGCATCGTCGTTGGAGTTTTCAGTTCAATTCAATTAAGGGACGTGTGGTCACTAAAGCAACGTTAGGACGCCTTAGCGGTAACCCTAATGTCTTAGATCATTTTATCCGAGGCAACCGTTTCGAGGCAACTTATGATCTTTGGACAAGAGGGCGACCTCTAAAACTTCCTATACTCCATGACCACGTTTGAGGCAACCAAGTGAGGCGTACCCTAAGAGTGTCATGTGCGAGTGTTTGTTTTTCAGTTATTTTTATCTGTACATGTTAATGGTGAGCTACTGTTGATTTTAAATTAAAGATTAATCTTGTCATGCATAGCCTATTATTCAAACATCTAACAGTTAATGGTTGCGGAAATTAAATTGCGGAAAAATAAATTTAAGCTATTACAAGGCGTCGGGTATTTATATCGCCAAAGACAAACCCTTTAAAATTAAATTGCGAAAAATAAATAAATAAAAGCGATAAATAAATAAATAAATAAAGTCCTAAGTTAAAACTATTACATCCTCGAAACAATTACAAAATATAGATCAAAGATAATTCGCGCGCGAGAAAATTAAATCGAAGTGTTTTTAGGGTTTTGACCCTTTTTATTGAATAAAACATATTTTTTTGTTCTTTTTTTGAATTAAGAATTAAGTCTAAATTAATAATTGAATTAATTAATAAAATGAAAATATTTTTTGGTTTTTTATTATTTAAGGCAATAAAATAAAAATGGTAAAAATATATCAAAACCCTAATTCTAAATCAATTTTAATTTATTGCAAAAATGTCATCATTAAACCTATTTAAACTAAATAAATTAATTAATTGTTATTTACAAAAATAAATAATAAAACTAATGGAATTAAAGAAAATTATTTTTTTGTTTTCTGAATTATTTTTTATGAAAAAAAGAAGTTAATTGGTCAATTAATTAATTTTTAATAATAATAATTATAGTAAAATAAATAAATAAGAAAAAGAAATAAAATATAAGAGAGAAATACTCAGGGGGGGGGGGGGTGTGGGCCTGAATTTGGTGTTTGAATGGCAATTCCCAGGCCCATTTACGCTTCAGCCTTGTTGGACTTTGGTGATTTGCTAGGCGTGTGTTGACTTGAGTCCATGGTGGTCCTTCACCTTTGGCCATTGATTTTACCCTGTGAGCCACGTAGCATTTGAGATCTGCAAGCGCATGGTGGTCCATCCCTTGAGAAATGCACATGAATCCCTGAAGAAAAAATATAACAAAGTTTTGGGGGACCTGGGATTCGAACCCAGGTCCCATTGCTCATATGCCTGCACACTCAACCACTCCAACTGGCTTGTTCATTCGTTATAATAATGCAATACAAATAATATATGGACAAATTAATTAATATGCTGAAAATAAGAAAATATGGCGCGCTATTCAAACGCACCACTCTGGCCACGCCATGTTATCATCCCTGTCATGGGGACTGTGGCTAAAAGTTCTTATACCTATACCAACAGACGACTGTCCGTAGCTATACATCACGCTGCTTCAAAATCCAACACAAGCCACTAAAATGCAAACTAACAGCGTCATTCTGCTCGCCTCTCCGCCCTGGTTCCAAGCATGGTCCTTTTATTGACCAATTTATCTTGTAACGAAAACCCCTGAAAGAACCCTAAAACAATCTACAATGGCATTTTGTGATATATGGCATGATAATGAAATTGAATAATACAGAAACTTCACAAATGATGTAAGGAATTCAAATGTACAATTATATTAAAGAATGGATACAAGATTGAAGCTTTACGATTCCATGAATATGGAGGTTCAGAGCGATACTTACAGGGCTTTTGGAGGCAGGAGAGCACGCGATAATGATTGGTACTGCTTCAGTGAGGTCCAAGGAAGCGATTGGAACCTTTGTTTGATCCTGAAAAGGCCTCTAAGTACGATTTCAGATCCAAGGTTTTCAAGCTTTTTTTCTCAAATCCTTCTGGCCGTTTCTGCAGTGTTCTATGCGTGTCCCAGGTCTGTGTGGCTTGCTTGTATATAATAGAATGATTTTAGGTTAAAACATGGGCCAATATCCTTGTGTATTGAAGAATCAAGATTGGATTTTGATCACCATTAACATGTTTCTAAATATAGGACAAATATGAGATTTTGTGCTTGAATTGACTTGGCACGAGTTTGATTTGATTCATAATGATAATTTCAAGTTGTACAAATCACAAAGATCCCTTTACATCAATTTTTAGATTTTATTTGATTTAATATTGATTTAAAATGAATTAAATCAATAAAAATAAAATAAAATAGAAAAATAAATGAGTGGTCATGAAATTAAGTATGGGACACGTGTGTGGCATGACAAGACCATATCAAGTGGAAAAAAGTGGGCCCTTTTGTCAAAAATTGGAGTTTTGAGGATAATTGACTTTTGGCAATTTTGGAAAAATGCCCAACTTCAACAATGCATAACTTCTTCAATTTTGAACTTTTGGAGGTTTTCTTGGACTTTTTAGAAACCTTGAGATTTCCTATAATCAACCCTTTTAGTCTAATCTCATTTTGATGTTCCATGCTCAAGTTATAAGCTTTGGAAAAAAGGTGTTTTTGTTGACTTTCAAAAATGACCTATAATGTCCAAATTTGTAACTTTTTGTGAGAGCATTTATTGATCTTGGGGTGTGAATATGGATTGTAGGAAATTTCATCCTATTAAAAATGAGATTTGTATGGGTCATTTCTCATAAATTATGAGAAAATTATGCTTGGTCAAAGTTGAGTTGACGTTTCCTGCAAAACCCTAATTTGGCAACTTTTGAATCTTGATGAATCTTGAGCAATCCTTGATGAATCATGATCAACCCTTGATAAAATGATGAATTAACCTTCAAAGTGAGAATGTTGACAAAAAATCTTGAGGTTTGACTGTATTTAGGACACAAATGACTTTTCCCCTAGCATAGTCGACTTTTGGGTCTCTTGAGCAATTGACTGACCAAACTTCCTCTGCAAGGCTTGAAATTTGACATGGATGAACTTAATAACATATTAGGACATTGGGGAGCACTGGAGGTCATTTTTATGCAACGACCTTGATGCAACACAAAACCCTCATTTTGACTTGACTGCCTTAGGAGGTGACTTGACTGTCCAACCTTTGAGTCAACTTGAGCAACTTGAAGATTATTCTTGACATGTCTTGAGGAATATGGGAGGGCAAATTTTAGGGTACAACAATTTCCCCTGTTCAATTTTCTTAAACCTGAGGATATAGATTGGCTTTTGAGCCTTTTGTGATCCGAAGGTGGAAGATAATTGAACACTAGAGTGCCCAAAAATTTGCACTCACATGGTGTAGTATCAACATTGTGATGTCGGGAATGGGCTTACAGATGCCATTTGGAGATTGTTGGTAGGAGGATGGGCTTACAGATGCCATCTGCAGGAGTGTCAATTGCGTAAGAGATTCCTTAGCGAGAACTTGCATACCTGTGGTTGTAAAAAATTCCGTTGGGGAAGTCTAACCTTTATTGAGATTTAGGAAATTGGCCTGTACTTCAACTGAGAGAATGCCTCGGCTGAGTCTTAAGAACTTGTCCATAATTCAACTGGGGGGACACATCTTCATCAAGATCTAGGAAATGTCTCGTGCTCAATGGAGTATAACGTTGAGGTTATAGAACTTGTCCACACTATGACGGAGAAAAAAAACATCAGGATCTAGGAACTGACTCGTGCTCAATGGAGTATACCGTTGAGGTTATAGTACTCGTCCACACTATGACGTAGGGAAACATCTTCATCAAGATCTAGGAACTGTCTCATGCTCAATGGAGTATACCGTTGAGGTTATAGAACTTGTCCACACTATGACGGAGGAAAATATCAAGATCTAGGAACTGACTCGTGCTCAATGGAGTATACCATTGAGGTTATAGTACTCGTCCACACTATGACGTAGGGAAACATCTTCATCAAGATCTAGGAACTGTCTCGTGCTCAATGGAGTATACCGTTGAGGTTATAGAACTTGTCCACACTATGACGGAGGAAAACATCAAGATCTAGGAACTGACTCGTGCTCAATGGAGTATACCGTTGAGGTTATAGTACTCGTCCACACTATGACGTAGGGAAACTGTCGAGATTGAGAACCTTATCTGAAATTCAACCGAAGATAAATCAATTGGGATTTAAGAACTGGTCAGGTCTTTGACTAAGCTGGGAACTTAACTGCATTTTTCCTGAAAGGTAAAAGGTCAGTCACATGCAATGCATGATATGGATCAGGCAATGATGTTCTCAAAATAATGAGATTTTATTCGTATGATGCGTATATACATGTATCATGATGTATGGAAATGTGATGTTTTAGCTGGGGAAAATAAATCCCGGAGCTGTTGGAGAATAAAGTTGAGTTCTTCGTTTCCGCTGGGGATGATGAACGAAGATGGTAAACCTGTAGGAGAGAAGAACTCCGTTGGGGAAATAAACTTCTGAAGAGATTACTCCGAGGGGAAATACTCTATGGGGAAGAGACATTCTGCTAAAGATTTTAACGATAACTCCGCTGGGGATTCTGTTGATAAGCTCTGTTGGGGATTTTAATGATGAACTCCGCTGGGGATAGAAAGAACTTCGCTGGAGATGATCTTTCAGTTGCAACTTGCTGAGGATAACCCAGTTAGACTCTTGTGAGGATAACCTTCTGAATTTGGCTGGGGAGATTTATCTGCGCTCTGCAGGGGATAAGCTTCCAGAATCTACTGGGGAAGATGATTCAACTCTGGCGGGGAAGCCTTTTTTAGACTACGTTGGGAAATGACTCCACTGGGGTATCTTATATTCCGCCGAGGGAAATTCTTATATTCTGTTGGGGAATATTAAGACTGCCAGGGATGTTCTTATACTTGCTGGGGAATGTCTTTATACTCCGTTAGGGAAGATTAGGACCTTCTGGGGATACTCAACCTTTTTAAGGCTGATGGTAGACTAACTCTGCTTGGGGAAAGCATTGCTGATTCGTTCATAATTGCAAGCCTCAGTAGGGAGAGCTACCCTTACTATTTTACTCTGCGGGGAGTGATGGTATCTTGGTCATATTCTTCAGCTGAACCTACCTTGGTGGACAAAGTAACTACACAGTTTGGACATTTCTTATGCCCCTGTTTCTGATATTACCAGTAATTCGTCCTTTGTTTCGCACGTAAATACTTATGAGTAGAGATTAATGTCAAACGCATATATAAAAAATGAACATTGGACGTTCTTTACAAAACAAAACAGATAAAGGAAAAACAATTTGAAATTTGTCTGAAAATGAATTTGTATTGATTTTGAAGTTTGCCTGAAAACAGGCGTTTTTGTACAAGAGGCTGACGTCCTAGTAAGAGAATGCCGCCGAACACACATAATTTATACAATTTGTGAAAAGAAAGCAAAAACAGCTAATGTGAATAATCTCACTAGATTCCAACTCTGCTATTGCCTTTATATCTTCAAGCATCTCATCACTTTGTTGCTTAGTTGAAGATGAATTTGATTGATTGGTGCCGTCCGAGCCTGATAGTTGATACCGAAGTCTGGATGCCAGGTGATCCAATGAGACATAGTATTACGCTTTGATCCCTAACTTTTTCCTGGACCACCCTTTCGGGTTTTCAGTCCACCGGGATACCCATTTTTGCCCAAGCCGCCTTTTCAGGTTTTCGACTTGCCGGGTGTATAGATTTTTTATTTTCATCCCTTATTTTTGCCCGAACTGTAACACCCCTTCTAAATACCCCAATTAAAGGTAAAGATTAAAATCAGAGAAATAAAATTTCACGGAAGGGATGCCACAACACACATCACATTCCAAAGTTTTTAAAGAAAAACGGACATGGTATGTTTGAAAGTATAAGCATTCCAACACAAAACAAACATACAATAAATATTTACTTCATTCTCTCGTGCAAACGCAACAGAGTTTCATGATTTCACATCATCTCCATTTATGGAGGAATCAAAACATAATTCAAGGCATCAGGCCATCATAATTCACATAAGCATATGTTATCAAGTCTCACATATACAAAACATCATATACACGAATAAGGATTATACACATCATAATCCAAATACAAAGTAATCGAGTTTGACACTAAATAAATTCCCCCCCATGTGTTACTACCAGAGCATCGACTCGACTCTAATCAAAATAAAACAGATTGCAATCCAATGCATCCGTTAACTAGCGCCTCGCGCTACCGTCCTCGGTACCTGAACAATGCCATCAAAAGCATTTTCCAACAGAAGGGTAAGAATTCCAATAATCATATAACATGTAATTTTAAGTAAATGAAATGGCAATAAATAAAGAAATACATAATGATCGTGTTCATTTTACCACCTATAGTATCCTTACTCCAGGAATCCATTTCCAACGCATTAACCATGTAAACCAATTATCCGAATACTCACATCCTTGGCACATAACCATAATTCAAACAACAACAACATTGGCACATAATCAAACACATCAACACACATACATAACATGCACAATTATGCATGTGACTCACAACACGACTCAACGTATGCGAATGCGGTACCGACTCGTGGACCCAAGGTTCCACCACCTATGTTTCCCTTCCGGATCAAGGTCACTACGTCTTTTCCCACAATAGGGTCACCGTCTAGATATTGTGGACCCAATGTTCCACCACCTATGTTTCCCTTCCGGATCAAGGTCACTACGTCTATTCCCACACTAGGGTCACCGTCTATAAAATCATGTGAACCCACAGTTTCACCATCTCTGTTTCAAGACCAACCATGCCATGCAATGTACAATATAACCAATGCATGCAATTAAGATTCACAATAATCTTAACATACACATACCATCAAATCCAACCAATGGAACATCAACTATTGTACATGCATGCATACATATAATTTAACAATCACAACATCAAGTAAAATGTATACAAACAAGTTACTTACTCAACCAAAACATAAACCATCAACTATCGAACAATTCCAAATCGGAAAGTATATTTCAACATAAATTCATCATCAATGAACCGACATTACTCTCAATGTTACTTATCGCGATCGAGTCACCGGAATGTAACTCGAACGGTTAAATTCGGAATTAAACTCAATTTATTTCATTTCATACTAAAATCGGGTCGATTCTTAAAAAGTCGAAATTTCGCAAAACGAACTTCACTACGTTAATCTACACGTCGAATTATGCTAGTACGTCAATTTTCGTGCGAATTGGAGAAAGTAGCTCTGTCGCCGAAATTGCCGAAATCGGGAAATCGGAATATAATCGGGTTCCAAATTAAATCGGCTAACTTATGTCATATAAGTATTTATTTAATATAAATATTTAATATATTAATTAAGAAAAGAAAACAAAACATAAATTAATTTTATAAACTTAATTTCAATTCGATTAATATACCACTAATGCCGCTAGCACTTTAGTTTCTACACTCTTAGTTTTTGTTTATTCTAAACCATACAGCTAGTTTTTTTGTTTGTAAGCTACTGTTATTACATTTAGTTAACATATTGGTAGCATAGATTTCTATTTTCATTTAGTTAACATACTGCTATTACATTAAATTATACATCATTCTTTCGGTAAGCTTAAGTATACTGCTATGCATACTTCCTTTTATAAACTTAACTATACTGCTATGTATACTTTCTTTTATAAAGTTAACTATACTGCTATGCATACTTTTTCTAAACTCTATTTCATAAATATACTGCTACTTGTTATAAACTTCATTGCAATTAGTAATACTGTTATTTAAAAAAAAACTAAACTTAATTAATATAATTTAGTTTTTCTAATTTAATTTCTATTAACATAACAATAGTCTCACAACACTAACACCTAAATTAACTCTCCTAATTTATCTCAACAAATCTCAAGAACCCTAACATCAATTTTTCCCCCAAATCCAAAATATACCAAATCACACCTTAACTATAAGTATTGGAAAAAAAATCAAACCCCTTACCTTGGTGTGGGTTTTCTTGAAACAAGATGATGATGATGTTGCAACTCCAAACCTAGCTTCCTTTCTTCTCTTCTCCTCTTTCTCTCTTCTTTTCTTTCTTCTTTCTATTTCTCTTCTTACCAACTATCCTACTTTCTATCTTATAAAACAAATTTTACTACTACTTACTTTCCTCCCCCTAACTTTCTAAAATTCTAATTTGGCCCGATCTATTTAATTCAAATTATATCATATAATTCTATTAAAACCATATTACATTTAATTAATATTTATTCCATAAAAACTAAATTATACCGATAAATCAAACGAAGCCAAATACACACCAAAATAATATTACTCAAAAATAGTATTTTATCATTATGAATATTTTTATTTCAAATAACCGAATTAACATTTTAATTGATATCAAATAAATATATTTCTTAAAATAGATTTAATTTGATAATTTCGGAAAAAAAATAACTTAAATAACATTTAATCTAAAATGGGGTGTTACAACTGTCCCCCACTTAAAAGATTTTCGGCCTCGAAAATTACCTCTAAACGAACAACTCGGGATAGGAATCCCGCATCCGACTTTCAAGTTCCCACATTATGTTTCCTTTGGCCGCTCCACCCCAAACAACCTTAACCAAAACAATTTCTTTTCCTCTTAATTGTTTCATTTTCCTATCATCAATTCTTGTAGGCAAAGCTTCCACGGTCAAATCATCTCTAACTTCCAAATCATCAACTTGCACCACATGAGACGGATCCGCAATATACTTTCGTAATTGCGAAACGTGAAACACATCATGCAAATTTGAAAGTGATGGCAGGAATGCAATCCGATAAGCCATACTTCCAATCCGCTCTGAAATCTGATAAGGACCAATAAACCGAGGTGTTAGCTTCCGCGATTTAAGCGCCCGTCCAACACCCGTAGTTGGATTCACCTTCAAAAACACATGTTCATCCTTCTTGAACTCAAGAGGTTTACTCCTCTTGTCATAGTAACTCTTTTGGCGATTCTGAGACACTTTCATCTTCTCTCTTATCAATTTGATCTTATCCGTAGCCTCTTGAACCAATTCCGGACCAACTATAGCACTTTCTCCCGTCTCGTACCAACACAAAGGTGTCTTACACCGTCTTCCATACAATGCCTCAAAAGGAGCCATGCCAATGCTAGAATGAAAACTATTATTATAAGTAAACTCAATCAAAGGCAAATGACTCTCCCATGAACCTCCTTGATCCAAAACACAAGCACGCAACAAATCCTCAAGTGACTGAATTGTTCTCTCCGTTTGACCATCCGTCTGAGGATGATAAGCGGAACTCAATCTCAGCTTAGTACCCAAAGCTCTTTGTAAACCTTCCCAAAATCTTGAAGTGAAACGCGGATCTCTATCTGAAACAATACATGTAGGAATACCATGTAAACAAACAATCCGTTCCACATACAACTTAGCAAGCTTCTCCATAGTGTAATCCATCCTAATCGGAATAAAGTGTGCAGATTTAGTCAATCTATCCACTATGACCCAAATAGCCTCATGGTTACTCGGAGTCCTCGGCAAACCAGAAACAAAATCCATCGAGATACTATCCCACTTCCACTCGGGAATAGACAACGGTTGCAACAAACCCGAAGGCTTCTGATGTTCAATCTTAGACTTTTGGCAAACCAAACAAGCATACACAAACTCAACAATTTCTTTCTTCATACAAGGCCACCAAAACAGCTTCTTTAAATCTTGATACATCTTCTTAGCACCAGGGTGAATACTTAACCCACTTCTATGACCTTCCTCAAGAATCCTCTTTTTCACATCCCCCACATCGGGAACGCAAACTCTATCATGACATCTCAAAATTCCATTCTCATCAATTCTGAACTCTCCACCTTGACCTTGATTCACCAAAGTAAACTTGTCAACCAAAACCAAATCTGACTTTTGCCCATCTCTAATCTCTTCCAAGACACCAATAGTAAGCTTCATCATACCAAGCTTCACGCCAAAATAAGTCTCTTCACACACCAAACTCAAATCTCGAAATTGCTCCAACAATTCCCATTCTTTAACCATCAACATAGACATGTGTAAAGACTTTCTGCTTAAAGCATCTGCAACCACGTTTGCCTTACCAGGATGGTAATTCAAACTGAAGTCATAATCTTTAAGGAACTCTAGCCACCTTCTTTGCCTCATATTCAACTCTTTTTGATCAAACAGATATTTCAAACTCTTATGATCGCTAAAGACGTCGAATCTCGACCCAAACAAATAATGCCTCCAAATCTTTAACACAAAAACCACCGCTGCCAACTCCAAGTCATGAGTTGGATAATTCCTCTCATGCACCTTGAGTTGCCTCGAAGCATACGCCACAACCTGCCAATTTTGCATTAACACACCTCCTAAACCCATCAAAGAAGCATCGTAATAGACCGTAAACGGTTCAGATGGTTTAGGCAAAATCAAAACTGGCGCAGTTGTCAACCTTCTCTTCAACTCTTGGAAACTATCTTCACACTGCGGAGTCCACACGAACGCTTGACTCTTCCTAGTCAATTGTGTCAACGGTAAAGCTAGCTTGGAAAAGCCTTCAATGAACTTACGGTAATAACCCGCTAAACCAAGAAAGCTTCGAATCTCAAAAACTGACTTTGGAGATTCCCATTCTGACACGGCTTCTATCTTCGAAGGATCCACAGCAATACCTCCACGAGATATCACGTGACCAAGGAAACTCACTTGTTCTAACCAGAATTCACACTTCGAAAGTTTAGCAAACAAATGATTTTCCTTCAGAATTGACAAAACAATTCCCAAGTGTTCGGCATGCTCTGCTTCACTCTTGGAATAAATCAAAATGTCATCGATGAACACCACCACAAACTTATCCAGAAACTCATGAAAGATTCTGTTCATATACTCCATGAACACACCAGGTGCATTCGTAACACCAAAAGGCATCACCGAATACTCATAGTGTCCATAACGAGTTCTGAACGCAGTTTTCTGAATATCACCCGCTTTCACGCGAATCTGATGATAGCCTGACCTCAAGTCAATCTTGCTAAACACACACGCACCCACCAGCTGATCCATTAAATCATCAATCCTTGGCAAAGGATACTTATTCTTAATGGTCACTTTGTTTAGCTGCCTATAATCCACACAAAGTCTCATTGTTCCTTCTTTCTTCTTCACAAGTAAAACTGGAGCACCCCACGGACTCACACTAGGACGAATAAACCTTTTGTCAAGCAACTCTTCCAGCTGACTATTCAGTTCCACTAGTTCCGACGGTGACATCCTATAAGGAGCCATCGAAACAGGACTAGTACCAGGAATTAAGTCGATGGAAAACTCTACCTCACGCTCAGGAGGTAAATCCGTAATCTCTTCAGGAAATTTGCATACCACAGGATAATCCTTTCTTACTCTACCATCTTCCAAAACCATACTCGCCATAAGCATAAACAACCCATTTCCATTCTTCACACTCTTCTCAACTTGCTGTGTAGACAAGAAAACCACACCATCTTTCTCGGACTCGAGAAAAAGAACAGCCTTAGCAAAACAGTTGATATAGACATGGTTGGCTTTCAACCAGTCCATACCCAGAATCACATCTATCTGATGCAAAGGAAGACACACGAGATCAACTTCGAAATCTCTTCCGCACATGCGCAAAGGACACTTCAAACAAACAACTGAAGTAGAAACTGAACCCATCGCAGGTGTATCTACCTCCATACTTCGATCCAAAGTGGACAAGGCAAGGCCCAATCTCTTGGCATAATCTAAAGCAACAAACGAATGCGTCACACCCGTACCAATAATAGCAACTAAAGGCACATTAGAGATAAAGCACGTACCTCTGATTAGACGTTCCTCAGTAGAAGTCTCTGCTCCAGATAAAGCGAATACTTTTCCAACTTATTTCTTTGGCTTTGGACATTTGGTACTTATGTGGCCTCGCTCACCACAATTAAAGAAAGTTACACTCACACCAACTCTACAATCCACCACTTTGTGACCCATCCTGTCACACTTGAAACACTTAACTATCCCCTGGCGACATTCCATAGCACGATGTCCCTCTTTACCACATTTAAAACATTTGATTGGAGTAGTCACTCCCCCACTCGGACTCTTTCCACTACTTATTGGTCTCTTTCCTCTTCCATCATAAGGCTTAGGACGCATCTGTCCCTTACCTCTTTTCTCACTCAAGCTCTTGTAATAAGCAGTGCTATCCCGACTGTCTTCGTCGTAGATACGACTCTTATTAACCAACTCAGAGAATCTTGTAATCTGTTGATACCCAATCGCCTTCTTTATGTCCGGCCTCAAACCATTAACAAACTTAAGGCACTTCGACCTCTCAGCATTAACAGTGTTGTAGTGAGGACAATATTTGATCAAATCTTGAAATTTAGCCGCATAGTCAGCTACCGAACCACTACCTTGTTTCAATTCCAGGAATTCAACTTCCTTTTTACCACGAACATCCTCCGGAAAATAATTCTCCAAGAATGCATCTCGGAAAATTTCCCAAGTCACCACAACATGCTCCTCCTCATACCTCTGACTAGTGTTGATCCACCAGTCTTCGGCCTCTTTAATCAGCATGTGTGTTCCGAATTGCACTTTCTGAGCGTCGGTGCAATTCATCACACGAAAGATTTTCTCAATTGCTTTTAACCATTCTTGAGCTTCTTCCGGAGCATGCTCTCCCTTGAAAGTAGGCGGGTTATTCTTTTGGAACTTCCCAAGAGCACGGAAAGCATCTTCAGTACCATCATATGGCGCTTGAGTCGTTTGCGGCATCTAATTTATTGACCCCGCAAGCAACCTCAATGCCTCAGCTAAAGCATCATCATTCCTTCTACCATCCATCTTCTGAACAACACAAAGTATTGATCGCGTTAGCCACACAATCAAATACAAGGGATTAACAAAATAAGACCTGACAACTGACCGACTATGCTCTGATACCACTATTGTAACACCCCTTCTAAATACCCCAATTAAAGGTAAAGATTAAAATCAGAGAAATAAAATTGCACGGAAGGGATGCCACAACACACATCACATTCCAAAGTTTTTAAAGAAAAACGGACAGGGTATGTTTGAAAGTATAAGCATTCCAACACAAAACAAACATACAATAAATATTTACTTCATTCTCTCGTGCAAACGCAACGGAGTTTCATGATTTCACATCATCTCCATTTATGGAGGAATCAAAACATAATTCAAGGCATCAAGCCATCATAATTCACATAAGTATATGTTATCAAGTCTCACATATACAAAACATCATATACACGAATAAGGATTATACACATCATAATCCAAATACAAAGTAATCGAGTTTGACACTAAATAAATTCCCCCCCATGTGTTACTACCAGAGCATCGACTCGACTCTAATCAAAATAAAACAGATTGCAATCCAATGCATCCGTTAACTAGCGCCTCGCGCTACCGTCCTCGGTACCTGAACAATGCCATCAAAAGCATTTTCCAACAGAAGGGTAAGAATTCCAATAATCATATAACATGTAATTTTAAGTAAATGAAATGGCAATAAATAAAGCAATACATAATGATCGTGTTCATTTTACCACCTATAGTATCCTTACTCAAGGAATCCATTTCCAACGCATTAACCATGTAAACCAATTATCCGAATACTCACATCCTTGGCACATAACCATAATTCAAACAACAACAACATTGGCACATAATCAAACACATCAACACACATACATAACATGCACAATTATGCATGTGACTCACAACACGACTCAACGTATGCGAATGCGGTACCGACTCGTGGACCCAAGGTTCCACCACCTATGTTTCCCTTCTGGATCAAGGTCACTACGTCTTTTCCCACAATAGGGTCACCGTCTAGATTTTGTGGACCCAATGTTCCACCACCTATGTTTCCCTTCCGGATCAAGGTCACTACGTCTATTCCCACACTAGGGTCACCGTCTATAAAATCATGTGAACCCACAGTTTCACCGTCTCTGTTTCAAGACCAACCATGCCATGCAATGTACAATATAACCAATGCATGCAATTAAGATTCACAATAATCTTAACATACACATACCATCAAATCCAACCAATGGAACATCAACTATTGTACATGCATGCATACATATAATTTAACAATCACAACGTCAAGTAAAATGTATACAAACAAGTTACTTACTCAACCAAAACATAAACCATCAACTATCGAACAATTCCAAATCGGAAAGTATATTTCAACATAAAGTCATCATCAATGAACCAGCATTACTCTCAATATTACTTATCGCGATCGAGTCACCGGAATGTAACTCGAACGGTTAAATTCGGGATTAAACTCAATTTATTTCATTTCGTACTAAAATCGGGTCGATTCTTAAAAAGTCGAAATTTCGCAAAACGAACTTCACTATGTTAATCTACACGTCGAATTATGCTAGTACGTCAATTTTCGTGCGAATCAGAGAAAGTAGCTCCGTCGCCGAAATTGC
This sequence comes from Vicia faba, assembly GCA_948472305.1. NCBI lineage: Eukaryota > Viridiplantae > Streptophyta > Magnoliopsida > Fabales > Fabaceae > Vicia > Vicia faba. The sequence continues at coordinate 1,038,991,785 of OX451736.1, forward strand.
CGAAATCGGGAAATCAGAATATAATTGGGTTCCAAATTAAATCGGCTAACTTATGTCATATAAGTATTTATTTAATATAAATATTTAATATATTAATTAAGAAAAGAAAACAAAACATAAATTAATTTTATAAACTTAATTTCAATTCGATTAATATACCGCTAATGCCGCTAGCACTTTAGTTTCTACACTCTTAGTTTTTGTTTATTCTAAACCATTTAGCTAGTTTTTTTGTTTATAAGCTACTGTTATTACATTTAGTTAACATATTGGTAGCATAGATTTCTATTTTCATTTAGTTAACATACTGCTATTACATTAAATTATACAGCATTCTTTCGGTAAGCTTAAGTATACTGCTATGCATACTTCCTTTTATAAACTTAACTATACTGCTATGTATACTTTCTTTTATAAAGTTAACTATACTGCTATGCATACTTTTTCTAAACTCTATTTCATAAATATACTGCTACTTGTTATAAACTTCATTGCAATTAGTAATACTGTTATTTAAAAAAAAAACTAAACTTAATTAATATAATTTAGTTTTTCTAATTTAATTTTTATTAACATAACAATAATCTCACAACACTAACACCTAAATTAACTCTCCTAATTTATCTCAACAAATCTCAAGAACCCTAACATCAATTTTTCCCCCAAATCCAAAATATACCAAATCACACCTTAACTATAAGTATTGGAAAAAAATCAAACCCCTTACCTTGGTGTGGGTTTTCTTGAAACAAGATGATGATGATGTTGCAACTCCAAACCTAGCTTCCTTTCTTCTCTTCTCCTCTTTCTCTCTTCTTTTCTTTCTTCTTTCTATTTCTATTCTTACCAACTATCCTACTTTCTATCTTATAAAACAAATTTTACTACTACTTACTTTCCTCCCCCTAACTTTCTAAAATTCTAATTTGGCCCGATCTATTTAATTCAAATTATATCATATAATTCTATTAAAACCATATTACATTTAATTAATATTTATTCCATAAAAACTAAATTATACCGATAAATCAAACGAAGCCAAATACACACCAAAATAATATTACTCAAAATAGTATTTTATCATTATGAATATTTTTATTTCAAATAACCGAATTAACATTTTAATTGATATCAAATAAATATATTTCTTAAAATAGATTTAATTTGATAATTTCGGAAAAAAAATAACTTAAATAACATTTAATCTAAAACGGGGTGTTACACGAACCCTTTTGGTTCGCCGGGAAGCCCTTATTTCTGCCTAGGCCATTCAACCTAGCGTGTCTTTGATTATGCGTAGTATCTTTTTACTATGTCTGCATTGACGGGGTGAAGAAGGTCGTCACCATCCATGGTGGTTAGAATCATAGCTCCTCCTGAGAAAATGTTCTTAACCACAAATGGCCCTTCGTAAGTAGGGGTCCATTTGCCCCTGGGATCACCTTGAGGTAGAATAATGCGCTTGATTACCAGATCCCCAACTTGATATTCTTGTCGTCTAACTTTCTTGTTAAATGCCTTGATCATCCATTTTTGGTACGTCTGACCATGACAAATAGCAGTAAGTCTCTTTTCGTCGATTAGGTTCAGTTGATCAAGCCAGGTCTGGATCCAGTCATCTTCACTCAAACCTGCATCCTTCATGATTCGAAGAGAGGGTATCTGAACTTCAATGGGCAAGACTTCCTCCATGCCATAAACCAAGGAATAGGGTGTTGCCCCTGTTGACGTCCGTGCTGAGGTACGGTACCCGTTAAGAGCAAACGGTAACATCTCGTGCCAGTCTTTGTATGTCACTGTCATCTTCTACATAATCTTCTTAATATTCTTATTTGCCGATTCGACAGCCCCGTTCATCTTCGGCCGGTAGGGAGAAGAGTTGTGATGCTGTATCTTGAATTGCTCGCAGAGCTCAGTGATCATCTTGTTATTAAGATTGGTACCATTGTCCGTAATGATCCTCTCTGGTACACCGTATCGACAGATTAGGTTGTGCCGAATGAACCGTGCCACAATGTTCTTAGTTACCGTAGCAAAGGAAGCTGCTTCAACCCACTTCGTAAAGTAATCAATCGCTACCAGGATGAAATGATGCCCGTTGGATGCTGTAGGTTTGATCTCGCCAATCATATTAATGCCCCACATTGCAAAAGGCCAAGGTGCTGTCAAAACATTCAGAAGAACAGGAGGTATGTGCACCTTATCAGCATATACTTGGCACTTGTGACATGTCCGAGAATGCTGATAACAGTCAGCTTCCATTGTGGACCAATAATATCCTGCCCGAAGGATTTTCTTTGCCATGGTATGTCCATTGGAATGAGTTCCGAAAGTACCTTCATGCAGCTCTGTCATGATTCTTTCTGCTTCAATCTTATCCACACAACGTAGTAAGTTCGAATCGTGGTTACGTTTGTAAAGAATGCCATTGCTGATGAAGAACTTGGCTGCAAACCTCCTTAGAAACTTCTTGTCATTAACAGATGCACCCTCGAGGTATTCTTGAGCTTCAAGATACCTCTTCACTTCATGATACCAGGGCTTTTCTGTTGCTTCTTCAGTCTCAATATCACAGCAATGTGCAGGTTCGTCCAATCTTCCAATAATGATCCGAGGAGCCTCATTGTCCCATTTGACTTTGAACATAGAAGACATCGTAGCTAGCGCGTCCGCCAACTGATTCTCCTCTCTTGGGAAGTGTTCAAAGGTTATCTCCTCGAAATAGGGAAGCAACGTCAACACATACTCCTTGTAAGGAATAAGATTTGGGTGTTTCATATCTCACTCGCCTTTGATCTGACTGATCACGAGAGCGGAATCTCCAAAGACACTTAAAAACTTAATCCTTAGGATAATTGCAGCTTGAAGACCCATGATGCATGCTTCATACTCCGCCATGTTGTTGGTGCAGTTGAAACATAGTCGGGCGGTAAACAGAGTATGAGAGCCTTTAGGAGATATGATCACGGCGCCAATGCCATTACCCAAAGCATTTGAAGCTCCATCAAAGTACATAGACCATCGAGATCCTTCCTCAGGTCCAGGTATCTCACAATCAGTCACTACCATGATATTCTCGTCCGAAAATTCAAAGTTCATAGACTGGTAATCATCCACTGCCTGATGTGCCAAATGGTCTGCCAATACACTTCCCTTGATTGCTTTTTGAGTCGTGTACTAGATGTCATACTCAGTCAAGATCATCTGCCATCTTGCTATTCTTCCGGACAAGGCAGGCTTTTCGAAGATATACTTGATTGGATCCATTTTTGAAATTAACAGAGTAGTGTGAGTCAGCATATACTGTCTCAACCGGCGAGCAGCCCATGCCAAAGTGCAGAAAGTTTTATCGAGCAGTGAGTATCGAGTTTCACAGTCGGTAAACTTTTTGCTAAGGTAATAAATAGCATGCTCTTTTCGGCCAGACTCGTCATGCTGCCCCAGCACACACCCCATTGAGTTGTCAAGTACTGTCAAGTATAAGATCAGAGGTCTCCCTTCAACTGGTGGCATCAGGATGGGTGGCTCCTGGAGATACTCTTTGATTCTTTCGAAAGCGGCCTGACATTCATCGTTCCAACATACCACTTGTTCTTTCTTCAGTAGCTTGAAGATTAGCTCACAAGTAGCAGTTAGGTGCGAGATGAATCGGGCAATGTAGTTTAGTCGTCCTAGAAAGCCTCTAACCTCTTTCTCTGTCTTGGGAGCTGGCATCTCTTGTATGGCTTTCACCTTGGCAGGGTCCACTTGAATACCTTTGTCGCTCACGATGAAACCCAATAGCTTACCAGACCTCACCCCGAAGGTGCATTTGTTCGGGTTTAATCTCAGCTTGTACAACTTCAACCTGTCAAACAACTTCTGTAGATGGTCAAGGTGTTCCTCCTCAGTCTGGGACCTAGCAATCATATCATTGACGTATACTTCAATCTCATGATGGATCATATCATGAAACAAAGCAACCATGGCACGATGATATGTTGCCCCAACATTTTTCAGTCCAAAAGGCATGACCTTGTAACAAAAGGTGCCCCACTGAGTAACAAAGGTCGTCTTCTCCATGTCTTCGTGAGCCATCTTTATCTGATTATAACCGGAGAAACCATCCATAAAGGAGAATACCTTGTGCTGAGAAGTATTGTCAACCAGAACGTCGATGTGAGGTAGAGGGAAGTCATCCTTGGGGCTTGCCCTGTTCAAATCCCTGTAGTCAACACACATTCGAACCTTACCATCCTTCTTCGGCACAGGAACCACATTGGCAACCCACTGAGGGTAAGAAGTCACTGCTAGAAAACCGGCGTCAAACTGTTTCATAACTTCGGCTTTGATTTTCTCAGACATTTCTGGGCGCATACGGCGAACCTTCTGTTTTACGGGAGGGCAGTCTTCCTTGGTAGGCAAGCGATGAACTACAATGTCAGTATCCAACCCAGGCATATCTTCGTAGGACCAGGCAAAGATCTCAACAAAGTCATGCATCATCTGAATCAACCGCTTTTCACACTAAGCTCCAGATTTGCACCGATCTTGACTTCTTTCTTATCTGTCTCAGTACCTAGATTCACCGTTTCCACCGGCTCTTCATGTGGCTGAATGACCCTCTCTTCCTAGAGTAACAGTCTTGCAACTTCACCCGACACTTCGCAATCATCTTCACCTTCGTCTTCGGCTAAGTTGATCGGATTTTCGAAGTCATAACGGGCAGTAGCAGAGTCGTTACCAGTGAGATCCAGAGTGGATTGAGACCTGTATATGTGAGTGTGTGTAAAATAGCTGTTTTGCAATATATAATAAGGAAAGATAAGGAGCGCAAAATTTGAAATTCAAAAGACGTCCAATGCTTTTATTAATGATATATGAAAATGGCACACAAAAGCCCTCACAAATGAAGCCACGGTGCCCCGGGTAAGACACCGGGCCATGAAGTTTCACGACATTGTCTGTTACAAATTCAAACAAAGAGTTCATTACTGGTTAACAAAAGTAATAGGGATGAAGTCCTTTGCTTTCCAGTTGCTTGGTCCACCGTTGGTCGTAGGATAGATCCAGCTGTCGAATTCAGACTCCTCCACATCATATTCAATGGCATTTACTCCTGAGTTGCTGATGAACACAAGAGGTCTTCCAATCCTTGCATTACGAACAGCCCTTTGAGCTTCTGCAGTGAAACCCAAACCAAACTTGTTAGTCTTCTGAGTGAAATCAGGAAGTCGGCCCCAATTTGCACACTCACCCTTCTCAATAACAGCCCGGGCATCCTTTAAGGAAGCCATCTTCATAGGAGAATCTTCAACCACAGTCTCAGCTGATGCCAGTGTCTGAGGAACTTCTTCAAAGTGCTGAAATGGGGTCTCAATGAACTCCCCATCCATCTCTACGTATCTGAATGAGTTGAGGTGGCTGACCATGTACTCTTCCTCCCCTTGTACTGTCACAATCTTCCCTCTGACCGGGTACTTTAGCCTCTGGTGGAGCGTTGAGGTCACAGCTCCAGCTTTGTGGATCCATGGACGACCCAACAAACAAGAATAGGATGGACGAATGTCCATCACGTAGAATGTAGAGTTGAAGACCTGAAAACGAACTTTAATTGGAATATCAACCTCGCCATGCACCATCCTTTTAGACCCGTCAAAGGTCCTGACAATGATGTTACTTGGCTTCAGCTCCAACCCTTCATAATCCAACTGGTCTAGAGCTTTCTTGGGCAAGACATTCAATGAGGAACCAATATCAACCAATACACGTGCAAGAGTAGTGCCCATGCATTCAATGGAGACATGCAGGGCATCGTTATGATTTTTCCCCTTGGCAGTCAAATCAGCGTCAGAGAAACCCAAACCATTATCAGCAGTTAAATTGGCCACACAATCGGTAAACTGATCAGCTAATGTTTCTTGTGGCACGTGGGCAGTCTTCAGGAAGGTAATTAGAGCCTTGGCGTGGGCCTCTGAACATAACGGCAATGACAACATAGAAATCTTGGATGGGGTTTGCCCCAGCTGCTCAACTACGTTATAATCACTCTTCTTGATAATCTTCAAAATCTCTTCCATCTCCTGTTTGGAAGCTTCAACAGTAATGGTCTTCGGTGCCTCCGTCTGGGCAGGCACATCAGTGGTGATCCCTTTGCCCCGAGCGTTAGATGACTCAGCGACATGGGTAGGACTAAGAACATGATCAGGAATGGCATTAGGCACACTTGCAGGTGTAATGACAACAGGTCTTCGGACAGTTGGTGGAGCAATATCAGGTGAGAAAAGTCTACCGCTGCGGGTGACTTTAGCAGGCCCAGTAATGTTTCTGACGCCGGTATCAGCATCCAACTCTTGCTTAACTCCAAGAACATAAACATATGCCCCATAGTTCCAAGGGACAACTTTGTTAGAGGTGTAGGAGATGGGCCCCGGAACAGTGATGATTACAGGTGCGATCTTCGGAGTAGATGTAATTATAACAGGCTTCCTCGAGGGAGCCTTGGAAGAATTGTCGAAAATGGTAATGATGACGACTTCTTCAGAATGAACAGAAGGAACAACAGTCTTTTCAAACAAGATCTCTTTGTTATCCATCAGGTTTTGGATACCTGACTTCAGAGATGGGCAACCAACAGGTAAAACATAGCACATATGGCAACCTTCGCCACAACCCGGAAATAAACCGGCTTGCAACAGGTTCTTCTTGACAGTCATCATATGGGTAGCAATATCTTCTAAAGAAACCACAAACAAGTCCTCTTCTAGAGCATTCACTCCATGCTTGGGCATGGGAGCTGTTACAACATTAGGCCTCTCGGGCGCCTCAAACTCAATCTCTTTTGCATCAATTAGGTCTTGCACTCTGTTCCTCAAAACCCAACAATCATCTGTATTATGCCCCGGGCTATCAGAGTGAAAAGCGCAGCGGGCATTAGGGTTGTACTTTGGTGATGTGGTACTTGGATTCTTCAGAGCTTCTTTTAGAGTCACCAGATTGGTCTTCAGCAACTGTGGCAGAATCTGAGACAAAGTCATGCTGAGACGAGTGAATTGCCTTCGGGGTCTCTCGTCCTTTTGTTGATTGTGATGCTGAGGAGCACCAGCAGGTTTTGAAATAACAACCGCATTGACAGCTTGGCGGTGTTCAGGTCTATTCTGTCTTCTTGAACTGTAGACAACACTGAACTCTTTCTTAAACGGTTTCTTCTCGGTGCTCGATGAGGCACCCTTCTGTATCTTCCCAGCCTTAATACCAGCTTCAATTCTCTCACCAGTCAAAATAAGATTTGTAAACCCAGCTGAAGAGCTTCCAATCAGATGATTAAAGAATGGACCAGACAGGGTCCCCAAAAACATGTCAACAAGTTCACGATCAGCCAAAGGTGGTTGCACCCTTCCGGCAAGGTCTCTCCATTTCTGAGCATACTCTTTAAATCCTTCACCCGTTCCTATTGACATACCCTGGAGTTGGGTACGCGTAGGAGCAAGGTCGGAGTTGTACTGATACTGCCTATAGAATGCAGTAGCCAAATCTTCCCAACTGCGGATACTGGCTCCGTTCAACTGATAGAACCACTCAAGCTGAGTCCCTGAGAGACTGTCTTGAAAGAAATGGATCCACAAATTCTTATCAGCAGTGTAAGGTTGGATTTTCCTCACATATGACCGGAGGTGCAGCTTTGGACAAGAAACTCCATCATACTTGGCAAAGGCAGGTGCCTTGAATTTATGGAGAATCACCACCCCAGAGGATAGACCTATATCTCGGAAGTCCAGACCGGGCACCTTCTGTATTTCCATAGCGCTCAAACGGTCTTCTAGCTGTTTGTACTTATCCTCAGCAGGAGGATACTGTTCTTCATCATAGTCCGTCTCGTTGTCAGAGACCATAGGGCTAGGAGCCCTCCTTTCTTGTGGATTATCTTTCCCTCCAGATGAGGTGGTCAGATCAACTTCATTCTGCAGCCCGTTTCCAAACCTGCGTCCAGTATTGAATAGAATAGTCCTCTTCTTCTTCTTCTTCTTCTTCTCTTTCAGAATCAAAGTCTTCAGGTCCTGCTGACCCTTAGCCAGATTCATGAACAACTCTTGAAATTGGGCATTCTGGGCCTGGAGGGCCTTGATAGCTTGCTCAGTGGAAGGTTCAGCAGACATGATGATTGAGTGCTGAAACAAACAGTGAAGAAGATAAAAGACCTGTAATGGGGTACCTGTTTATGAAGTGCATGGGATGAAATGCGTATGATTTATGATTTCAAAGACAATCGAGATTCAAATTTGTAAACAAGAAAGGAAACACACTTTATTAGATTTAAACTTCAAAATTTAAATTGTTCAACAAACTGCCCTTAGGCGTTACAAGAATGGAAATACTGAAAAGTAAATAAAAACTGTAAAAGAAATCATCAGAGGTCCATCAATGCTCCCATGGTCTCTTCTTCTCAGTGCAGACATAATCATTCAGGATCCGCTCGTTCTCTAGTTTCCTAGTCAGCTTCTGGATCTTCTGCTCCTGTTCATTGAACCTCTCTCGGTAGGAATCCCGTTCATCCCTTAACTGCATCCAAGACCTCTTCAGTGTCCCAATATCAGTGGGCATATAAGGTTGGAGGATAGTTGGAGGAACCCCCTCCTCATTAGCAACTTCAAGAGTAACAGGCCTGACATCTTCATATGGCATACCTAGCTTCTGGGCACGGATGCAGGCCCATCTGAGATATGGCTCCATTGGCAGAGAAGTCTTTGGTCCCAACTCATGTGGGTCAGACCGATGAATTCTGTCCCAAGCCCTTATGAATTTATGATGTAGCTCGTCGCTATCTCCCTGAAAATCAAAGATGATATGAGGCATCAACATCTCATGAGGCCCTTCTCTTCTGGCTCTTCCAAACTGACGGAGAGCTAAGCATGGGTTGTAAGAAATCCCTCCATGGAGTCCGATCAATGGAACATTTGGATACTCTCCACAGCGATCGATGACAGTCACCTCATCCATACCTTTGAGAGTCCAGATAATGTCATCATTAGTAAGAGACATCACCCTATAAGCCCAGCCCATTCCTTCTTTGTTCTTCAGTACGGACTTAGGGAGGTGCGAAATAAACCATCTCGACAATAAAGGAACACAGCACATCAAAGTTCCCCGCTTTCGGGCAGTACGAGCATATAGCTGATGAAGCATATCACCCAAGAGAGTGGGTACCAGATTCTGAGAGATGAAGATCTTTATGGCATTAATACCAACAAAAGTGTCAGGATTTGGAAACAATACCTGACCATAAATTAAAAGAGCCAAAATGTCCTCGTACGCCTTGAAGTCTAAGCTTTCCCAGAAGTAATTAGCTTTGTCAACCAAAAAATTAGTCAAAAAACCCTTAGCTCCACTTCTAGTCTCCCAGTTAGCCATTACCTCCTCCTTGGTCAAGTGAAGGGCTGCAACAATTACTTCAGGCTTAAAAGTCTTTTCCTAACCAATAAATGGAGTCTGCTCTAACACAGAGATACCAAGCAGCTCAGAGAACTCTTCTAGGGTAGGAACCAGCTGGAAGTCTTGAAAGGTGAAGCAATGGTATAGCGGATCATAAAACTGGACTAGGACACTCATCATTTTCTCGTCCAATTTTGAAGTGACCAAACTGAGAAGAGAACCATGCCTTCTAATGAAGGAAGTAGTGTCTAGAATCCTGACAACCAAATCTTTAAGCAGGGTAGGTACTTGGACAAAGTTGATCCGGATAGTATTCCTACGCATGGGCATCATGATGGCCTACAAAACAGAGCAAAGATGAAACCCTCTTGTCTTTGAAATAGGTTAGTCCTTATGTAAGATGTATGCAATGTTATGATGTCATGATGTCATGGTAAAGGCACACCATAAGTATCCACAAAAGGCAAACATGGTAAAGGCACACAAGTCACACAAAAGAGCCCTTAGATTTCAGGCTAGCATGGAGCTTAGGTACTACCCTCTTTCAATTCAGTTGGTTTAAACCTGTCCTAAAAATAGTAACCGAGTTCTAGAGGATCTCAATATCACTGACTACCCTCAATCGGTTGTAATTCCAGTTTAGCAACCTTTTCTTGCGGCCGGAATCATCGCGAGAGTTTAGTCTCAATGAGTGTAGCATACTGCTACTGTTCTATGGCCAAGTTGGTCAATTTAAGGTTCTAAGGTTAGTTGGTGCTTAATGACTCCTTAGAAGACCCATATTCTCCTCGTTCCAACACAAGGGATATCGGTACAGACCAAGGTGCCACACCAAAGTAGCTACTACTTCATTCGTGTCGGTCTACGTCGGACAGATCCCTCACAGTTTATTGCTACTTACCTAAAGGGTATCCCCAAATCCGGGTTAGGATCTATAGAACTCCGATACAAGCCCACAAAATTAAAGCATACAAAGCATACAATTGAAAACACAATGATCTAATCCTAAGGTACACCTCACTTATTAAATCCTTCCCCAGCAGAGTCACCAGTTCTGTAATCGGTGGGAATAAAACTGACTGTTTTGGAAATGCTGGTTCGCGTTTTGCGTTTGTTTTTGCAAAAATGTCGCGGTGAGCAAGAGTCGCCACTGTCTTTTATTTTATCCAACAAGGAAAGGACAAAAGCACAGAAAAATTCCTTTTCGAGATGTTTCTCGGGTTCGGGAGGTAGATTATAGAAAGGGAAGGTGTTAGCACCCTTCCTATCTGTGGTTATCCATGGGCTCTTAGGTACTTGCTCACTATGCTTTCAAAAGTTTTGCTTTTCTTTGTGATTATGGGTTTGAGAAGAATTTTGTTTATAAAAGGGGTGTAAGTGCGAAAAGTTTTTGTTTTGTTTTAAAAGGAGCAAGTACTTAAGAACATCTACCTACTCAAAAAGGAATTAAACTATGCAAGTGTCCTTTAGACAATGCTATCCCATTATTGAGGAGTAGGTAGCATCGTCGTTGGAGTTTTCGGGTCAATTCGATTAAGGGATGTGTGGTCACTAAAGCAACGTTAGGACGCCTTAGCGGTAACCCTAATGTCTTAGATCATTTTATCCGAGGCAACCGTTTTGAGGCAACTTATGATCTTTGGACAAGAGGGCGACCTCTAAAACTTCCTATACTCCATGACCACGTTCGAGGCAACCAAGTGAGGCGTACCTTAAGAGTGGCATGTGCGAGTGTTTGTTTTTCAGTTATTTTTATCTGTACATGTTAATGGTGAGCTACTGTTGATTTTAAATTAAAGATTAATCTTGTCATGCATAGCCTATTATTCAAACATCTAACAGTTAATGGTTGCGGAAACTAAATTGCGGAAAAATAAATCTAAGCTATTACAAGGCGTCAGGTATTTACATCGCCAAAGACAAACCCTTTAAAATTAAATTACGAAAAATAAATAAATAAAAGCGATAAATAAATAAATAAAGTCCTAAGTTAAAACTATTACATCCTCGAAACAATTACAAAATATAGATCAAAGATAATTCGCGCGCGAGAAAATTAAATCGAAGTGTTTTTAGGGTTTTGACCCTTTTTATTGAATAAAACATATTTTTTTGTTCTTTTTTTGAATTAAGAATTAAGTCTAAATTAATAATTGAATTAATTAATAAAATGAAAATATTTTTTGGTTTTTTATTATTTAAGGAAATAAAATAAAAATGGTAAAAATATATCAAAACCCTAATTCTAAATCAATTTTAATTTATTGCAAAAATGTCATCATTAAACCTATTTAAACTAAATAAATAAATTAATTGTTATTTACAAAAATAAATAATAAAACTAATGGAATTAAAGAAAATTTTTTTTTTGTTTTCTGAATTATTTTTTATGAAAAAAAGAAGTTAATTGGTCAATTAATTAATTTTTAATAATAATAATAATAGTAAAATAAATAAATAAGAAAAAGAAATAAAATATAAGAGAGAAATACTCAGGGGGGGGGGTGTGGGCCTGAATTTGGTGTTTGAATGGCAATTCCCAGGCCCATTTACGCTTCAGCCTTGTTGGACTTTGGTGATTTGCTAGGCGTGTGTTGACCTGAGTCCATGGTGGTCCTTCACCTTTGGCCATTGATTTTACCCTGTGAGCCACGTAGCATTTGAGATCTGCAAGCGCATGGTGGTCCATCCCTTGAGAAATGCACATGAATCCCTGAAGAAAAAATATAACAAAGTTTTGGGGGACCTGGGATTCGAACCCAGGTCCCATTGCTCATATGCCTGCACGCTCAACCACTCCAACTGGCTTGTTCATTCGTTATAATAATGCAAAACAAATAATATATGGACAAATTAATTAAAATGCTGAAAATAAGAAAATATGGCGCGCTATTCAAACGCACCACTCTGGCCATGCCACGTTATCATCCCTGTCATGAGGACTGTGGCTAAAAGTTCTTATACCTATACCAATGGACGACTGTCCGTAGCTATACATCACGCTGCTTCAAAATCCAACACAAGCCACTAAAATGCAAACTAACGACGTCATTCTGCTCGCCTCTCCGCCCTAGTTCCAACCATGGTCCTTTTATTGACCAATTTATACTGTAACGAAAACCCCTGAAAGAACCCTAAAACAATCTACAATGGCATTTTATGATATATGGCATGATAATGAAATTGAATAATACAAAAACTTCACAAATAATGTAAGGAATTCAAATGTACAATTATTTTAAAGAATGGATGCAAGATTGAAGCTTTACGATTCCATGAATATGGCGGTTCAGAGCGATACTTACAGGGCTTTTGGAGGCAGGAGAGCACGCGATAATGATTGGTACTGCTTCAGTGAGGTCCAAGGAAGCGATTAGAACCTTTGTTTGATCCTGAAAAGGCCTCTAAGTACGATTTCAGATCCAAGGTTTTCAAGCTTTTTTTTCTCAAATCCTTCTGGCCGTTTCTGCAGTGTTCTATGCGTGTCCCAGGTCTGTGTGGCTTGCTTGCATATAATAGAATGATTTTAGGTTAAAACATGGGCAAATATCCTTGTGTATTGAAGAATCAAGATTGGATATTGATCACCATTAACATGTTTCTAAATATAGGCCAAATCTGAGATTTTGTGCTTGAATTGACTTGGCACGAGTTTGATTTGATTCATAATGATAATTGCAAGTTGTACAAATCACAAAGATCCCTTTACATCAATTTTTAGATTTTATTTGATTTAATATTGATTTAAAATGAATTAAATCAATAAAAATAAAACAAAATAGAAAAATAAATGAATGGTCATGAAATTAAGTATGGGACACGTGTGTGGCATGACAAGACCATATCAAGTGGAAAAAAGTGGGCCCTTTTGTCAAAAATTGGAGTTTTGAGGATAATTGTCTTTTGGCAATTTTGGAAAAATGCCCAACTTAAACAATGCATAACGTCTTAAATTTTGAACTTTTGGAGGTTTTCTTGGACTTTTTAGAAACCTTGAGATGTCCTCTAATCAACCCTTTTGGTCTCATCTCATTTTGATGTTCCATTCTCAAGTTATAAGCTTTGGAAAAAAAGGTGTTTTTGTTGACTTTCAAAAATGACCTATAATGTCCAAATTTGTAACTTTTTGTGAGAGCATTTCTTGATATTGGGGTGTTAAGATGGATTGTAGGAAATTTCATCCTATTAAAAATGAGGTTTGGATGGGTCATTTCTCATAAAGTATGAGAAAGTTATGCTTGGTCAAAGTTGAGTTGACTTTTCCTACAAAACCCTAATTTAACAACTTTTGAATCTTGATGAATCTTGAGCAATCCTTGATGAATCATGATCAAACCTTGATCAAATGATGAATTAACCTTCAAATTGAGAATGTTGACAAAAAATCTTGAGGTTTGATTGTATTTAGGACACAAATGACTTTTCCCCTAGCATAGTCGACTTTTGGGCCTCTTGAGCAATTGACTCACCAAACTTCCTCTGCAAGGCTTGAAATTTGACATGGATGAACTTAATAACATATTAGGACATTGGGGAGCACTTGAGGTCATTTGGATGAAAGGACTTGATGCAACACAAAACCCTAATTTTGACTTGACTGCCTTGGGAGGTGACTTGACTGTCCAACCTTTGAGTCAACTTGAGCAACTTGAAGATTATTCTTGACATGTATTGAGGAATATGGGAGGGCAAATTTTGGGGTACAACAAGTGGCGACTCTTTCTATCCGCAACAATTGAGATCAAACGCAAAACAACCAAGTCAGTTCTCCCACCGTATTACACTATTTCATGAATGATTAATTGTCGAAGTTGTTCATCGGAGGGTTTATCCTCCAAAGGGTACCCTAACTGTCATAGAGCCAAGGTAGGGTTGTAGTTGATGCAACCACGTGATCCAATCGATGGAATATTCAGAAAGTCTACGCAACTATAAATGATATCTCCAATGTCTAGCTTCCTCCCATACCACAACACAGAATTAACAGTAAGAGACCTTAGTTTTTTAGGCCACTCGTATCCTGTCAGATTCAGAACCATGTAATCTTCCTTATAGAGATCAGTCATAAACCAAGAACATAAGAGTGGGATGCAAAAATTTAGAGTACCCCTCCCTTTTTCATACCGAGTGTGAAGTGCAAAATAAACATCAACAAGTAAAGCAGGAGTTGAGTCCGCATTCAAAGCTTATGCGCCCCAAAATACACTAATAGTTGCAAGGTCGATATAGTCCAAAGTCCGCGGAAACAAAATTACACCAAAGACAAGTAGCCCTAAGAAATCAACACAAGAGTCCCATTCTTTGTTATCGGCAAAATAAATAGCTTTAGTTTCAAAGTAGCATCTCTTAATCCCTTGTGAATCACCTTCATTTTGGTAATTAAGTGATAGTTTAGGATAAGGGATCCCTAAACCATTTGCTAGGTCTCTAATGTCAATAGTCTGCCCAATTCCCACATAAGTTTTTCCCTTAGAGAGATTCAAAATTCTATCAAATTCTTCCAAAGTTGGCGCTAGCTGAAAGTCTTGAAAGGTAAAGCACCTCAATGGAAGGTCGTAGAATTGAACCAAGGCAGAAATAGCTTCCAATTGTACATCCACTTTTGTCAACTCAAGGGTATCCCCATAACGACGAGTAAACATCTTCAAGGATTTTTTAGACAGTTTCCCCTTGATAGTCTTGATCTTCGTCATATCTGGCTTGATGAAATTAATATGGACAAGTTGCTTCCCTCTGGAATTCATTTTTAAGACACTTCACCAAAAACCTTTGATTATTTTTTAAAAATTTTGTGAATAAGACAAACAAAAAAAGAATGGAGGGTAATGAATATATGAATTACAAGATGTATGAATGCATGATTGTGTGGCTTAGTAACGGGATTTCATGAAAGGTATCTTTAGTTGGTAGGCTTCTAGTTTTGGCCTATGTATATTTTACCATCCCCATAAGGTGGTTTCCTTAAGGGTATCATAGATAACACTAGAGGGAAAGGTACAAGGGCCTCCCTTAAGTGGATCCTCTTTACAGACTAAAACTTTCATCTCTAGGTCATAAAAGGTCTCACCATGAGATTTTGGTTTAAGGGTTATACAAAGAGTCATAGGTTTTATTACAAAGTCCTACTCTCCAAGAGGATGTCTCTTGAGATGTATTTATTTTTTGGAATTTCACCGACTCTAGGTGAAGTCGTCACAAAAAACTCATAGGGGTGATGTTTTCCCTTGGCCAATAGACGAACCTTCTTTTTAAGGTTTTTATGAAAATAATTTTTTTGAAATAATAAAAATCCCATCAACAAATGAATATAATAAGATAAACAGTAAATAGAAATAAATAAATCAAAATAATAAGTAAATGTGAAGAAATAGAAAAAATAAAAACCCCTAAAACCTTAAACCCCAAAAGAAAAGCTTATAAACCTAGGGTTGAGTCCCCAGCAGACTCGCTAGTTGTTGTAACTAGTTTTAAAATGAGAGTCTCCATCCTTAATTTTTACCTTTAGGAATGGAGTATAAAGGATAACCCTAATTTGGTCAGAGATTCAAAGTTGTTTGACTCGTTCTTAGACGAAGGGAAGGTGTTAGGCACCCCTCATCTGCCTTGTTCGCAAGGATACTAGGGTTTAGAATTTATGATTTAGGAAAAAGGGTTTTAATTTTTTAGGGGAACTCGCCACGATTTTAGTCGTATGCCTACATATCCTCTTATGAGGAATCAGAGTCCCATTTCGTGGTTTGCAGTTGGTTGGTATTTTTTTATAGATTACAAAGATATTTGAATTCTCCTTGAACCAAGTCTAGGTGTGTGAATAATGAAGTTGTTAGACGAAGTTCGTAGTCGATCAAAAATATTTTCATAATCCTTTTTGAAAATAATCTTGAATTTTAAATTAAGTTAGTAAAAAAATGATTTGGTGTTGGTTCAGTATTTTTTAAATATGTTAATATATAAAATATCTTTTTAATGCATGAAAAGAAATAATTTTAATGCAATTAAAAATATTTGGATGGATTAGAAAAATAAATATTTGAATTTTATAATAATAAAATAATTTCATAATTTATAAAAATATTAATTATAATATAAAAATAAATATAATATTAAAATAAAATAAAATATAAAAATAAAATAAACTACAAAAGTTAATTAAAACGCAGAGGGGTGTATTTCGTTTGGACTGAGTAAATTCACAAGGTGCAGAAAGTAGGGCCCTGAATCCAGATATTAGATTCGGGCCCAAACGTAGGAGGAGGTGTAAGTTTATACTGCGTAGCAAATCTGCGGGATTTGTTCAACAAGGGTCCAAGTTCAGATGTTGGACTTGGCCCACCAGCGCTGGGGTGTGTGTTTTCTAACGCAGTAGTAAAATTGAAAAAAATAGGGGTGTGATTAGAGATGGGCCGGGCCCAAGATTTATGCATGTTTGGGAGGTTCATTTGGCTTGTGTGCGGGCGAGTGTATGGGTTATCATGTGATAGCATGATCATAAGCGTTTGATTGAGATCCAATGGGTAGGGAGTGAGGTGCACGGTATGAGGGACACAGGGAATCTGAGAGCGTTATATAAACAAACTTTTAGGTTGAAAGCCCATTATCTCTTCTCCCCCTCTCTCTTCATCCAAAATAAAATGTTTTTCATTAAAGGTTAGAGAGAGAAGATCTAGCTTATCTCTAGATTTTTGTCACCGGAAATAGCCTCCACCTTGGGTGCCACCAGCCGGAAATCGCTTCCACTGGAGGCTACGCCAAGGCACCACCAGATTCAAACATAGCCATCGTATGGGTTCATATGAACCCTACGAACCATAAGGGTTCGTGAAGAACCCTAATCAACCAAAACCCAGAAACCCTAAACCTGATGAACCCTAGCCCCAAACCTAAGAAACCTAACCCAAAGGCTCTAGAACCCTAACCCTAAGTATAAACACTAACCCCAAATTTCCAGAATTTCAAACCAAACACAGATCGCAGATTCAAACAAAAACCATAAGCTAAATATTAGGCTTACCTATTCGCAGTGAATCTTTTTGTATAAACTCTTCTCCTGTCTTTCTGGTTCTCCTTTCTAATCTCCCTCTTCTTCACTCTGCTTTGTAGGTATGATGGATAATGATGGCGAAGATGCGGCCACAAGGATAAAGGTACGGCGGTGGCTGGAAGGAGAAATGTTAGGGTTTCAGAAATTGAAACCCTAAATCTCAAGCAAGGGAAAGTTTCAGGGGCTTCAACTGATTTTTCCTTCTCTCCTTAGTTTAGAGTCTTCTCCTCCAAATTTATGTTGTCCCCTTCAGTGTTAGTTCGTAGGGTTTATATAGGCTAGGAATTAGTACAAATTAGGAAATGTTTATTTGATTGCTGTTACTTGTTAGTGATTTATTCAATTAGAATAAATTTTAGGATTTGATTTGATCTCTTTGTATTTTAGTTTAGGATTTTGTAAATTGTCAATGTATCAGGACGTGTATCCTATGTAAATCTCAAAGTAAAAACGTTTTTTCAATCTAAGATTTGATTTTGTTTGTAATTAAGAAATTAATTTGTTATGAATATTTTATACGCTTAATCTTTGTTTGATTTGCATAGTCTTTGTTACTTGGGCCTGGGTTACTTAGTGTAGAGGGAGGTTGCGCCGCTAGGAGAAAATTAGGGTTTCATTCTCAATTTTGACTTAGTCAACCAGCAAAATAAAATAATAATAATTAAGAATATTAGTAGTAATTGATAGGTATATAATACTAACGGTTTACCAAAAATAATAACAATACGTAATAATTGTATAATATTGGTTAAAGAAAACAATAATATTAATAAATATAAATGTTGACTTAGTCAACATTTTAAAAACGAGCTCCAAAAAAACTCTCCATATTGGGCCGTCCCAATTAATTTAACCACGGGCCCAAACACACATTCCTTCTTGTTATTTAAATGGGCCTATAGCAAAATGTATACCCCTCAAAACAAAAGCAACTGGGTTTGGTTGATTATAAAATGAGGCCATTTGCGTACACCCCTGTTATAGAAATGCACCTCTATTTTCTGAATGAACTAAGAAGTTTTAAATGGGTCTTTTTGATTTAGAAATCCCACAAAACCCTTTAATTATAATGAGATTAAAAATAAGTGAAATTAAATCATGTGATTATAAATCAGAAGCCTAATGATAATATGACTATCATAATGGGGAAAATTTGGGGCATGGCATCGGGTAGCTGCCATGTCTAAGTTTTACTTGTACTGTCTCAAGAAAGCATTGACAAGATTTGTCCATGTATGAATATGAATTCGTTCCAATTGCATGTACCAATCTAAGGATGCCCTACTCATATTGTCTTGGAAATAATGGATCATCAGCTTCTGATCTTAAGCATAGGCATGCATCTTCCTGAAATACATACATAGATGGTTCCTTGGGCATGCAAGTCCCCTGTACTTTCCAAAGTCAGGTACTTTTAATTTTGGAGGAATTACCACATCCGGTACTAGACCCATTTCAAGAGCATCGACATTGAAAGCATTGTAACCCTCGACAGCCTTCAACATTTCTTCAAGGGCTTTATACTGATTGAGCGCCAAGGGATTTTTAGTAGCATGAGTATGGGTTGTCCTTTGAAGTGCTTGATTTACATCTTCTAAGTCACGGTCTCCATACTGTAAGTCTATATAGTTGTCTGCATTGTTGATCAAATTTTGAAAAGTATGGGATGCCCCTACCTTCACTGGAGGTGGGATAAACCCTTCAATATCAATTTGTCTGATCTCTTGGTGTACTATAGTCGACTTTAGAGGTCTTGATTCTGGTTCCCTTCTTGGTTGGTGACCGCTTGATGAACCAATAGTTTGGGCCACTTCTTCAAAGGCTTCCCTAGGAATTTGTTCTTGCCTTTTGATGATGTTCTTCAAGGCTATAAGAACTTGGCTCATATCTCCCTTCATTGAGTTGATGTTTCCTTTCACCTGCTCTAAATCTTCACTGAATGTGGCTTGATTCTCCTTGATTTGTTCCATCACTTTATTTTGATGTGCCCTTATTTGATATGGCGGTCGAAGATGTGGTGTTTTCTTACCAATGATTTAACTAGAGAAGGTTTTTTTTTCAAAAATGATAAGTTTTTTTCATGAAATTATGAAATGCAATGTTTGTGAATGCATGTATGTGTATGAATATGCCGAGAGAGTTTTTTTCATTTTTGAATGTCTTATTCACTTGGATTTCATATATATATATATATATATATATATATATATATATATATATATATATATATATATATATATATATATATATATATATATATATATATATATATATATATATATATATATATATATATATATATATATATATATATATATATATATATATATATATATATAGGTTTTGCTTTTTTGTTGTCGAGCGTTTTAAAAATAAATACACAAACATGATATGGAAACTAAGTATTTTTATTGAAACGATAATTGTTCTTAGAAAAGGGAATACAATTCAGATATTGAAAAATATTCAAACCAAAGACATAAAAATTAACTTGCTGAAAGAAATAACAAAGGGAAATAAAATCTTCTAAGTGATTCTGCGGATATCTTCCCTGAAGCTATCAACTATAGTCCTACAAAGCTTGAGGAAATCTTCAACATCCATTGGGAGAGGGACCATCATACTTTCTGCATCTTTCAAACTTCTAGGGATGTCCTCAATGAGATTTTTGGCTAAGAAGGTGTGTTTTGCATGCTTGTCTTTATAGAAACGATATTCTTGGTAGAGGTCCGGAATTATCTTATGATTATCCTTTCCTACTTTGGTGATCTTTGCATACTGCTCTTTCCAATATAATATTTCAGCCCTCATCTGTGTATAGAGCTTCCTTTGTATGAGAAAATTCTTTCAGAGGTCTTCTATCTCATGACACACTTTCTCATATTCATTAGTCTTTTGGGCGAGAAGTCTTTCTTCCCTCATCCTCTTAAGGTGTTCCCCTACATCCGATTCTTGGTTAACTTGGAGTTTCATAGTAAGGTACTTCATTTTCTATTTTTGATCTAAAGAAGCTTGTGCCAAACTTTAACTTTGAGACCTCAACTATTCTTCCATCTCCTTTTTGTCTTGTATCACCTTTTTGTACCACCTACTTAGCTTCTCGATTTCGCAATCAGTATCCTCCAAAAGTTGGTTGTGAGAATCTAAGTTGGAATTAGCACTCAAGAACGCTTCTGTCAAACGTTTCCGCCTAAGGCTCTCTTTTTCAAGTGCTTCACGATCTTGTCTTGTATCTAATGAATCTAATGATCCTTGACCGGTTCAGTTAAATCGATCCTAAGATTTTACTGTTTCTTATCCAGTCAAAGGCCTTCTCTGGTTCAGTCAGATCGACCCTAAGATCTCCCTGTTTCTTATCCAGTTGAAGATTTCAAGACCTAGACCGGTTCAGTTAAATCGACCCTAAGATTTTTCTGTTTCTTATCCAGTCAAAGGCCTTCTCTGGTTCAGTCAGATCGACCCTAAGATCTCCCTGTTTCTTGTCCAGTTGAAGATTTCAAGACCTTGACCGGTTCAGTTAAATCGACCCTAAGATTTTACTGTTTCTTATCCAGTCAAAGGCCTTCTCTGGTTCAGTTAAATCGACCCTAAGATTTTCCTGTTTCTTATCCAGTCAAAGGCCTTCTCTAGTCCAGTTAAATCGATCCCTAAAAGATTTTCCTGATGAAGACTCAGTAGAAGACACCCAAGATTCTCTCAGCGTTACTGTTGAGGTTGAAGTCGCCTAAGATTCTCTCAGCGTTACTGTTGAGGTTGAAGTCGCCCAAGATTCTCTCAGCGTTACTGTTGAGGTTGAAGTCGCCCAAGATTCTCTCAGCGTTACTGTTGGGATTGAAGTCCCCAGATTCTCTCAGCGTTCCTGTTGAGGTAGTAATCATCCGAGGTTCTCTCAATGTCCCGTTGAGGTAGTTACCATCCCTGGTCCATTCATCACCGTTTGAAGCTCCAGATCCAGCTCCTGTGACCAGTCAGGACACATCTACACAAAGAGTTTGAAGACCAGCTCCTGTAACAGGCCAGGTAATCATTTTCTTTTCAGGTACGCAAGCTCTCGCTAAGGAATCTCTTACGCGATCGACGCCCAGATGGCATCTATAAGCCCATCCACCTATCCATCATTTCTCAGCATGGCATCTATAAGCCCATCATCCTATCCATCAATCTCCAAATGGCATCTATAAGCCCATTCCCACACTGCTACTATGTGAGCGCAAATTTCTGGGCACTCTAGTGTTCAATCATCTTCCACCTTCGGATTACGAAAGGTACGTCAGCCAATCTGCATCCTCAGGTCTAAGAAGATTGAACAGGGGCAACTGTTGTACCCCAAAATTTGCCCTCCCATATTCTTCAAGAATGGCAAAGAGCATGCTTCAAAATCTCCCCAAGGGTTGCACAGTTCAAAGGCCTCCTAACAGTCAAAAACTAGGGTTTTGGTTCTGACAAAGAAAATGAAGTTTCCAAGGGTCAAATCAAGTCCCACATGCCTAGAAACATGGTCAAGCATCCTCATACCAAGTTTCAAGACTTACAGCACAAAATGGCACAGTCAAAAACCCTAATTGCCCTACAGTCAACTGCAGGGGCAAAATGGTCATTTGACAGTCAAAAGTTCAAATTTTTGATCAACATCTCATTTTGAAGCCACAAACATCATTTGATCAATGCTTGACCATGATTCTCAAAGTATGGCTCAAAAAGTCTCAAGATGCAAAAGTTTCCATATTTGGACAGTTGAAAAAGTCAACTGTAACTTGACCAAGGCATAACTTCCACATGGTTTATCAGAAAAATTCCATCCAAAGCTCATTTTGAAGAGAAAGACATTTCCTACAACTCCTCTTCACACTTCAAGTCCAAGAAATGCTCTCACAAAAAGTTATCAATTTCAACATTATAGGTCATTTTCAAAAGTCAACAAAAAGGAACTTTAAGTCAAAGGACATAACTTGATATTGGTAAATCAAAATGACATGGGACCAAAGGCATTGGTTAGAGGACTTCAAGACCTTTCCAAAATGTCCAAGAACATGATCAAAGCTTAAAAATTGAGCAAGATATGCCTTGTGGAAGTTGGGAAATGTTTGGGTATTTTGAAAAGTCAACTTTGCTTCAAATGCCTTAAAATTGCTAATGGGCCACATTTTCTTCCAAGAATCATCATCCAAAGCACATGCACGACCATTTGGCCCAAAGGGAATTTATTCATCATTTTTATTTATTTATTTGAATTTTTAATTACTATTAATTCATTTAATAAAATAAAATATGTGAAAAATACTAAAACAAGCTTTTCAAATCTTTTTATGCATGGATTACCTTCAAGATTTCGTGCCCTATCTAATATGGAAAGAATCAAGGTGATTTGATCATAATTGGCACCAAAAGCACATGAAAAGATTTGGAAGATATGCCATGAAAATCAAATATCTTACACATCAATGCAAAGGGTTTTGGATCAAAATTTTAACCCTAATCAGTTCCCATACATATACTGATGCAAACCTAATGCACAAGGACCTGAAGGCTGCGCCAAAAAACCATAAACAACTTTGCACTTTTTCAAGAAAATTCCAAAACTGAAAACACGATTCCAAGGAGTTTCAAGGCAAAACATTGACTCCATTACATTCCTGAAGCATCAGGGAACACTTCTGGATCAAAGCCACTGGTTCTAACGCAAAGAATTGGTAGAAATATGTCTCACTTTTCATGAAAATATGCATATTCGTGTTTCAATTTTTAAGCATCCTCATTGCATTTTCTTTGTTGATTAATACTAATTGAACCATTCTGAATCTAACCATGCTCTTTAATTGAGTTTTTTTGCATTGTATGAGAAATCACCATTAAAGCTTTCTAGGTTTTCAGAGGTCACGAATTGGGGCTTCTTTATTCTGGAACAATTGAGATATGAGACCCACACCATTGAATTCAGCGCACTTAAACGATCAAGAGTCACTATTCGCGCTCAATTTATGAGCCACCATATTCTATTCGCTATTTTTATGCTTGCTATTTAGTGGGGGTTTAAAACCCCCGCTATTCAGTTTGTTTTTGTTTCAGGCACAACAAACAGTTGGAGAAGATGATGATGTGTAGGCCAACGAATGGTGCGTTTGAATTTCGAGCGAAAATGTCCCACTAACCATTGTTTTACGTAATATTGATTATGTGTTATATTATAAACAAAGCGCATTAACAGCTCAGTTGGCAGGCACGTGAATTGGTAAGCAACGGGACCTGGGTTCGATTCCCAGGTCCCCCTTCATTATTCCATATTATTTTGCTAACCATGTTCCTATGTAGCTCACTTCCAGAGGTTCAACGTACATTCAACATCCAAGCTTGCCACATGGCCAATAACTCCCATCCAAGGGCCCTGATCTGATGAATTCCATACACCCCGGTCAAACGTGCTACACGCGCCCAGAAAAGTCAAACAAGGCCTTGAAACAAATGGGCCTAATTGCTAGACAATTCCTCCAGTTTGGGGACAACACCCCCTTGGTTTGCTCTCTTCTATTCTTTTTTTCTATTTTTATTTGTTTTGTTTAATTTTTATTTAATTCTTCAAATCAATATTTTCAAAAACATAAAAAATATAAAAAATCAGAAAGTCACAAAATAAAATATATTTTATTTAATTTATTTTGTAAATAAATGTTATTAATTAATTTAGTTTTTAATTTCTAGGATTAATTTTAACATTTTCTTAATAAACTTAAAAAAAAATTTTAGAATTAGGTTTTAATTACTTTTATCTTTTTTTTCCTTTTCATCACTAATAATTAATTATTTATTTTTTGTAAATAAAATTGAATTAATTAATTAGGTTAACCTTAGGTTCAACTTTAACATATTTCTTAATAAATAAAAATAATTAGAATTAGGGTTAATTGACTTTTTTTTTTAATTTTATTTAATTCTCTCATTAAAATCTTTAAATACAAAAAACTCCAAAAAAATCTTTTTTTATTTTAATTAATTTGTTAATCATAATTTAATTTCATTAAAAAGGGTCCAACGCCCTCGCTTTCGATTATCAGTTCGTTTCGCGCATTTATTTCCTTTCTTATAATATTCATGTAATTCTCCCGAAGCCGTGTAAATTAGACATTTATATTTCTCGCACTTTATTTTATTTTCAAATCGGGTCCTGGATTAAATTTGGCGATATGGACCCGCGCCTTTGTAATAGCGTAGAACTTTTAAATTCCGCACTTTTTAATTGTTAACTATTGCATGAAAGAATGAATGTTAAAATAAAAACAAAAGCGTAGATCACCAATATATGACAAGACAAAAATATCTGAAAACGACACACAAATCACACACCACCCCTAGGGTACGCCTCACTGTTGCCTTGCCCCTCGAAAGGTGATCGTCGAGTAGAGGATGTTTTAGTAAGTCCTCATGATCCGGGAACCTGGCATGAGGGTAGCTTCTAAGGTGTCTTCCCATTGCTGCGGTGATCACCATGTCCCGAATCCTCGAATTGACCCGAACACCTCCAACGGCGGTGCTACCTACCTCTCAATGGTGGGATGGCACTACTTTAAAGGACATTTACACAGACGAATTCCTTAGGGTAGGTAGACGACTCTAGATACTTGCTCTAATTTCAAACAAAAATTCAAAAATACTTTTCACACCGACACCTTTTCAAAAAGCTTTCGAAAACAACTTTTCAAACACTCTTGAGGACCGATACAAGAGTCGAACTGAAATTTTCAAAGAAACTTTTTAAAACCCACAGTTGAAAAGCAAACAAACAATTTTGAAAACACAAATGAGCAAGTATCTAAGAGCCCATGGATAACCATGGATAGAAAGGGTGCTAACACCTTCCCTTTCTATAAATCTACCTCCCGAACCGAGAGTAATCTCTATAAGGAATTTTTCTGTGCTTTTGTCCTTTCCATTTGGAGAAAATAAAAGACGGTGGCGACTCTTGCTTCCGCGACATTTCGCGAACCAGCGTTAAACAGTCAGTTCCAGATCCACCGATCACAGAACTGGCGACTCTGCTGGGGACTAAACTTAAAGTGAGGTGTACCTTAGGATTAGTTCATAACTGTGTTTTCAATTGTATTGATTTGCTTGATTTATTATTGTGGGACTGTCTCGGGAGTTCTATAGATCCTAACCCGGATCTGGGGATACCTTCTTAGAAAGTTGCAACAAGGCTGTGAGGGAACTGTGCGGGGTATACCGACATGGTTGAAACAGTCTGCTACGTTGATGTGGCACTTTGGTGTGTACCGGTAACCCTTGAGTTCAGTCAAGGAGAGTACGAGGCCTCCGCGTGGTGTCATGAAGCATCAACTGACCTTAGGAACCTTAATTGAACCATCTTGGCCTCTTTAGGGTAGTGAGATAACTGACTTTGGTGCAGTCCGAGGTTGATTGATACTCGATACTACACTCAATTGAGGGTTGCTTTCCTGGAATATTTCGGTCGCCAGTTCAGTGGCTAAATCGAAACGATGATTAATGAAAGCAATCCAGTGATATTGGGACCCTTAGAACCCGGTTACTTCTGATAGGACAGGTTGAGCCCACCAACTTCAAGAGGGTAATACCCAGACCCCATGCTGGCTTGAACTCTAAGGGTTTCTCTTGTGTGACTTGTGTGCCTTCCAACTTGACTACTTGCATGCTTATCATCTGACCCATGAGCTATTTACAGGTTTTGTTTATAGTCCTTAATTGGGACTCATAACAGGGTTTACTAAGTTTCTTGCAGGTTTTGGTTCACAGTCCTTAATTAGGACTCATAACAGAGTTTACCAAGTTTCTTGCAGGTTTTAGTTTGCAGTCCTTAATTGGGACTCATAACAGGGTTACTTACATTACCCCATGCATAGCATACCATCATACCATTGCATACATCTTACATAAGGACTAACCCATTTCAAGGATCTCAAGGGGCTTGTGATGCAGGTCATGATGAACCAACTGTCCAGCCAGGGGCAAAAGGGGATTTATTTTCCTCTAGACAAGGTTGTCAGGGGCTATGACCCACTGGATATGGTGAGCCTTTGACCCTTGAAGAAGGACTATCAAAAATATGCAGTTCCTTCAATCAAGCTATCGGACCCAAATTCTAACAAATTTTCTTGTTTATCCCGCGAGGTCCTTGAAAACATTACATGCATGTCATACACATCATTGCATAACAGGTATCCTTGTTGCAGGTCACTTACCTTTCTCGCTGTTTATTTCAGCAATGGCTTCCCAACAAGATAACCAGGACCTTCTTGCTCAAGAGACTCGGTTCGGGGAAATCCTCCTGAATCTATCCAAGGGGCAGGAGGAGTTGAGAGCACTTCTCATGGGGACTTTGGTCAGGAACAACGCTGAGGACGAACGGCTGAAACATCTGCAAGCTGAAGTGGGTGCATTGAAAGCCCAGATGCTGGGGCAGGTGACTGCCATTCAAGACCTAGCTCAAAGACAAGATGAGCTCGAGGTTCTCATCAACCAACTGCTTCAGGATAACCAACTGGGGCAAACATCTAAGGTTGAAGGGCCAGTCATCATCCAATCACCTTTGAGACAAGGAGATAAGGGGAGAGCTCCTCAGATGGCTTCAGGGTCACAAACTCAGTAGCAACTTCACCAGCTTCAGCCAGACAAGCCCAGGAGGCAATTCACCCAGCTCAACATGTCGCTGTTTCAAGCTTTACAACGCCTGTTGAGATTGAATCTGATAACATTAAGGGCTCATCCCCGGAACCCCAACACATCATCTCCTATCTATGATCCCAATAAAAGGTGTTCCTACCACTCTGCCAGTCCAGGACATGATACAAATGAGTGTTGGGCTCTGAAGAACAAGATCCAGGGCCTGATTGATGAAGGAGCATTGGAGTTCACACAAGATGGTCAGGCTGAATTTTTCTACCATCCCTCCAAGGCTCACCAGTTGAAGTAACAAGCCCTGAGATGAAAAGACTTTTGTTCATTAGGATTTTCAAGTTGTAATTTTCTTTTGTTCAAACATTTTATTCATGTTAAACGCTGTTATTTCATTAGTGCATCGCATATGTCTGTTTTAAAGCAATATATTCGTATTCACTATATGCAAATTATTTTCATATTTTTTCTGATGATCAACGCTCGATTAACAATTCTAAGCCTCTTGAGGGAGGATGACGAAAACGATACCACGATCTTTACAGTATGCTTTTGAACAAACCCCGCTGATGAGGTACAGGCATTGTTTCAATTCCTAAACACTGGAGCTATAAGGCAGATAATCCCTCATTAACCCCTTTGAGCCAAAGAAGTAGGAGTTTTTCTTTTCGAAAATTAAAACCCTTAATCATAACCTGGGGCAGGGTAGTTCTCTCAGTTGATCCAAGTGCGTAACGAATGGCACCAAAGAGGTCCTTACAAAATAAAGAAGAACAGTGATGGTTCCGAATAATCAATAAAGAAAGGCAGCCATTATCTCAAAAATAAAAACCCAATAAGTCAAAACCTATGAAGGAGACTTACAAAACTGGGGCATCCCGCTGACTGTAATCATAAAAGAACAGCCCAGGCAAAAAAAATAGGGATAATAAAATAAAAAAAAAGAGGTCATACAAACCCTCAACAAAAAAAGGAAATGACTGCCCATTCAAAATAAATTGTCAATATCCGAACCATCATTGGTATATCAAAGCAAAGACTCAAACAAGGTCTAACGCACGATCAGCTGAGTTTAGGTTTGAAGAACATCACGAAGAGCGGGTGGGTACAAATAAAATTTGAGCCTTTATCCTTTGTTTCTTAAACCGTGAACCAGGCCACGTTATAACCCTTAAAAGTCCTAGCTGAAGCATGGGTTGGTTCGAAAGCATATTGTTACGAAAGGTATCCTGACTCCTTAAGGCCTACGATAAATACGGAGTTGACATCACGTTTTACAAACATTCATTTGTTTTATGAAAAAGAATGCATTTTCAAAATCTTCAAGACAGACATAAGCTTTGCATTTTTGATATAACATTGTTTGCACATGACTATTTGTTTGAACAACAGGGAAATTCGCACGATGAATAACTAGTGAACAAAAGCACTTCCAATCAAGGGGCACGACATGATCATGGTCCATCACTTGGGGAAGTCCAATCAAGATTCGGAGAATCTCTCAAAGGCCAAGTAGCCTGGGGCAAATCTCCGCCTGAGTCACTTTGGGCACTCCAGCAACGAATCTTTCCTGATCAAACACCTTTTGGGGGCATGACAAAACACTTCTAACAGGGGCACCTCCCTGTATTCTAAGAGCGTGGACATAGTCAAAAAAATACTACGCACGATCAAAGACCCGCTAGGTTGACATACCTAGGCAAATTAGGGTTCCCGGCGAATCAAAAGGGTTCGGGCAAAATGAAGGGATGAAATGAAAAAATCTGTACACCCGACAAGTCGAAAACCTGAAAAGGCGGCTTGGGCAAAAATGGGTATCCCGGTGGACTGAAAACCCGAAAGGGCGGTCCAGGAAAAAGTTAGGGATCAAAACGTACGACTATGTCCTGTCATCTTGCCACCTGCCTACCAGAAGAAAGTTTGTCCATCAACAACTATCAGCACCTCACAGGTCTTCTTCTCCCACCTCAGAAACAAGGGCAATAAAGAGTTGTCTAAGCAATCTAACTGTTCTATCCACCAAGGTACCAAGGTAGGTTCGGCTGAAGAACAACCAAGGTATCTTAAGTCCCCAGAGAGTAAGCCAGCAAGTCAGTGCGCTCTCCCCAAGCAAAGCTATTATCAGCCTTAAGGAAGTTGGGTATCCCCCGCAGATCTCAACATTCCCCAGCACGAGATACGAATATTCTTAACAAGCATCCCCGACAGTCTTGGTATAAAGATTATTCCCCGGCGGTATATCAAACATTCAATAGAGTCATTTCCCCGGTACAATTCAAAATGTCCCCAAGAGAGTCCAATCTAGTTCCCCAGGAAAGTCGGAATTCATCTCCCCAAGCAGTAAGCTTATCCCCAGTAGATTCTGGAAGCTTATCCTCGCAGAGCACGAACGCGTCTCCCGGCTTTATTCAAAGAGTTATTTCCCTACCAGGATATAACTGGGTTATCCTCAGCCAAAAGCCACGGAAAGATCGTTCTCGACGAAGTCTTCTTATCCCCAGCGAAGTCTATTAATACTTCCAACGCAACAATGGTATCCCCAGCGAAGTTACCATCAACATTTCAGCAAAGTATCTCTCTCCCCACAGAGTATTGCTTCCCAGCAAGATCGTTAGAGTACTTTTCTCAGAGTAATCCATTCGCCAAGCTTATTCCCCAACAGAGTTATCTTCTCCTACCGGTATTCTTGCAACTATCATCCCCATCGGAAGCAAAGATCTATTCTGCAACATCAGCCCAGGAGTGATTTCCCGGCACCCGTCAAGGATTTACTTTCCTAGACGACAAAGATACATTCATAAACATCACACTTCCATACATTATAGCATGCGTATACGCATCATATCTTACAAATCTCATTTATGTTGAGAACATCATTGCTTGATCCACATCATGCATTGCATATGACTGACCTTTACCTTTCAGGAAAGATTCAATTAAGTTCTCAGCTATATTTCAAGACCTAGACCGGTTCAGTTGAATCGACCCTAAGATTTTACTGTTTCTTATCCAGTCAAAGGCCTTCTCTGGTTCAGTCAGATCGACCCAAAGATCTCCCTATTTCTTATCCAGTTGAAGATTTCAAGACCTAGACCGGTTCAGTTAAATCGACCCTAAGATTTTACTGTTTCTTATCCAGTCAAAGGCCTTCTCTGGTTCAGTCAGATCGACCCTAAGATCTCCCTGTTTCTTATCCAGTTGAAGATTTCAAGACCTAGACCGGTTCAGTTAAATCGACCCTAAGATTTTTCTGTTTCTTATCCAGTCAAAGACCTTGACCGATTCAGTTAAATCGACCCTAAGATTTTACTGTTTCTTATCCAGTCAAAGGCCTTCTCTGGTTCAGTCAGATCGACCCTAAGATCTCCCTGTTTCTTGTCCAGTTGAAGATTTCAAGACCTTGACCGGTTCAGTTAAATCGACCCTAAGATTTTACTGTTTCTTATCCAGTCAAAGGCCTTCTCTGGTTCAGTCAGATCGACCCTAAGATCTCCCTGTTTCTTATTCAGTTGAAGATTTCAAGACCTAGACCGGTTCAGTTAAATCGACCCTAAGATTTTCCTGTTTCTTATCCAGTCAAAGGCCTTCTCTGGTTCAGTTAGATCGACCCTAAGATCTCCCTGTTTCTTGTCCAGTTGAAGATTTCAAGACCTTGACCGGTTCAGTTAAATCGACCCTAAGATTTTACTATTTCTTATCCAGTCAAAGGCCTTCTCTGGTTCAGTCAGATCGACCCTAAGATCTCCCTGTTTCTTATCCAGTTGAAGATTTCAAGACCTAGACCGGTTCAGTTAAATCGACCCTAAGATTTTCCTGTTTCTTATCCAGTCAAAGGCCTTCTCTAGTCCAGTTAAATCGATCCCTAAAAGATTTTCCTGATGAAGACTCAGTAGAAGACACCCAAGATTCTCTCAGCGTTACTGTTGAGGTTGAAGTCGCCTAAGATTCTCTCAGCGTTACTGTTGAGGTTGAAGTCGCCCAAGATTCTCTCAGCGTTACTGTTGAGGTTGAAGTCGCCCAAGATTCTCTCAGCGTTACTGTTGGGATTGAAGTCCCCAGATTCTCTCAGCGTTCTTGTTGAGGTAGTAATCATCTGAGGTTCTCTCACCGTCCCGTTGAGGTAGTTACCATCCCTGGTCCATTCATCACCGTTTGAAGCTCCAGATCCAGCTCCTGTGACCAGTCAGGACACATCTACACAAAGAGTTTGAAGACCAGCTCCTGTAACAGGCCAGGTAATCATTTTCTTTTCAGGTACGCAAGCTCTCGCTAAGGAATCTCTTACGCGATCGACGCCCAGATGGCATCTATAAGCCCATCCACCTATCCATCATTTCTCAGCATGGCATCTATAAGCCCATCATCCTATCCATCAATCTCCAAATGGCATCTATAAGCCCATTCCCACACTACTACTATGTGAGCGCAAATTTCTGGGCACTCTAGTGTTCAATCATCTTCCACCTTCGGATTACGAAAGGCACGTCAGCCAATCTGCATCCTCAGGTCTAAGAAGATTGAACAGGGGCAACTGTTGTACCCCAAAATTTGCCCTCCCATATTCTTCAAGAATGGCAAAGAGCATGCTTCAAAATCTCCCCAAGGGTTGCACAGTTCAAAGGCCTCCTAACAGTCAAAAACTAGGGTTTTGGTTCTGACAAAGAAAATGAAGTTTCCAAGGGTCAAATCAAGTCCCACATGCCTAGAAACATGGTCAAGCATCCTCATACCAAGTTTCAAGACTTACAGCACAAAATGGCACAGTCAAAAACCCTAATTGCCCTAGAGTCAACTACAGGGGCAAAATAGTCATTTGATAGTCAAAAGTTCAAATTTTTGATCAACATCTCATTTTGAAGCCACAAACATCATTTGATCAATGCTTGATCATGATTCTCAAAGTATGGCTCAAAAAGTCTCAAGATGCAAAAGTTTCCATATTTGGACAGTTGAAAAAGTCAACTGTAACTTGACCAAGGCATAACTTCCACATGGTTTATCAGAAAAATTCCATCCAAAGCTCATTTTGAAGAGAAAGACATTTCCTACAACTCCTCTTCACACTTCAAGTCCAAGAAATGCTCTCACAAAAAGTTATCAATTTCAACATTATAGGTCATTTTCAAAAGTCAACAAAAAGGGACTTTAAGTCAAAGGACATAACTTGATATTGGTAAATCAAAATGACATGGGACCAAAGGCATTGGTTAGAGGACTTCAAGACCTTTCCAAAATGTCCAAGAACATGATCAAAGCTTAAAAATTGAGCAAGATATGCCTTGTGGAAGTTGGGAAATGTTTGGGTATTTTGAAAAGTCAACTTTGCTTCAAATGCCTTAAAATTGCTAATGGGCCACATTTTCTTCCAAGAATCATCATCCAAAGCACATGCACGACCATTTGGCCCAAAGGGAATTTATTCATCATTTTTATTTATTTATTTGAATTTTTAATTACTATTAATTCATTTAATAAAATAAAATATGTGAAAAATACTAAAACAAGCTTTTCAAATCTTTTTATGCATGGATTACCTTCAAGATTTCGTGCCCTATCTAATATGGAAAGAATCAAGGTGATTTGATCATAATTGGCACCAAAAGCACATGAAAAGATTTGGAAGATATGCCATGAAAATCAAATATCCTACACATCAATGCAAAGAGTTTTGGATCAAAATTTTAACCCTAATCAGTTCCCATACATATACTGATGCAAACCTAATGCACAAGGACCTGAAGGCTGCGCCCAAAAACCATAAACAACTTTGCACTTTTTCAAGAAAATTCCAAAACTGAAAACACGATTCCAAGGAGTTTCAAGGCAAAACATTGACTCCATTACATTCCTGAAGCATCAGGGAACACTTCTGGATCAAAGCCACTGGTTCTAACGCAAAGAATTGGTAGAAATATGTCTCACTTTTCATGAAAATATGCATATTCGTGTTTCAATTTTTAAGCATCCTCATTGCATTTTCTTTGTTGATTAATACTAATTGAACCATTCTGAATCTAACCATGCTCTTTAATTGAGTTTTTTTGCATTGTATGAGAAATCACCATTAAAGCTTTCTAGGTTTTCAGAGGTCACGAATTGGGGCTTCTTTATTCTGGAACAATTGAGATATGAGACCCACACCATTGAATTCAGCGAACTTAAACGATCAAGAGTCACTATTCGCGCTCAATTTATGAGCCACCATATTCTATTCGCTATTTTTATGCTTGCTATTTAGTGGGGGTTTAAAACCCCCACTATTCAGTTTGTTTTTGTTTCAGGCACAGCAAACAGTTGGAGAAGATGATGATGTGTAGGCCAATGAATGGTGCGTTTGAATTTCGCGCAAAAATGTCCCACTAACCATTGTTTTACGTAATATTGATTATGTGTTATATTATAAACAAAGCGCATTAACAGCTCAGTTGGCAGGCACGTGAATTGGTAAGCAACGGGACCTGGGTTCGATTCCCAGGTCCCCCTTCATTATTCCATATTATTTTGCTAACCATGTTCCTATGTAGCTCACTTCCAGAGGTTCAACGTACATTCAACATCCAAGCTTGCCACATGGCCAATAACTCCCATCCAAGGGCCCTGATCTGATGAATTCCATACACCCCGGTCAAACGTGCTACACGCGCCCAGAAAAGTCAAACAAGGCCTTGAAACAAATGGGCCTAATTGCTAGACAATTCCTCCAGTTTGGGGACAACACCCCCTTGGTTTGCTCTCTTCTATTCTTTTTTTCTATTTTTATTTGTTTTGTTTAATTTTTATTTAATTCTTCAAATCAATATTTTCAAAAACATAAAAAATATAAAAAATCAGAAAGTCACAAAATAAAATATATTTTATTTAATTTATTTTGTAAATAAATGTTATTAATTAATTTAGTTTTTAATTTCTAGAATTAATTTTAACATTTTCTTAATAAACTTAAAAAAAAATTTTAGAATTAGGTTTTAATTACTTTTATCTTTTTTTTTTCCTTTTCATCACTAATAATTAATTATTTATTTTTTGTAAATAAAATTGAATTAATTAATTAGGTTAACCTTAGGTTCAACTTTAACATATTTCTTAATAAATAAAAATAATTAGAATTAGGGTTAATTGACTTTTTTTTTTTAATTTTATTTAATTCTCTCATTAAAATCTTTAAATACAAAAAACTCCAAAAAAATCTTTTTTTATTTTAATTAATTTGTTAATCATAATTTAATTTCATTAAAAAGGGTCCAACGCCCTCGCTTTCGATTATCAGTTCGTTTCGCGCATTTATTTCCTTTCTTATAATATTCATGTAATTCTCCCGAAGCCGTGTAATTTAGACATTTATATTTCTCGCACTTTATTTTATTTTTAAATCGGGTCCTGGATTAAATTTGGCGATGTGTACCCGCGCCTTTATAATAGCGTAGAACTTTTAAATTCCGCACTTTTTAATTGTTAACTATTGCATGAAAGAATGAATGTTAAAATAAAAACAAAAGCGTAGATCACCAATATATGACAAGACAAAAATATCTGAAAACGACACACAAATCACACACCACCCCTAGGGTACGCCTCACTGTTGCCTTGCCCCTCGAAAGGTGATCGTCGAGTAGAGGATGTTTTAGTAAGTCCTCATGATCCGGGAACCTGGCATAAGGGTAGCTTCTAAAGTTTCTTCCCATTGCTCCGGTGATCACCATGTCCCGAACCCTCGAATTGACCCGAACACCTCCAACGGCGGTGCTACCTACCTCTCAATGGTGGGATGGCACTACTTTAAAGGACATTTACACAGACGAATTCCTTAGGGTAGGTAGACGACTCTAGATACTTGCTCTAATTTCAAACAAAAATTCAAAATTACTTTTCACACCGACACCTTTTCAAAAAGCTTTCGAAAGCAACTTTTCAAACACTCTTGAGGACCGATACAAGAGTTGAACTGAAATTTTCAAAGAAACTTTTTAAAACCCACAGTTGAAAAGTAAACAAACAATTTTGAAAACACAAATGAGCAAGTATCTAAGAGCCCATGGATAACCATGGATAGAAAGGGTGCTAACACCTTCCCTTTCTATAAATCTACCTCCCGAACCGAGAGCAATCTCTATAAGGAATTTTTCTGTGCTTTTGTCCTTTCCATTTGGAGAAAATAAAAGACGGTGGCGACTCTTGCTTCTGCGAAATTTCGCGAACCAGCATTAAACAATCAGTTCCAGATCCACCGATCACACCCATAGAGTGTAAGGTTCTTTCACCACAACATTCTTTCTTTCAAGTTTTCTCTTCTTAACCTTATTCCATGCTCAGATGATCTAGTTCTGTAACTCTCGGTTGTTTTTGCCCATGTCATGAATGATTAGTTGTTGAAGTTGTTCATCAGAGGGTTTATCCTCCAAAGGGTACCCAAGTTGTCGCAAATCTAGGGTAGGGTTTTAGTTGATACAACCACATAACCCAATTGTAATACGGTGGGAGAATTGACTTTTTGGTTTTATACAAATGTATGGATAGCAAGAGTCGCCACCGACTTTTCTTTTATCTAATATTTAGGAAAGGTTAAAAGAACAGGAAAGACCCTTGATAAATTTTGAATTTGGGGGGGTAAGTTATGAAAAGGGAAGGTGTTAGCACCCTTTTCATCCGTAGTTATCTACTGGCTCTTAATTGCTTAGCTCACTTTTGAAAATTTGCTTTGTGTGTGTGTGTGATTTGTTTGAAAATATTTTGAAATGCCAATGTAAGGCTAACTTTGTAATGACTCTTGTATCAGTCCTCAAGAATGTATACAAAGTGTTTTTGAAATTTTTTTTTTGAAAGTGTAGTGTGAAAATGTATTTGTGAAAAGGTTGTGAGCAAGCATTCAAGAGTTCTTACCCACTAAAGTCTTTCTTATTATTTTCCTTCTCCTTTAAAGATAGTATTATCCATACCATTAGTTTGTATGTAATCCTATCTATTGGACGTGAAGGGTCAAGAGTAAGGTCATCGTATGGTCATCGAAGGCAACATGTAAGGATACGTTAGCAATTGTATAGAAGGGACTATCATCATTTTGTTCGAAGGGTCATCGAAGGGACTAGATCATTTGTAGGAAACTTCGAAGGGTCATCAGGGGCTATGCTCTTTATTCGAAAGGGACCATGAGGATATTGTAAAATCGAGGGTCTTTTGCTAAAGTATCTCCACTTTCGAGAGAGGTGACCAGTATCCATAAGGAAATAAGAGAGGTTACCCTAGAGGTGCAAGTGTGAAGAGTGTTTGTTTTCAGCTATATTATCTTGAAAGTTAGGGTTTTCTAGATTGTTTTTATTCTTTACATACAAACCCTAGTTACTAGAAGTTAAATGTGTATAGAAATATAAAGTGCAGAAAGTAAAGTCCTACGCTATTACATGGCTTTGGGGCAGATACATAGGTATAGAAATTTACGGAAAAGTAAATCTATGCTATTACATCCTCGAAGTAGATACGTAATAGAAAAACATGGGAATGTAAATCTAAGCTATTATATTGATAGTTTAACCTATACAATTGTTCTATGAATTTAAATAGCAGTAAAAAATAAGAAGAGAACATTAGAAAAATGTTAAATTCCCTAAAAATTCTATGTATTACAAAATATATTTTTGGAGTTTTTGTAGAAAATAATTTAAGTGATAATAATAGTAATTAAAACCTAAATTATAATTTATTTTTACATTAAGAAAAAACTAATTAATTAATAAATAGAAATATGTCAAAAATTATTATTAACTAGAAAACCCTAATCCTATTTGTTAAAGTGTTAAGAAACATTAGGATTTGTTAATGATTAATTAAAAATAATTAATTAAGAAAAATGAAAAAGAAATTAGGGTTAGAAAAATAAGAAAACATAAGAATGCATGAGGTGGGTGTTGAACCCACGCCCTTGGTCTCACAGGATGCTCCCTTTACCAGTATGCCATGCACTCCTTTGTGATGTTGACTGGGAATGAATCAATGTATGATGAACCTGAGTGTTAGTTTGGAAAAGAAACAAAGTAATTGAAAAACATAGGGATCAAACCCATGCCCCTTATGTTACAGGCCTCCGTCTCTAACCATCTGCACTACGCTGCCTTTTTATTATTAAAATATAAACAAATAAATATATAATAAAATCTATATCAGAGAAGCGCCAGAGCCCTAGCTCCGGTCGTCTTCTCCGGTGGATCCAAATTTCAACCTGCAAAAATATCAAGATTTAAATATCAAAAGGGGTCGTGTCCCCCTAATTTGGACCTTCTGAATCGAATGGTGGTGTTAGTTTGGCCTGAAAACGCTGTTAACACAAGATACAAAACAAAAAAAAATTTATGCCCTAACAATGGCATCTCGTATTCCCTACGTCAAAGCTTATGTTTTATTATTCAAACTTGTTCTAAACATCATCATAATATATATGTATGCATCAAATCAATCAACAACGCGTGTATTAAAAAATTGAAATCCAAGAATTTTACCAAATCGACAATGTTGGGGTATGTTGTTTTGATGTGCTTCAACGATGGTTGGGATGAACTCCTGGGAACTTTAGGAACAAAATAAAGTGTTTGGAATGGATTTAAAGTGACTGGAAATAAGGGTTTGAATTTTCCCTAGTTCTTGAAATTTTTTGAGATTTTAGGGTGTGTTCTTGAGGCAATGTTTCGTGGTTTCATTGGTCTAAATGTGTTGAGTATTTATAAATCTTGAATTAGGTCAACAAAAGTGAGATCAATCTTTTGTATTTCATGATCAAATCTTTGATTGGAATTTTACATGAAAAGCTTCTATTTTAGGCCAAATCAAACATTCATGATCCATACAATTTTGTCAAGTTGTCACCAGCTTTTGGACTTATGATTTGATTCAAAAATATATCCACACGCCCTTGTATCACTCATTTATTATTTTATTTGATTTATTTTGCTTTTAATTGAATAAAATAAAAATAAAAAGAAATAAAAGCCACAAAAATATATGAATCAGTTTATAGGTCTCTTATGAGGTTATGATCACGTTTGGACCTGAAAACTTAGGCCCATTAGCCTAAAAATTCAAGTTTGCTTAATTTAGGTTTCATGCATTTTCTCAAAATTGCTCAACTTGCACAAATCATAACTCTCTCAATTTTATCATATGAAGATGATCTTGGACTTTTTGGAAACCTCAAGATTTATCCTACAACTTTCATGTTGGTCATTTTTCCATTTGAATTATTTAAATTTATGTAAATTTCTTTGACAAAAAATGTCTTCTTGTTGACTTTTAAAATGACTTGTAATGTTTTGGCTCATATCTTTCAAATGAAGCATTTTTTTTGCCTTGAGCTTAGAGAGAAAAAGTAGTAGAGAATTGAATTTCCTTAAAGATAGGATTTGGTTGGGGAATTTTTTATGAAGTATATCAAATTTATGCTTGGTCAAAGTTCAGTTGACTTCTCCTTAAGAAAATCCTAATTTAGTAAGTTTTGACTTTTGATGAATCTTGATTTTTCTTGATGAATCTTGATTTTTCTTGATGAATCATGATCAAACCTCGATCAAATGATGAACGCAACTTCAAAAGGTTGATGTTGACCAAAAATCTTGAAATTTGATTGTCAATTGATCAAAGTTGACTTTATGTCCAATATAATTGATTTTCAATCATCTAACTAATTTACTGAGCAAACTTGTGATGTAAGGCTTGAAACTTGGAATGAGGATACCTTGATACATATCCACTTGAGGAATTAGAAGTCCAATTTCCTATGAGAGAAGAAAACCCTAGTTCTAGGTTGATTTCTTAGGAGGAGAGTTTGTCTGGTCAACCCTTGAGTAGTCTTGAGTACTTGAGACTCATATGACCATGAGGATGTGCCTTGAATTAATTTTGTCTCAAAGATGGAAGGGAAAATTTTGGGGTACAACATCTTCCCCTGTTCAATCTTCTTAAACCTGAAGAGTTAGATTGACATGTCTACCTATCGTGATCTAAAGGTGGAAGAGGATTGAACACTTAAGTGTCCAGAAATTTGCATTCACATGTGCGCGAAGTAACACTGTTGGTTGATTGTACTGCTTGAACGGGATTAAATATGTTGTCTGGAGTGGTGATAGAGTTTCATCAAAGATGGGCTTATAGATGCCATCCACAATAAATATTGATAGGAGTATCAGAACGAGTCTATGTCTGACTGTATCTGAACAAGTATTAGAATGAGTCTATGCCCGACTGTATCCAAAAGAGTGTCAGAATGAACTTTTATTTGGTTTTATCTGACTGGTTCTTTTCAGAATGAATCTATCCTATTTTATCTGAAGGAAATGCTTTTCAAAATGAATCTATGAAGGAGATGCTCGTTAGACTTAGTCTCTGAGGGAAGTCATCTAGTCATGTAGATAGTCGCCCCATCCTATTTCAGGAATTGATCTACATACTGTCTATAAATTGCTGATACTATTCGTCTGTTTGTGAACTTAACCAGAAAACAAAGTTAGCTTCATGCAATGTTATGATGCATGAAATTTATTGTGTAATGATGCTCTCAAAATAAATGAGAAAATATTATATGCGTTTCATATTCATATGTTATAATGTTTTGTAAATGATGTATGAATGCAATATATCGTTGGAGCATATTGGTAGCTTCTTGTAACACTGTTTAGCTGGGGAAAATAAATCCATGAATGTTGCTGGGGATGAAGAAAGTAATTCTTCAATTTTTTTAGAATGACTTTACTGGGGATTCCCGCTTTCTATTTGAGGACACTCCACCGGGGATGTTCGGCTCCTGCTTGGGGATAGAAGAATTCAAGGAGAGTCGGTCGTTCATCATTCTTTTTATTGAAGGATTTGATTCCTATGTACCCTGTTTGGGGATAAAAGAGATATATATTCTTCTGATGCACTTTTTTAGGGAGGATAACATTGAATGATATCTGGCTGGAGAAGAAGAATTATGTCGGGGAAATTGCAGTGTTGGAGAAATTAACTCAGTTGGGGAATTAAATCCTGTAGTCTGCATTGAGGGAATAATCTCTGATGGGGATTGAAAACTCATAGGCTACATTAAGGAAGCTTCCACTGTATGTTGGGGAAATGATCCAATTTCCTTATCTGCTAGGGGACCTATTGGGGAAGATGATCATGTCAAGCTATCCATCACGGATATGGAGGTGAACTACTAGAAGATGCCCCAATTCCTTTCTGAGGGCATATTATATTTGTTGGGGAATATATCTCTGTTGGGGATGAGCCTGCGAAGATAGCTCTGTAGAGATGGTTTCCTAGAGATTTCTCTATGGGGATTTGTGGATAACTTGCACATTATTCCAACTCCTAGAGTCTTTAATAAATGTTAATCCTGTTTTCATGCATATTTTTTGTTAACTATAATCATATTCAAATTCATATGTTCATTCAACATAATCATTAGACGTTCTTTGCAAACAAAACAGAGAAAGTAAAACAATTTTGAATTTTGAAATATAATTGCATTGATTCAGGAAATTTTATACAAGGAGACATAAATCCTAATAAGATGAAATCATCATAAAAATTGAAAATATGGTACAAGGTGATAGACAAAGAAAAACAACTATGTGGAAACGACTCCATCGAGTTTCAACTCTGCTATTGCCCTTATGTCTTCAAGTATCTCATCACTTATTGTCGGAAGAAGTTGATTGAATTGATCTGTACCATTTGAACTTGACGCTAGTAATAAAGCTGACTGTAAGTAGATGGGTGATCCAACGAGACACAGTCGTATGCTTTAATCCCCAACTTTTTCCTAGACCGCCCATTCGGGTTTTCAGTTCACCGGAATATCCTTTTTTGCCCAAGCCTCCTTTTCGGGTTTTGGACTTGTCAGATGTACTATATATATATATATATATATATATATATATATATATATATATATATATATATATATATATATATATATATATATATATATATATATATATATATATATATATATATATATATCCCTAATTTTTTTCTGAACCCTTTTGGTTCATCGGGATACCCTTATTTTTTCCTAGGCCTGTCAACCTAGCAGATCTCTTTTATGCGTAGTATCTTTTAACTATGCCCGCGTTCACAGGGTGTGGAAAATCTTCACCGTCCATGGTGGTAAGTATCATGGAACCGCCATAAAATATCTTTTTGATCACAAATAGCCCTTCGTATGTGGGATTCCATTTGCCCCTGGGATCACCTTGTGGTAGGATGATGCACTTTATTACCAAATCACCAACCTGGTACACCTGATGTTTGACTTTCTTGTGAAAAGCCTTGATCATGCATTTCTGATACACCTAACCATGATAAACATCCACAAGCCTTTTTTCATCAATCAAATTTATCTGATCAAGTCGATTTTGAATCCATTTATCTTCATCTAAACCTACGTCTTTCATAATCCTTAGGGAAAGAATCTGGACTTCAACAGGTAAAATAGCCTCCATATCATAGATGAGGGAGAATGGGGTTGCCCCAGATGATGTATGCACTGAAGTGCGATAACCATGAAGAGAAAATGGTAACATCTCATGCCAATCTTTGTATGTCACTGTCATCTTCTGCAAGATCTTCTTGATATTCTTGTTGGCGGCTTCCACCGCGTCATTCATCTTGGGTCGGTACGGAGAAGAATTGGGATGCTTAATCTTGAACTGCATGCAGAGTTCCGTGATCCTATTATTGTTAATATTGGTACCATTTTCCGTGATGATCCTTTCAGGGATTCCATACCGACATATAAGGTTATGCTTAATGAACCGAGCTATAACAGTATTGGTAATGAAGGCAAACAAGGCTGCTTCTACCCACATCATGAAGTAATCAATAGTGACAATGATGAAATGATGCCCATTGGAAGCAGTAGGCTTAATCTCTTTAATCATATCAATGCCCCACATTGCAAACGGCCAAGGAGGAGTCAAGAAATTCAAAGGAACCAGAGGCACATGTATTTTTGTCAGCTTAAATCTGGCATTTGTGGTAAGTTTTGGAATGATGATGGCAATCAGTTTCCATGATAGACCAATAATAAAATGCTCTCAGAATCTGCTTAGCTATTATATGTCCGCTAGAGTGAGTACTAAAGACACCTTTGTGCATATCTTCCATAATTTTCTCAGCTTCTTTCTTGTCTACACAACGAAGCAAAGTCGAATTATGCTTATGCGTGTACAAGATTTCGTTACTCAGAAAGAACTTGGAAGAGAACCTCCTTAGAAATTTCTTATCATTGGTAGATGCCCCTTCAGGATATTATTGAGTTTTGAGGTATCTTTTTACTTCGTGGTACCAAGGCTTTTCCTTTACTCCATCAGTATCAACTTTATAGCAATGCGCCGGTTCATCTAGTCTCTCAATAGTAATCTGAGAAGCTTCCTTATCCCATCAGACTTTGAACATAGATAATATGGTAGCTAATGCATATTCCAATTGATTCTCTTCTTGTGGAATATATTCAAAAATATTTCTTTGAAGTACAAAATTAATGTCAACACATGCTCTCGATAAGGAATGAGATTTGGATGCTTCGTGTCCCATTCTCCCTTAATCTGACTGATCACTAGGGCAGAGTCCCCATATACATTCAAGAATTTAATTTTCATATCGATGGCAGCTTTGATACCCATGATGCATGCTTCGTACTCGACCATATTGTTGGTACAATCAAAACATAATTTGGCAGTGAAAGGCGTATGGTAACCCTTGGGAGAGATAATCACAATACCAATTCCATTACCAAGCGTGTTGGAAGCTCCATCAAAAACCATAATCCATTGGGATCCCGATTTAGGTCCTTCATACGGTCCAGGTTCTTCATAATCATTAACTATCATTATATTCCCATCTGGGAACTCAAAGTTCATAGACTGATAGTCTTATACAACTTTGTTGAGCCAAATGATCTCCCAGCACACTTCCTTTGATTGCCTTTTAAGTATTGTAGTGAATGTCGTATTCTATCAAGACCATTTGCCATCTTGCTATTCTTACGGAGAGAGCGGGTTTCTCGAATATGTATTTTATTGGATCTGCCTTAGAGATCAACAAAGTAGTATGAGTTAACATATACTGTCTTAGTCGGCGAGTAGCCCATGCCAAAGTGTAACAAGTTTTCTCGAGCAGTGAGTATCTTGTTTCACAGTCGGTAAACTTTTTGCTAAGATAGTATATTGCATGCTCTTTTCGACCAGACTCGTCATGTTTCCCCAATACACAGCCCATTGAGTTCTCTAATACTGCCAAGTACATGATCAGAGGTCTTCCTTCAACCGATGGCATCAGAATTGGAGGTTCATGAATGTACTCCTTGATTTTGTCGAAGGCTATCTGATAATCATCATTCCACTTCACTACTTGATCTTTCTTCAGTAACTTGAAGATTGGCTCACAAGTAGCAGTCAAATGGGAAATAAATATGGCAATATAGTTCAATCATCCCAAGAAACCTCTGACTTCCTTCTCAGCATGGGGAGCTGGAATTTCTTGAATGGCTTTAACCTTGGTAGGTTCAACTTCAATACCTTTACCACTCACGATAAAACCTAGGAGTTTATAGGATCTTACCCCAAATGTGCACTTGTTTGGATTCAATCTCAACTTGTATTTCTTTAGTCTCTCAAGAAGCTCGTGTAGGTGAACGAGATATTCTTCTTCAGTCCGAGACCTGGCTATCATGTCATCAATGTAAACTCTATCTCATGATGGATCATATCATGGAACAAAGATACCATATCACGCTGATATGTTGCACCGACATTCTTACAACCAAAAGGCATAACTTTGTAATAGAAAGTGCCCCACTGTGTGACAAAAATAGTCTTCTCCATGTCTTCAGGTTCCATCTTGATTTGATTATAACCAGAAAAACCATCCATGAAGGGAAATATTTTATGCCGAGCGGTGTTGTCAACCAAAACATCAATATGTGGAAGCGGAAAGTCATCTTTGGGGCTTGCCCTATTCAAATCCCTGTAGACTATACACATATGCACTTTACCGTCCTTCTTAGGTACCAACACTATATTTTCAACCCATTGAGGATATGACGTAACGACCATGAAACCTGCATTGAACTGTTTCATGACCTTAACCTTGATATTTTTAGACATCTCGGGATGAATACAATGAACCTTCTGCTTTATAGGAGGACAACCTTCCTTTATCAGTAGACGGTGAACCAAAATATCAGTATAAAGCTCTAGCATGTCTTCAGAAGACCAAGCAAAGATCTCAACATAGTCATGTAACATCAGGATTAACCTCTTTTTGACCCTGTCTTCTAGGTTGACACCTATCTTAATTTTTTTCTTGTCCTCTTCAGTACCCAAGTTCACAACCTCGATTGGCTCTTCATGCGGTTGTATAGCTCTTTCTTCCCGCTTTAACAGCCTAGCAAGCTCTCTAGGTACTTCACAATCTTCCCCACCTTCGTCCCCGGCTTGGTAGATTGAATTTTTAAAGTCATACTTGGAAAGAGTAGAATTGTTATCAATGGGACCTAGGGTGGATGTGGATTTGCAATTTGTTATGTGGGTGTGTGTAACAACACATAGCTATTTTGAAAGCAATAAAGTAAAAAGAAAGAAAAAGAGTGCAAAATTTGAATGCAAACGTCCAATGATTTATTAAATGAAAATATGTGAATGAAAAATCACAACCCTAACAAGTGGATCATTGCACCCTGGGTAAGGCACA
Source organism: Vicia faba (assembly GCA_948472305.1). Lineage (NCBI taxonomy): Eukaryota > Viridiplantae > Streptophyta > Magnoliopsida > Fabales > Fabaceae > Vicia > Vicia faba. The sequence goes on from OX451736.1 coordinate 1,039,036,591, forward strand.
CAGCTTAAAGTTATTGTTCAAATTACATAAAAAAAACTTGAAAGCAAGAAAGTAAAAAATAAAATTTACTCCTGACAAAAGGAGATTGGTATAAAGTATTCAGCCTTCCAATTATTGAGCCCATTGCCGGTAGTAGGGAAAATCCAATTGTCTATGTCACAGTCGCTATCAGTGTCTTCCATAACATTGACACAATTTTTGTAAACTCAATTGTTGTTGATGCTGAATCATGATCTCTCAGAATTAGCACAAGTGCGACAAACATTCCTCTGAGCTTTTGAGGTGAAACCCAAACCAAATTTATCGGACTTGTAAGGAATATCAGTAAGCTGGCCACAAATAGTGCCACCATCTTCTTCTACCACAGTCTTAGCGTCTTTTAAAGAAGCCATTTTTGGTGGAATCTAGGTAACCTTAGGAACAATAGGAGCAACTTTAGCAACAAGGGTTTTAAGAGGAATAACTTCAAAGGTTTGGCAAGGAGTCTCGAGGAATTCACCATCCATCTCAACATACTTGAAGGATTTCAAATGGATCACCATGTATTCTTCTTTTCCGCAAATTGTAATGATTTTTCCTTTCACGAGATACTTTAACTTTTGGTGTAGAGTAGAAGTAATAGTGCCTTCCCCATGAATCCAAGGGCGTCCAAGCAAACATGAATAGGCTGAATGAATGTCCATAACATAGAAACTAGAGTAGAAGACCTGGGAACCCACCTTGATTGGAAGATCAACCTCTCCATGCACCATTATCTTTGAACCATTAAAAGTTCTCACCATAATGTCATTGGGTTTTAGCACAACACCTTCATATTCAAGTTTTTCTAAAACAACTTTCGAAAATACATTCAAATAGGAACCTGTGTCCACCAGCACATGAAATAAGGTAGTGCCCCTATAATCAATAGAGACATGCAGGGCCTTATTATGGTTCCTTCCTCCGGAGTTAAATTAGCGTCAGAAAGACCTAGCGCATTATCAGTTGTCAGGCTAGCAACATAATTTTTAAACTGATCAACAGAGATTTCTTGTGGTACATGAGCATATTTCAGGAACTTTACCAAAGCCTGAGCATGGGCTTCAGATCATAACAACAAAGATAACATAGATATTTTGGAGGGGGTTGTCCCAACTATTCAACAATCTTATAGTCACTATTTAGAATAATTTTCAGTACCTCCTTCATCTCTTGCTTTGAGGTATCTTCAACAGTAACTTCTTTCGGTGCCTCAGTCTGGGTAGGCTCAATCATCCGTTCTTTACCTCGAGTCTCAGTAGTTGATTCAGTAGCAAGGATCCAAACTGGTGTAGAAACAACCTTTGGAGATGTCTTTGGAGAAACAACCCTTTCACTTTTGGTAACTTTACTAGTCCCAACAATATTGGCAACATTGGGATCAGTAACTTCGGTATTTTCATCTTCGATAGTCAATGGTTCTTGCTTAACGCCATGGTAGTAGACGTAAGATCCATAATCCAAGGGATAGCCTTGTCATAGGATTATGGAATTGGCCCTGGTGCGGTAATGATCAGAGGAGCAACCCTTGACCCGACAGTAATCTTCACAGGACCCTTAGAAGTGATCCTTACTGGAGTACCCGAATTTGTAATCACAGACACGTCTTCAAGCTCCAGGCCTTAAGACATACTTCTACATAAGCTTTCCACAAAAGGAGTCTTCTCAAATAGAATTACTCGGTCATCCATCAGACGTTGCATACCTTCTTTCAGCAATACATAACCATTGGATTTGGATGCACAGTAGTAGCAGTTTTCAATGCAATCCGGAAATAAACCGGTTTGCAACAGCTTCTTCTTAACAATCATCAGAGGAGTAGTCAAGTCACTCACATCAGAAACATAAGAAACATAAGAAACATCATCGATAGTGTTAACTCCTTTGTCATGATTAGGCACAGGTGCATTGATCACATTAGGAATCTCAGGAGGATCAAACTCAATCTCCTTAGAGTCAATCATATCTTGAATCTTATTTTCAACACCCAACAGTTGTTAGTGTCATGTCCAGGACTATTGGAGTGATATGCACACCTTGTATTGGGATTGTAATAGGGAGAGGAAGTATTTGGGTTTTGAGGAGGTTCTTTCAATGTAATCAACTATGCCTTCAACATGTGTTACAATTCTTGAGATAACGACATGTTGATACTTGTGAACTGTCTCCTGGGCGTATCCTTCCTATGCCGATTAATCTATTTTTGTTATTATAATAGTGCAGGATTAGAGAACAGAACTGACCCCACAGATTGTTTGCGGTCACTCTTACTACGAACCTTTTGGCCGTACACATCATTGGATTCTCTTTTACCGTTGTATGGATTCTTCGTAGTATTCGAAGATGTAGCTACCTGAATTTTACCACTTCTGATTCCATTCTCAACATGTTCCCCTGTCAATATCAGTTCAGTGAAATTGGATGAAGAACTTCCAAGTATGTGATTATAGAAAGGACCTGTTAGCATACTCATGAACATGTCAACCAATTCCCTATAAGCCAATGGAGGTTAAACTCTTCCTGCAAGATCTCTCCATTTCTGTGTGTAATATTTAAATCCTTCCTCAGAACCCATGGACATTGTTGCACCCCAAAATTTGCCCTCTCATTTTTCAAAGAATTTGGTCACAAGATCTCCTTTGGCTCAAGACTGCATTAGGGTTGATCAGCTTAAGACACCTCCTTAAGCACTGATGACCAAAATTAGGGTTTGAGTTTGCACAAGGATTTTTGAACTTCCAATGCCCCATATGACTTTCATGGATCATTATGGACCCCCAAAATCACTAATGTCAAGTCTCAAACCTTGGATCACACTTCTGCTCAGTCAATTGAGCAGTTGACCTAAAAATCAACTGTATTGGGGAAAAAGTCAACCATGGACAATTTCAGTAAAACTTCATAATTTTTGATCCACGTCAACATTTTAAACTCATATGTATCATTTGATCAAGTTTGGACCACAACTCCTCAAGAAATTTGATCAAATCTCCAAAAGGGCAAAATGATCAAAATTAGGGTTTTGATTGGGAAAGGGAAATTTCTGATTTTTGACCTAGCAAATGATCAATTGGTTTAAGGCATGATATCAAGAGTCCAATTGCATCATTTTGACATAATTACATGGTTCAAAACATTGCAAGTCCATTGAATTGATAGATGAATTTTGCAGTTAACTGATCAAAAGTCAATTGTATACTGAAAAGTCAAACTTTGACTTTATGGTCAAAATCAAATGTAAAAGATCACAATTCATAAAAACATGTCAAAATATGAAATTTATTCATCAAGAAATCAAAAATTCAAAATTTCATGTTGAAAAGTTAAAATTTCTAAACTTAGAAATTTTTCAGTGTTGGAATTTTTTATTTATAACTTTGAGAAAAATTTCACCATGATGCAAAGTGATTCAAGAGAAACTTACAACTTGAAAGTTATAGATATCCATGAAATCTACAACTTTGTTTCACACAACTTCTTCCAAAAGTTCATGGATCTCAAGTTATAATTTTAAGAACATGTGGTCATGAAACAAAACACTTAGTGAAATTTTGCCCTAATTTGGTCAGGATTTTGACCCAACTTCATGGCACTTTTTCATATAGTTCCAAGGGGAATCTTCAAAAAAATTAAAATATGGGTTGTAGAGCACATTTCAAGCTTTCCAAAATGTTCAATAACTCCTTGAGATCATTCTTGAGTAGGGAGAATCGAAGAGATGAAGTTAGGGTTTTGTCACTTAATTTACAAGGCATTTTGTGATAAACAAAATTCAAAATTCAAACTATGCTGCATAAACTCTACTTTGCAGACTTGAAACTTGTTAGGCACTCCATAATTAATGGTTTACATAGTTGTTACAGGTCTCACTTCAAGTATTCAATGCATGTACACGCTTTATATCCATTTTTGGAAGAAAGGTTACATTGCCATTTTGATAAAGTGCTTTTTATACAAAACTTGTTCTTGAGCCTTGCACTTGTTCTCTTCTGATCACACAAGTCTTATAACTCATGAGAAATTGTTTAGACACTTACAATCACTCAGCCCATGCTTGTACCTCACATTGAAACTTGGTTTCCCTCTTTTCTTCAAAATCAAGTAACCTAGCCAAAAGCTAAGAACTTGTACTTTTGACTTGCCAATGCACTCCAATACTTTTGCTTATAGATACACAAACTATTTGCATCAAATACACGAATTCTCATGCCCTGAAATAGATGGAACTCAGAATCACATTCCATACCTCCATTTTCACATAAACCGACCAAAAACTTGAAACTCATAACTCCCTCATGCGTTTTCAAGCCTTTTGGTTTCTAAAGCTTCTAAACATCATTTAGAATTGATCCCACACTCTGCTACACAACTATAACACCATTTAACATAACCTCCATTTTCAAAAACAGAGCTTTGCACTTGGACTTCTCCAGAACTCCTCAGGCCCTTTCAGCTCAAGCTAAGCATTCCATTAGCTTCCTGGGAACTTGAGGAAGCTAACCCAACCACTGGAACTCTTTGAAATCTGCTCAAACTTCAAATCTGATACCCTCTTGCAAGGTATGTTTTCTAACTTTGGAACTTCACATACATGCATCATCAATGATTTATTTGTGATTAAAACATGTAGACATCATTGCCCTAAAGCTAACCATGTCCATAGTTTCCATTGATTTTGCTTGAGCTTAGAGAATTTTAAGGTTGAAGTTTCTGAGATTTTTAGGGTTCAAATTAGGGCCAATAAAATTCATGCTTATCTTTGATCTATAGTTTTAATTCTTTACATTTTTGAAACCGTGAGGAAATTTGCTACAAGTTTCATGTTTACAGTTTTCATTTTTGATGAGAAATGAACAAGTTACAGTTGGTCTGGCTGGAGGTTGAAGATGAAGTAATCAGGGCACGTTTTGTATCATATTGTTTCCAGTGATTTCTGGTAAACAACCGCTAGTCCTCCAAACTATCGAATAAACTTACTGACTGTTATTCAATTCCTCTGGTAACTCGCAGGATCGACTAGATTGATCCTAGGACGTGTTGGTCATTAGGGTAACTCTCATGATCGAACATGTATTCATGGTTGGTATTTAGAATGTTGTGTAGGTGTTTGACTTATTTCGATTTCTCTCTTAAGGATCTAAAGGTATAATCAAAATATATGTGCGTGAATCTAAATTGCATGAATATAAAGGTTAATTGTAAAGACATGTAAAAACTGCATAAAAGACAAGTAAATGACTTCTAATTATAAAAACAGTTAATGTAAAAGATACTCTGGAATGTAAAAGATTCGAATTATGAAGAAAGCGTTTAATGTAAGAAATCTGTAAAATGGTTTTAAGTAAAAATAGGCATTCGAAGGATAAAAACTTGAAGATAAAGACATGAAATGTATAACAGTTTCTGAAATGTAAAGTGTTTGAAATGTAAAGAAAGCATTTAAATGTAAGGCATCAATGGAAAGATTTCGAATAAAAAGACTTTACATGCAAAAAACTTGTAAATGGTATTTGACAAAAAGATAAAGGAAAGTACTGGAAATGATAAAAGGTTTTCATTAAATCATAAATATGTGGTGCTATCATACGTACATTGCTCTTGCATTCGTTTCCCTAGCCATGTGGTAATTTGAATGTTTACTGAGTTTTTTTGTACAAATAGATATGACACCCGAAATCCTAATACTAAGACTTCTATTTATACTACTTTGACCATAACGGTCTTGCTATAAGATTCTGCCACGTTCAGAACATGCAGAACAATGCCTCTCTCTTGTTTCCACGTGTCTTCGAATGCTCCAGCGCATATATTTCAAATTTAGAACATCCCGCTTGCATTTGAATTTCAAATGTTTTGGCACTTCTTTGCTTCGAACTCACTTCTTTAGACACAACCTTGTTGTCATTTCGAGACTTCTTTAGATATGTTCCCATTATTGCCACTCGAAGCTCCAAACTTTGATATGCTCATTCGAAACACTGCTTCTGCTATTTCGAAACATGACGTTTTGTTTCATTTCAATCGAAACGTCCAATTCACTTGGCTTCTAATAATATTATCAAAATCTTCAGCCAACAAAATGCCCCTTTAAAATATGTATTTCGATCTCTTTGAGAAATACTTATTTTAAACATATACATAAGATTTTGATGCGACCTTCGAATCATCGTAACATTTAATGCATTTGACTCCAGTCACGTCAATCATAACACTTTTTAGATTCCTTAACCGCCTGGAACCACTTCACAGTATGGTGCAGTTACAAAACAATGATTATCTTTAATCACGCTTACTACCAATGTTAACTTTACGCATCACAACCTTATTCAGTGGATGCTTAAACTTCCACATTATAAAAACCATCAACTTAGTCTTTTTTCTTTCTTTTCTCACATTCTGAATCTTTTCTCCTTATCCTCTCGCCGAAAACCCTAAGCTTTCAACATTCTTCAAAAAATGTCTTCTTCTACCTCATCGCAACTAAAAAAGGTTTCCAAGAAGAAAGGAAAGACCGCAGGAACTACAATGGAAAGTAAGGTTATCACTCACCAAGGTCAATTTGTTCTTGCTCCCCAGATGATCTCAAAGGAGAAAGAAATGCTTTATGCATCCCAGGTGCTTATTCCTACCATCGCTGCTGGTAAGAGGTTAGCTTTAATGGGCCCTCTTACGGTTTTTGAAATTTTAAAAGACACCATGAAGATTTTCCCAGTTTGCTATAACTTCAAACCCCTGTTTAATAAAATGGACGCCCCTAAGGCAATAGAATCTTCAGGCTCAAACACCGTGGAAAATCCAACTGTTCCTCCTAAGGACCCTTTTGTATTAGACTATGTAAAGAGTAATTTTAAACCGTTTCGATCTTGCCCCACCTCCGACACTGCTTATCAAAACTGGTTCAATAAGGTAGAAGCTAAGAAATCCCAACAATGGGAAGAATTAGGTATCTACAACTTGATTAAGCTGTCGAAACTAGGTTTTACTTACACTTACAGCCACCCTTTGTTATTCGCGTCCCTCTATTTCTGGGACAGTACCTATAATACTTTCCATCTCCCTGGTGGAATGATTACCCCTACCTTCTTTGACATAGCGGCTATCACTGGGCTATCGCCAGTAGGAGAAACATATATCCCTGACAACAAAGAACATTCGAGTATAATCAACTTCGAAGTCAAACTAGCAAGTTTTTCCAAGTTTATCAACCACTACCATGCTGAAGGAGACAGTGTGTCTGATGTAGAACACATTGCTTTCCTTACCCTATGGCTTTCAAGATATGTCTTCTGCAGTAGATCCCTACAGGTAGCCAGTAGGTTTATTCCTCTAGCTAGGGATTTGCATGAGAATCGAAGAGTGTGCTTAAGCGAATTGCTGCTAGTTGATCTTTATGAAAGCCTAAGGTCAGCTGTTTCGAGCCTAAAATCTCATACCTCCAAGAATATCCTGTTAGCTGGCCCTTTTTGGTTACTTCAGCTATGGCTAAATGCCATGTTTGAACCTTCCTTGTCAACTGCCAACACCATTGATGAACAAGACCCTGAAATAACTGATAGAATAGTCGAAGGCACTAGGCTGCGAAGATTAACTCCAAATGACGACAAAGATGACTTCAAAGTCCTATTCTTGAAGTACATCATGATATTCTCCAAGAGGCATAAGTTCGAGGAGACCATGGCGCCTTTTGCTTCAAGGGCTAATGGACCTTCATGGTTCACCATGGCTCTTTCAGAAGCTGTCAAGAGCAAGGAGATTCAAGATGTATGGAGAGCCTTTTTGCTACCTAGACTCATTTCTTCAAGAATAACTCCTACCAAGAATCAGATTTTCCTTTTCGCTTACCAGCCAAATTTTGTTTCGAGACAGTTTGGCTTGTGCCAACTAATTCCTGAACCCTTATTTCAAACTGAGAGTGCCATTACCTCTGGGCGAACCTTCAAGGCATGGGAAGAAAAATTACAGCAAGAACAATACCAAGGCTTTGCCCAGTTTGAGCTAATAACCTTCGAACCTACCCATCTTATAGCTAAGGGGTTTCTGGAATGATGGACCAAGTTTTATCAAACTTATATGTTCGATACTCTTACAATTCAGCAGAAACTAATTGATGCCTTCGATGTGCAGGTACCAGCCAAGAAAGGTATGTTTACTCATGCCAAAGAGATTAAAGCTTTTCAAAATTATTTCGAAACTACTTATGATCCCACACACTTGGAATCCACTGTGCATCAAGCGGCTGAGACCTTGAAGGAAAAATTCAAACAAAAAGTTTCTAAGCTAAAACTTCCTTCAGGGTTGTCACCTGAGGATATGTATAGGTTGGCATTCGAAATGCATCCACCTAAATTTCCTAGATTACCTACCTCAGAACTGGCTCTGGCTTGGTTTCCTCCATACCCTTGGTGGTTCACTTGCAAAGAGATGTTCAAACATCTTCAAAAAAAACCAAAGCCATCTGAGACTGTGACATGGGCTCGACACTGGCTCCACGATTTCCCAGGACACCTTCGTTACGACCTTTCTGCCATGTCGATTAAATCTGATCAAGGCACATGTGCGAATGCTTGGGAAAATCCCAAACGTTTTTAATTTTCCATATCTTTAACCTTTGCTTTAATTGTTTCGATTTTCAGCCATCAGGATAAAGACATCTGCCTCAAAGTCGAAAGAAGGGAGTGCCTCTCAAGCCTCTATCGAAACCACTGACAATGTGACTCCATCAGAAACAACAACCATTGCTGCAACAACAACAACAACAACCAGAGTTCCAACTCCACAGGTAATCATTTAGCCTTGATGTTTCGAATTCACTAATGTTTCATGATTTGCATCTAACTCTTTGTTTAAATCTTTTCAGACCAACAAACTTCCTCCTACTACTCCAAAGAAGCGAAAATCAAACACCACTGGGGAAGACCCCAAGGCTGGAGGAAACTTACCAACTGCTTCGAAGAAGAAGCAGAAGAAGGATATTTAGAAAAGTACCGTTCCAACTAGTGTCTCTGGACTTGATTCCAGGGATGCTGCTCCCTCACCCAAATCCAAAATTCCACCTTCGACCTCCAACATAATGTTGGAACGCATAGCTAGCAACCTCTCTTCCGAGAGTCCACAGGTAAATTGAACTTTAAATCTTTTTGAAAATAATAATTTCTCATTACCTTGATGCATGCTTTTAATATTCTTTCGTTCCTTGCAGAATATCTTAAATCCAGCTTCTACCACTTCGACCTCACCATCAAAAGCTGCTGCTCCACTCAACTTCTCTCCTCAATGAGACTCCAGCAACCTTGTACAGTACAAAGGTTCCTCCAATATGGCGGTTCTGGCTGGGACTTCTGAGCAGCAGGATGATCAGAGTACTTCCCCTCCTTTAAAAGAGACAAATGAAACAACACTTCAAACATCTGCAGAGGATTTGCAAAGAGCATCTCTTCAAAAGTCCCCTCTTGAAACCCTTCAAGAGGACCCAAAGGACACTCAAGCTGAAGGAGAGAAAGCTGATTCTGGCCAAAGAGACGAAGAATCTGCAGAAGAAGAGTCTGAGGAGGAGGATGCAAATGATGGTTCGACTGCTGGGACAGAGTCCAATGCAAATAGCAGCGAAAAAGAAGACATCGAAGTGGTGGACTTGGATGACGATGAAGAAGATCAAGAGCACGAAACGAATGAAGGGGATGGTGACACAACCAACAAACCCATGGAGGTTGAAATGGACGTGACTCCCCTACGTGTGGAACTCCCTCAATCCTCTTTGTCTCGAATGACTGACGAGGAGCTTGCACTCCTGAGACGAAATGACCCTATTGGGTACATGAAGGTGAAGCTGGCTCAAAGGGACATTCCACTTGCTAGGGCTGGCACAAGTTCGACTAGCTATCCTCTTCCCACAGATGAAAGAATTGTACTTCTTAACAAGATCAGGAAAACAATTCTCAATGTGGATATATTCGAAGTGCTCAAACAGGATAGCACTGCTTGCTACACTATGAAGGAGTTGCTTACAAAAGTCAACCTTGCTACGTGCTCCTTGCCAGTTAGTACTATCTTGTTCGATCTTCAGTCTTTGCTGGACAACGTAACTGGTTACCTTCTCCAAGATGAATCTGCTGCCAAAAAGGTTCAAGAAAAGCGCACTGCAATGGATGCTACTTATGAACAAGCTTCGAAACTCTCTCAAGAAGCTGAGGATCAAGCTATGCATCTAAAGCAAGCAAAAACTGATTATGAGGCTCGAGCTGAGTCCATCCTTCTTTGGGAATGGCAGATTCTGGAACTTCAACAGAAGGTTAAGGAGGCTAAAGAACAACAAATAGCCTTCGAAACCAATACTGTTGGTAACCAATTCGAAGAGCTTCTCAACCAGGGGCTTGCAGAAATGGAAACTGCAGAACAACTCAAGGGAGAAGTGGCAACCTTGGAAGGAGCCAGGCGTTTCGCACAGCAGAGACTTGAATCTTTTCGAAGTACTTTCAACAGACTGAAGAATAATTCTTATTTCTAAATTTCAGTGTTTATTTGATTACAATTTGATTTTTTATATGTAATATTCGAACAACGCCATTTTGGCATCTCAACTTGCCATTTTGGCATTTTTATAATATTTTGGTTAAGTTGTTACTATTCGAATCTCCTGCAGGCGTGGCTTATATTTCTTTAAATATTTTCCATTAACCTTTAGGATACGCTTATCATCCATCAGTTCTTCGATTTCATATGCATTGTTTGAGAATACTTTTAATATTCGAAAAGGCCCTTCCCAATGAGGTGACCATTTGCCTAGTGTTTTATTTTTCTTGTCCATGGGCAATATGACTTTCCAGACTAAGTCATTGATAATGAATGCTTTTCTTTTCACCCTTTTGTTATATGTCCTGGCCACTCTTTCTTTTTGTCTCATCAAGATTTCCGATGCATGTAATATAACTTCGTCCAACTCAACTAATTCATTCATCATCATCTCCCAATATAATGCAGCTGGGATTTCGTTTTGTCTTTGAATTCAAACTGATTGTAGATGAATTTCTACTGGCAGCACTGCATCATGACCAAATGTGAGTTGGAAAGGCGTAGTGTTAGTAGCTTCCTTAGGAGATGTTCTACAGGCCCATAGTATTTGGTCCAAAGTTTTGTGCCAGTTTCTTGGCTTTTTACCAATATGTTTCTTGATTAACCCTATTATCACTTTATTGGCTGCTTCGACTTGACCATTTGCTTGATCATAATACGGCGTTGATGTTAGTAATCTAAACCCCATTTCTTGGGCAAATTCTTGCATCTTTCTACCAGTAAACACATAGCCTTGGTCTGTGGTTATGCTCTCTGGCAATCCGAACCTATAGATAATGTGCTTCTGTATAAACTCAATAATAGCCTCTTGATCAGCAACTATTAATGGTACAGCTTCGATCCACTTCGTAAAATAATCTATTCCTACCAAGATATATTTCTGTCCTTTGGACGAAGCAGGATTTATTTCTCCTACCAAATCCAATGCCCATCCTCTAAATGGCCATGGTTTGATGATTGAATGCAACTCACTTGCAGGGGCATGTTGAATCCCTGCATGTTTCTGACATTCCTCACATCCCTTAGCAAAGTCTATACAATCTTTGAGCATGCTAGGCCAATACGTGCCATATCGAAACAACAGCCACTTCATTTTATGACCTGCTTGATGTGCCCCACATGCCCCATTGTGGACTTCTGACAATGCTAAGTATGCCTCACTTTCTCCTAGGCCTTTCAATAATACGCCCTCTTGGGTCTTCTTGAACAATTCGTTCCCCATGAGGAGATATGATAATGCTCTGTATTTTGTCTTTCTATCCACATTTAGAGTTGGGTTTGCTAAATAACTCACCAGTGGACTTCGCCAATCTACATCTGATAAAGTGTTTATGGCTAATATTTTGAATCCCTGTTTCTCAGCATATCCCAATTTCATACTTTCTAGATCTGATGGTGTGAACCTAGTAGCCATAACTCTTCCTCTTAATTCAACTAAATCCTCAAAGTTCCTAACAGAAACTTTATAACCCGAAGCCAACTATGCTAAGTCATTTGCTTCTTGGTTCTCTATTCTTGGTATGTGTTGAATATCCATGTATTCAAATTTCCTAAGTAGCCTGTTGACTATGACGAAGTATATCATCAAGTTTTCCTTTATGCATTTATACTCCTTTGTAATTTGTTTGACCACTAATTCTGAGTCTCCTTTAATTTCGACTCTAGTTGCCCCCAATTCCAACAAAGCTTCAAGTCCAACAATGAGCGCTTCATACTCAGCTTCGTTGTTCGAGCAACGAGGACCATCTAATTTATACTTGAATTTTGTTGGGATTCCTTCAGGAGAAATTAGAAGGACTCCAACACCACTTCCATTCCTGTGGGTTGAACCATCAAAGTACAATTTCCATGGTTGTATTTCGACGTAACTCATGACAGTCTGCTCAACCAATGAATGGTCCACAATGAAGTCAGAAATCACTTGACCTTTCACAGCTTTTAAAGGCATGAAAGTCAAAGAATATTCTGTTAAGGCTAAAGCCCATTTACCAACTCTGCTATGCATTATTGGTTTTGAAAGCATGTGTTTAATGACATCGAAATGAGATGAAACATAAACATCAACAGGCTTTATATAATACTTGAGTTTCATACAAGAGAAATACAAACAGAGACATAGCTTTTCTAAATTGCTATATCTGGTCTCTGCATCATTTAGTACTCTACTTAAATAGTATATGGCTCTTTCGATACCATTGCTATCTTCTTGTGCTAACATACTACCTATACTAACTTCAGAGGCAGATATGTACAATCTCATGGGCTTCCCCCATGAAGGTGGAGATAAGATAGGAGGCTGAGAAAGGTATCTTTTTATCCTGTCAAATGCCTCCTGATGGGCTTCGTTCCATTCGAAGGCTTGGCCTTGCTTTAGACGAAGCAGCGAAGAGAAAGCTTAGGTTCTTCCACTCAGATTCGAAATGAATCTTCTGAGGAAGTTAATCTTCCCTAGCAGAGATTGCAGCTCCCTTTTTGACGTAGGTGCTTTCGTCTCCATTATGGCTTTGGTTTTGTTCTGGTTGATCTCAATCCCTTTCTTGTGAACCACAAAACCAAGGAAATCTCCAGCCTGCACAAAAAATGCACATTTAAGGGGATTCATCTTTAAGCCATGTTTTCTCATTCATTCGAATGATTGGCTCAAATGATGCAAATGTGTTTCTGCAGATATAGATTTGATGACTATATCATCAATATACACCTGCATGAAGGTTTCAATGAAATCATGAAAAATCGAATTCATTGCCCTTTGATAAGTTGCCCCAGCGTTCTTTAAACCAAAAGGCATCACCACCCATTCGTAGGTGCCTAAGGCTCCTAGGCAACGAAATGCTGTCTTGGCAACATCTTCTTCAGCAATGAAAATCTGATTATACCCAGAGTATCCATCTAACATACTCAAGTATTCAAACCCTGCAGCAGAGTCTACTAGCATTTCTGCCACAGGCATGGAGTACTCATCTTTAGGGGTTGCAGTGTTTAAATCCCTAAAATCTATGCAAATTCTTAAAGAACCATTTTTCTTAATGACAGGTACTATATTTGCTAACCATTCGACGTACCTCGTGGTTCTGATGAATTTGCAACGCAGCAACCTTTCGATCTCAGCTTTAATCTTTGTGAGAACCGCTGGTGCGAATCTTCTGGGAGTTTGTTTGATGGGCTTCTTGCCATATTTGATTGGCAGTCTGTGTTCGACCAACTCCCTCTTTAAACCAGGCATTTCGTCATAATCCCATGCGAAGCAATCTTTGTTTTTCTTGAGGACTTCGATTACTTCCTTCTTGAGGCCTGGGCTAAGTTTTGCACTTATGTAGGTTATTCTTTTCGTGTTTTCATCCCCTAAGTTGACTTCTTCGAGTGGATCCTGTGCCAACATTTTGGCACCTGAGTCTATGGGGTCCCTTTCGAAGCCTAAGGGTTCTTTATCGTAGATGGCGTCCAACCTTTGATCCATCTCAAGTTCTTTGAAGGGTGAGCATTTCGAGCCATCCCCACTTATTTCTTTCATCTTTACAGCTAATTTATTTATTTCAGCCTCTAAGGCCGCCTTTGATTCGTTCTCAGCCATATAGGCCGAAATCCTTTCAAAAAAGGTGGACTCAGTCATGGATAAGGTTGTCGAAGTCCCAGCCTGCTGGCCGTCTTTGTATAGTACTTTTGACTCCCTCTTCTTCACTGATTATTGTTCTATCCCAGTATAGGCCATCATGGCGAGGGGTCATGTAGTAGTGGGCGTTTCTGGTTTCGTTGATCTCATCATTTGGAACACACGGAGCAATCTTTGCCAGATGTTTATCATAATCCCTCTTGTCAACTAAATTGACTGTTGACATAAAGTAACTCTGGTCTGCTTCAATGTTTTCCACGATCCCATCATCTCTCCATAGAACTAGTCGCTGATGCATTGACGAAGGAATTGCCTCTACGCCATGGATCCACTCCCTTCCCAGCAATAAGTTGTAGTTGGCCTTGGCTTCGATCACCATAAACATGGTGGGCCTACAACTTGAGCCTATTGTCAATTTCAACTGGACCACTCCCAGTGTTTTGCCCACTTTCCCTTCATAATTGGACATAACCATATTATGGGGCTTGATGTCTCCTTCGCGGATCTCTAATCTTTTCAGGATGAAGTGGGGTATCAAATTGACTGCAGCACCCCCATCCACTAGAACCTTGTACACACCATGGGCACCAACTTTTGCCCGAATAAATAGTGGCTTAAGATGGTTCTTCATAGCAGGTTTTGGACGTTCGAAGAATGCATTTTGCTCCTCGACAGCCCCATTGTCCATCACATAGTAGCACACAGGCATATGCTTCATCAAATATGTGGTATCTTCTTCCTCATATTCATCAATTTCGGTTTCCTGCCCAAATTCACAGGGAAGCACAGATACCACGTTACAGTTTAGGTTGAATGAAGACTCCCCCTCCGATTCAAAGTTATCTGTTATCATATCTTCGTCTTCTTCTGGACCTGGAGTGTATTCCTTTGGTTCATCTAGTTGCACTTCAGAGAAAAGCCTCCTATTAACTGGAGGTTTGTCTTCAGTTTGATTTTTTGGTTTGTTGGTGCTAGATTCACCTTGGTTCCTTGTTGAGGTTGCCCCTTTATTTGCCACAACTTCCCTCTCAGCCTTTCGAATC
This sequence comes from Vicia faba, assembly GCA_948472305.1. Taxonomy (NCBI): domain Eukaryota; kingdom Viridiplantae; phylum Streptophyta; class Magnoliopsida; order Fabales; family Fabaceae; genus Vicia; species Vicia faba. The sequence continues at coordinate 1,039,051,831 of OX451736.1, forward strand.
CTCTGCTGCCTGCGCCACTGGGATCTCGACATGGGGTTCCTTCCTTTGTAGTTTTCTAATCTTACCTCTTCCCTTTTTGCTATGTTGAATTGCCTCCTGTATGTCATAGCATGGCGTGCATTTCGTTCGGTGTTTCTCCATCTGTCTTTGCCTTTGTCATTTCTGACTTGCAACCATCTGTCGGTTGGCACTTCAGCAGGGAGTTTGAAAGTCACTCTTCGAGCAGCCTTGGGGTGAGGGCTATCAGGCCTTCGTTGTTTGTGTCTGCTATCGAAACATGGGCCCATCAGCACAGTTTCTTGATGGTTCCAGGAAGGGGCGATGGGAATTGTTTCGAAGGCTCTGGCCATGCTTTGATCATACACAGCTGAACACCTTGGGCATATCAAGCACTTGGTTGCCCCTTTGTAGCAGCGAAACACAAATTGCAGCAAACTTTCTCCGGCCTTGGGATAACACTTGAAAAGCTAGTTATCCTGGCGCCAATTGTTGCCAGTTCGAGCTCTCTGTACCCTTTCGAAGTTCGCAGTGATTCTCTGATTGCAGAGGATGCTGCACCTAGGGCACAGTATCATTCTTGTATCTCCCTTGTGGCACGTCATGAGGTAATCCTTGAGACTAGCATCTCCAGCATGATTATCCTCCATTTTATACTTCTCTTTTTCCAAATATCTTTCTGTCTCCTCCATCTCAGAATGAGGTCTTTCCATATCCACCATGTTTACCTCAACATCCTCCCCTTCAGCTTCATCATCTCCCCATCCTGTGGGTTTTATATCTTCAATGTGAACCTTCGAACTCTCTGGGGCAGAAAATTTGACCAAATAGTCAAATTTTCCATTGGGTTCCCCTAGAGTGTCCCATATTTCCTTCTGAGGGGAAGTTGGCTTTGTGATTTGGACTTTCTCCAATTCTAGCCTCAGGCCTTCAGTGACCTGTGTTAACTCTTGGTTTTGATTTTCCTGGCCTTCAGTGGCCTGGGTTTCTTTTGCAACAGCTACAGGTGCTGCTTCAATCGAAGTCTCTTGTTGCTTCTGGACGTCTTCAGTGACCTCTTTATCGACTTCGACCATCACCCAACTTTCGTTTTCGGTACCTTTCTCTCCTGTTGGGGCATCACTTTGGTCAGCTTCCACCATGTTAATCTCTCCAATGCATGCAGGCTCGGAGTAGTTGGTGTCTGCCACGTCCAAAGGATCTTCGTCCACTTTCATCTTTGCTTTATCAGCAAACTTCAGTCTGCCATCCTTGATTGCATTCTGAATTAGGTCCCTGAAAAGAAAACACTGTGAGGTTTTGTGGCCTAGGAAACTATGATATTTGCAAAATCCTCTCTTCTTTCTTTGATCTAAAGGAGGTATTTTGACATTTGATGGCATAATGAGTTGGCCATCTTTGACAAGTAAATCAAAAATCTCGTCACATTTAGTGACATCGAAGGTATAAACCTTCTTTGGGAATTTGTCACTTTTCTCATTTTCAACAATCTCTTTCCCTTTTGTGGGAACCAATAATTTGCAGGAGTAGGGTGGTGCCTGTTTTAATTCAGCGAGGTCGATTTCGACCTCTTCGAATTCGAATTCAGGATAATCTTCTGCTTCCTCAGTTCCAACATAGGAGATCCTTTCTTTCTTGTTATTTTTAAAGACTCTGGCCTTTTCGGCTTTTAACCTTTCGACCTGTCGAACCCTATCGGCTAACTGAGCCATGTCCCTCAAGTATTGAGTGTCTAGTTTCTTTCGAATAGAGTAATCCAAGCCACCAGCGGCCATTTCGACTAACTCATGTTCAGGCACTACTGTGTAACATCTGGATTTCAAAAGCCTAAACATATTCAGATAATCATTTATGGGTTCTGTGAACTTTCTCTTGACACTGACTAATTCCTTCAAGCTTATTTTCGACTGTCCCATGTAAAACTGTTCATGGAATAATCTCTCCAACAGAGTCCAAGTATCAATGGACCCAGGAGGCAAAGTGGTGAACCATGTGAAGGCGTTTTTAGTCAGGGAACTTGGGAAGTATTTGATCCTGAGGTCTTCATTATTGGCTATATCTATCGCTTCGGTTAGATATCTGGCTATGTGTTCGACTGTTGACTCATTGGTATCCCCAGCGAACTTTGTAAATTTAGGGACTTTATATCCCCTTGGCAAATCAGTATGCATTATGCAATCCAGTATAGGGGAAGCATAATTTGGCCTTCTAATTCCTGTGTTGAGGCCATTCTGGGCCATGACTCTCTCTATCATGGTGGTTAGATTGTTTTCTGCCAAGATGTTATCGTTTCGAATTCTATGAACGACAGCATCAACATCTTGATTTCGACCTACCATGACAACCCCCCTAGGTTGTTCTTCTCGAAACTCTGGGACTTCCAGCCTTTCGACTCTTGCCCCTGGTTCCATAATTTCTCTTTGTGGGCCTGGGATCATTGGAGCTTCTAGCCTTTGTGCCCTTGCCCCCAAGTTAACTTCTTCTCTAGGTGGTCTATAGTTTGGGTCGTTAGCAATTTGTTCCATAACAGGCATGTTTGCTCGAACTCCCGCATGATTCTGCCTACGCCTTTCTGGGGGAGCAAAGAAATCTGCTATTCGACTCATGTTATCAGCGTTTTCTCTGTTTGTCACAGTCACATTTTGTACTATTGGGGCAAATATTTCCTGCATAGTTTGTGCTAATACCCCTATCATATTATGGTTATTGTCATCCATCAATTTCCTAAAAGCCAACTGGTTTTCTGTGGTTAAAATAGGCATTGTGCTATAACCCACTGACCCTTGGTTATTTGTCATAAACTGATTCGCCCCAGACCCAGACCCTAATTATGGTGATGAATTCGATGTGGAATTGTGTAAACCTGCCATAAAGGATGTTGGCATTCCATAAGAGGAATTTCTGGTTCTATTACCATCGAAACCGGGTGGTCTAGTTAGTGGAGTGGCGAAATGGGATTGTGTCCCTGATGGTGGAACAAATCCCCTAGGATAACCAATGGTTCCAGTATTTCCTAAGATCGAACTATTAGTTGATATGCCACTTACTCCATTAGTGGCTATATTACTGGTAGAAGACGCAACAGACTGTGCATTCGAAGGGATCACATTAGATGTTCCCATCGAAGCGGATACATTAGTGCCTGTTGTATGTGGGGCATTTTGTTCCCCTTGCTGATTGTCAGAATTAGACATCTTGTTCAAACGTTTTCTTCTGGATAAGGGTTGGTTGTTGTTGGTTATTTTACCACTTCTTAGGTTCATAAAACAGCAAACTTATCACTCAGAGGGTATTTTTATAATGATTATGTCTCAACAATCTTTATTTCTAATGTCCAACGATTGGGTCCCACCAGGTGTGCCAATTTGTTTCCAGTGATTTCTGGTAAACAACCGCTAGTCCTCCAAACTATCGAATAAACTTACTGACTGTTATTCAATTCCTCTGGTAACTCGCAGGATCGACTAGATTGATCCTAGGACGTGTTGGTCATTAGGGTAACTCTCATGATCGAACAGGTATTCATGGTTGGTATTTAGAATGTTGTGTAGGTGTTTGACTTATTTCGATTTCTCTCTTAAAGATCTAAAGGTATAATCAAAATATATGTGCGTGAATCTAAATTGCATGAATGTAAAGGTTAATTGTAAAGACATGTAAAAACTGCATAAAAGACAAGTAAATGACTTTGAATTATAAAAACAGTTAATGTAAAAGATACTCTGGAATGTAAAAGATTCAAATTATGAAGAAAGCGTTTAATGCAAGAAATCTGTAAAATGGTTTTAAGTAAAAATAGGCGTTCGAAGGATAAAAACTTGAAGATAAAGACATGAAATGTATAACAGTTTCTGAAATGTAAAGTGTTTGAAATGTAAAGAAAGCATTTAAATGTAAGGCATCAATGGAAAGATTTCGAATAAAAAGACTTTAGATGCAAAAAACTTGTAAATGGTATTTGACAAAAAGATAAAGGAAAGTACTGGAAATGATAAAAGGTTTTCATTAAATCATAAATATATGGTGCTATCATACGTACATTGCTCTTGCATTCGTTTCCCTAGCCATGTGGTAATTTGAATGTTTACTGAGTTTTTTTGTACAAATAGATATGACACCCGAAATCCTAATACTAAGACTTCTATTTATACTACTTCGACCATAACGGTCTTGCTATAAGATTCTGCCACGTTCAGAACATGCAGAACAATGCATCTCTCTTGTTTCCACGTGTCTTCGAATGCTCCAGCGCATATATTTCAAATTTCGAACATCCCGCTTGCATTTGAATTTCAAATGTTTTGGCACTTCTTCGCTTCGAACGCACTTCTTTAGACACAGCCTTGTTGTCATTTCGAGACTTCTTTAGATATGTTCCCATAATTTCCACTCGAAGCTCCAAGCTTTGATATGCTCATTCGAAACACTGCTTCTGCTATTTCGAAACATGACGTTTTGTTTCATTTCAATCGAAACGTCCAATTCACTTGGCTTCTAATAATATTATCAAAATCTTCAGCCAACACATATATTTATTGTTTTTCTTATGTTAACGGATGTATAGCCACCCCAATGGTAGAAGCGCGTGCCTGTAACCTTTAGGACATGGGTTCGAGCCCTAGTGGTACCCTTTTGTGTTTTTTTATATGTTTTGCATTTTCTGACTTTTTTTTTGCAGGGCGATGGGCCTCTTTGGGCTTGTTTTATTTTTTTGTTTTTGCTAGCTAACCCCCTGTTTCATATTTGCGCCCCTGGCCCAGTTTATTTTATTTTCTTATTTTTATTTCATTTATTTTCTTAAATATTTTTTCTAATACTAAAAAATCATAAAAAATACAAAAATAGTAGATTTATATTTTAACTTAGTTTATTTATTTTTCTCACGCAAAAATTATTTTATTAATCACACTTTATTTATTTTTACTTATTATCTTGTAAATTTAATTAAAACTAGGTTATTAGTTATTTTCTTTTACACCAATTAAAATATATTATATTAATATTAAAAAGGCTAAAAATATTTTATAACACTATAATTATTTTCAAGACAAAAATACCAAAAATACTTTTCTTATAAGATCTAATTTCTTTTTAAGTAATAGATTTAGGGTTTTGTTTAAAAATATTTTCTTAGTAAATTTAGGGTTTACTTTTTATTATGTTAATTAATTATTTTCCCCTTAATTAATTAGGTTAAAACAATTTCCTTTTTTCCCTAAAACATCAAACAAATATCCATTTACTTTACATTTCACATTTTTGTACATTTATTCATTTTGTACATTATATTCATTTAATTTCTTGTACATTTGTACCAATTCAATATGGTTGTAATAGACTAATTAAGTTTAAATTCTTGCAATCCCCATTTACAATTTGTACACCCCTCCCACAAATGTTGTAATAGCGTAGTAACTTTAAATTCCGCAATTTATCACTTTATATATAGCATGCTAGTAATTAGGGTTTGTATGGAAAGACTAAAACCAATACTTAGAAAATCCTAATCCAAGACAAAATTAAGCATGAAAACAATACACTTTCACACATGCACCCCTAGGGTTAACTCCACTTGTTGCCTTATGAAAAATGGCCATATTACGCATGTGAGGTATCTTAGTAAAAACAAGCAAAATATAAGATCATAGTCCCTCGATAACGCTATCTAAGTTGCCTTTCAAATGATCTTAGTCCCCAAAAACGAATGCTAAGATACCTTGCAACATTACTAATCATGGTTATACGACAACCCACGCCCGTCCCGTTTACATCCAATGATAGGGTTACTTACCAAATCAATGGTAAGATAACAATGTCAAAGGAAAAGAAAATAAACAAGAAAGACTTTTTGAGTAGGTAGAATGCTCCTAATTACTTGCTCAATTTCAAACAAAACATCCTTGCTATTTTCAAAGCAAACACCTATATTTTCAAAACATCTTACAAACTTGAAAACATTTTCAAAAGATCAAACATCTTTGTATACATTCTTACGAACAAGAATCATTACAAAGATTGCCTAAACAATGGCCTCTTTACAAAATACTTTCAAAAAACCACACAAAGCACAATTTCAAACAAAAAGAAAGTGATCTAGCAAGTAACTAAGAGCCCATGGAAAACCATGGATGAAAAGGGTGCTAATACCTTCCCTTTTCATAATCTACCCCCGAAATCAAGAAATAATCTCAAAGGTCTTTCCTGTGCTTTTTCACCTTTCCTTTTGGATAAAAGAAAAGTCGATGGCGACTCTTGCTAACTGCAACATTTGCGATCAAACGCAAAACCCTCAAGTCAGTTCTCCCACTGTATCACTGAACTGGCGACTCTGCTGGGGAAAATTTTAAAAGTGGGGTTACCTTAGGGTTAGATCACATTTACTTGCTTTCATTGTTTGACTTGTATGCTTTACATTATGGTTCTTTGTTTGGGTTTTAATCCTCTACCCAGATTTGGGTTACCTTATAGGTAAGTAGCAATACATTATGGAAACTGTGCGGGGTATACCAACATTGTCTAAGCAATAGCTACATTAGTGCGACATATTTGTGGGTACCGATAGCCCTTGAGTTAATCAAGGAGAATACGGGGCCGCTGAGTGATGTCATGAAGCACTAATGAACTTTTAGAACCTTTACTTGACCAACTTGGCCTTTAGGATGTAGTGAGATGACCGGCTTTGGTACATTCCGAAGTTGGTAGATACTCGATACTACACTCATTGAGGTTTGGTTTTTTGAGATATTTCGGTCACCATTAAAGAGGCTTGTGATGAGACAATGCTCAAAGAAACAAACCAGTGATATTGAGCTCCTTAGAACCTGATTACTATTACTAGGGCAGGTTGAGCCAACTAAACTTCAAGAGGGTACTTACCTATTGAAACCCCATGCAAGCCTAAACCTAAGGATTTGTTTGCTTTGTTTGTGTATACATACTTGTACATAACATCATGAACATCATAACATCATACTCATCCACTAACCATTTCAAGGATCTTGGGATTTATCTTTGTTCTATTTTGTAGGACATGGATTCTATTCGCAGGAAAATTATTCAAGTCAATCTTGTGAGGATCCCTCCACAACTTAAGGATCTAGCTTAAAGGATCCCAGAAAATTCTCCATTCACCGAGAGACATGGTCGCCTACTCAACTTGGCCACTTCCAACACTGATGAAGACATGATGAAGGTTCTCTTTCAGTTCTTTGATCCCTTACACCATTGCTTCATATTTCCCGATTATCAACTTGTGCCAACTTTGGAAGAATTCTCCCAACTCTTGAGGATTACCATTCTCAATTAACTACCTTTCAACGGTACGAAAAGATACCCAAATCCAGAAGAGATTGCTCAAGCTCTACAGTTGCAGTCATCTGATGTCACAACCAATTGGGAAACAAGAAGTTGTGTCAAAGGTTTCCTAGAAAAGTTCTTGTTTGAGAAAGCCCGAAACTGTTGGAACTCTTTGTATTTGCAATCCTTTGAGGAAATTGTGGCTCTCCTCATCTATGGGATGGTTTTGTTTCCAAATCCTGACCAACTCATAGATGTGAACGTCGTCAAAATCTTCATATCCCGTAACCCGGTACCTGCTTTGCTAGGGGACATGCTACATTCTTCTCACACTCGCACTATGAGGAAAAGAGGTGTCCTTATGTATTGCACTCCTCTCTTGGCAATATGGTTTATTTTGCATCTTCCCCAATATATGTTAAAGAGCGAGCAAGGTTCAAGGTGGTCACAAAGGTTGATGACGCTCAAACATTCAGACATTCATTGGTGTTCCCGATCCCTAGATAATGTTACTATTATCGACCGTTGTGGAGAATTCCATAATGTCCTTTTACTTGGCATTAGGGTAGGTAACACCTACAACCCCTGCTTAGCCTTAAGATAGTTTGTTACGCCCGAAGGGATGGACCGCACGAGATGCTGATTCAAGGTTTGGTATTTGACTACGAGAACGACGATCAAGGTCTTCGCCAGAGATTTATCCGAGCTTGGAGGATGTTGAACAAGGTAGATAGCAAGACATTGGGGCATAAGAATTCCATCCCTCTTGAGCCTTACCTCAAATGGGTACGAACTCGTGTTCAAAGTCTTATGATGCCTTATCCCTCCATTCTCCCGGTAATCATTGAGCCTGTCATGGAAGGAGATGTTCCATACACTATCCTACATCCTGACATGCCCACCTCTCTTGAAGACTTACAAAGAGATTGGATACAACTCAAGGGGGAGCTATGCACCTTCGAAGCCTAATTCTATGCTAGCGAGAAGAAGGTTTTGGAACTCACTAAGCAACTTCATGAGGAGAGGAACTTGAATGCCTACATTGCACCAAAGAGGATGCGTGCTACCTTTTTATCTTAGAGTTTTTGTATTTGTTTTGCCCAAAGAGGCATTGATGTACTCAAGCTTTAATTTATTAATATAACGTGTGTTTCTTTTGTTGTCTAAAACAAATTTGAATCCTTGAAATCATTGCATATGCATCTACCATTCATCATAACATAAGCAAGTTTCTTGCAACAAGTCTCATCATCTCTCTACTGTTTATTTCAGTAAGATGGATCTTGAGAAAACGGTGAAGGACCTCCAAATAAAAAATGCTCAGTTTCAATAGATGTTTTTAACTCTAGCCAAAGGACAAGAAGAGTTGAAGACCTTGCTGGTTGAAGAGAAAAAGAAGAAAAAGAAAATAACTGGAGTTCTGAACATGGGAAGAAGATTCCAAGGGCAAGCAAGAAGGACCCTAGACTTTGCAACGACATCCGGTGAGAAAGACAATCAAGATAGGAAAGGCAAAGAAACAGTTATCTAGTCAGAGTTAGAAGAGGAAGAGGAAGAATAAGACTATTCTGAAGAACAATATCCTCCAGCCAATGACAAGTATAACCATCTAGAAGAGCGGTTGAGCGCAATGGAAATCCAAAAAGTGCCTGGATTGGACTTTGAGGAGTTGGGATTAGTATCAGGGATTGTCATTCCTCCCAAATTCAAAGCACCTGTGTTCGCCAAATATGACGGATTTTCATGCCCCAAAATGCATCTCCGGTCCTATGTGAGGAAAATCTAGCCCTATACCACTGACAAGGACTTATGGGTACACTTCTTCCAAGACAGCCTGTCTGGAACTCAACTTGATTGGTTTGATCAGTTAGAAAGAGCCAATGTTCATAATTGGGAAGATCTGGCCGCTGCCTTTTACAAACAATTCCAATACAACGCTGATCTTGCGCCTACCCGTACTCAACTCTAGAGTATGGCCATGGTTTCAAGTGAAGGCTTCAAGGACTATGTGCAAAATGGAGGGATTTGGCAGGAATAGTCCAGCCTCCCTTATTTGAAAGAGAATTGGTAGACATGTTTTTAGGCACCTTGTCTGTACCTTTCTTCAATCACTTAATTGGGAGTTTATCGGCAGGTTTTACTGAGTTGATACTAACCGGAGAAAGTGTAGAAGCTGGGATAAAGAATGGAAAGATTCAAAAAGATGCATCCTATGCTGCTGTAAGGAAACCATTCATCAGAAAGAAAGAGGTGTTGATGTATATCCTCAGAGAAATCAAGATAGAGCCGAATGTCGTCTTATGGTGGGGGCTGTCATGATCCCTAAACCAGCGCCTGCTCAACAAAGATGTAACCAGCCAAGAATGGAGAGACCAGTCAGACAGTTCACCAGAATTAACATGACACTATCTCAAGTATTGCCACATCTGTTAAGATCCAACCTAGTGACTTTTAAAGAAGCTCCAAAGAACCCTAACACAACCTCTCCTCACTATTATCCTAATGCCCACTATGCATATCATTATGAGAGTCCAGGCCATGACACTAACAACTGTTGGGCTCTGAAGAACAAAGTACAAGACCACCTTGAAGCCAAAGAGATTGAATTCGATGCACCCGAAATTCCTAATGTCATTACTGCCTCTATGCCCAAACACGGCTATAATGCCAACGCTGTTGAGGAAAATATGTTTGTTACTTCAGTTGATGAACTTATGACCCCACTCCTGACTATCAAAAAGAACTTATTGAATGTTGGTGTTTTCCCAGGCTATGATGAAAGCTGTCATTTTTATTTGTCCTCACCAACCAGTTGTCCTTTGTTAAAAGCAGGCATTCTGTGCCTAATAGATAACAAGGAAATTTTATTCGAGAAGACTTCTATTCCAACTGTTTCTTATAAAGATGTTTCCATCATGACCATTTCCGACAATTCTTCCAGGGTCTCCACCAAAAGACCCGTTAGAATTACATCAGTTCCTAAAGTAGCTCCTTTGATAATTACAATGCCTGGACCAATCCCGTATTCGTCAGACAAAACCGTACCATGGAATTATGGAGGGGATGTCTACTACCACGGTATCAAGCAAGATTGGCCAGCTGCTGAAGATTCAAGTTCTGTGAAGGTTGACTCTGATATCAGTAAAATTGCAGGGACTAGCAAGATTACCCGAAGCGGAAGGATATTCTCTCCAGAAATTGCTCCCCTAAAAGCTGTTTCTAGACCCGTAATCATTCCTGTTGTTGTTGCTCCTCCAACGGTTATTTCCAGTCCTACAATCATCTCTTCTAATACTCCAACTGACAAAGCTGTTACAACCCCCTTTTATCACTCCTACTGACATTCCTGCTGCCGAGTCAACCGAGACTCGAGGTAAAGGTATTCTGATTGAGCCTTTCTGGACGAAGGCATAATCATTGGCTATCCCTGAGACCTCCCGGAAAGAAATGGAGGGAATTCTAAAGATCATAAAAAGAAGCGACTACAATGTAGTTGAGCAACTGGGGAAAACTCCATCTAAAATTTCCATGCTGGCTTTATTACTATGTTCCGAGGCGCATGCACGGGCCTTGGTAAAATTCCTCCAAACTGCCCATGTACCCCAAGAACATCTACCAATCAGTTCCAAGACTGCGTAGCCAACTTGACTGCATATAATGGTTTCGGTTTTTCAGATGCTTATTTAATGCCAAGAGGGAGGAAGCATAATGAGGAATTGCATATCTCAGTGGAATGCAGGGGCACGACCTGGGCTCATGTTTTGGTGGACACCGGTTCATCTCTGAATGTGTTGCCTAAAAAGGCTCTTGATAGGCTTGACTGTGAGGGATTGACATTGGAACCCAGCAACATAGTAGTGAGGGCCTTTGACGGCTCAAAAAGGATGGTGCATGGGGAAATGGACATCCCCATAAAGGTTGGAACCCAAACATTTGATTCAACTTTTTATGTAATGGATATCCACCCTTCATATTCCTACTTACTAGGTCGACCGTGGATCCACAATGCTGGTGCTGTTACTTCTACATTGCACCAAATGCCGAAATATCCAATTCAAGGGAAGATCATCACCGTTCACGGAGAAGAAGAGTACATGGTCAGCCATCTAAATTCCTTCAGATATGTGGAATTAGATGGTGAATTTATTGAAACTCCATTCCAACACTTTGAAGAAGTCCCACAGACTGTGGCGGTAACCAAGGTTGTGTCTCAAGTTCCCAAGATCACAAGGGCTCCACTCAAGATGTCGTCTTTAAAGGATTCCAAGGCGGTGATAGAAGAAGGTGGGTGCACTATTTGGGAAAAACTCCCACACATCCCATACAAATCTGATAAGTTTGGTCTGGGTTTCATTTCAGGTGCCCAGAAAGTTGTATGCCGCGCTCGTGCCGGAGGACCACCCTTGAAGATTAGAAACCGCGAAGTCAATGCAGTAGAGGATGATGAAGACAGCTACAACCTGGAGGATTGGATTTTCCCAACTGTCAGTGGATGGCTCAACAAATGGGAGGCTAGAGATTTCGTCCCGATCACTTTATCCCACAGTAATTTGTCTTTACATTTCGTCGGATCTATAATAATAAAACAACTTAGAATCTTAAAACCTTGTATCTTACCCGAGGCACAAGGGTCCATTTTTAAGGGTTATTATCTCATTTCCATATGACATCAATGAAGCATGGACGTTTTTGCATACAAACTTTGTGCTCATTGTTTTTCTTTTTACATTTTCATTTCTTTCAAAGATATCTATAGTCTTACACACACTCACACTCACAATGCAAGTCTACATCCATTCAGGATCCCATGGGTAACGGTTCTGCTATGGCTTTTTGTGACTATGAAAATCTAATATACCAATCCGAAGACGAAGGTGAGGAAGATTGTGAAGTACTAGGGGAACTCGCCAGGTTACTACAATAAGAAGAGATAACCATTCATCCCCACGAGAAACCAGTGGATACAGTCAATCTAGGTACCGAAGAAGACAAAAGAGAGGTCGAGCTGGGTGCCAATCTGGAACCCAATGTCAAAGAGCGTCCCATTCAGTTGCTACACGAGTATGTTGAGATCTTTGCCTGGTCGTATGAGGACATGCCAGGACTTGATGCAGATATCGTGGTACATCGCCTACCTACAAAAGAGGACTGCCCACCAGTAAAAAAAAAGGTCCGTCGAATACGACCAGATATGTCGAAGAAAATTAAAGCTGAAGTCATGAAGCAATTTGTGATACGGTGGGAAAGAACTGACTATTTTTGGAATGCTGGTTTTGCATTTTGCATTTTTTGTTTGCAAAATGTCGCGATAAGCAAGAGTCGCCACCGACTTTTATTTTATCCAACAAGGAAAGGAAAAAAGCACAGAAAAATTCCTTTTTCGAGATATTTCTCAGGTTCGGGGGGTAGATTATAGAAAGGGAAGGTGTTAGCACCCTTTCTATCCGTGGTTATCCACGGGCTCTTAGGTACTTGCTCATATTGTTTTCAAAATTTGCTTTCTTTGTGTTTGTGGGTTTGAAAAAGTTTGTTTGAAAACTTCGATTTAACTCTTGCTTCTGTCCTCAAGAGCGTATGAAGTGTTTTTGAAAACTTTGTTCGAAAAGTGTAAGTGTGAAAAACATTTGGTTTTTTGAAAGACCAAGTACTTAAGAACCATTTACCTACTCGAAAAAGGAATCGTTCTATGCTATCTTCCTTTAGACAATGCTATCCCACTATGAATGAGTAGGTAGCACCGTCGTTGGAGTTTGAGGGTCAATTCGAATTAGGGACTGACGGTCACCAAAGCAATGGTAGGACGCCTTAGCGGTAACCCTAATGTCTTAGATCATTTGTTTGAGGCAACAACATTCGAGGTAACCGTTTCGAGGCGACTATGATCTTTGGACAAGAGGGCGACCTCTAAAATGATCTATACTCAATGACCGCGTACGAAGGCAACCAAGTGGGGTGTATCCTAAGAGTGCGCATGTGCGAGTGTATCGTTTTCAGTTAATTTTATCTTTGTACATGTTAAGGGTGATCTAAGTTGATTTTAGGTTAAACATTCATTCTTGTCATGTATTCCTATTATCAAACATCTAACAGTTATATAATTTGCGCAATTAAAATGCGGAAATTAAACTAAATTATTACAAGGCGTCGGGTATTTACATCGCCAAAAACAACCCTTTGAAATTTAAATGCGGAAAAATAAATAAAACGATAAATAAATGGTCCTAATTATCTATTACATTCCGGGAACAAGTACAATATTGAATAAAATGGATCGCGTGCGGGAAATTAAATCCAGCGCAAGTTCTAGGGTTTTGACCCTTTATTATTTGAAGAAAAGATTTTTTGTTTGTTTTTGAATTAAGAAAGAAATTATCTAAGTTAAATATTAAATTAATAAATTAATTAATTAATTAATGAAAATAACTTATTTTTTTTGGATTTTTGGTATTTAAAGAAATAAAATAAAATAAATTAACGTTAGTAAAAACCTAATTAAGTCTAATTAGTTTTAATTATTTACAAAAATATATTAAAATTATTTCTAAATAATAGCCTAACTTAATTAAATTAGTATTTATTAATAAAAATTGAAAAATAAAATTGATCAATGTTAATAAAAACCTAATTATGTCTAAGTTAATTTTAATTATTTATAAAAAAAATATTAAAGTTAATTCTAATTAATGACCTAAATTAATTAATTGATTTGTTAATAAAGAAGAAAATACTAAAATTTAATTTAAATAAAATATTTTTTGGTTTTAATTTTATTAAAGGAAAAAATTTGATTGGTTAATGATTAAATAAAAAAACAATAAATAAATAATCAAAACAAAAATAAACAAAATAGAGAGAGTTAGAAGTGTATGGGCCTGTAAAGGAGGTCAGAATAGCAATTCCGAGGTCCATTAAGCGCTGGCCTGGTGGACTTTTGAGATTCCCTGTGTGCCTTTTGACTTGGTCCATGGTAGACCATCATCTCTGGATCACCAGATTTGGCCTTGGGCCATCTGGCGCTTTGATACTTGAGGACGTATGATAGGCATCATGCTTGGAGATACACAAGATTACCTGGAAAATAATGATAACAAAGAAGTGAAGGACCTGGGATTCGAACCCAGGTCCTGTACATGACTGCCAACTTGCTTTACCACTAGGGCGTTGTGCTTCATTTGTACATGAGATATAAAATAATAATAATAAAAGAAAATGGATTAATATGCCAGAAGAAACAAAATTAAGCGCGCCATGTTTGAATGGACGAATTGGAGCATGACACGCCATCGTCCCTGTCGTTGGACCGTGGCTAAAACACTCCCACCCTATACCAACGGACAACAGTCTGTAGCTATAAGCCAGGCCATCTCCAAAATTTGCTACGAGCCACAAAAATGCAATCTAAAGGCATGGTCATGCTCGTCTCATCATCCCGGTGACAACCATGCCCCTTTTGATAGTCAATTTTTCCTGCAAGAGAAATACCTAAAAAGGACCACGAAACCCTAGCTATGGCTTCTCACAGTATGAATCACATAAATAAAATTGAATAATGTAAAAAGCTTAGAAACATGGTGAGAATCATGAATATGCAAATAATTTGTACAAAAGATGCAGGAATAATGATTTGCGAATTCAAAGAAGGAGTGTATTTTTGTGATACTTACAGAGCTCTGTGATGCGCGTGGAGGCTTGCTTAGGATCCATGAGGGTTATGTGATCACCCAGGAATTGATTGGGATCGTTCTTGGCTTCTGAATTTGCCTCTAAGTGTGAATTCGAACTCATGCTTTTTCACACTTTTTTCAAGTTTTGTTTTGAGTGTTCTTGCAGCCTCCAGGCTTGTTTTCGTGCCCTCTAGCTTCCTTATGTATTATAGAATGCATTAGGTTAAGAATTATGGATTGAATCCTTCCACATCAATGCCATGAGATTTGATTTGATTCACCATTACTAAACCTTCCAAAATTGTCAAAACTCAATCTTTTTGCACATGGATTGCTTGATACGAGTTTGATACCCTTGACGATGATGATTCAGTCCTGAAATAGCCAAAAAGATATCAAGTAATCAATATTTGGATTTTATTTGATTTAATTTGATTTAAAATGAAATAATTCAATAAAAAATCAAATAAAATAATAAAAATAAGATATGATCTCAAGGCTGAAGCTATGACACGTATGCAATGGGGAAAGATCAAATCAAGTGGAAAATAATGGGCCCATTTGACAAAATTTAAAGTTTTGGGGATAGTGGACTTTTGGCAATTTTGCAAAAATGCCCAACTTCAACAATACATAACTTCTTCAATTTTGAACTTTTGGAAGTTTTATTTGACTTTTTAGAAAGCTTGAGATGTCCTCTAACCTACCCTTTTGGTCTCATCTCATTTTGATATTCCATTCTCAAGTTATAAGCTTTGACAAAAAAGGTGTTTTTGTTGACTTTCAAAAATGACCTATAATGTCCAAATTTATAACTTCTTGTGAGTGCATTTTCTGAACTTGGGGTATGAAGATGGATTTCAGGAAATTGAATCCTATTCAAAATGAGCTTTGGATGGGTCATTTCTCATAAAGTATGAGAAAGTTATGCTTGGTCAAAGTTGAGTTGACTTTTCCTACAAAACCCTAATTTAGCAACTTTTGAATCTTGATGAATTTTGAGCAATCCTTGATGAATCATGATCAACCCTTGATCAAATGATGAAATATCCTTCAAAATGAGAATGTTGGAAAAACAATCTTGAAGTTTGACTATTTGCAGGTCACAATTGACTTTTGCCCTAGCACAGTCGATTTTTGGACCCCTTGAGCAATTGACTTAGCAAACTTCCTCTACAAGGCTTGAAATTTGACATGGATGACCTTGAGAATATATTAGGACATTGGGGAGCACTTGAGGTCATTTTGAATCAAGGATCTTGATGCAACACAAAACCCTAATTTGGGGTTGACTGCCTTAGGAGATAGCTTGACTGTCCAACTCTTGAGCAATCTTGAGCCACTTGGAGATTTTTCTTGCAATGTCTTGAGAAATATGAGAGGGCAAATTTTGGGGTACAACAGCTTCCCATGTTCAATCTTCTTAAACCTGAGGATGTAGATTAGCTTTCGTGCCTTTCGTGATCCGAAGGTGGAAGATGATTGAACACTAGAGTGCCCAGAAATTTGCACTCGCGTGAAGTGGTATCAGCCTTGTGATGTCGGGAATGGGGTTATAGATGCCATTCAGAGATTGTTGGAAGGAAGATGGGCTTACAGATGCCATATGTTGGAGTGTCGATCGCATAAGAGATTCCTTAGCGAGAACTTGCATACCTGCTATTGTAGAAGATTCCGCTGGGGAAGTCTAACTTTTGTAGAGATTTGGGAACTGTCTGGTCTTCAACGTAGTATACCGTTGAGATTGTAGAACTCGTCCACATTATGATGGGGGGAAAACATCAAAAGCTAGGAACTGTCTGGTCTTCAACGTAGTATACCGTTGAGATTGTAGAACTCGTCGACGCTTTGACGGAGGGAAACATCTTCATCAAGATCTAGGAACTGTCTGGTCTTCAACGTAGTATACCATTGAGATTGTAGAACTCGTACATGCTTTAACGGAGGGAAACATCTTCATCGAGATCTAGGAACTGTCTGGTCTGCAACGTAGTATACCATTGAGATTGTAGAACTCGTCCACACTATGAGGGAGGAAAACATCAAGATCTAGGAATTGTCTGGTCTTCAATGTAGTATACCGTTGAGATTGCAGAACTCGTCCACACTATGATAGGGGGAAACATCTTTATCAAGATCTAGGAACTGTCTGGTCTTCAACTTAGTATACCATTGAGATTGTAGAACTCGTCCATACTATGACGGGGGAAAACATCAAGATCTAGGAACTGTCTGGTCTTCAACATAGTATACCGTTGAGATTATAGAACTCGTCCACACTTTGACGTAGGGAAACATCTTCATCAAGATCTAGGAACTGTCTGGTCTTCAACGTAGTATACCGTTGAGATTGTAGAACTCGTCCACACTATGACGGAGGAAAACATCAAGATCTAGGAACTGTCTGGTCTTCAACATAGTATACCGTTGAGATTATAGAACTCGTCCACACTTTGACATAGGGAAACATCTTCATCAAGATCTAGGAACTGTCTGGTCTTCAACGTAGTATACCGTTGAGATTGTAGAACTCGTCCACACTATGAAGGAGGAAAACATCAAGATTTAGGAACTGTCTGGTCTTCAACGTAGTAAACCGTTGATATTATAGAACTCGTCCACACTTTGACATAGGGAAACATCTTCATCAAGATCTAGGAACTGTCTGGTCTTTAACGTAGTATACCGTTGAGATTGTAGAACTCGTCCACACTATGACGGAGGAAAACATCAAGATCTAGGAACTGTCTGGTCTTCAACATAGTATACTGTTGAGATTATAGAACTCGTCCACACTTTGACATAGGGAAACATCTTCATCAAGATCTAGGAACTGTCTGGTCTTCAATGTAGTATACCGTTGAGATTGTAGAACTCGTCCACACTATGACGGAGGAAAACATCAAGATCTAGGAACTGTCTGGTCTTCAACATAGTATACTGTTGAGATTGTAGAACTTGTCCACACTATGACGGAGGGAAAAATCTTCATCAAGATCTAGGAACTGTCTGGTCTTCAACGTAGTATACCGTTGAGATTGTAGAACTCGTACACACTATGATGGAGGAAAATTATCGAGATTGGGAACCTTATCTGAAATTCAACCGAGGATACTTCAGTTGAGATTTAAGAACCGGTCAGGTCTTCGACATAGCTGAGAAATTTTAATTGTATCTTTCCTGAAAGGTAAAGGTCAGTCATATGCGATGCATGATATGGATCAAGAAATGATGTTCTCAAAATAAATGAGATCGTGTTGTATGATGCGTATATGCATGTATCATGATGTATGGAAATGTAATGTTTCTAGATGGGGAAAAAATCCCGAATAGTTGCTGGAGAATAGAGTTGGATTCTTCGTTTCTGCTGGAGATGGCGAACGAAGATGATTGCGAGAATAAACATGCAGGAGAGGATAACTCCGTTGGGGAATAAACTGAGGAGGAGATTACTCTGTGGGGAAGAGATGTTCTGCTGAGGTTTCAACCAATAAGTTCCGCTGGGGATGAATTACCATTGCTGGTGATACTGAATCCTGTTGGGGGTTTTGAATTCTGTTTGTGAAAGGAAAGAACTTCGCTGGGGATGATCTTTCAGTTGCGATTTCAACGGGGATAACCTGTTAGACTCTTATGGGGATAATCCTTTGAGATTTACTGGGGACAATCTTCCTTTGAACTCGGCTAGGGATATTCATTTTTATACTCCACCGGGGATGTACTTCCAGAGTCTACTGGGGATGATTCTTCAACTCCACTGGGGAAGCTTTTTTCAGACTGCGCTGGGAAAATTTTGACTCCACAGGGGATATCTGGTATTCTTCCGGGGAATATCCTTATACTCCGTTGGGGAATATTAAGAATTCCGGGGATATTAAGCCTTTTCAGTGCTGATGGTAGATAAACTCTGCTTGGGGAGAATATTACCGATGCGTTCACAGTTGCGAGTCTCAGTTGGGGAGAGCTATCATTATTGTCTTACTCTGCGGGGAGTGAAAGTACCTTAACCATGCTCTTCAGCTGAATTTACCCTGTACCTGGTGGAGAGAGTAACTGTACAGTTTTGGACAATTCTCATTTGCCCCTGTTTTTGATATTACCAGTAATCATCTTTTGTTTCGCATGCAAATATTTATGAGCGGCAATTAATGTCAAGCGCATATATAAAAAATGAACACTGGACGTTCTTTTCAAAACAAAACAGATAAAGAAAAAATAGCTTGAAATTTCTTTGAAAATGAATTTTATTGATTTTGAAGTTTGGCCTGTAAATAGGCGTTTTTGTACAAGAGGTTGACGTCCTAGAAAAAGAACGCCGCCGGACAAATAGAATTTATACAATTTGTGAAAAGAAAACAAAACAGCTATGTTAGTAATCCCACTGGGTTCCAACTCTGCTATTGTCCTTATATCCTCGAGCATCTCATCACTTTGCTACTAGTTGAAGGTAGATCAGATTGATTAGCGTCGTCCGAGCTTGATAGTCGATACCGAAGTCTGGTTGCAAGGTGATCCAATGAGACATAATGTTACGCTTTGATCCCTAATTTTTGCCTGGACTGCCCTTTCGGGTTTTCAGTCCATCGGGATACCCTTTTTTTCCCAAGCCGCCTTTTCAGGTTTTCGACTTGCCGGGTTTACAGTTTCTTTTCATTTTCATCCCTTATTTTTGCCCGAACCCTTTTGGTTCGCCGGGAAGCCCTTATTTTTGCCTAGGCCAGTCAAGCTAGCGGGTCTTTGATTTTGCGTAGTATCTTTTTACTATGTCTGCATTGACGGGGTGGGGAAGGTCGTCACCATCCATGGTGGTCAGAATCATAGCTCCTCCTGAGAAAATGTTCTTAACCACAAATGGCCCTTCGTAAGTAGGGGTCCATTTGCCCCTGGGATCACCTTGAGGTAGGATAATGCGCTTGATAACCAGGTCCCCTACTTGATACTCTTGTTGTCTAACTTTCTTGTTAAATGCCTTGATCATCCGTTTTTGATACGTCTGACCATGACAAATAGCAGTAAGTCTCTTTTCGTCGATTAAGTTTAGTTGATCAAGCCGGTTCTGAATCCAGGCATCTTCGCTCAAACCTGCATCCTTCATAATCCGAAGAGAGGGTATCTGAACTTCAATGGGAAAGACTGCCTCCATGCCGTATACCAAGGAATAAGGTGTTGCCCATGTTGACGTCTGTGCCGAGGTACGGTACCCATGGAGAGAAAATGATAACATCTCGTGCCAGTCTTTGTATGTCACTGTCATCTTCTGCACAATCTTCTTAATGTTCTTATTAGCCGCTTCTACAGCCCCATTCATCTTCAGCCGGTAAGGAGAAGAGTTGTGATGCTGTATCTTGAACTGCTTGCAGAGCTCACTGATCATCTTGTTGTTGAGATTGGTACCATTGTCCGTAATGATCCTCTCTAGTACACCGTATCGACAGATTAGATTGTGTCGAATGAACCGTGCCACGACGTTCTTGGTTACGGTAGCAAGGGAAGCTGCTTCAACCCACTTCGTAAAGTAATCAATTGCTACCAGGATGAAACGATGCCCGTTGGATGCCGTAGGTTTGATCTCGCCGATCATATCAATGCCCCACATTGCAAAAGGCCACAGAGCTATCAAGACATTCAGAGGTACTGGAGGTATGTGCACCTTATCAGCATAGACTTGGCACTTGTGACAGGTCCGAGAATGTTGATAACAGTCAGCTTCCATTGTGGACCAATAATATCCTGCCCGAAGGATTTTCTATGCCATGGTGTGTCCACTGGAATGAGTCCCAAAAGTACCTTCATGTAACTCTGTCATGATCCTTTCTGCTTCGTTCTTATCCACACATCGCAGTAAGGTCGAATCATGGTTACGCTTGTAAAGGATACCATTGCTGATGAAGAACTTCGCCGCAAACCTCCTCAGAAACTTTTTGTCATTAACAGATGCACCCTCGGGGTATTCCTGAGCCTCAAGATACCTCTTCACCTCATGAAAGCAGGGTTTATCTACTACCTCTTCAGTCTCAATGTCACAGCAATGTGCAGGTTCGTCCAATCTTTCAATGATAATCTGGGGAGCTTCGTTGTCCCAATTGACTTTGAACATAGAAGACATCGTAGCCAGCGCGTCCGCCAACTGATTTTCCTCTCTTGGGAAATGTTCAAAGGTTATCTCTTCGAAATGGGGAAGCAAAGTCAATACATACTCCTTGTAAGGAATAATATTTGGGTGTTTCGTATCCCACTCGCCTTTGATCTGACTGATCACGAGAGCGGAATATCTGAAAACACTTAAGAACTTAATCCTTAGGTCAATTGCTGCTCGGAGACCCATGATGCATGCTTCATACTCCGCCATATTGTTGATGCAGTTGAAACATAGTCGGGCGGTAAATGGATTATGAGAGCCTTTAGGAGACATGATCACAACGCCAATGCCATTACCCAAAGCGTTTAAAGCTCCATCAAAGTACATAGACCATCGGGATCCTTCCTCAGGTCCTTCATCCGGTCCAGGTGTCTCATAGTCAGTTACCAACATGATATTCTCGTCCGGAAATTCAAAGTTCATAGATTGGTAATCGTCCACTGCCTGATGTGCCAAATGGTCTACCAACACACTCCCCTTAATTGCCTTTTGGGTCGTATATTGGATGTCATACTCAGTCAAGATCATATGCCATCTCGCTATTCTTTCGGACAAAGAAGGCTTCTCGAAGATATACTTGATTGGATCCATCTTTGATATCAATAGAGTAGTGTGAGTCAGCATATACTGTCTCAGCCGATGAGCAGCCCATGCCAAAGCGCATCAAGTTTTCTCGAGCAATGAGTATCGGGTCTCACAGTCGGTAAACTTTTTTCTAAGGTAATAAATAGCATGCTCTTTTTGGCCAGACTCGTCATGCTGCCCCAACACGCAACCCATTGCGTTGTCGAGTACTTTCATGTATAAGATCAAAGGTCTCCCGTCAACTGGAGGCATCAGAATAGGTGGCTCTTGGAGATACTCTTTGATCCTTTTGAAGGCGGTCTGGCATTCATCGTTCCAACGTACTACTTGATCTTTCTTTAGTAGCTTGAAGATTGGCTCACAAGTAGCAGTCAGGTGCGAGATGAATTGGGCGATATAGTTCAAACGTCCCAGAAAGCCTCTGACTTCTTTTTCTGTTTTGGGAGCTGGAATTTCCTGTATAGCCTTCACCTTTGCGGGATCCACTTGAATACCTTTATCACTTACGACGAAACCCAGTAGCTTACCAGACCTCACCCCGAAGGTGCACTTGTTCGGGTTTAACCTCAGCTTGTACAACTTCAACCTGTCAAATAACTTCTGAAGGTGGTCAAGACGTTCTTCCTCAGTCTGGGATCTTGCAATCATGTCGTCGACGTATACCTCAATCTCGTGATGAATCATGTCATGGAACAAAGCAACCATGGCACGCTGATACGTTTCCCTAGCATTCTTCAGTCCAAAAGGCATGACCTTGTAGCAAAAGGTACCCCACTGAGTAACAAAAGTTGTCTTCTCCATCTCTTTGGGAGCCATTTTAATCTGATTATAACCGGAGAAACCATCCAGAAAGGAGAATACCTTATGCTGAGCGGTGTTGTCAACAGAACATCGATATGAGGTAAAGGGAAATCATCCTTGGGACTTGCCCTGTTCAGATCCCTATAGTCGACACACATTCGAACCTTACCATCCTTTTTCGGCACATGAACCACGTTGGCGACCCACTGTGGGTAAGAAGTAACGGCTAGAAAACCGGCGTCAAACTGTTTCATAACCTCAGCCTTGATTTTCTCAGACATCTCTGGGCGCATTCGGCGGACCTTATGTTTTACTGGAGGACAGTCTTCCTTGGTAGGCAGGCGGTGAACCACAATATCAGTATCCAGCCCAAGCATATCTTCATAAGACCAAGCAAAGATCTCAACATAGTCACGCAGCATCTGAATCAACCGTTGCTTAACACTAGCTTCTAGACTTGCCCCAATCTTGACCTCTTTCTTGTCTATATCTGTACCCAGATTTACCGATTCCACGGGCTCTTCGTGCGGCTGTATATCCCTCTCTTCCTGAAGTAACAGTCTTGCAAGTTCACCAGGCACTTCACAATCATCTTCACCTTCGTTTTCGGCTAAGTTGATCGGACTTTCAAAGTCATAACTGGTAGTAGCAGAGTCGTTACTAGTGAGATCCAGAGTGGATGTAGACCTATGTATGTGAGTGTGTGTAAAATAGTTGTTTTGCAATATGTAATAAAAGAAAAACAAGGAGCGCAAAATTTGAAATGTAAGAAAACGTCCAATGCTTTTATTAATGATATATGAAAATGACACACATAAAGCCCTCACAAATGAAGCCACAGTGCCCCGGGTAAGACACTGGGCCATAGAGTTTAAAACAATGTCTGTTACAAATTCAAAACAAAAGTCTCATTACTGGGTAACAAAAGAAATTGGGATGAAATCCTTTGCTGTCCAATTGCTTAGTCCTTCATCAATAGTAGGATAGATCCAACTGTCGAACTCAGACTCTTCAACATCGTCTTCAATGGCATTTACTCCTGAATTGCTGATGAACAAGGGAGTTCTTTCGATCCGTGCATTCCGAACAGCCTTCTGAGCTTCCGCGGTGAAACCCAAACCAAACTTGTTAGTCTTCTGTGAAAAATCAGGGAGTTGTCCCCAATTTGTACACCCACCTTTCTCGACAAAAGCCCGGGCATCCTTGAAGGAAGCCATCTTCATTGGAGGATCTTTAACAACAGTCTTAGTTGACGCAAGTGTCTAGGGAACCTCTTCAAAATGCTGAAATGGGGTCTCAATGAACTCCCCATCCATTTCTACATATCGAAAACAGTTGAGGTGGATCACCATGTACTCCTCTTCTCCTTGCACTGTCACAATTTTCCCTTTCACCGGGTACTTTAACTTTTAGTGGAGCGTAGACGTCACTGCCCCAGCTTTGTGGATCCATGAGCGACCCAGCAAACAAGAATAAGATGGCCGAATGTCCATCACATAGAATGTAGATGCAAAAACCTGAGAACCAACCTTGATCAGAATATCCACTTCACCGTGTACCATTCTTTTAGACCCATCAAAGGCCCTGACGACGATGTTGCTTGGTTTCAGCTCCAACCCTTAACAGTCCAACCGGTCTAGAGCTTTCTTAGGCAAAACGTTCAATGAGGAACCAGTATCCACCAATACATGAGCAAGAGTGGTGCCCCTGAATTCAATGGAGACATGCAGGGCATCATTGTGATTCTTCCCTTTAGCAGTCAAGTCGGTGTCAAAGAAACCCAACACATTATCAGCATTCAAACTAGCCACACAATCTTTAAACTGATAAGCTGATGTTTCTTGAGGTACGTGTGCAGTCTTCAGGAATGTAATCAGAGCCTTGGCATGGGCCTCTGAGCATAGAAACAATGACAACATGGAGATTTTGGATGGGGTTTGCCCCAGCTGCTCGACCTAATTGTAGTCGCTCTTTTTGGTGATCTTCAGAATTTCCTCCATCTCTTGTCTAGAGGCTTCGACAGTAATTGTTTTTGGTGCCTCCGTCCGAGAAGGCTCATCAGTGGTCCCTTTGCCCCGAGTGTTAGATGACTCGGCAACAGGGGTAAGAATGGGAACTTGAACAGGAATAGTAAAAGGTACACTGGCAGGTGTAATAACAACAGGTTTTCGTGCAGTTGGTGGAGAGATATCAGGGGAGAAAAGTCTTCCGCTGCGGGTGACTTTGGCAGGTCCAACAATGTTGTTGACGTCAGTATCAGCATCCAAATCTTGTTTAACTCCGTGATAATAAATATCAGCCCCGTAGTGCCAAGGGACAACTTTATCAGATGTATAGGGGATAGGCCCAAGAACAGTGATGATCAACGACGCGATTCTTGGAACAGATGTAATTCTAACAGGCTTCTTCGAGGGAGCCTTGGAAGAATTGTCAAAAATGGTGATGATAGCAACTTCTTTAGTAGGAACCAAAGGAACAACAATCTTCTCAAACAAAATTTCTTTATTATCCATCAAGCGTTGGACACCTGACTTCAAAAGATGGCAACCGGTAGGTAGGACAGAACACATGCGGCAACCTTTGTCACAACCCGAAAATAAACCGGCTAACAGAAGGTTCTTCTTCACAGTCATCAAAGGGGTAACAATGTCGTTCACAAAAACCACAAACGAGTCTTCATCTATAGCATTCACTCCATGCTTGGGCATAGGAGCAGTCACAACATTAGGTCTTTCAGGTGCTTCGAACTCAATCTCCTTCACATCAATTAAGTCTTGTATTTTGTTCTTCAAAACCCAACAATCATCTGTATCATGCCCCGGGCTATCAGAGTGAAAAGCACAATGAGCATTAGGATTGTACTTTAGTGATGTAGTGTTGGGATTCTACGGGGCCTCCCTTGGAATCACCAGGTTGGTCTTTAATAACTGTGGCAGAATCTGAGATAAAGTCATATTGAGCTGGGTGAATTGTCTTCGCGGTCTCTCGGCCTTTGGCTGATTATTGTGCTGAGGAGCACCAACAGGTCTCGAAATGACAATCATGTTAATAGCTTGGCGACGTTCAGGTCTATTCTGGCTCTTCGAACTGTAAACAACACTGGACTCTTTCTTAAAAGGCTTCTTCTCGGTGCCTGATGAAGCACCCTTTTGTATTTTACCAGACTTAATACCAACCTCAATCCTTTCCACGGTCATAATCAGCTCCATAAATTCGAATGATGAACTCCCAATCCGATGGTTGAAATACGGACCAGATAAGGTCCCTAGAAACATATCAACTAACTCCCTATCAGCCAAGGGTGGTTGCACTCTTCCAGTGAGGTCCCTCCACTTCTGAGCATAATCTTTGAAACCTTCGCCCGCACCCATTGACATACCCTGGAGTTGGGTACGCGTAGGAGCGAGGTCGGCATTGTATTGGTACTACTTGTAGAAAGCAGCAGCCAAGTCTTCCCAATTACGGATGCTAGTTCCTTCTAACTGGTAAAACCATTCAAGCTGAGTCCCTGAGAGACTGTCTTGAAAGAAGTGGATCCAAAGATTCTTGTCAGCGGTGTACGGCTGAATCTTCCTAACATATGACCGGAAGTGCAGTTTCGGGCAAGAAATTCCGTTGTATTTAGCAGAAGCTGGTGCTTTGAATTTGTGGGGAATCACCACCCCAAATGACAGACCTAAATCACCAAAGTCCAGACCAGGCACCTTCTGAACTTCCATCACACTCAACCGGTCTTCCAGTTGCTTGTATCTATCCTCAGCCGGAGGATACTGGTCTTCGTCGAAGTCCGTCTCGTTGTCTGAAACCACAGGGCTCGGAGCCCTCCTTTCTTCCTGGCTATCTTTCCCCCCAGATGAGGTGGTCAAATCAACTTCATCTCGTAGCCTGTTTCCAAACCTGTGATGTGTGTTAAACAAGATTGTCCTCTTCTTCTTCTTCTTCTTCTTCTCTTTCAGAATAAGGGTCTTCAGATCTTGTTGACCCTTAGCTAGATTCATGAACAACTCTTGGAATTGGGCATTTTGAGCCTGCAGAGCCTTGATTGCTTGTTCAGTCGATGGTTCAGAAGACATGATGCTGAAATAAACAGCGAAGAAGATGAGAAAACCTGTAAGGATACCTGCTATGAGGTGTATGGAATGAAATGCGTATGATATGATTTCAAAGACGTCGAGAGATTCAAATTCGTAAACAAGAAATGAAACACACTTTTATTAGATAATCTTGAAATTCAAATTGTTCAACAAATGCCCTTAAGGCGTTACAAGAAAGGAAATACTGAAAAGTAAATAAAAACTGGAAATAATCAAAGGACATCAACGCTCTCATGGTCGTTTGCCTTTAGTGCTGACATAGTCGTTGATGATCTGCTCTCTCTCCAGCTGCCTAGTCAACTTCTGGATCTTTCGCTCTTACTCGTGATACTTTTCTCTATAAGTATCCCGCTCTTCCCTTAGCTGCATCCAGGACCTCTTCAATGCCCCAATGTCAGTAGGCATGTAAGGGTGGAGAATGATAGGAGGGACCCCTTCCTCATCAACAACTTCAACAATGATAGGCAAGACGGCTTCGTAGGGCATTCCCGGCTTCTGGGCCCGTATGCAAACCCATTGTAGATATGGTTCCATTGGTAGAGAAGTCTTCGCACCCAGCTCGTGTGAATCAGATCTGTGAACTCTATCCCAAGCCCTTATGAATCTGCAGCATTGCTCATCACTATCCCCTTGGAAATCAAAGATTATACTAGGCATTAGCAGCTCATGAGGTCCTTCCCTTCTGGATCGCCCAAACTGACGTAAGGCCAAGCATGGATTGTAAGTAATTCCTCCATTGGTTCCTATCAGTGGAATATTGGGGTATTCCCCACATCGATTAATAATGGCCACCTCGTCCATACCCTTAATAGTCCAAATGATGTCATTGTGAGAGAGAGACATAACCCTATAAGCCCAGCCCATGCCTTCTTTGTTCTTCAGAACTGATTTGGGGAGGTGAGAAATAAACCACCTCACCAACAAAGGAGCACAACACATCAAGGTTCCCCGCTTCCGAGCAGCACGGGCATAAAGCTGATGAAGAATGTCACCCAAGAGAGTGGGTACAGGATTACCGGAGATGAAGATTTTTACCGCATTCACATCAACAAAGGAGTCAGAGTTAGGAAACAATACCAAGCCATATATAAGAAGATCCAGAATATCTTCGAATGCCTGGAAGTCTAGACTATCCCAAAAATGATTAGCCTTACAAACCAAGAACTTAGTCAAAAAGCCCTTTGCTCCACTACGAGTTTCCTAATTAGCCATTACCTCATCCTTTGTCATATGAAGGGCTGAAGCAATCTCTTCTGGCCTAAGGATCTTCTACCAACCTGTAAACGGGGTCTGCTCCAGAATAGAGATACCGAGCAGATCAAAGAACTCTTCCAAGGTAGGGACCAACTGGTAGTCCTGAAAAGTAAAGCAATGGTACAGTGGATCATAGAACTGGACTAGGACACTCATCATCTTCTCGTCCAATTTAGAAGTGACCAAACCAAGAAGATGCCCATGCCTTCTGATGAAGGAGGTAGTATCTGGCATCTTTGCAATCAAATCTTTAAGCAGAGTGGGAACTTGGACAAAGTTGATCCGGGTGGTGTTTCTACGCATGGGTGCCATAACCTATAAAACAGAACAAAGATGAATCCCTCCTGTCTTTGAAATAGGTTAGTCCAATGCAAGATGTTGTACCCCAAAATTTTCCCTCCCATTTCATCAATATTTTCTCACCAAGAACCTTGGAGCTCAAGAACAAGTTAGGGATTACTCTGCTCAAGACTCCTCCTTGCACTGTTGACCCAAATTAGGGTTTGAGTTTGCACAAAGATGTTTTGACCTAAAATGCCCAAGATGACTTTCATGCTTCATGTTGGACTCACAAGTTTATCCATACCAAGTTTTAAGCCTTGATTCCAATCTTTGCCCAGTCAATTGGGCAGTTGACCTAGAAATCAGCTGTATTGGGGAAAAAGTCAACTGTGGTCAATTGACAGTCAAACCTCATGATTTTTGACCCACATCAACATTATGAACTCATATGGACCATTTGATCAAGTTTGGATTACAATTCCACAAGAAATTTGATCAGATCACCAAAAGGGCAAAATGGTTATTTTTAGGGTTTTGACTGCACAAAGGCAATTTTTGACTGTTTGACCTAACCAATGGCAATTCAAGCTCACATATGGACTCAAGGACCCAATGGAATTGTTTTGACATGTTCAACAAATTCGAAAGATCCCAAATGCACAAGATTGACAAATGAGTTTTCCAGTCAACTGATCAAAATTTGACTGTATACTGAAAAGTCAAACTTTGACTTTTTGGTCAAAATCAAGTGTCAAGATTCATTTTTCATCAAGACATGTCAAATTATGAAACTTGTTCATCAAGAAACCAAAAATCACAAATTAGGATTCATCAAGATGCATTTTTCTAAGTTATGAAATTTCCTAATTTTTTCCTAACTTTGTCCCTTTTTTTTCATCAAGATGCATTTGGATTCAAACAAAACTCAAAACATGAAAGTTATATTCCATTGCAAAATATACAACTTTTATTCACAAAGTTTCCTCAAAAGAAGCTTGTAGCTCAAGTTATGATTTTTGGAACAAGGGTGCAAAACATTCTTAACTTAGAAATTTTTTGACCTATTCTAGGCAGGATTTTTTCCCAACTTCATGGCCACTTATCACATGCTTCCACTTGGAATTTTAACTTGCATTACAAAGATGGATTGTAGTACACATTCCAAGCTTTCCAAATTGTCCAAGAACTTCTCAAACACCCTTGTGGTTAGGGAGAATCGAATTTGTGAAGTTGGGCAAAATCCATTTTTGTTCTTGACCAAGGCATGTTCATACACTTTGCATTTTTGAAATCAGCTTGTACAAGCTAGATTACAGGCCTCTAATCCTTCTTACACTCAATAATTAAATGCATATCCTTTGTGTTAGAGTGTTATTTTGTGCATTTGGACAATACACACAAAATTAAGCCATATTTGGAAAAAGCAAGTTTGCCATTTTGGAAAAGCATGGCTTTATGTCAAAACACAAATCAAAGAGGTACAAGCCAGATCTTTTAGGCACAAGTTTATGAACTAATCCCACTGATCAATGAGAGATTATGCAGCATGCTTGAGGGACCTGCCTTGACCTATAACCCAACTTGACAACTTTAGCTTAGATAAGAAGAAACTTTGCAAAACTGATCACATCTCTCATTCCTGTAACAACTAGCCAAAGCAAAGTTTGTAAACATTTTCCATACATCGTAATAGACCTAAGGCACGACCTAACCACCTTCAATACCTCCCCAAACATCAAAACACCATTTTGCTGCACAAAACAGGGCATCCTTGCAGATTGAGTTGCACAACTCAGTTTGCTCGTGCGTTTTGGCCAAAGCTTGTTCAAACACACTCCCTACCACTGATACAAACTATCATAAGCCCTAGCTACAGACTGTAACACCTCTAACCAGGTTCACCATTTTCATTTTTTCAGTTGTGCAGGTTGAGTTACATAGCTCGATTCAGCCAGTTTCAGAGCAAGCTAGAGGTTGGAGAAGCATCCCTGAACTTCAAGCAAGCTGTACAAGTCCTCAAATTCCATTGAAGATACCTCCATTGCTGTACACGATTCAAGCTGAACAGGTAAAAGTTTGGACTTGTATCTCTCAATCTAGGAAGAGTTAGACTTAGGTTTATGAATGAAACATGCTCTACTCATGGCCCTGAAGCTACCCATATCATTACTTTTCATTTATGTTGTGTGTACTGAGAGAATTTGGAACCTGAACATTAGAAAAAACTTAGGTCAGGAATTGGGGATGAAGAAATTCTCCTTCGTTTCTTAGAGTTAAGTCAAGTTTTTTATATGTCTGGATTCGTCTCTTGATGCTCTACATTTTTGGTGTTATGAGTTTTGCTTGAAAGTCCAGGAATCAGGAGTTAGGAAATGCGCGTTGTTGTTTGTTCAAACAAGTCTGGAGGTTGAAGATGACTGGCTTGGGCTGGCCTGAGTCAGTCCTACTTTTTGCACCCCTTTTTTCAATTTGCACCCCCTGGCCCATTATTTGATATATTTGTCATTTTTGATTTTTTCTTTTTGATTCTGATTTTATATTTTTATTCAAACATGAAAAAATACTAAAAATATTTTTCCCACATTTTTTGCATTTTATTTGGTATTTGTTTGTTTCATTTAGTTCCATATGTAAATAAATATATATATATATATATATATATATATATATATATATATATATATATATATATATATATATATATATATATATATATATATATATATATATATATATATATATATATATATATATATATATATATATATATATATATATACTTTTATTTAAAATACTAAAAATAATACAAATACATTTTATTTTCTGATTTTTATTTTATTTTATCTTTTGAAAACATTTTCTAAAAAAATATACTTTTTTTGTAGATAACAAATATTTTTATTTTTTGTATATATTTAATATATTTAATACATAATATAAGTATTTATATATTTAGAATATTTAGGATAAAAATACAAGAATAATACATTTTTTGTTTTTATTAATATTTGACCTCAAAAATTACTTTTTCACAATATACTTCCTTTTTATTTATTTTTTGTATATAATTAATAAATATTGCATATAATAAATAATAATTACCTTTTTTTTACAAAATTAGGGTTTTGCCCTAAAAAACACTAAATATCCAAAATTAATCCTTTTTATTTTTTGTTTATATGACACATGAAAAATACTTTTACATACATATAAAAATCATTTTTTGCATCTTGCATATTTATTTATTTACTTAATTATTTTACAATTAATCTTTGTATATTCAATTTGGATGTAATAACTTAGATTTTAATTTCTTGCTAAATATCCCCATTTGAACATTTGTACCCCCCATCCCATAATTGTGTTGTAATAATTTAGGATTTTATTTTTCGCATTTAAAAGCTTTCTAAATATGCCATGATAGACTTAGGGTTTGTATGCAAATCAAAAAATGATAATTAGCTTGACCTAATTCAAAGACAAAAAAGCATGAAAATGGACAACACCAATCACACTTGCACCCCTAGGGTTACTCCACTTGTTGCCTTCAATAATGAGCCATGTTGCATGTTGAGTGTTTTTGGCAAAACAAAACAATATCAAATGATCATAGTCCCTCGATGACGCTTTCGAAAGTTGCCTAAAAATGATCAAGTCCCTTAAAGGAAAAGTTGCCAAAGACACTTGGCACCATTGCAATCATGGTCTAAACGATGACCCGCGCCCGTCCCGTTAACATCCTAACACAAGATTGTCCACCAAACACAATGGTGGAACAAAATTGTTAAAAGGGTTAAAACATAGGAAAAACCTTTGAGTAAATTTAGGGGTAGACAACTCTTAGTTACTTGATCAAACTTGCAAAAACACTTGCCTACTTTTCAAAACCACACATCATAACACACTTTCAAAACAACAACATTGAAAACTTTTCAAAAAGATAAGTACACCTTTGTATACATTCAAACATGGATCATTACAAAGGTTGCCACAACAAATGGCCTCTTTTCAAAACATTTTCAAACCCACACACAAAGCACCATTTCAAACAATTGAAAGCACCATTTCAAACAATTGAAAACACAAGGCAAGTGATCTAAGCAAGTAACTAAGAGCTCATGGATAACCATGGATAGAAAGGGTGCTAATACCTTCCCTTTCTATAATCTACTCCCCGAACCTAAGAAAACATCTCAAAGGTTTTTGCTGTGATTTTTAACCTTTCCTTATGATAAAATAAAAAAGTTGGTGGCGACTCTTGCTCAACCGAAACATTTGCGAAAACAAACGCAAAACCCAAGTCAGTTCTCCCACCGTATCACAGAACTGGCGACTCTGCTGGGGAATGTTTTAAAAGTGGAGTAACCTTAGGGCTTAGATCACCCTCTTGCATGACTAATTGTTTGCTTTGATTGGTTTATATCTTGGTTCTCTTGTTTGGGCTTGAAATCCTACACCCAGATTTGGGGAAACATTCATAGATAGCAATATGTTGTGGAAACTGTGCGGGGTATACCGACACGGTTGAAGCAATAGCTATATTAGTGCGACATATTTGTGAGTACCGGTAACCCTTGAGTTCAATCAAGGAGAGTACGGGGCCGCTGAGTGATGTCACTAAGCACTAATGACCTAGAACCTTACTTGACCATCTTGGCCTTTCATTAGGGGTAGTGAGATGACCGGCTTTGGTGCAGTCCAAAGTTGGTAGATACCCGATACTACACTCATTGAGGGTTGTTTTCTTGGAATATTTTGGTCGCAAGTTAAGTGGCTAAACCAAAACAATGAACATGGAAAACAATCCAGTGATATTGAGCTCCTTAGAACCCGGTTACTATTTATAGGACAGGTTTTTAAGCCAACTTCACTCAAGACGGTACTTACCTATGAAACCTCATGCAAGCCTGAAACTAGGGTTTTGTGTGAATTGCTTGTACATATGTTTGTGCATACATCATGAACATCATAAAGCATACACTAACCATTTCAAGGGTTTGGATCTTCATCTTTGTTCTTGATTTGTAGGTCATGGAAATTCTTCGCAGGAAAACTATCCAACTCAACCTTGTGAGAATCCCTCCTCAACTCAAGGAGCTCACATCCAGAATTCCCGAAAGCTCTCCCTTCAGTGAAAGACATGGTAGACTGCTCAGCCTAGTCAACACCAGCATTGAAGAGGACATGGTAAAGGTGTTGTTCCAGTTCTTTGACCCCCTTCACCACTGTTTCTCATTCCCCGATTACCAATTGGTGCCCACTTTGGAGGAATTTTCTCAACTCTTGAGAATTCCTATTCTTAATCAACTACCCTACAATGGTACAGAAAAAGAACCAAAGCCTGAAGATGTTGCTCAAGCACTACACTTGCAACCATCTGACATCAAG
Source organism: Vicia faba (assembly GCA_948472305.1). NCBI lineage: Eukaryota > Viridiplantae > Streptophyta > Magnoliopsida > Fabales > Fabaceae > Vicia > Vicia faba. Next base: position 1,039,085,331 of record OX451736.1, read on the forward strand.
GGGCATTGGGAAACTAGAAGCGGTGTCAAAGGCTTCTTAGCAAAATTCTTGTTTGAGAAGGCACAAGAGTGTTGGAATTCATTGGATCTACAAGCCTTTGAAGAAATTGTGGCACTCCTCATTTATGGGTTGGTCCTGTTCCCAAATCCTGACCAGCTTATAGATGTCAACGCCGTCAAGATTTTCCTATCCAGAAATCCAATACCAACATTGCTTGGGGACATTCTTCACTCATTTTACACACGAACAATGAGAAAGAGGGGTGTTCTCATGTGCTGTACTCCTCTCCTTGCAAGGTAGTTTATTTCACACCTTCCACAATCTGTCTTGAAGAATGACCAAGGCTTAAGGTGGTCACAACGGTTGATGACCCTCACTCACTCTGATGTACATTGGTGTTCTCGGTCCAGAGAAAATGTCATCATCGTCGATCGTTGTGGAGAGTTCCCTAATGTTCCATTGCTTGGCATTAGGGGAGGCATTACCTACAACCCTTGTCTAGCTTTGAGACAATTTGGATATGCACGGAGGGATGACCCTCACGACATGTTGATTCCTGACCTAGTTTTTGACTTCGATAACGATGCGCAAGGACTTCGCCAAAGATTCATCAGAGCTTGGAGGATGCCTAACAAAGTAGACAGCAAGACACTGGGGCACAAGAACTCCATCCCTCTTGAGCCTTATCTCAAGTGGGTACGAACCCGAGACCAGAGTCTAATGATGCCTTACCCTCATGTTCTCCCTGTGATTAAAGAGCCCGTTAAGGAAGGAGAGGTTCCCTACACCATCCTATATCCTGACATGCCAACATCGTGGGAGGAGATGCAGAAGAGTTGGATCCAACTCAAGGAGGAACGAAACACTTTTGAAGCCAGCTTCTATGCCAGTGAGAAGAAGGTTTTGGAGATTACCCTCCGACTCCATGAGGAAGAGACCCTCAACACCTACATCGCACCAAAGAGAATGCGCAACGTCTTTTTACCTTGAGAAGTTTTTTGTAATATTTGGCCCATGGGGCATTTATGTACTGACAAAATTTCTTCTTATTAATATGACGTGTGTTCTTTTTGTTTGCAACAATTTTGAATTTTATAAATCCTTGAATGCATTGCATAAATAAGCATATCATTCATCATATGCATAACAAGTACCCTTCTTCTACAGGTTGCTTAATCTTCTTCGCTGTTTATTTCAGCACTCAATCATCATGTCTTCCGAGCCTACTACTGAATAAGCTATCAAGGCTCTCCAGGCCCAGAACGCCCAGTTTCAGGAGCTGGTCTTGAGCTTAGCCCAGGGTCAATAGGAGTTGAAGACTCTGCTCTTGAAAAAGAAGAAGAAGAAGAGGACTGTGCTGTTTAACACTGGACGAAGGTTTGGGAATACACTGCAGAATGAGGCTGATCAGGCTACTTCCTCTGCAGAGAAAGACAGTCCCCAAGGGGGAAGGGCTCCTAGTCCTGTGGTCTCCGACAACGAGACGGATTACAATGATGAACAGTACCCTCCCGCTGAAGACAGGTACAAGCAACTAGAGGACCGTTTAAGTGCCATGGAGATCCAACATGTGCCGGGGTTGGATTTTGGAGATCTAGGTTTATCTTCTGGGGTGGTGATCCCACACAAGTTCAAGGCACCTGCCTTTGCAAAGTACGACGGGGCTTCCTGCCCTAAGCTGCATCTCAGATCATATGTAAGGAAGATCCAACCTTACACTGCAGACAAGAACCTATGGATCCATTTCTTTCACGATAGCCTTTCAGGGGCTCAACTCGAATGGTTCTATCAGCTGGATGGAGCCAGTATTCGAAACTGGGAAGACTTGGCTAGTGCATTTTATAAGCAGTATCAGTACAATTCCGACCTCGCTCCCACGCATACCCAACTCCAGGGTATGTCACTGGGGACGGGCGAAGGATTCAAGGAGTATGCGCAAAAGTGGAGAGACCTGGCTGGCAGGGTGCAGCCACCGCTGACTGACCGTGAGCTTGTGGACATGTTCTTAGGGACCCTGTCCGGTCCATTCTTCAACCACCTGATTGGTAATTCTTCTGCTGGGTTCACAGACCTGATCTTAACCGGTGAGAGGATAGAAGTTGGTATCAAGTCGGGGAAGATACAGAAAGGTGTCTCTGCGAGTACTGAAAAGAAGCCCTTCAAGAAGGAAGCCAGTGCTGTTTATGGTCCCAGAAGACAAATTAAACTGGAACGCCACCAAGCTGTCAACGCGTTGGTAATTTCAAAGCCTGCTGCTGCTCCTTAGCAGTATAACCAACCAAGGGGTGAGAGACCCAAAAGGAAGTACACTCGGCTCAGCATGACCCTGTCTCAGATTTTGCCGCAACTACTGGTAACTGTCAAAGAAGCTCCGAAGGTAGTGAACACAGCTTCTCCAAAGTACAACCCCAACTCCCGTTGCGCTTATCACTCTGATAGCCCGGGGCATACTACGGATGATTGCTGGGCTCTGAGGAATAAGGTTTAGGACCTTATTGATGCTAAGGAAATATAGTTCGAGGCGCCCGAAAGGCCCAATGTTGTAACTGCTCCCAAGCCCCAACATGGAGTGAATGTTGTGGAAGAAGAACTGTATGCAGCCTCCGTGGATGATATTGTTACTCTGTTGTTGACTGTCAAGAGGAACCTGTTGCTAGCCGGTTTATTTCCGGGATGTGGTAAAGGTTGCCTTCTATGTGCTGTTTCACCTGTTGGTTGTCCTTTGCTGAAATCAGGTATCCAAAGCCTGATGGATAGCAAAGAAATCTTGTTCGAGAAGATTGTCGTTCCTGCTATCCCTGCTGAAGAAGTGTCCATTGTCACTATTTTCAACAACCCTCCTAAGGCTCTCTCAAAGAAGCCTGTCAAAATCATGTCCACTCAGAAGATTTCTCCTATCATCATCACTGTTCCGGGGCCCCTCCCCTATACGTCCGACAAAGCTGTCCCATGGCACTATGGGGCAGATGTTTATGTTCTTGGAGTAAACCAAGAGTTTGATACTAGTATCGGCGTCAGTAACATCACCGGGCCTACCAAAGTTACTCGCAGTGGTAGGCTGTTCTCACCAGATATTGTGCCACCAGCTATTCAGAGACCTCTTATCATCACACCTGCAAGTGTGCCTGCTCCCCTTCCTGATCAAGTTCCTATTTCTACCCCTGCTGCCAAGTCATCTGACGCTCGGGGCAAAGGGATTGCTACTGATTTGCCTGCCCTGACGGAGGCACCAAAGACAACCAATGTTGAAGCTCCCCAATAAGAGATGGAAGAGATTCTCAAGATTATCAAGAAGAGTGATTTCAATGTAGTTGAGCAGCTGGGGCACACCCCCTCTAAAATTTCTATGCTATCACTGTTGTTGGGTTCAGAGGCCCATGCCAAGGCCCTGATTTCCTTCCTGAAGACGGCCCATGTGCCACAAGAGACGTCTGCTGATCAATTTACCGATTGTGTGGCCAACTTGACTGCCGATAATGGGTTGGGCTTCTCTGACGCCGATCTGACTGCCAAAGGAAAGAACCATAACGATGCCCTGCATGTCTCCATTGAATGCAGGGGCACTACTCTTGCCCATGTGTTGGTAGACACCGGTTCTTCATTGAACGTATTGCCCAAGAAGGCCCTAGATAGGTTGGATTGTGAGGGTTTAGAGCTCAAGCCTAGTAACATTGTTGTCCGGGCCTTTGACGGTTTGAAAAGGATGGTACATGGGGAAGTTGACATTCCAATCAGGGTTGGTTCTCAAGTTTTTGATTCTACTTTCTATGTGATGGACATCCGACCATCCTATTCTTGTTTGCTGGGTCGTCCATGGATCCACAAGGCTGGAGCTGTGACCTCCATACTACATCAGAAGCTGAAGTACCCGGTCAGAGGGAAAATCGTGACAGTTCAGGGGGAGGAAGAGTATATGGTCAGCCACCTCAACTCGTTTCGGTACATAGAAATGGATGGGGAATTCATTGAGACTCCATTCCAGCACTTTGAAGAAGTTCCTCAGACACTGGCATCAGCTGAAATTGTGATTGACGATCCTCCTTTGAAGATGGCTTCCTTAAAGGATGCTCGGGCTGTGATTGAGAAGGGTGAGTGCGCAAACTGGGGTCGACTTCCTGATTTCACTCCAAAGACTGACAAGTTTGGTTTGGGTTTCACTGCAGAAGCTCAGAGGGCTGTTCGTAAGGCAAGAATTGGAAGACCTCTTGTGTTCATCACCAACCCGGGAGTAAATGCTATTGAAGACGACGTGGAGGAATCTGAATTCGACGATTGGATCTACCCAACAACCGACGGTGGACCAAGCAACTGGACTGCCAAAGACTTCACACCTATTACTTTTGTCACTCAGTAATGAACTCTTTTGTTTTGAATTTGTAACAGACAATATTTTGAAACTTTTATGGCTCGGTGTCTTACCCGGGGCACCGTGGCTTCATTTGTGAGGGCTTTTGTGTGTCATTTTCATATGTCATCAATAAAAACATTGGACGTTTGTTGCATTTCAAAATCTTGCGCTCCTTTTCTTTCTTTATTATATATTGCAAAACAGCTATATTTACACACACTCACTTATACAGGTTCCAATCCACTCTGGATCTCACTGGTAACGACTCTGCTACTGCCAGTTATGACTTCGAAAATCCGATCAACTTAGTCGAAGACGAAGGTGAAGATGATTGCGAAGTGCCTGGTGAACTTGCAAGACTACTACTCCAGGAAGAGAGGGCCATTCAGCCACATGAAGAGCCAGTGGAAACGGTAAATCTGGGTACTGAGACAGACAAAAAGGAAGTCAAGATCGGTGCAAATCTGGATCCTAGTGTGAAACAACGGTTGATTCAGATGCTGCAGGACTACGTGGAAATCTTTGCCTGGTCTTACGAAGATATGCCTGGGTTGGATACTGACATTGTGGTTCATCATCTGCCTACCAAGGAAGAATGCCCTCCGGTAAAACAGAAGGTCCGCCGTATGCGTCCAGAGATGTCCGAGAAAATCAAGGCTGAGGTTATGAAACAATTTGACGCCGGTTTTCTAGCAGTAACTTCTTACCCTCAGTGGGTTGCCAATGTAGTGCCGATTCCGAAGAAAGATGGTAAGGTCCGAATGTGTGTTGACTACAGGGATTTGAACAGGGCGAGCCCTAAAGATGACTTCCCTCTGCCTCATATCGACGTTCTGGTTGACAACACTGCTCAGCATAAAGTATTCTCTTTCATGGACGGCTTCTCCGGTTATAATCAGATCAAGATGGCTCCTGAAGACATGGAGAAGACCACTTTTGTTACTCAGTGGGGCACCTTTTGCTACAAGGTCATGCCTTTTGGGTTGAAGAATGCTGGGGCAACCTACCAACGTGCCATGGTTGCTTTATTTCATGACATGATCCATCATGAGATAGAAGTATATGTCGATGATATGATTGCAAGGTCCCAAACTGAGGAGGAGCACCTTGACCATCTACAGAAGCTGTTTGACCGTCTGAAGTTGTACAAGCTGAGGTTGAACCCAAACAAGTGCACCTTTGGGGTGAGATCTGGGAAATTGCTAGGCTTCGTCGTAAGCGACAAAGGCATTCAAGTGGACCCTGCCAAAGTGAAAGCCATACAAGAGATGCCAACTCCCAAGACAGAGAAAGAAGTCAGAGGATTTCTAGGACGGTTGAACTACATTGCCCGATTCATCTCACATCTAACTGCTACTTGTGAACCAATCTTCAAGCTGCTGAAGAAAGATCAAGTAGTACATTGGAACGATGAATGTCAGGCCGCTTTCGAAAAGATCAAAGAGTATCTCCAAGAACCACCCATTCTCATGCCGTCGGTTGAAGGGAGACCTCTAATCTTATACTTGACTGTACTTGACAACTCAATGGGGTGTGTGCTGGGGCAGCATGACGAGTCTGGCCGAAAAGAACACGCCATTTATTACCTTAGCAAAAAGTTTACCGACTGTGAGACCTGATACTCACTGCTCGAGAAAACTTGCTGCGCTTTGGTATGGGCTGCTCGCCGGCTGAGACAGTATATGTTGACTCACACTACTCTGTTGATTTCAAAAATGGATCCAATCAAGTACATATTCGAAAAGCCTGCTCTGTCTGGAAGAATAGAAAGATGGCAAATGATCTTGACGGAATACGACATTCAGTACACGACTCAGAAAGCAATCAAGGGAAGTGTATTGGCAAACCATTTGGCATACCAGGCAGTGGACGATTACCAGTCGATGAACTTTGAATTTCCAGACGAAGATATCATAGTAGTAACTGATTGTGAAGTACCTGGACCGGATGAAGGACCTGAGGAAGGATCCTGATGGTCTATGCACTTTGACGGAGCCTCGAACGCTTTGGGTAATGGTATCGGCGCTGTGATCATATCCCCTAAAGGAACTCATACTCCACTCACCGCCCGGTTATGTTTCAACTGCACCAACAACATGGCAGAGTATGAGGCATGCATCATGGGTCTTCAAGCTGCAATTGACTTAAGGATCAAGTTTCTGAGTGTCTTCGGAGATTCCGCTCTCGTGATCAATCAGATCAAAGGCGGGTGGGATACGAAACACCCAAATCTTATTCCTTACAAGGAGTATGTGTTGACGTTGATTCCCCAATTCGAGGAGATAACCTTTGAACACTTCCCAAGAGAGGAGAATCAGTTGGCGGACACGTTAGCTACGATGTCTTCTATGTTCAAAGTCAAATGGGACAACGAGGCTCCCCGGATCATTATCTGGAAGTTGGACGAACCTGCACATTGCTGCGATCTCGAGACCGAGGAAGTAACTGAAAAACCCTGGTATCATGAAGTGAAGAGGTACCTTGAAGCTCAAGAATACCCCGAAGGCGCATCTGTTAATGACAAGAAGTTCCTGAGAAGGTTTGCGGCAAAATTCTTCCTCAGCAACGGCATTCTCTACAAGCGAAACCATGATTCAACCTTACTGTGTTGTGTGGATAAGACTGAAGCAGAAAGGATCATGACAGAGCTACATGAAGGTACCTTCGGAACACATTCCAGTGGACATACCATGGCAAAGAAAATCCTTCGGGCAGGATATTTCTGGTCCACAATGGAAGTCGACTGTTATCAGCATTCTTGAACTTGTCATAAATGCCAGATCTATGCTGATAAAGTGCACATTCCTCCGGTTCCTCTGAACATCTTGACAGCACCTTGGCCTTTTGCAATGTGGGGCATTGATATGATCGGCGAGATCAGACCTACGGCATCCAACGGGCATCGCTTCATCTTGGTAGCGATTGATTACTTCACGAAATGGGTTGAAGCAGCTTCCTATGCTACCGTAACCAAGAACATCGTGGCACGCTTCATTCGGCACAACCTGATCTGCCGCTACGGTGTACCTGAGAGGATCATTACGGATAATGGTACCAATCTTAAACAACAAGATGATCGCTGAGCTCTGCGAGCAATTCAAGATACAGCACCACAACTCTTCTCCTTACCGGCCGAAGATGAATGGGGCTGTAGAAGCAGCGAATAAGAACATCAAGAAGATTGTGTAGAAGATGACAGTGACCTACAAAGATTGGCACGAAATATTACCATTTGCTCTTCATGGGTACCGTACCTCAGCACGGACGTCAACAGGGGCAACTCCCTTTTTTTTGGTCTATGGCATGGAGGAAGTCTTGCCTATTGAAGTCCAGATACCCTCTCTCCAGATAATGAAGGATGCAGGTTTGAGAGAAGATGACTGGATCCAGACTCGGCTTGATCAATTAAACATGATTGACTAAAAGAGACTCACTGCTATTTGTCATGGTCAAACGTACCAAAAACGGATGATCAGGGCATTTAACAAGAAGGTCAGATGACAAGAGTATCAAGTCGGAGATCTGGTAATCAAGCGCATCATTCTTCCTCAAGGTGATCCCAGGGGAAAATGGACCCCTACGTACGAAGGGCCATTTGTTGGTGTAAGCCCTAGAGGCCAATACTTTTGGTACTTGTATCGAATTATTTATTAATAATAAAAGGCATTTCTTTATTATGTTTGCTTTCCAAAATAATAAAGTCCCTAGAATGGTTTATTGGTTTAATGAAATGTTAAGTGTGACTTAATCATGAGATCCCATTAAACATAAGAAACTATTCTTAAAGTATCCATAGTCAAGCTTTAATGTGAAGTGGGATAACATTAAAGCATTAAGATTATTATGAAGATAGATTAATGATCACATCTCATGGATCATGGATAAGGAGTTATCAAGTCTTGACATAGGTATGAATATTAGGAGTAATATTTATACTGGATTGACCCGTTATGAGAATACTACATAGAATGTTATGCAAAGTATCATAAGTTATTCTCATGATGATAATGGTGTATACCACCCTTCGACCTGAAAACACTATGGACCCTAGATGTAGAGTCAAGTACTTTATTGCTGATCAAACGTCATCCGTAACTGGATGACTATAAAGATGGTTGATGGGTACTTCACAAAGCTTGCTAAGGGACATGAGTGACCTAGATGGAATTTGCTCATCCTGCATAACAGGATAAATGTCTAAGGGCCCAATATTGAACTGGACAAGGGTGACACAGTGTATGCCTTGTGTTCAATATAGACATGAGGGCAAAAGGGTAATTGTACAACATAAATATTATCACGGAAAAGGTTTGGTCAGATCACATGACATATTCGTAACTTGGGTAACAGTGATGTGTTGCTAGATACCGCTCACTGTTTATTATATTAAATGTGTGATTTAATGTAATTGCCAACGTCGCGAAAACCTACAGGGTCACACACATAAGGACAGGTTGATGAGAGATATAATAAATAAGGAACACCGTAAGGTACGGTGCACTTAAGTGTAATACGGAAAGTGGTAAGGTACCACGTGGATAAGTGATATATGGTATATCATAAGATATGATGTCCATAAGCTTAAATGGGCTTTAGCTTATAGCCTTAATTGGGCTTTTAGCTTGTAGCCCACACGAGTGATTCTCTAAATAGATCCCTTGTGATGAAGCAATTTCACTTGATGCATTTTCGTTTTTGATTCTCTCTCTCACTCAAGGTTTCCGTTCGTGATCAGCTAGCACTGTGACCGGAAGCGATCTGTTCGTGTGGACTGAGTAGAGGAGTTGTTCTTCATCAACGCTCGTGATCACGACGTCAAAGGTTTGAATCGCCACAAGAGGTAAATATTTCTATCATTGACCATGCTCATTCGTAAGGATCTCTAAAGGAAAATTTTATATTTCGCTGCGTTTTTTATCGCAATTTTCCTTCACCATTTGTGGTTAAACATATCTTCTCAGGAGGAGCTATGATTCTAACCACCATGGATGGTGACGACCTTCCTCACCCCGCCAATGCAGACATAGTAAAAAGATACTACGCATGAATTAAAGACCCGCTAGGTTGACACACCTAGGCAAAAATAAGTGCTTCCCGGCGAACCAAAAGGGTTCGGGCAAAAATAAGGGACAAAATGAAAAAAATCTGTACACCCGGCAAGTCGAAAACCTGAAAAGGCGGCTTGGGCAAAAATGGGTATCCCGATGGACTGAAAACCCGAAAGGGCGGTCCAGGCAAAAGTTAGGGATAAAGCGTAATACTACGTCTCATTGGATCACCTTGCATCCAGAATTCGGCATCAACTTTCGGGCTCAGATGGCTCCGATCAATCAGTTTCATCTTCAACTAAGCAGCAAAGTGATGAGACGCTTGAAGACATAAAGGCGATAGCAGAGTTGGAACCCAGTGGGATTATTTTTCACATAGCTGTTTTGTTTCCTTTTCACAAAATTGTATAAACTCTATTTTTCTCGGCGGCGTTCTCTTACTAGGACGTCAGCCTCCTGTACATAAAACACCTATTTACAGGCAAATTTCAAAATCAATACAAGTTCAATTGTTCAGACAAATTACCCATCGTTTTCCTTTTTCTGTTTTGTTTTGCAAAAAACGTCCAATGTTCATTTTTGATATATGCATTTGACATTAATTGCTAATCATGAATATTTGCATGCGAAACAAAGGACTAATTACAGATGACATCAGAAACAGGGGCAATAAAGAATTGTCTAAGCGATCTAGTTGCTCTGTCCACCAAGGTACCAAGCTAAGTTCGGCTGAAGAACGTAACCAAGTTACCTCAATTCCCCACAGAGTAAGACCAGATTTCAGCAATACTCTCCCCAGGCAGAGTTGGTCTCCCATCAGCCCTAAAAAGGCACAGTATCTCCAGCAAGTCAGCAATACTCTCCCCAAGCCGAGTTAGTCTACTGTCAGCCTTAAGGAAGTTGGGTATCCCCAGAAGATCTCAACATTCCCCAGCGGAGTATAGACATTCCTCAGCAAGCATCCCCGGCAGTCTCAATATAAGATTGTTCCCCGGCGGAATACCAGACACCCCAGTGGAATCCATATCCCCAGTAGTTTCTGAAGCTTATCCCCAATAGATTCTGGAAGCTTATCACCTGCAGAGTACATACGTCTCTCCCCGACTTTATTCAAAGGTTATTTCCCCACCTGGGTATAACTGGGTTATCCTCAGCTAATTACCACGGAAAGATCGTCCTCGGCGAAGTTCTTCCTATCCCCAGCGGAGTTCATAAAATTCCCCAACATAACACATCAGTGGAATCCCCAGCGGAGCTCTCATCAAAACCTCAGCGAAGTATCTCTTCCCACAGAGTAATTCCCCGCAGAGTAATCTCTCCAACAAGTTTTTCCCCAACGGAGTCATCTTCTCCTACTGGTTTATTCTTGCAACCATCATCCCCAGCGGAAACGAAGAACTTCACTCTTCAACATCAGCCCATGATTCCACAAACTCCCGGCAGTCGTCAAGGATTTATTTTCCTAGACGAAAATACATTCATAGACATTTCACATTTCATACATCCTGCTTACATACATGATAAAGTGCATACAACACTATCTCATTTTAAGCATCATGACATCATGCATTTCATACATCATGACATTACATACAACTGATGTTTTGCCTTTTCAGGAAAAGGTCAATCCAAAGATGATTACTATCAACTATCGCAATTCTAGATTCGATTCCTGTATCTAGCCAGGGCATATCTGTGAGTGATTTGTTGTAGGTTCGACACCTGTATCCAGCCAGGGCATATCTGCATGAAGAGTTTAGAGATTCGATACCTGTATCCAGCCAGGGCATATCTGTAGACGACAATTTCCTGATTCGATACCTGTATCCAGCCAGGGCATATCTGTAGACGACCAATTCCAAATTCGATACCTGTATCCAGCCAGGGCATATCTGTAGACGACCAATTCCAGATTCGATTCCTGTATCTAGCCAGGGCACATCTGTGAGTAACTAATTGTAGATTCGATACATGTACCTAGCCAGGGCATATCTGCATGAAGAGACTGAAGATCAACACCTGTAGCAATCCAGGAAATCATCTTCCTTTCTCAAAGTACGCAAGTTCTCGCTAAGGAATCTCTTACGCGATCAACACCTCCAATGGCATCTATAAGCCCATTCCCGACAAGGTTCTGTCACACCCCCGATGGCATATATAAGCCCATCCTCCTATCCACCATCTCTCCAAATGGCATCTATAAGCCCATTCCCGCCATCACATTGCTGATACTCCACTATGCGAGTGCAAATTTTTGGGCACTCTAGTGTCCAATCTCCTTTTACCCTCGAGTCGCGAAAGGCAAACTTGCCAATCTAACTCTTCAGGTCTAAGAAGATTGAACAGGGGCAACTGTTGTACCCCAAAATTTGCCCTCCCATTTCATCAATATTTTCTCACCAAGACCCTTGGAGCTCAAGAATAAGTTAGGGATTACTCTGCTCAAGACTCCTCCATGCACTGTTGACCCAAATTAGGGTTTGAGTTTGCACAAAGATGTTTTGACCTAAAATTCCCAAGATGACTTTCATGCTTCATGTTGGACTCACAAGTTTATCCATACCAAGTTTCAAGCCTTGATTCCAATCTTTTCCCAGTCAATTAAGCAGTTGACCTAGAAATCAGCTATATTGGGGAAAAAGTCAACTGTGGTCAATTGACTGTCAAACCTCATGATTTTTGACCCACATCAACATTATGAACTCATATGGACCATTTGATCAAGTTTGGATTACAATTCCACAAGAAATTTGATCAGATCACCAAAAGGGCAAAATGGTCATTTTTAGGGTTTTGACTGCACAAAGGCAATTTTTGACTGTTTGACCTAACCAATGGCAATTCAAGCTCACATATGGACTCAAGGACCCAATGGCATTGTTTTGACATGTTCAACAAATTCAAAAGATCCCAAATGCACAAGATTGACAGATGAGTTTTCCAGTCAACTGATCAAAATTTGACTGTATATTGAAAAGTCAAACTTTGACTTTTTAGTCAAAATCAAGTGTCAAGATTCATTTTTCATCAAGACATGTCAAATTATGAAACTTGTTCATCAAGAAACCAAAAATCACAAATTAGGGTTTGAAATGAAGAAATTTCATAACTTAGAAATTTTCTAAGTTATGAAATTTCCTAATTTTTTCCTAACTTTGTCCCTTTTTTTCATCAAGATGAATTTGGATTCAAACAAAACTCAAAACAAGAAAGTTATAGTCCATTGCAAAATATACAACTTTGATTCACAAAGTTTCCTCAAAAGAAGCTTGTAGCTCAAGTTATGATTTTTGGAACAAGGGTGCAAAACATTCTTAACTTAGAAATTTTTTGACCTATTATAGGCAGGATTTTTGCCCAACTTCATGGCCACTTTTCACATGCTTCCACTTGGAATTTTAACTTGAATTACAAAGATGGATTGTAGTACACATTCCAAGCTTTCCAAATTGTCCAAGAACTTCTCAAACACCCTTGTGGTTAGGGAGAATCGAATTTGTGAAGTTGGGCAAAATCCATTTTTGTTCTTGACCAAGGCATGTTCATACACTTTGCATTTTTGAAATCAGCTTGTACAAGCTAGATTACAGGCCTCTAATCCTTCTTACACTCAATAATTAAATGCATATCCTTTGTGTTAGAGTTTTATTTTATGCATTTGGACAATACACACAAAATTAAGCCATATTTGGAAAAAGCAAGTTTGCCATTTTAGAAAAGCATGGCTTTATGTCAAAACACAAATCAAAGAGGTACAAGCCAGATCTTTTAGGCCCAAGTTTATGAACTAATCCCACTGATCAAGGAGAGATTATGCAGCATGCTTGAGGAACCTGCCTTGGCCTATAACCCAACTTGACAACTTTAGCTTAGATAAGAAGAAACTTTGCAAAACTGATCACATCTCTCATTCCTGTAACAACTAGCCAAAGCAAAGTTTGTAAACATTTTCCATACATCATAACAGACCTAAGGCACGACCTAACCACCTTCAATACCTCCCTAAACATCAAAACACCATTTTGCTGCACAAAACAGGGCATCCCTGCAGATTGAGTTGCACAACTCAGTTTGCTCGTGCGTTTTGGCCAAAGCTTGTTCAAACACACTCCCTACCACCGATACAAACTATCCCAAGCCCTAGCTACAGACTGTAACACCTCTAACCAGGTTCACCATTTTCATTTTTTCAGTTGTGCAGGTTGAGTTACATAGCTCGATTCAGCCAGTTTCAGAGCAAGCTAGAGGTTGGAGAAGCATCCCTGAACTTCAAGCAAGCTGTACAAGTCCTCAAATTCCATTGAAGATACCTCCATTGCTGTACATGATTCAAGCTGAACAGGTAAAAGTTTGGACTTGTATCTCTCAATCTAGGAAGAGTTAGACTTAGGTTTATGAATGAAACATGCTCTACTCATGGCCCTGAAGCTACCCATATCATTACTTTTCATTTATGTTGTGTGTACTGAGAGAATTTGGAACCTGAACATTAGAAAAAACTTAGGTCAGGAATTGGGGATGAAGAAATTCTCCTTCGTTTCTTAGAGTTAAGTCAAGTTTTTTATATGTCTGGATTCGTCTCTTGATGCTCTACATTTTTGGTGTTATGAGTTTTGCTTGAAAGTCCAGGAATCAGGAGTTAGGAAACGCGCGTTGTTGTTTGTTCAAACAAGTCTGGAGGTTGAAGATGACTGGCTTGGGCTGGGCCTGAGTCAGTCCTACTTTTTGCACCCCTTTTTTCAATATGCACCCCCCTGGCCCATTATTTGATATATTTGTCATTTTTGATTTTTTCTTTTTGATTCTGATTTTATATTTTTATTCAAACATGAAAAAACACTAAAAATATATTTCCCACATTTTTTGCATTTTATTTGGTATTTATATGTTTCATTTAGTTCCATATGTAAATAAATATATATATATACTTTTATTTAAAATACTAAAAATAATACAAATACATTTTATTTTCTGATTTTTATTTTATTTTATCTTTTGAAAACATTTTCTAAAAAAATATACTTTTTTTTGTAGATAACAAATATTTTTATTTTTTGTATATATTTAATATATTTAATACATAATATAAATATTTATATATTTAGAATATTTAGGATAAAAATACAAGAATAATACATTTTTTATTTTTATTAATATTTGACCTCAAAAATTACTTTTTCACAATATACTTCCTTTTTATTTATTTTTTGTATATAATTAATAAATATTGCATATAATAAATAATAATTACCTTTTTTTTACAAAATTAGGGTTTTGCCCTAAAAAACACAAAATATCCAAAATTAATCCTTTTTATTTTTTGTTTATATGACACATGAAAAATACTTTTACATACATATAAAAATCATTTTTTGCATCTTACATATTTATTTATTTACTTAATTATTGTACAATTAATATTTGTATATTCAATTTGGATGTAATAGCTTAGATTTTAATTTCTTGCTAAATATCCCCATTTGAACATTTGTACCCCCATCCCATAATTGTGTTGTAATAATTTAGGATTTTATTTTTCGCATTTAAAAGCTTTCTAAATATGCCATGATAGACTTAGGGTTTGTATGCAAATCAAAAAATGACAATTAGCTTAACCTAATTCAAAGACAAAAAAGCATGAAAATGGACAACACCAATCACACTTGCACCCCTAGGGTTACTCCACTTGTTGCCTTCAATAATGGACCATGTTGCATGTTGAGTGTTTTTGGCAAAACAAAACAATATCAAATGATCATAGTCCCTCGATGACGCTTTCGAAAGTTGCCTAAAAAATGATCAAGTCCCTTAAAGGAAAAGTTGCCAAAGACACTTGGCACCATTGCAATCATGGTCTAAACGATGACCCGCGCCCGTCCCGTTAACATCCTAACACAAGATTGTCCACCAAACATAATGGTGGAACAAAATTGTTAAAAGGGTTAAAACATAGGAAAAACCTTTGAGTAAATTTAGGGGTAGACAACTCTTAGTTACTTGATCAAACTTGCAAAAACACTTGCCTACTTTTCAAAACCACACATCATAACACACTTTCAAAACAAAAACATTGAAAACTTTTCAAAAAGATAAGTACACCTTTGTATAAATTCAAACATGGATCATTACAAAGGTTGCCACAACAAATGGCCTCTTTTCAAAACATTTTCAAACCCACACACAAAGCACCATTTCAAACAATTGAAAGCACCATTTTAAACAATTGAAAACACAAGGCAAGTGATCTAAGAAAGTAACTAAGAGCCCATGGATAACCATGGATAGAAAGGGTGCTAATACCTTCCCTTTCTATAATCTACTCCCCGAACCTAAGAAAACATCTCAAAGGTTTTTGCTGTACTTTTTAACCTTTCCTTAGGATAAAATAAAAAGTTGGTGGCGATTCTTGCTCAACCGAAACATTTGCGAAAACAAACACAAAACCCAAGTCAGTTCTCCCACCGTATCACACAAGATGTATGCAATGTTATGATGTCATGATGTCATGATAGAAAGTACACCACAAGTATCCACAAATATCAAACATGGTAAAGGCACACAAGTCACACAGAGAACCCTTAGATTTCATGCTGGCAAGGAGTCTAGGTACTACCCTCTTTCAGTTCAGTTGGTTCAAACCTGTCCTAA
This sequence comes from Vicia faba, assembly GCA_948472305.1. NCBI lineage: Eukaryota > Viridiplantae > Streptophyta > Magnoliopsida > Fabales > Fabaceae > Vicia > Vicia faba. Next base: position 1,039,101,375 of record OX451736.1, read on the forward strand.
GAATAGTAACCGGGTTCTAGAGGATCTCAATATCACTGACTACCCTCAATCGGTCATAATTCCAGTTTAGCAACCTTTTCTTGCAGCCCGAATTATCGCGAGAGTTTAGTCTCAATGAGTGTAGCATACTGCTACTGTTCTATGGCCAAGTTGGTCAATTTAAAGGTTCTAAGGTCAGTTAGTGCTTAATGACCCCTTAGTAGACCCATATTCTCCTCGTTGCGCCACAAGGGATATCGATACATACTAAAGTGCCACACCAACGTATCTACTGCTTCAACCGTATCGATCTACGCCGTACACTTCCCTCACAGTTTATTGCCACTTACCTAAAGGGTATCCCCCAGATCCGGGTTAGGATCTATAGTAACTCCGATACAAGCCCACAAATATAAAGAATACAAGTCAAGCAATTGAAAACAATATGAACTATTCCTAAGGCACACCCTACTTATTAAGCGTCCCCAGCAGAGTCGCCTGTTCTGTGATACGGTGGGAAAGAACTGACTATTTTTGGAATGCTGATTTTGCATTTTGCGTTTTTTGTTCGCAAAATGTCGCGGTAAGCAAGAGTCGCCATCGACTTTTATTTTATCCAACAAGGAAAGGAAAAAAGCACAGAAAAATTCCTTTTTCGAGATATTTCTCAGGTTCAGGGGGTAGATTATAGAAAGGGAAGGTGTTAGCACCCTTTCTATCCATGGTTATCCACGGGCTCTTAGGTACTTGCTCATATTGTTTTCAAAATTTGAATTCTTTGTGTTTGTTGGTTTGAAAAAGTTTGTTTGAAAACTTCGATTTAACTCTTGCTTCTATCCTCAAGAGCGTATGAAGTGTTTTTGAAAACTTTGTTCGAAAAGTGTAAGTGTGAAAAAGATTTGGTTTTTTGAAAGAGCAAGTACTTAAGAACCATCTACCTACTCGAAAAAGGAATCGTTTATTATTTAAAGAAAATATTTTTTGTTTGTTTTTGAATTAAGAAAGAAATTATCTAAGTTAAATATTAAATTAATAAATAAATAAATTAATTAATGAAAACAACTTATTTTTTTGGATTTTTGGTATTTAAAGAAATAAAATAAAATAAATTAATGTTAGTAAAAACCTAATTAAGTCTAATTAGTTTTAATTATTTACAAAAATATATTAAAATTATTTCTAATTAATAGCCTAACTTAATTAAATTAGTATTTATTAATAAAAATAGAAAAATAAAATTGATCAATGTTAATAAAAACCTAATTATGTCTAAGTTAATTTTAATTATTTATAAAAAAAAATATTAAAGTTAATTCTAATTAATGACCTAAATTAATTAATTGATTTGTTAATAAAGAAGAAAATACTAAAATTTAATTTAAAGAAAATATTTTTTGGTTTTAATTTTATTAAAGGAAAAAATTTGATTAGTTAATGATTAAATAAAAAAACAATAAATAAATAATCAAAACAAAAATAAACAAAATAGAGAGAGTTAGAAGTGTATGGGCCTGAAAAGGAGGTCAAAATAGCAATTCCAAGGCCCATTAAGCGCTGGCCTGGTGGACTTTTGAGATTCCCTGTGTGCCTTTTGACTTGGTCCATGGTAGACCATCATCTCTGGATCACCAGATTTGGCCTTGGGCCATCAGGCGCTTTGATACTTGAGGAAGTATGATAGGCATCATGCTTTGAGATACACAGGATTACCTAGAAAATAATGATAACAAAGAAGTGAAGGACTTGGGATTCGAACCCAGGTCCTGTACATGACTGCCAGCTTGCTTTACCACCAGGGCGTTGTGCTTCATTTGTACATGAGATATAAAATTATAATAATAAAAGAAAATGGATTAATATGCCAGAAGAAACAAAATTAAGCGCACCATGTTTGAATGGACAAATTGGAGCATGACACGCCATCGTCCCTGTTGTTGGACCGTGGCTAAAACACTCCCACCCTATACCAACAGACAACAGTCCGTAGCTATAAGCCAGGCCATCTCCAAAATTTGCTACGAGCCATAAAAATGCAATCCAAAGGCATGGTCATGCTCGTCTCATCATCCCAGTCATAACCATGCCCCTTTTGATAGTCAATATTTCCTGCAAGAGAAATACCCAAAAAGGACCACGAAACCCTAGCTATGGCTTCTCACAGTATGAGTCACATAAATAAATTTGGATAATGTAAAAAGCTTAGAAACACGGTGAGGATCATGAATATGCAAATAATTTGTACAAAAGATACAGGAATAATGATTTGCGAATTCAAAGAAGGAGCGGATTTTTGTGATACTTACAGAGCTCTGTGATGCGCGTGGAGGCTTTCTTGGGATCCAGGAGGGTTATGTGATCACCCAGGAATTGATTGGGATCGTTCTTGGGTTCTGAATTTGCCTCTAAGTGTGAATTCGAACTCATGCTTTTTCACACTTTTTTCAAGTTTTGTTTTGAGTGTTCTTGCAGCCTCTAGCCTTGTTTTCGTGCCCTCTAGCTTCCTTATGTATTATAGAATGCATTAGGTTAAGAATTATGGATTGAATCCTTCCACATCAATGCCATGAGATTTGATTTGATTCACCATTACTAAACCTTCCAAAATTGTCAAAACTCAATCTTTTTGCACATGGATTGCTTGATACGAGTTTGATACCCTTGATGATGATGATTCAGTCCTGAAATAGCCAAAAGATATCAAGTAATCAATATTTGGATTTAATTTGATTTAAAATGAAATAATTCAATAAAAAATCAAATAAAATAATAAAAATAAGATATGATCTCAAGGCTGAAGCTAGGACACGTATGAAATGGGGAAAGATCAAATCAACTGGAAAAGAATGGGCCCATTTGACAAAATTTGGAGTTTTGGGGATAGTGGACTTTTGGCAATTTTGCAAAAATGCCCAACTTCAACAATGCATAACTTCTTCAATTTTGAACTTTTGGAAGTGTTCTTGGACTTTTTAGAAAGCTGGAGATGTCCTCTAACCAAAACTTTTGGTATCATATCATTTTGATATTCCATGCTCAAGTTATAAGCTTTGACAAAAAAGGTGTTTTTGTTGACTTTCAAAAATGATATATAATGTCCAAATTTATAACTTCTTGTGAGTGCATTTTATGAACTTGGGGTATGAATATGGATTGTAGGAAATTGCATCCTATTCAAAATGAGATTTGGATGGGGCATTTATCATAAAGTATGTGAAAGTTATGCTTGGTCAAAGTTAAGTTGACTTTTCCTGCAAAACCCTAATTTAACAACTTTTGAATCTTGATGAATTTTGAGCAATCCTTGATGAATCATGATCAACCCTTGATCAAATTATGAAATATCATTCAAAATGAGAATGTTGGCAAAAAACTTGAAGTTTTACTATTTGTAGGTCACAATTGACTTTTGCCATAACACAATCGATTTTTGGACCCCTTGAGCAATTGACTGAGCAAACTTCCTCTACAAGGCTTGAAATTTGACATGGATGACCTTGAGAACATATTAGGACATTGGGGAGCAATTGAGGTCATTTGGACTCAAGGATCTTGATGCAACACAAAACCCTAATTTGGGGTCGACTGTCTTAGGAGATAGCTTGACTGTCCAACTCTTGAGCAATCTTGAGCCACTTGGAGATTTTTCTTGCAATTTCTTGAGAAATGTGAGAGGGCAAATTTTGTGGTACAACAACTTCCCCTTTTAAATCTTCTTAAACCTGAGGATGTATATTGGCTTTCATGCCTTTCGTGATCCGAACGTGGAAGATGATTGAACACTAGAGTTCCCAGAAATTTGCACTCGCATGAAGTGGTATCAGCCTTGTGATGTCAGGAATGGGCTTATAGATGCCATTCAGAGATTGTTGGCAGGAAGATGGGCTTACAGATGCCATCTGTTGGAGCGTCGATCGCATAATAGATTCCTTAGCAAGAACTTGCATACCTGCTGTTCTAGAAGATTCCGCTGGGGAAGTCTAACTTTTGTCGAGATTTGAGAACTGTCTGGTCTTCAACGTAGTATACCGTTGAGATTGTAGAACTCGTCCACATTATGATGGGGGAAAACATCAAAAGCTAGGAACTGTCTGGTCTTCAACATAGTATACCGTTGAGATTGTAGAACTCGTCCACGCTTTGACGGAGGGAAACATCTTCATCAAGATCTAGGAACTGTCTGGTCTTCAACGTAGTATACCGTCGAGATTGTAGAACTCATCCATGCTTTGACGGAGGGAAACATCTTCATCGAGATCTAGGAACTGTCTGGTCTTCAACGTAGTATACCGTTGAGATTGTAGAACTCGTCCACACTATAACGGAGGAAAACATCAAGATCTAGGAACTGTCTGGTCTTCAACGTAGTATACCTTTGAGATTATAGAACTCGTCCACACTTTGACATAGGGAAACATCTTCATCAAGATCTAGGAACTGTCTGGTCTTCAACGTAGTATACCGTTGAGATTGTAGAACTCGTCCACACTATGACGGAGGAAAACATCAAGATCTAGGAACTGTCTGGTCTTCAACGTAGTATATTGTTGAGATTATAGAACTCGTCCACACTTTGACGTAGGGAAACATCTTCATCAAGATCTAGGAACTGTCTGGTCTTCAACGCAGTATACCGTTGAGATTGTAGAACTCGTCCACACTATGACGGAGGAAAATTGTCGATATTGAGAACCTTATATGAAATTCAACTGAGGATACTTCATTTGAGATTTAAGAACCGGTCAGGTCTTTGACATAGCTGAAAATTTTAACTGTATCTTTCCTGAAAGGTAAAGGTCAGTCATATGCAATGCATGATATGGATCAAGCAATGATGTTCTCAAAATAAATGAGATCGTGTTGTATGATGGGTATATGCATGTATCATGATGTATGGAAATGTAATGTTTCTAGCTGGGGAAAAAATCCTGAATAGTTGTTGGAGAATAGAGTTGGATTCTTCGTTTCCGCTGGAGATGGCAAACGAAGATGATTACGAGAATAAACCTGTAGGAGAGGATAACTCCGTTGGGGAATAAACTGAGGAGGAGATTACTCTGTGGGGAAGAGATGTTCTGCTGAGGTTTCAACCAATAAGTTCCGCTGGGGATGAATTACCGTTGCTGGTGATACTGAATCCTGTTGGGGTTTTGAATTCTGTTTGTGAAAGGAAAGAACTTCGCTGGGGATGATCTTTCAGTTGCGATTTCAACGGGGATAACCTATTAGACTCTTATGGGGATAATCCTTTGAGCTTTACTGGGGACAATCTTCCTTTGAACTCGGATGGGGATATTCATTTTTATACTCCACCGGGGATGAACTTCCAGAGTCTACTGGGGAAGCTTTTTTCAGACTGCGCTGGGAAAATTTTGACTCCACAGGGGATATATGGTATTCTGCCGGGGAGAATATTAAGACTGTCGAGGATATTAAGCCTTTTCAGTGCTGATGGTAGATAAACTCTGCTTGGGGAGAATATTACTGATGCGTTCACAGTTGCGAGTCTCAGCTAGGGAGAGCTATCATTACTGTCTTACTCTGTAGGGAGTGAAAGTACCTTAACCATGCTCTTCAGCTGAATTTACCCTGTACCTGGTGGAGAGAGTAACTGTACAGCTTTGGACAATTCTCATTTGCCCCTGTTTCTGATATTACCAGTAATCGTCTTTTGTTTCGCATGCAAATATTTATGAGCGTAAATTCATGTCAAGCGCATATATCAAAAATGAACATTGGACGTTCTTTGCAAAACAAAACAGATAAAGAAAAAATAGCTTGAAATTTCTTTGAAAATGAATTGTATTGATTTTGAAGTTTGGCCTGTAAATAGGCGTTTTTGTACAAGAGGCTGACGTCCTAGAAAAAGAACGCCGCCGAACAAATAGAATTTATACAATTTGTGAAAAGAAAACAAAACAGCTATGTGAGTAATCCCACTGGGTTCCAACTCTACTATTTCCCTTATATCCTTGAGCATCTCATCACTTTGCTACTGGTTGAAGGTAGATCAGATTGATTAGCTCCGTCCGAGCTTGATAGTCGATACTGAAGTCTGGTTTCAAGGTGATCCAATGAGACATAGTGTTACGCTTTGATCCCTAATTTTTTCCTGGACTGCCCTTTCGGGTTTTCAGTCCACCGGGATACCCTTTTTTCCCAAGCCGCCTTTTCAGGTTTTCGACTTGCCGGGTGTACAGTTTCTTTTCATTTTCATCCCTTATTTTTTCCCGAACCCTTTTGGTTCGCCGGGAAGCCCTTATTTTTGACTAGGCCAGTCAACCTAGCGAGTCTTTGATTATGCGTAGTATCTTTTTACTATGTCTGCATTGACGGGGTGGGGAAGGTCGTCACCATCCATGGTGGTCAGAATCATAGCTCCTCCTGAGAAAATGTTCTTAACCACAAATGGCCCTTCGTAAGTAGGGGTCCATTTTCCCCTGGGATCACCTTGAGGTAGGATAATGCGCTTGATAACTGTTTTGGAAAATTCAATGGGGTGTGTGCTGGGGCAGCATGACGAGTCTGGCCGAAAAGAGCACGTTATTTATTACCTGAGCAAAAAGTTTACCGACTATGAAACAAGATATTCACTGCTCGAGAAAACTTGTTGCGCTCTGGCATGGGCTGCTCGCCGGCTAAGACAGTATATGCTGACCCATACTACCTTGTTGATATTTAAAATGGATCCAATAAAATACATCTTCGAGAAGTCTGCCCTTTCTGGGAGAATAGCGAGATGGCAGATGATCCTGACAGAATATGACATACAATATACTACCCAGAAAGCAATAAAGGGAAGTGTACTAGCTAATCACCTTGCTCACTAAGCTGTGGAAGATTACCAGTCCATGAAGTTCGAATTCCCAGATGAAGACGTCATGATGGTAAATAATTGTGAAGAATTCAGACCATATGACGGACCTGAAAAAGGATCCCGATGGACCCTGGTTTTTGATGGGGCATCCAACGCACTCAGTAATGGTATTGGTGCTGTACTCATATCTCCTGAAGGATGTCATACTCCCTTTACTGCAAGACTCTGCTTCAATTGTACAAACAACATGGTGAAATACGAAGCATGCATTTTTGGTCTCAAAGTTGCTATAAATTTGGGGATCAAATCCTTAAATGTATTCGGAGATTCAGCTTTGGTCATCAGCCAGATCAAAGGGGAATGGGACACCAAACACCCTAACCTTATCACTTATAAAGAACATGTTTTGACGTTGCTCCCATATTTTGAGAAGATTACCTTCGAGCACTTCCCACGAGAAGAAAATCAGCTAGCAGACGCACTAGCTACAATGTCATCCATGTTTAAACATAAAAGGGATAACGAGGCTCCCCAGATCACCATTGATCGAATGGAGGAACCATCTCACTGTCACGAGATTAATACTGAAAAAGTAGTGGACCAGCCTTGGTTTCACAAAGTCAAGAGGTATTTCGAGGCTCAAAAATATCCAGAAGGAGCTTCAGTAAATGATAATAAGTTCTTAAGGAGATTCTCTGCTAAGTTCTTCCTTAGTAATGGCATTCTCTACAAACACAATTATGACTCTGTGGTACTTCGGTGCGTAGACAAGGTTGAAGCGGAAAAGATCATGGCTGAGTTACATGAAGGCACTTTTGGCACCCATTCTAGTGGGTATAAGATGGAAAATAAAATCCTACGGACAGGCTATTACTGGTTTACCATGGAAGGAGATTGCTATCAACACTCTCGAACCTGCCACAAGTGTCAGATTTATGCTGACAAGGTGCATGTACCTCCGGTTCCTCTGAATGTCTTGACGGCTCCTTGGCCCTTTGCTATGTGGGGCATCGATATGATTGGGGAAATCAAACCAACAACCTCCAATGGACACCATTTCATCCTAGTGGCCATTGACTATTTTACAAAGTGGGTCGAGGCAGCTTCCTTCGCTTCCGTCACCAAGAATGTTGTCGCCCGGTTTATCAAGAAGAATATCATCTGTCGGTATGGTATCCCAGAGAGGATCATCATAGACAATGGTACGAATCTAAATAATACTATGATCACCTCCCCGTGCGAGCAATTCAAGATCCAACATCACAATTCTTCCCCTTACTGACCAAAGATGAATGGTGTTGTCAAAGCCGTAAATAAAAATATCAAAAAGATTATATAGAAAATGACAGTCACGTACAAAGACTGGCATGAGATACTACCATTCACTCTTCACGAGTATCGTACCATAACACACACATCAACCGGGAAACACCCTACTCTTTGGTGTATGGCATGGAAGTTGTCTTGCCCATTGAGGTCCAGATCCCCTCTCTGAGAATTATGAAGGATGCATTGCTGAATGAAGAAGAATGGATCCAGACTCGACTTGATCAACTAAACTTGATTGATGAGAAAAGGCTTACTACTGTCTGTCATGGTCAAATGTATCAAAAACGGGTGATCAAGGCTTTCAACAAAAAGGTCAGACGCCAAGTGTATCAAGTCGGGGATTTGGTGATCAAACGTATCATACTACTACAAGGTGACCCCAGGGGAAAACGGACTACTACATACGAAGGACCATTTGTAATCAAAAGCATATTCTCTGGTGGAGCAATGATCTTGACCACCATGGATGGCAACAACCTGCCCCATCCTGCGAACACAGACATAGTCAAAAGATGCTACGTATAAGAGACCCGCTAGGTTGATACACCTAGGAAAAACAAGGGCATCCTGGCAAACCATAAAGGTTCCGACAAAAATTAGGGATAAATAAAAAATATATGTACACCCGGTTAGTTGAAAACCCGAAAGGGCGACTTGGGCAAAAAAGGGTATCCCGGTGGACCAAAAACCCGAAAGGGCGGTCCAGGCAAAAGCTAGGGAATTAAAGCGTACGACTATGTCCTGTTGGATCACCTTACGAACAACCTGCAAGCTCAACGGCTCTGATCAATCCAATCAGCTTCGGACAAGACAGCAAGTGGACAAGATGCTCAGAGACACGAAGGCTATAGCAGAATGGGAACCCCATGGGATTATTTCATATAGCTATCTTTTCTTTGTATCAAATTTCCATTTTTTTAATGATGGAATTCTCTTACTAGAATGTTTGTCTCATTGTACAAAAATACTTACTCAAAGTCAATACAAAGATATCCCTTTGAACGTGCAAAACTACCTGTTTTTCTTTACTCTTGTGTTTTGTTTACAAAAACGTCCAATGATTTATTTTTGAACATATGCATTTGAACATAATTACTGTTTACAAATAAACAAAATAGAAAGACAATCACTGATGGCTTTAAGAGATAGGGAAATCTCTCTAAGATATTTCCATAAATCCCCCACACTGTGCAGATTAATCCCCAGTGGAACGAAGCTTCCAGCTATCAATCCCCAGTAGAAGTCAAACAATTTCTCAGGATTCCCCAACAGACTTTTACAAGCAGTACAGAACATTTCCCTTACAACAGAGTTTATTTCTCTAAACAGAAATTCATCAACACTTCAACTTCACAACATGAAGACTTACACCCCATATCCTTAGCATTAGTCAGGGATTTTATTTCCCCCTATCCAACAACAATGCAGCAGATTAGCTCACATACGCATACATCACATCCATATATCATAAACCTCGATAACACGAATGCATATATCACAATCTCATTGTACCATGCATTTCATACATCATGACATTGCATACAGCTAATGTTTTTTACCCTTTTCAGGATAATATTAATCAATAGCTACCATTAACAATGATCAGAGGTTTCTCAGATATAGTTCAGATACACTCCAGATACGGACGCCATTCTAATACTCATTCAGAATCCACTATCTAGATACAATTCATATACGCTCCAGACACGGACGCCATCCTGATACTCATTCAGATTTAGCTTTCAGATACAGTTCAGATACGCTCCAGACACGGATGCCATTCTGATAATCATTCAGATTCAGCTTTCAGATACAATTCAGATACGCTCCAGACACGGGTGAAATTCTGATACTCATTCAGATTCAACTTTCAAATACAGTCCAGATACACTCCAGACACAGACGCCATTCTGATACTCATTCAGATTCAGCTCTCAGATACAGTTCAGATACGCTTCAGACACGGACGCCATGCTGATACTCATTCAGGATTCAGCTTTCAGATACAGTTCAGATACGTTCCAGACACGGATGCCATTCTGATACTCATTCAGATTCAGCTTCCAGATACAGTTCTGATACGCTCCAGACACGGATGCCATTCTGATACTCATTCAAATTCAACTTTCACATACAGTTCAGATACGCTCCAGACATAGACGCCATTCTGATACTCATTCAGATTCTCTTTCAGATTCAACAATCACTTTTAGATGGCATCTACAAGCCCATCTCCAATAACTTTCTATCATCCCTCCAAATGGAATCTTTAAGCCCATTCCCTCTACCATCACATCACCGAGTGCAAATTTATGGGCACTCTAGTGTCATATCATCTTCCACCTTCGAGTCACAAATGGCAAAACTCGCCAATCTAACTCTTCAGGCTTAAGAAGATTGAACAGGGGCAGCTGTTGTACCCCAAAATTTTCTCTCTCATTTTTCAAAGAATTTGCTCACAAGATCTTGTAAAATCAAGCTTCTCAAATGCACTTTTGTTTTGATGACGACAAAGCATGAGGGACAAAGAAGGAAAATATTGTTGATCAAGCTAAAAGCATCTATGGATAAAGTCTTCAGTTCAAGCACTTAGCAAATTTCAAGGTATAATGATAATACTTAATTTGAACTTAAGACATAGATGCTCAATGGTGAAAAGAAATATTTTATATTGTCCAAACCTTTACTCAAGTTTTTCTAAGCTAAAAATCATTTTTCACTTGAGTGCAATCGATTTGCATATTAGTGCAATCGATTGCATGCTTCAATTTTTTTCAAATCTTTTGCTACTGTTTCTCAGTGCAATCAGTTTGCATATTAGTGAAATCGATTGCATGCTTCAATTTTTTCAAATCTTTTGCTACTGTTTCTCAGTGCAATTGATTTGCATGTTTGTGCAATCGATTGCACTCAATCAATTTTTGCTACTGACTTCACATGCAATCGATTTACACTCTTATGCAAATCGATTGGACACTCAATTTTTTTGAAATTCTAGCTGTTGAAACCTCGTGCAATCGATTTACACAAAGGGTGCAATCGATTGCATGCTGCACGATTTTGAAAAACAGCAGCTTTGCACATGCCTGTTCATAACACCATTTCATGGAAACCTTTCACTCAATCTTGGCAATTGTTCATGATTCATTTACAGAACTTTATGTTGTTTCAAAAAGGTGCTATGAACATATAAATACTCATTTTCAAAATCATTTTCTACACCTCTTCAAATTATATTTTCTAAATTCTCAAAAATCAAACTCAAGCTGCTATACATTTTCATACACAAGTTTTATGCACACTTTCACATATTATTAACCAGAAAACTTTGAGCATTATATATCTTGAGTCATTGTATACTATTATCATTGGAAGAGAAGATCAATTCATTGATTAAATTACTCAAAGTGATCATTACTACTAAAATTCACTCTAATCAAATATTGATAAATAATTACTTATTTTTCAGGATTGTTGGAAATAAGTTTAAGTGGTTTTATAAATCTTGTCTTTCCAGGATTGTTGGATGCAAGTGAAGTCACTTTGAGAGGATTATTATCATTGTTGACATAGTGAAAATCCAAGAGGATTGTTCTTGGTCCAAGAGGATTGTTCTTGGTTTTGGGTAGTTCTTGTTTAAGTTTTCCACAATACGGAAATCTCTTTCATATTGAAAGGGGACTGTAGTACTCTCAGACTGTGAGGGGAGCCAGGATATATCGCTTGTGTCTCTTTATTTTTCTGCACTTTACTCTTTCATAAACTCACCATAATCCAGAAAAATAATATCCATTATCACTAAAACCAGAATTTTTAAAGTACCTAATTCACCCCCTCTTAGGCGCACTTCGTACTTACAATTGGCATCAGAGCAGGTTATAGGTAACCTGTTCCTAAAAGATCCAGAATAGATTCCACAAATCAAAATCCCGTTTTCAGAGATGGTGGTAGTAACAACAAGCCTCCTCTATTTTGTGGTGAATATTTTGACTTCTGGAAAATACGCATGAAGGCACATCTAGAAGCACAAGGAGAAGAAATATGGGATGCCGTCGAGAATGGTCCACTTATCCCTATAATGGTAATCAATGGTGCTGGCTCATTAAAGACTAAAATTGCATGGGACGAAGATGATAAGAAGAAGGTTCTCTATGATAAAAGGCAATAAACCTTCTTCAAGGTGCACTTAGCATGGATGAATTCTTCCGTGTCTCGACATGTAAAACAAGAAATATGGGATACCTTGGTACAAACTCATGAAGGAACTGTTAAAGTTAAAAGATCAAGACTAAATACCCTGAGTCAAGAATACTAATTATTTCGAATGCAGCCCAGAGAAACCATTCTTGACCTACAAAAGAGATTTGTGCACTTGACAAATCATCTAGGTGCTCTTGGTAAGAATTTGACGAATGATGAACTAAATCTGAAAGTACTTAGGTCTTTAATTAGGGAATGTCAACCAAAGGTAAAAGCAATTTCAGAAAAGAAAAGTCTCTCCTCCATGATATCTGCAACATTGTTTGGGAAACTTCAAGAATATGAAACGGAACTCGGAAGACTTGAAAAACATGAAAATCAAGAGAAGAAATCCAAGAATATTGCTTTAAAGATAGAATATGAAACGGAACTCGGAAGACTTGAAAAACATGAAAATCAAGAGAAGAAAATCCGGAAGAAGATGAAAATTTCATGCTTATTGTTAAAAGGCTTGGTAAGTTCTTTGGTAGAAATGACAAATCCTTTTCTCATTCAAAAGGAAAGAAACAATTTAAGAAAAAGGAAGCTTCCACGTCAACACAAGAAGTCACATGTTATGAATGTGGTAAGCAAGGTCATATCAAGCCAGATTGTCTGAAACTCTCCAAGAAAGGTGTCTACAAAAGAAAAAAGGGATTCAAGAACAAAAAGGCCTATGTTGCATGGGAGGATAATGAAATAAGTTCCTCATCCGATTCCGATAATGATGAAAGTGAAAATATAGCATTGATGGTCTCATACCATTCCGGTGATGAAGACAATGAGGTTAATAATGAATTTTCTCTTTTTGATAGTGATGCACAAGGTGCTATAGATGAACTATTCAATGAATGCAAAATTCTGTATAAAACTATTTCACCATAAAAGAAACAAATTTAATCCTTAGAAGAAAAATGTGAGTCTATGGAAAAAGATTTCAAAGAAGAAAAACAAAAATTAAGTGATGAAAAAAAATAGAATTTTGCATGCAAAAATTGTGAATCACTCTCTTTCCAAATTGTCCAATTAAAAAGAGTCATTGAGAGATATGAAAAAGGCCAAATTGGATTGGAAGGTGTTCTTAGCCAACAAAGATACTCCAATGATAAAAGTGGACTTGGATATTCAAAGTTTTCAAAACCAAGTTCTAATAAAACTATCTTTGTTAAGGCTAGTGATCAATCATCCAAAGAGAAAGTGAAAAAACCTAAAATAGTTCATCACTATCCTAAAAAGAAAACATTTCCTAAGAAGAAATCTTATCCTTTTAGATATAGAAGTAACTTTGAACCTACTTGTTTTATTATGGTATTAAAGGCCATACTCCTAATGCTTGCTATGTTAGAAACTTTAGTGTGGCAAGTGGGCATTATGTGTGGGTAAAGAAAGGCACTAATTACGAAGGACCCAAAGCAACTTGGGTACCTAACAAAGCCTAATTTGTTTTGCAGATGTGCTTGAATCCACAATCAATCTTTGGTATCTTGATAGTGGTTGTTCAAAGCATGTGACGGGAGACATAAACCAATTTTTAAATCTAGTTCTAAAGGCCAAGGGTTTTGTCACTTATGGAGACAATAATAAGGGAAGAATTCTTGGAAAAGGCAAAGTTGGTGCTCCACCTTTCACATCCATTGAAGATGTTCTTTATGTTGAAGGACTAAAGCACAATCTTCTTAGTATTAGCCAACTTTGTTACAAAGGCTTCAAGATCAAGTTCACCAAGGATGAATGCTTGATAGAAGACGAAGTCACACATGAGGATATACTTAAAGGTAAAAGAATCAATAATATATTCATGATTTCCCTTGATGATCCATCTTTGAAGGTAAAATGTCTCATGGCGAACAACTATGATTCATGGTTGTGGCACAAAATAATTGCTCATATTCACATGGAACACTTGAATAAACTAATCAAGCATGATCTTGTCATTGGGTTGCCTAAGAGAAATTTCGTCAAAGATAGACTTTGTGATGCTTGTCAAAAAGGGAAACAAACAAAATCAACTTTCAAATATAAGAATGTGGTGTCTACTGCAAGGCCACTACAATTGTTACATATGGACTTATTTGGTTCATCAAGAACAAGAAGTTTCGGAGGTAATGTATATGCTTTGGTTATTGTTGGCGATTTCTCTAGATATACTTGGACATTATTTTTAGTGCAGAAAAGTGATGCATTCAAGAAGTATGCTAAACAAATTCAAAATGAGAAGTCTCTAACAATTGCCTCCATAAGAAGTGATCATGGTGGAGAATTTCAAAATGCTCTATTTGAAGAATTTTGTGGAGAACATGGAATATCTCACAACTTCTCGGCACCAAGGACTCCTCAACAAAATGGAGTGGTAGAAAGAAATAATAGGTCTCTTGTGGAACTTGCTAGAACGATGCTTAGAGATTCAAATCTTCCAAAATATTTTTGGGCAGATGCGGTGAGCACGGCATGTTGTGTTAGCAATAAAGTTAACATAAGACAAGAAAACTCCATATGAACTCTTCAAAGGGAGGAAACCAAACATTGCTTTCTTTCACATTTTTGGATGCAAATGCTTTGTCTTAAACAACGACAAAGATAACCTTGGTAAGTTTGATGAAAAATCCGATGAAGGTATTTTTCTTGGCTACTCTCTTTCTAGTAAGGCATATAGAATCTACAACAAAAGGACTTTAACAATTGAAGAATCAATGCATGTATATTTTGATGAATCTAACCCCTCCAAGGAGGATAATATTGTTTATGATTATGATGATGATGATGAAATACTAGAAGGTCCTCAAGAAAATACTTCCAAAGATCAACCAATTCAACACGAAGAATCACCCCAATAAGAATCAAATCTCAATGATCTACCAAAATAATGGAGAACTCATAGAGATCATCCTATCGATAAAGTAATTGGTGATATAAGTCAAGGTGTGACAACAAGATTAAATCTCAAAGATGCTTGCCTAAACATGGCATTTGCCTCTCAAATTGAACCTTCCAAAGTTAATGAAGCCTTAGGCGACGACCAATGGATTATCGTTATACAAGAAGAATTAAATCAATTTGAAAGGAATCAAGTTTGGGAACTTGTCCCTAGGCCAAACAATAAACACATTATTGGAACAAGATGGGTGTTTAAAATCAAACTTGACGAAAATGGAATAATTGTTCGGAACAAAGCAAGGTTGGTAGCACAAGGATATAATCAAAAAGAAGGAATAGATTTTAAAGAAACTTTCTCTCCGGTTGCAAGGTTAGAAGCTATTCGTCTCTCACTTTCCTATGCTTGCTCATTATATTTTCAGCTTTTCCAAATGGATGTCAAAAGCGCATTCTTGAATGGATATATCACTGAAGAAGTCTACGTTAAGCAACCCCCGGGGTTCGAAGATTTTAAGAATCCATCTGATGTATTTAAATTGAGAAAAGCTCTCTATGGGTTGAAACAAGCACCAAGGGCATGGTATGATCATTTAAGAAACTTCTTATGCGAAAAAGGTTTTGAAAAGGGAAAAGTTGACAAGACTCTGTTTATCAAGAAAATCAAAGATGAGACTTTGCTAGCTCAAGTCTATGTTGACGATATCATTTTTGGATCTTCAAACCAAGAAATGTGTGAAGAATTTTCAGCATTGATGCAAGGAGAATTTAAGATGTCCATGATGGGTAAAGTGAACTATTTTCTTGGACTTCAAATCAAACAATTAAAAGATGGCATCTTCATCAACCAATTCAAGTATTGCAAGGAACTCTTGAAAAGATTTGACATGGATAACTGTAAGGCAATGTCTACACCAATGGGTTCCGGTACATATGTTGATCAAGATGAATTAGGTGTTTCAATCGACATTACAAAGTATCGAGGTATGATTGGATCCTTATTATATTTGATGGCAAGCCGTCTTGACATAATCTTTAGTGTTTGTCTCTGTGCTCGCTTTCAAGCAAATCCAAAGGAATCTCATCTCACGGCGGTGAAAAGGATCATAAAGTATCTCAAAGGGACAACAAATGTCAGATTATGGTATCCCAAAGGTAGTGTTTGCAACTTAGTTGGTTATTATGACTCAGATTATGTAGGTTGTAAAACTTATAGAAAAAGCACAAGTGGTACTTGTCACATCCTTGGAAATGAATTAGTATCATGGGCCTGTAAGAAACAAGCATGCGTTGCTCTTAGCACAGTCGAAGCAGAATATATTACAGCGGGTAGTAGTTGTGCTCAAATTTTGTGGCTCAAATAACAACATCATAACTACAGACTCGATCTAGGATGCATTCCTCTGTGGTGCGACAATACAAGTGCAATAAACATTACGAAGAATCCGGTCATGCATTCAAGAACCAAACACATAGATATACGACATCATTTCCTTCGTGATCATGTACTTCAAGGAGATGTCGAGGTAACATTTGTAGATACTCATAATCAACTTGCCGATATTTTCACAAAACCTTTGGCAAGAGAACCGTTTTATAAGATTCGATGAGAGCTTGGCATTCTTGATGAACACGACATATAAGGTGCTTTATATCCTTGTTATGATTTTATATATATGTTTTTAACCATGCTATATGTGAATATATATGTTAAGTGGTATTTAAGTTTAAGAAAAATCTGTTTTTGGTCCTTTTTGGTTGATGCAAATCGATTGCATAATAGTGTAAATCGATTGCTCACTAAGTATTTTTAATTTTGACCTTTCTGTTTCAGTGAAAATCAATTTCACCATAAGTGAAAATTGATTGCACTCTGTGTGTTCAGTTTTATTTTACTTCTATTTTATGTGTAAATCGATTTCATCTGTATGCAAATTGATTGCACCCACTGTAACATGCTTTTATGACAGAAATATTTGTTGGTCAGAATTCCTCTCTCTCTCATATTCCCAAGCCAATTAAACTTCATTACATATAATACAACCCACTCATTTCTATCTACTCACAAATCACATAAAAACTTCATCTCATCAAACACACTTCCCTAAAAAACCTAAAACCTTCAAAACCCTAAAAATACCTTACCCATGGCTTCAAGGAAAAAATGAAAGGTGTCAGCTTCAGAGAAAGGGAAGAAAAAGGTTGATTCATCCTTTGAGAATCCATTACTTTCATATCTCACCGAAGAACAAGAAGCAAGATTTACAAAGGACTTTCAAAGAAAAATAGTGTCCAATCCTAAATATGAGTATTTTTCAGGAATTTAACTCCCCAAAAAGGCAAGATGGTGACATATGTGTTGGGTACTCGAATCTCTCTAACCCCTGAGATTGTTGGTGAGATTCTTCATATTCCCTACACTGAAAGCTCTTTGTACGACCCTGAAAATGAGGCATGGGATGACTACAGGAAAAATGAATTTTATTACAGCATTGGGAGATTAAGTGAAGTTGAATTTCGTGCCAAAAGGATTTGTGGTCTTGGCGGAGTGATTCCATCTAGAGACTCATGGAGTGGAGGTAACTTTTATATAGACGATCGACTATTTAATTACTTTATGGTCTATATTATGTTTCCACGGGCTGGAAACCACTGCACTGTGACTGACCTGTAAAGGCAGCTGATTTATGCAAGAAAGAAAGGAATAAGTGTTAATTGGGCAAGGCTCATAATGGTTCATATTCTGAGAGTCGATGCAAAATTGAAATTTATACCATATGCTTATTTTTTTACATTAATTATGGAAGAATTTGGAGTTGATTTTGCTGGGTTTGAGAAAGTCAATATGGATCCAAATCTGCATAAGATTTCAATCAAGAATGTTGACTGAAGAATGGGTGTTCATTATAATACGAAAATAAAAACTATCACTTACATTGGTGAAGATGTGGTTGGTGATGAAGGGAACGATCAAGAAGTCGAAGGTGGTGAAGTTGTACCTCCTCCACCTACTGTTCCCTCTGGTCCAAGCAACCAATATCTTATGGATTTCATGTCTCAACAATTTGCTTCCATGAACACCAACTTCAACAATCAATGGAATGCTATCAACGATTCTACAACAACCCAGATTAACGACTTCCGCACAGATGTGGATCAACAATTTTCTTACCTTTACTCTCATCTTCACATTCCACCATATGACCCAAATAATCCAGCTGCACCTCCACAGCATTACACAGAACCTCCTCTACAACAACAATTTCCAAATCAAGGATCTTGGTTCTATAACAACCGGGAAATGAATCAACCATAAAGTTCTATCCAACTTTATTATGTCTACTATTTTCTGTTATGTCCTTGTTCTATTATTCTATGTTTTGTTTGTTGTTAAATTTCTTTGTAATTGTTAGACTATTTGTGATGCATGATTAATTAAGTTTTCCTCTCAATATTACTTTATTACTATTTTTTTGCATCTTTCCCTTCTTTTTGATAATGTCAAAGGGGGAGAAGGATGTGGTACTTTATGCTTGTATAATTCCTTGTCTTAATTTTTTTTAAGGTACTCTTCAACGAAGAGGAACAAATTCAAAGGATTCCAACCTTATCATACAAAGGGGGAGTTATGCATCTTAGGGGGAGAAGCTCTTTTCAGAAATTACAACGCATCAAGCAAGATCGTTTGTCATCATAAAAAAGGGGGAGAATGTAAAATCAAGCTTCTCAAATGCACTTTTGTTTTGATGAAGACAAACCATGAGGGACAAAGAAGGCAAAGATTATTGATCAAGCTAAAAGCATCTATGGATAAAGTCTTCAGTTCAAGCACTTAGCAAATTTCAAGGTATAATGATAATAATTACTTTGAACTTAAGTCATAGATGCTCAATGGTGAAAATAAATATTTTATATTGTCCAAACCTTTACTCAAGTTTTTCTAAGCTAAAAATCATTTTTCACTTGAGTACATTCGATTTTCATATTAGTGCAATCGATTGCATGCTTCAATTTTTTTCAAATCTTTTGCTACTATTTCTTAGTGCAATCAATTTGCATATTAGTGCAATTGATTGCATGCTTAAAATTTTCAAATCTTTTGCTACTGTTTCTCAGTGCAATCGATTTGCATGTTTGTGCAATAGATTTCACTCAATCAATTTTTGCTACTTACTTCACATGCAATCAATTTACACTCTTGTGCAAATCGATTGGACACTCAAAACTTTTGAAATTCTAGCCGTTGAAACTCCGTGCAATATATTTACACAAAGGGTGCAATCGATTGCATGCTGCACGATTTTGAAAAACAGCAGCTTTGCACATGCCTGTTCATAACACCATTTCATGGAAACCTTTCACTCAATCTTGGCAATTGTTCATCATTCATTTACAGAACTTTATGTTGTTTCAAAAAGGTGCTATGAACATATAAATACTCATTTCAAAATCATTTTCTACACTTCTTCCAATTATATTTTCTGAATTCTCAAAAATCAAACTCAAGCTGCTATACATTTTCATATACAAGTTTTCTGCATACTTTCACATATTATTAACCAGAAAACTTTGAGCATCATATATCTTGAGTCATTGTATACTATTATCATTGGAAGAGAAGATCAATTCATTGATTAAATCACTCAAAGTGATCATTACTACTCAAACTCACTCTAATCAAATATTGATAAATACTTACTTATTTTTCAGGATTGTTGGAAATAAGTTTAAGTGGTTTTATAAATCTTGTCTTTCCAGGATTGTTGGATACAAGTGAAGACACTTTGAGGGGATTGTTCTCATTGTTGACATAGTGAAAATCCAAGAGGATTGTTCTTGGTCCAAGAGGATTTTTCTTGATTTTGGGTAGTTCTTGTTTAAATTTGCCATAATAAGGAAATCTCTTTCATGTTGAAAGGGGACTGGAGTACTCTCAGACTGTGAGGGGAACCAGGATATATCGCTTGTGTCTCTTTATTTTTCTGCACTTTACTCTTTCATAAACTCACCGTAATCCAGAAAAATAATATCCATCATCACTAAAACCAAATTTTTTCAAAGTACCTAATTCACCCCCCCCCCTCTTAGGCGCACTTCATACTTATAAATCTCCTTTGGCTCAAGACTGCATTAGGGTTGATCAGCTCAAGACACCTCTTTAAGCACTGATGACCAAAATTAGGGTTTGAGTTTGCACAAGGATTTTTGAACTTCCAATGCCCCATATGACTTTCATGGATCATTATGGACCCCAAGATCACTCATGTCAAGTCTCAAACCTTGGATCACACTTTTGCTCAATCAATTGAGCAATTGACCTAAAAATCAGCTGTATTGGGGAAAAAGTCAACCATGGCCAATTTACAGTCAAACTTCATAGTTTTTGATCCACATCAACATTTTAAACTTATATGTATCATTTGATCAAGTTTGTACCACAACTCCTCAATAAATTTGATCAAATCTCCAAAAGGGCAAAATGGTCAAAATTAGGGTTTTGATTGGGAAAGGGCAATTTCTGATTTTTGACCTAGCAAATGATCAATTGGTTTAAGGCATGATCTCAAGATTCAAATTGCATCATTTTGACATAATGACATGGTTCAAAACATTGCAAGTCCATTGGATTGATAAATGAGTTTTGCAGTCAACTGATGTGATGCGGTGGGAGAACTGACTTGAGGTTTTGCGTTTTGTGTTCGCAAATATTTCAGTTTAGCAAGAGTCACCACCGACTTTTTATTTTATCTTAAGGAAAGGTCAAAAAGCACAGGAAATACCTTTGAGATATTTTCTTGGGTTCGGGGAGTAGATTATGAAAAGGGAAGGTGCAAGCACCCTTTTCATCCATGGTTATCCATGGGCTCTTAGTTACTTGTTTAAATCACTTGCTTTCGCTTTTCAATTGTTTGAAATGGTGCTTTGTGTGTGGTTTTGAAAGATGTTTTGAAAAGAGGCCATCGTTGTGGCAACCTTTGTAATGATTCTTGTTTGAATGTATACAAAGGTGTTTTTATCTTTTGAAAAGATTTCAATGTTTGAAAGTTTGAATTGGGAAATACTTTGAAATGTGTTTGAAAATAGCAAGGATGTTTTTGCATGTTTTGATCAAGTAACTAAGAGTTATCTACCCTATTTTACTCAAAAATCTTTCCTATATGTTTTTAACCCTTTTGACAGTGTTATTTTACCATTGCATTTGGTAAATAACCTTGTATTAGGATGTTTAACGAGACAGACGCGGGTCATCGGATAGACCATGATAGCAATTGTTTTAGGTATCTTTGGCAATTTTCCGAGGGACTTGATCATTTTTGTTTAGGCAACCAAGATAACGTCATCGAGGGACTATGATCTTTTGCATTGTTTTTGTTTTGCCAAAGTACCTAACTTGCATAACATGGCCCATTTTTTAAGGCAACAAGTGGATTGTAACCCTAGGGGTGCAAGTGTGGCTTGTGTATTAATTTTCATGCATATTTGTGTTTGATTAGGTCAAGCTACTTGTTGAATGGGGATTTTGCATACAAACCCTAATTCTCTAATCATGGCATAATTGAAAGCGTAAAGTGCGAGAATTTAAAAGTCTAAGCTATTACAACATGATTATGGGGATGTGGGTATAATCTTTGAATGGGGGTGTATTTGACAAGAAATATAAACCCTAGTTTACTATTACATCCAAAATGAATTTAAATGCATAAATAATAAATGGACAATATTTAAATAAACAAAATAAATAAATATATCAAATAATATGAATTATGCAAAAAAGGTTTTTGTTTATTTATGCATGTAAAAATATTTAATGTAAAAATAAAGAAATAAATAAAAGATTTATTTTATTTGGTTAAAGGGTAAAACCCTAATTTTCTTTAATAAAATAAATATGTTAATTATTTTATTTATATACAATAAAAATAAAATATTATATGTAGAAAAAGTAAAAAAGGTATTTATTAAGTATATTTAATAATAAAAATAACAGTGTAATATTTTATATTTTTATTCTAAAATATCTAATAAAAAAAAATATATATATATATATATATATATATATATATATATATATATATATATATATATATATATATTAATTACATTAAATATGTACAATATAAAATAAAATATGTACAAAATAAAGTATATTTAGAAAAATATTTTTAATGTGAATAAAAATAAAGAACAAAAATAAAAGTATGATTTATATATTATTTCTAAGTTTTAATAAATAAGATAAAAGTATTTAAATTGTTTTCTATGCTAGAAAAATAAAAATAAAATGCAAAATAAATGTGAAAAAATTATGAAAATATTTTTGAGCATTTTTTATTTTTGAGAATAAATAAATAAATAAAGTCATAAATGAAAATAAAAATTCAAAAATATAAAAGTACAAGAAATTGGGCCAGGGGGTGCAAAAAGGAAAAGGGGAGGTGCCAAAAGCAGCCAGGCCAAGCCCAGCCGAAAACTTCATCTTCAACCTCTGGCTTTCGAAAAACGCACGCGTGCCTTGTACAAACTACCAGATCCTGCATACGAGTTCTATTGCAAAAACACATAACATTAAACTTGTAGAGAATTTCAAGACGATTCCAACCATATAAACAACTTGTCTTAACTCTCAAACACCAGAGAGAATTTCTCTGGTCCTAAAATCTAACCTAGTTTTTTCAGCATGTTCATGGATGAAATTCTCTTAGAACACTTAATATAAATGAAAACTGAGCATATGTACAGCTTCATGGCAATGAATACTATATTTTTTATTCACAAACCTAAGGCTAAATGTTCCTAAATAGAGAGATAGGAAGTGGACAAAAACCTGTTTCAATTGACTTTGTGTAGGGAAATGTAGAGCTTTTCAACAAGGCTTGAGATATCTGGGAGCTTGCTTGGACTTCACTTGACCTTCTCCAATAGCCTGCTTGCCTTGAATGTACCTGAATAAACCTATAGAACTCAACCTACACAAGCTTAAAGTGAAAATGGCTAACACTATAAATGGAGTTACAGTTGGTGTTTGAGGTTTGGGGTAGCTTGGATGAGTTAAATGGAAGGTGTTTGAAGCAACTTGGGGTAAAATGCACGAGCCAAATAAGCTGTAGAACTCAAGTTGCAGATTCTGCCCTTTTTTTCCAAGGGAATGTGATTTCTGGATATAGGGTGTTTAGAGGCTCAAACAATCGTGTTTCTGGCTCAAAGGGGTGTGAGAAAGATGTTCAAACTGCATGCATAA
Source organism: Vicia faba (assembly GCA_948472305.1). Classification (NCBI taxonomy): domain Eukaryota; kingdom Viridiplantae; phylum Streptophyta; class Magnoliopsida; order Fabales; family Fabaceae; genus Vicia; species Vicia faba. Next base: position 1,039,124,846 of record OX451736.1, read on the forward strand.
GTTTCTCTTGGCTGGTGTTCAAGTTCTAAGGTTTTGGACAAGTTTCTTGTTTTTGAAGTAAAATGTGGAAGTCATTGAAACAGGCCTGTACAGGCTATTCTTATGCTTGCATACTTTGCCCTTGGCCCCTCCAACTTGCGGATTTGATTTTCTCTCTGAGATATGGACCAATGCTCAAGGGATTGTGGTTTGACATAAAGCACATTATGGCAAAAATGGAAATGTGCCTTTTTCTACTTAGGGCTTAATTTTGTGTACAATGTCTAAATGAACGAAACAATGGCTTAGACTGATGGATTTGCATTAAATTATTGAGTGTGAAGTGGTTTAGAGGCATGTAAACTAGTGTAAGGCATGCTGACTTGAAATTGCAACTTGTATGAACATGAATATGCCATGGATATAAAAAGTGAGTTTTTTCCAACTTCAAGCCTTCGATTATCCCTAACCACAAATGTGTTTGAGGATTTATTGGACAATTTGGAAAGCTTGCAACATGCTTTATAATCCATATTTGAAATGAAACTTGAGATTCCAAGTGGAACTATGTGAAAAATGGCCAAAAAGATAGGTCAAAATCCTGCCTGAACTAGGGCAAAATTTCACTAAGTTAAAAGTTTTAGGGACCCTTCTTCCAAAAATCATAACTTGAGATCCAAGATTATTTTGAGAAAACTTTGTGAATCAAAGTTATAGACTTTGTGGAGGACTACAACTTTCATGTTAGAAGTTCTGTTTGAATCCAATTGCATCATGGTGAAAATATGGAGCAACGTTAGGAAAAATTAAGAAAATTTCATAACTTAGAAAAATTCTTAGTTATGAAATTTTTCAACTTTAAACCCTAATTTGCAATTTTGGGTTTCTTGATGAAAAATGACCCTTGGCACTTGATTTTGACCAAAAAGTCAAAGTTTGACTTTTTAGTGTACAGTCAAATTTTGATCAGTTGACTGAAAATTTTGATCAGTTGACCAAAAAGTCAATGCATTTGGGACCTTTTGAACTTGTTGAATAGGTCAAGATGATTTCATTGATTCCTTGAGTCCATGGTTGAGTCTAATTTGCCATTGGCTAGGTCAGAAAGTCAGAAATTACCTTTGTACAGTCAAAACCCTAAAAATGACCATTTTGCCCTTTTGGTGATCTGATCAAATTTCTTGTGGAGTTGTTGTCCAAACTTGATCAAATGGTTCATATGAGTTCATAATGTTGACGTGGGTCAAAGTTCATGAGGTTTGACTGTAAATTGGCCACAGTTGACTTTTCCCCCAATATAGCTGATTTCTAGGTCAACTGTCCAATTGACTGGGCAAAAATTTGATTCAAGGCTTGAAACTTGGTATGGGCAAACTTATGGGTCCAATATGAAGTATGAAAGTAAATTTGGGCATTGAAGGTCCAAAAATCTTTGTGCAAACTCAAACCCTAATTTAGGTCATCAATGCAAGGAGATGTCTTGAACAGAGCAAACCCTAGCTTGATCTTGAGTTCAAAGAGCCTTGTGATGAGAAATGTTGATAGAATGAGAGGGAAAGTTTTGGGGTACAATAGTTGACCCTGTTCAATCTTCTTGAACCTGAAGAGTTATATTGGCAAGTTTGCCTTTCGTGACTTGAAGGTAAAAGAGGATTGGACACTAGAGTGCCCGTAAATTTGCACTCGTCAAATTGTAGCTGAGGGGATGGGCTTAAAGATGCCATTTGGAGATGGTAGAATCTTGTTGGAGATGGGCTTAAAGATGCCATCCAAAACTTGTTTGTTGAAAATCAGGAGAATGAACACCAGATTGGTATCCGTATTTGGAACAAAGGAATGGCGTCAGTGTCTTGAGAGTATCCAAGCTTTAACTGTATTTGATTCTTGAATGAATATCAGAATGACTGCCGTGTCTGGAGTGTATCTGCATTGTATCTGGATTCTGAATGGGCGACAGAGAGACATCTGTGTATGGAGCATCTCTGGGCTGGGGATAAATTCCGAATGAATGACAGAATGGCAACCGCGTCTGGTGCGTATCTGGACTGTATCTGAAGTTGAGATCAGTATGGGTAGCAGAATGACTTCCGTGTCTGGAGTGTATCTGAACTTGAAGTTGATAGTTGAATCTGAATGAGAAATAGAATGGTTTCCATGTTTGGAGCGTATCTAGTCTGTATCTGATTGCTGAATTCTAAATGAGTAATAGAATGACCTCCGTGTCTGGGGTGTATCCATACTGTATCTGAATAAGAGATCTGAATGAGTAGCAGAATGACTTCCATGTCTTGGAGTGTATCCGTACTGTATCTGAAATCTTTGAACATTTGTTAAAGGTAGCTTTTAATCTTATCCTGAAAGGGTAGAATGTTAGCTAAAACACAAAGTTATGTTGCATGCCATGTATGATGCAATAAAATGTGTTCTATAAACGTTCATGATATATGAATGTAATGTATGCGCATGTAAGCTGATTAGATGTCTTGCTGAGGAAAAATAAATCCTTGATAGCTAAAGATAATGAAATCTTTGACTGCTGCCGGGGAAAGTAAATCCTTGACTGATGCTGGGGATTCCAAAAATCTTTGATTGCTGAAGATGAGAAATCCTCTGGATTACTGCTGATGATTGAAGATCCTTGGTAACTTGTGGGGAATTGACAATCCCTTATGACTTTCCTGGGGAATGAAGAAAACTCTGATGATTTCTACTGGGGGAATTAAAACCTGGGAGGCTTCAACCGGAGAAATGAGAACAAGAAAATTTCATTCTGCTGGGAACTAACTCTGTGGGGAGAATGCTTATCCTGCCCGGGAAATCATGAGCTTGGGTTGTATGCCAATCTATTGGGGATTCCTGTTTTATGGAGAAACTCCGCTGGGGAATCGGAGAAAGTTGGATAGTATTCCACCTGGGTTTAAGATTTGAAGTTTTGGACTCCGCTGGGGAAGAAAGTTTAGAGTATTCTGGCTCCGCTGGGGATACGGAGTTTGGAAACTTAGTTCTGACGGTGATATGTATTTAATTCCGCTGAGGATTTTGAACCTTAACTCCGCTGGGGATATATACTTCAAGGTTTTAGCTCTGTTGAGGATCTGAATGACATATTGTAGGGAATTTCTTCTATAATAGCCTAAAGACTTCTTCCTATACTTCCGACCTATCAGTAATTATCCTTTCTTATTTTGTTTTATTTGTAAGCTGTGATTATATTCAAATGCATATGCTCATTTAACAAACCATTGGACATTTTCAAATAAAACATAAGTGTAAAAAGAAAGGAAAGGCAAGCAAAATTCTGCACTTTGAAGTATCTTTGTATTAACTTTTGTAAGTATTTTTGTACAAAGGAGACATACATCCTAGTAAGAGGATGTTGTCATGAGAAATTGAAAATTTTTATACAAAGAAAGAGGGCTATGTGTAACAATTCCATGGGGTTCCCATTCTGCTATAGCCTTCACCACTCTGAGTATCTTGTCCATTCGTTGCTTCGTCCGCAGATGATTGGATTGATCAAAAGATTGGAGTTTGGTCGTGAAGAGATTGTCCTTAAAGTGATCCGACGAGACATAGTCATATGCTTTAATTCCCTAACTTTTGCCTGGACCGCCCTTTCGGGTTTTCGATCCATCGGGAAACCCTTTTTTGCCCAAGTCGCCCTTTCGGGTTTTCAACTTGCCGGGTGTACAGATTTTTTTTTTATCCCTAATTTTTTCCTGAACTGCCCTTTCTGGTTTTCGATTCACCGGGATGCCCATTTTTGCCCAAGTCGCCCTTTCGGGTTTTCAACTTGTCGGGTCATTTATGCGTAGTATCTTTTGACTATGTCTATGTTCGCAGGGTGCGGCAGGTCGTCACCGTCCATGGTGGTCAGAATCATTGCCCCACCAGAAAAGATGTTCTTGATCATAAATGATCCTTCGTAAGTAGGAGTCCAGTTGCCCCTGGGATCACTTTGCGGCAAGATGATCCGCTTGATTACAAGATCTCCGACTTGATATACCTGACGCTTGACTTTCTTGTTGAAAGCCTTGATCATCCATTTTTGATACGTCTGACCATGACAAACAGCAGTAAGTCGTTTCTCATCGATCAAGTTAAGTTGATCAAGCCGGGTCTGAATCCAATCGTCTTCACTTAAACCAACATCCTTCATAATCCTCAAGTAAGGAATCTGAACTTCCATGGGTAAAACAGCCTTCATGCCATATACCAAAGAAAAGGGGGTTGCCCCAGTTGAAGTATGCACCGTAGTACGATATCCGTGCAGAGCAAACGGTAACATCTCATGCCAGTCCTTGTAGGTGACTGTCATCTTTTGAATGATCTTCTTGATATTTTTGTTCGCGGCTTCAACAACACCGTTCATCTTTGGTCGATAGGGAGATGAATTGTGATGTTGAATCTTGAACTGCTCGCACAGAGTGGTGATCACAGTGTTGTTCAAATTTGTACCATTGTTCGTGATGATCCTGTCGGGGATACCGTATCGGCAAATGAGGTTCTGCTTGATGAAGCGGGCAACCACATTCTTTGTAACGGAGGCGAAGGAAGCTGCTTCGACCCACTTGGTAAAATAATCAATAGCCACCAAGATGAAGCAATGTCCATTGAATTCCGCAGGCTTGATCTCTCCAATCATGTCGATTCCCCACATTGCGAATGGCCAAGGAGCTGTTAGAACGTTGAGAGGGACTGGAGGAATATGTACCTTGTCAGTGTAGACTTGGCATTTATGACAAGTACGGGAATATTGATGACAGTGAGCTTCCATGGTAGACCAGTAGTAGCCTGCCCTTAGAATCTTCTTAGCCATCGTATGCCCGCTTAAGTGGGTGCCAAATGTGCGGCTATGTATTTCAGTCATGATCAAGTCAACTTCAACCTTGTCCACACAACGAAGTAGAACACAATCATGGTTGCGCTTATATAAGATACCATTGCTCAGGAAGAACTTGGCAGCAAATCTCCTTAAGAACTTTTTGTCATTGACTGAAGCTCCTTCAGGGTATTCTCGAGTCTGGAGATACCTTTTGATTTCATGAAACCAGGGTTGTTCCATTACTTCTTCGGTATTAATCTCATGACAGTGCGCATGTTCGTCCATTCGCTCTATGGTGATTTAGGGAGCCTCATTCTCCCAGTTGAGTTTAAACATGGAAGACATTGTAGCCAGAGCATCTGCTAGCTGATTTTCTTCTCGCGGGAAGTGCTCAAAGGTAATCTGCTCGAAATATGGTAATAATGTCAGGACATGTTCTTTGTATGGGATAAGATTAGGATGTTTAGTGTCCCACTCTCCTTTGATTTGACTGATAACCAAAGCTGAGTCCCCAAACACAATCAAAGATTTGATTCCCAAGTCAATTACAGCCTTGAGACCAAAGATACAAGCTTCATACTCGACCATGTTGTTGGTGCAACTGAAGCAGAGTCTAACAGGGAAAGGTGTATGGAAACCTTCTGGAGAAATAAGTACCGCGCCGATACCGTTGCTAAGTGCATTTGAAGCACCATCAAAGTACAGGGTCCATCGAGATCCTTGTTCAGGTCCATCATACGGTCCGTTACCTTTAATGTTGTCCAATGTCATAATGTCTTCGTCAGGGAAGTCGAACCTCATAGATTGGTAATCTTCGACGGCTTGATGAGCTAGATGGTCAGCTAGTACACTCCCCTTTATAGATTTTTGGGTTGTGTACTGGATATCATACTCTGTCAGGATAATTTGCCATCTAGTGATTCTTCCGGATAAAGCAGGCTTCTCGAAGATGTACTTAATCATATCCATTTTGGAAATCAACAAAGTGGTGTGTGTCAACATATACTGCCTTAGCCGGCGAGACCCCCATACCAAAGTGCAACAAGTTTTCTCGAGCAGTGAGTAGCGAGTCTCACAGTCGGTAAACTTTTTGCTAAGGTAATAAATGGCATGTTCTTTTCGGCCAGACTCGTCATGTTGGCCCAGTACGCACCCCATTGAATTATCCAAAACAGTCAGATACATGATTAAAGGCCTTCCTTCGACGGGTGGCATCAAGATAGGGGGTTCCAACAAATACTCCTTGATCTTATCAAAAGCAACTTGACAATCATTATTTCATTCAACCACCTGACCTTTCTTCAACAGCTTGAAGATTGGCTCACAGGTAGATGTTAGGTGAGAGATGAACCTTGCAATATAGTTTAAGCATCCCAAGAAACCTCTAACCTCCTTCTCAGTGCAGGGGGCAGGCATTTCTTATATAGCTTTGACTTTGGCAGGATCAACCTCGATGCCTTTGTTACTGACGATGAATCCCAAAAGTTTACCGGACCTAACTCCGAAAGTGCACTTGCTAGGGTTCAGTCTGAGCTTATATTCCTTCAACCTGACAAACAGCTTTTGCAGATGGTCAAGGTGTTCTTCTTCTGTCTATGAACGGGCTATCATGTCGTCTACATAGACTTCAATCTCATGATGTATCATGTCATGAAACAAAGCTACCATGGCTCGCTGATAGGTTACCCCGACATTCTTCAGTCCGAATGGCATCACTTTATAGAAGAAGGTACCCCACTGCGTAACAAAAGTGGTCTTCTCCATGTCTTCGGGGGCCATTTTGATCTGGTTGTATCCCGAGAATCCATCCATGAAGGAAAATATCTTGTGTTGAGTTGTGTTGTCAACCAAGATGTCAATGTGTGGTAGAGGAAAATCATCTTTAGGGCTAGCCCTATTTAAATCTCTGTAGTCCACACACATTCTGATTTCACCGTCCTTCTTAGGCACGGGCACAATGTTAGGAACCCATTGTGGATAGGAAGTAACATCCAGAAAGCCAGCATTGAACTGTTTCATCACATCAGCTTTGATATTTTCGGACATGTCGGCCTCATTCGGCGGACTTTTTGTTTGATTGGTGGACAGTCTTCTCTTGTAGGGAGACGGTGAACCACAATATCTGTATCCAATCCCGGCATATCTTCATAGGACCAGGCGAAGATCTCAACAAACTCATTCAACAGTTGAACTAAGCGCTCTTTGACACTTGGCTGCAGGTTAGCACCCACTTTAACCTCTTTTCTGTCTTCGTCAGTACCCAGATTGATAGTCTTTAACAACTCTTCATGGGGAAGAATAGCCCTTTCTTCTTGTTGCAAAAGTCTGGCTAACTCTCCAGGCACTTCACAGTCTTCACCACCTTCGTACTCAGCATGATTGACCAAATATTCAGAGTCACCGAAGGCCAAAGCAGAATAGTCACCCATGGAATCCGGAGTGGATGGGTACCTGCATTTTGTGAGTGTGGGTGTGTGTAAGGGATAGCCATCCTTAAACAAAATAAAATGTAAAAGGAAAGAAAATGAACACAACAGTTTATAGATGAAAACGTCCATGATTCATTAAAAATGGCATATGAAAATGAAGAATCAAAACCCTTACAAATGGACCTATATGCCTCGGGTAAGGCATAAGGCGAAAAGAGTGTGCGAATTTTTTAATTATTACAGACTAAACAGGAAATGTTCAAAGATAAATTACTGATTGATGAAAGTAATGGGAACGAAGTCTTTCGCCTCCCAGTTGCTTAATCCTCCTTCAATGGTTGGAAAGATCCAATCTTCAAAGTTTCCTTATTCATCATCATCTTCTAAGGCATGAACTCCATGGTGAGTGATTTTTAAGGGTGGTCCTCCAGCCCGGGAGCGACGCACAACTTTCTGGCCAGCGGCAGTGAAACCCAATCCGAACTTGTCTGTCTTGTGAGAAAAATATGGTAGTTGACCCCACACCGTACTCCCTCCTTCCTTGACTACAGCCTCGCGTCTTTAAGGGATGACATCCGAGACACAAGCTTGGAAATGATAGGCACATCAGTCATTGTCTTTGCTACTGCGACCTCAGGAGAAACCTCTTCAAAGTGTTGGAAAGATGTTTCTATGAATTCGCCATCTAACTCCACATAGCGTAAAGAGTTAAGGTGACTTATCATATACTCCTCCTCACCATGAACTGTTATGATCTTACCCTGGACTGGATACTTTAGCATTTGGTGTAGAGAAGAAGTGACTGCCCCAACGTTGTGGATCCATGGCCTCCCCAACAAGCATGAATATGAAGAACGGATGTCCATCACATAAAAAGTAGAGTTGAAAATTTCTGTACCCACTTTGATTGGAATATCCACTTCTCCGTGAACCATCCGCTTAGAACCGTCGAAGGCTCTAACAATGATATTACTGGGCTTTAGGGTCAAACCTTCACAGTCCAATCTGTCCAGCACCTTCTTTGGTAGAACATTTAAGGATGAACCGGTATCAACCAGAACATGAGCAAGTGTGGTCCCTCTACACTCTACCGAGACATGCAGTGCATCATTATGCTTTCTTCCCTTAGGGGTCAAATCAGCATCAGAAAACCAAGACCATTGTCGGCTGTAAGGCTAGCCACGCACTCTTGAAACTGATCTGCAGAAGTTTCTTGAGGCACGTGTGCCGTCTTTAAAAATTTGATCAAGGCCTTGGTGTGAGCCTCGGAGCAGAGTAAGAGAGCCAGCATGGAGATCTTTGAAGGGGTTTTTCCTATCTGCTCTACGACATCATAATCGCTCTTCTTAATTATCTTTAAGATTTCTTCTATCTATTTTTGGGTGGTCTCGGGGATAACCAAAGTCTGAGCCTTCGTCCTGACAGGCGCTTCTTGGATCCCCTTACCTTTATCGGTAGTAACAACAGAGGGTCTAGCTTCGGGAGCATCAATTTCTTCAATTACCGGACTTTGCACAGATGGCTTGACAGGCACAAAAGCTCTTGAGGGTCCGAAGACTGCCCGTGGAGGAGCAATCTCCGGAGAGAAGATCCTTCCGCTACGAGTTATCTTGCTTGTCCCTGCAATATTCCCTATATCAGGGGTTTCTTCACCGTAATTCTCTTCAACTGATTCGATCTGCTTGACACCATGGTAGAAGATCTCTCCTCCGTAATTCCATGGTATGTCTTGTTAGATTTATACGAGATAGGCCCCGACATGGTAATTTTCAGCGGTACAAACTTAGGATCAGGCGTAATCTTAACAGGCCTTTTGCAGGTCTTGGAAAGATTGTCGGAGATGGTGATTATAACAATGTCATTGATTGAAGTAACAAGGGTAACAGGAGTAACATGAGTGATAATAGCAACATGAGTTTTCTGAAAGAGGATCTCTTGGGTATCCATCAGGCGTTGGATGCCTGATTTCAACAGTGGGCAGTCAGTTTGCATGGTTGAACAGAAGTAACAATCTTTTTTACAGCCTGGGAAAATCCCGGCTTTCAACATATTCACTTTAATCATTCGTAACGGAGTTATTAATTCATCAACAGCGGTAACATGAAGATCTTCCACAAGGGCATGGACGTTATGACCATGTTTCGGCATAGGAGCGGATATCACATTAGGTTTTTCAGGAGCATCAAACTCTACTTCCTTGGCATCTATCAAATCTTGGATCTTGTTTTTAAGAGCCCAACAGTTATTGGTATCATGCCCTACGATGTCCGAGTGGTATGCACATTTTGCATTGGAATGATAGTAAGGAGAGGAGGTATTTGGGTTTTTCGGCGCTTCTTTCAAGTTGGTAAGGTTCAGCTTTAACAGATGAGGGAGGACTTAAGCAGGTGTCATATTGATTCGAGTGAATTGTCGTTGTGGCCTTTCTGCCCTTTGCTGATTAGCTCTTGGTTGATTGCTGCGAGGTTGATCGGCTGAGGAGTTTTGGATCATCACAGCCCCCACCACGGGTCGGCGTTCCATTCTCCCTTGATTTATCTGGGCATGAATAGCAGAAACTTCCTTCTTGGCTGGGAAGGTCTTCTTAATAGCATTGGAAGCGGAGGCATCCTTCTGAATTTTACCACTCTTAATGCCAACTTTGACTCTTTCACCGGTCAGAATTAATTCGGTGAATCTTGCAGATGAGCTCCCGATCAAGTGATTGAAGAATGGACCTGACAGAGTCCCTAGAAACATGTCAACCAGCTCTCTATCCGACAATGGTGGCTGCACCCTTCCAGCTAAATCCCGCCACTTCTGGGCATACTCCTTAAATCCCTCATTAGAGACCATACCCATACTCTGTAGTTGAGTACGAGTAGGCGCTAAATCTGCATTGTATTGGTATTGTCGGTAGAAAGCAGCATCCAAATCTTCCCAATTATGAACATCTGATCTCTCAAGTTGATAGAACCAGTCCAATTACGTACCCGACAAACTATCTTGAAAAAAGTGGACCCATAGATCCTTATCAGAAGAGTGAGGTTGGATCTTTCTGACGTAGGATCTCGGATGCATCTTTGGACAGGACAAACCGTCGTATTTAGAAAATGTAGGTACTTTGAACTTGGGAGGAATGACGATCCCAACAACCAACCCTAGTTCTTCAAAATCTAAACCAGGTACCTTTTGCAACTCCATGGCTGCCAATCGATCCTCAAGATTTTTATACTTATCATCCGCCAGAGGGTATTGCTGTTCGGAGTAATCTTCATCCTCTTCCTCTTCTTCTTCTTCAGCTTCAGATTCGGAGGGCATTGCAACTCCTTTTCCCTTACCAACCCCTTCGTCAGACGTTGAGAGGAATTCCAGAACTCTCCTAGTCTGATGCTCAAATCTCCTTCCCATAGTGGCTACCCCAACTCTTTTCTTCTTCTTCCTTTCTGGTTCCTTCTCTTTCTCTAACAGTGCTTTAAGATCCTCTTGACCCTTTGCTAAGGTCATGAGGAGTTGTTGGAATTGCGAATTCTGTGCCTACAGATCTTTAACCGTCTGCTCTATATCCATCTTGCTGAAATAAACAGCAGAAAGATAAGGAAACCTGGTGTGAAGACCTGTTTATGCATATGATGAATGATATGTTATTCATGTAATGCATTCAAGGATTCAGAAATTCAAATTTGTTGCAAACAAAAAGAACACACGTCATATTAATAAGAAGAAATTTGTTAGTACATAAATGCCCCATGAGCAAAATATTACAAAGCTTCTTAATGTAAAAAAACATTGCGCATCCTCTTTGGTGCGATGTAAGTGTTGAGAGTTTCCTCTTTGTGAAGCCGGCGGGTAAGTTCCAAAACCTTCTTCTCGCTGGCATAGAAGTTGGCTTCAAAAGTATTCCGCTCTTCCTTGAGTTGTATCCAACTCTTTTGCAATTCTTCCAATGATGTTGGCATGTCTGGATGTAGGAGGGTGTATGGAACCTCTCCTTCCATAACAGGCTCTTTGATCACGGGGAGAATGTGAGGGTAAGGCATCATAAGACTCTGGGCGCGGGTTCGTACCCACTTGAGATAAGGCTCAAGGGGGATGGAATTCTTGTGCCCCAGTGTGTTACTATCCACTTTGTTGGGAATCCTCCAAGCTCTGATAAACCTTTGTCGAAGTCCTCGAGTGTCATTGTCAAAGTCAAAAACCAAGTCAGGAATCAACATATCATGAGGGCCATCCCTTCGGGCATACCCAAATTGTCTCAGAGCTAAACAGGGGTTGTAAGTAATGCCTCCCCTAATACCAAGTAGTGGGACATTAGGGAATTACCCACAATGATCAATGATGATGACATTTTCTCTGGACCGAGAACACCAATGAACATCAGAATGTGTGAGGGTCATCAACCGTTGTGACCACCTTAAACCCTGCTCATTCTTCAAAACTGTTTGGGGAAGGTGATAAATAAACCACCTTTCTAGGAGAGGAGTACAACACATGAGAACACCTTTTTTCCTCATTTTTCGTGTGTGAAATGAGTGTAGGATGTCCCCAAGCAATGTAGGTACAGGATTCCGAGATATGAAAATCTTGACAGCATTCACATCTATAAGCTGATCAGGGTTTGGGAACAAGACCAACCCATAGATAAGTAGTGCTACAATCTCCTCAAAGACTTGTAGATCTAGAGAATTCTAGCAGTCTTGTGCCTTCTCAAACAGAAACTTTGCCAAGAAACCCTTGACACCACTTCTGGTTTCCCAATGACCTTTGATATCAGATGGTTGCAAGTGTAAGGCTTGAGCAACATCTTCAGGCTTTGGTTCTCTTTCCGTACCGTTGTAGGGTAGTTGATGAAGAATAGGAATCCTCAGGAGTTGAGAAAATTCCTCCAAAGTAGGTACTAGTTGGTAATCAGGGAATGTGAAACAGTGGTGTAGGGGGTCAAAGAACTGGAAGAGGACTTTCACCATGTCTTCTTCAATGTTAGAGTTGACTAAGTTGAGGAGTCTACCATGTATTTCACTGAAGAGAGAATTCTCTGGAATCCTGGAAGTAAGCTCCTTGAGTTGAGGAGGGATTCTCACAAGGTTGACTTGAATTGTTTTCCTGCGAAGAGATTCCATGACCTACAAAACAAGAACAAAGATGAAGATCCAAACCCTTGAAATGGTTAGTGGATACATATGATGCTTTATGATGTTCATGATGTATGCACAAACATATGTACAAACAAGTCACACAAGATCCTAGTTTCAGGCTTGCATGGGGTTTCATAGGTAAGTACCCTCTTGAAGTTAGTTGGCTCAACCTGTCCTATAAATAGTAACCGGGTTCTAAGAAGCTCAATATCACTAGATTATTTTCTGTGTTCATTGTTTCAGTTTAGCCACTTAACTGGAGACTGAAATATTCCAAGAAAACAACCCTCAATGAGTGTAGTATCGAGTATCTACCAACTTCGGACTGCACCAAAGCCGGTCATCTCACTACCCCTAATAAAGGCCAAGATGGTCAAGTAAGGTTCTAAGAGTTCATTAGTGCTTTATGACATCACTCAGCGGCCCCGTATTCTCTTTGATTGAGTCAAAGGCTACCGGTACTCAAAAATATGTCGCACTAATATAGCTATTGCTTTAACCATGTCCGTATACCCCGCACAGTTTCCAAAACATATTGCTATTTACCTATGAATGTTTCCCAAAAATCTGGGTGGAGGATTCAAAACCCAAACAAGAGAACCAAATGTAAAGCAAACAAAGCAAACAAGATAAGCATGTAAAGGTGATCGAAACCCTAAGGTTACTCCACTTTTAAAGTAATCCCCAGCAGAGTCACCAGTTCTGTGATAAGGTGGGAGAACTTACTTGAGGTTTTGCGTTTTGTGTTCGCAAATGTTTCGGTTTAGCAAGAGTCGCCACCAACTTTTTATTTTATCCTAAGGAAAGGTCAAAAAGCATAGGAAAGACCTTTGAGATGTTTTCTTGGGTTCTGGGAGTAGATTATGAAAAGGGAAGGTGCAAGCACCCTTTTCATCCATGGTTATCCATGGGCTCTTAGTTACTTGTTTAGATCACTTGCTTTTTCTTTTCAATTGTTTGAAATGGTGCTTTGTGTGTGGTTTTGAAAGATGTTTTTAAAAGAGGCCATCGTTGTGGCAACCTTTGTAATGATTCTTGTTTGAATGTATACAAAGATGTTTTTATTTTTTGAAAAGATTTCAATGTTTGAAAGTTTGAATTGGGAAATGTTTTGAAATGTGTTTGAAAATAGCAAGGATGTTTTTGCAAGTTTTGATCAAGTAACTAAGAGTTATCTACCCTATTTTACTCAAAGATCTTTCCTATATGTTTTTAACCCTTTTGACAGTGTTATTTTACCATTGCATTTGGTAAATAACCTTGTATTAGGATGTTTAACGGGACAGACGCGAGTCATCGTATAGACCATGATAGCAATTGTGTTAGGTATATTTGGTAATTTTCCGAGGGACTTGATCATTTTTGTTTAGGCAACCAAGATAGCGTCATCGAGGGACTATGATCTTTTGCATTATTTTTGTTTTGCCAAAGTACCTAACATGCATAACATGGCCCATTTTTTAAGGCAACAAGTGGATTGTAACCCTAGGGGTGCAAGTGTGGATTGTGTATTAATTTTCATGCATATTTGTATTTGATTAGGTCAAGCTACTTGTTGATTGGGATTTTTGCATACAAACCCTAATTCTCTAATCATGGCATAATTGAAAGCGTAAAGTGCGAGAATTTAAAAGTCTAAGCTATTACAACATGATTATGGGGATGGGGGTATAATATTTGAATGGGGGTGTATTTGACAAGAAATATAAACCCTAGTTTACTATTACATCCAAATTGAATTTAAATGCATAAATAATAAATGGACAATATTTAAATAAACGAAATAAATAAATATATCAAATAATATGAATTATGCAAAAAAAGGTTTTTGTTTATTTATGCATGTAAAAATATTTAATGTAAAAATAAAGAAATAAATAAAAGATTTATTTTATTTGGTTAAAGGGTAAAACCCTAATTTTCTTTAAGAAAATAAATATGTTAATTATTTTATTTATATACAATAAAAATAAAATATTATATGTAAAAAAAGTAAAAAATGTATTTATTAAGTATATTTAATAATAAAAATAACAGTGTAATATTTTATATTTTTATTCTAAAATATCTAATAAAATAAAAGTATATATATATATATATATATATATATATATATATATATATATATATATATATATATATATATATATATATATATATATATATATATATATATATATATATATATATATATATATATATATATATATATATATATATATATATATATATATATATATATATATATATATATATATATATATATATATATATATATATATATATATATATATATATATATATATATATATATATATATATATATATATATATATATATATATATATATATATATATATATATATATATATATATATATATACATATATACTTTTACATATATATATAATTACATTAAATATGTACAATATAAAATAAAATATGTACAAAATAAAGTATATTTAGAAAAATATTTTTAATGTGAATAAAAATAAAGAACAAAAATAAAAGTATGATTTATATATTATTTCTAAGTTTTAATAAATAAGATAAAAGTATTTAAATTGTTTTCTATGCTAGAAAAATAAAAATAAAATGCAAAATAAATGTGAAAAAATTATGAAAATATTTTTGAGCATTTTTTATATTTGAGAATAAATAAGTAAAGTCAGAAATGAAAATAAAAATTCAAAAATATAAAAGTACAAGAAATTGGGCCAGGGGGTGCAAAAAGGAAAAGGGGGGTGCCAAAAGCAGCCAGGCCAAGCCCAGCCTAAAACTTCATCTTCAACCTCTGGATTTTGAAAAACGCGCGCGTGCCCTGTACAAACTACCAGATCCAGTATACGAGCTCTATTGCAAAAACACATAACATCAAACTTGTAGAGAATTTCAAGACGATTCCAACCATATAAACAACTTGTCTTAACTCTCAAAGACCAGAGAGAATTACTTTGGCCCTAAAATCTAACCTAGTTTTTTCAGCATGTTCATGGATGAAATTCTCTTAGAACACTTAATATAAATGAAAACTGAGCATATGTACAGCTTCATGGCAATGAATACTACATTTTTTATTCACAAACTTAAGGCTAAATGTTCCTAAATAGAGAGATAGGAAGTGGACAAAAACCTGTTTCAGTTGACTTCGTTTAGGGCAATGTAGAGCTTTTCAACAAGGCTTGAGATATCTAGGAGCTTGCTTGGACTTCACTTGACCTTCTCCAATAGCCTGCTTGCCTTGAATGTACCTGAATCAACCTATAGAACTCAACCTGCACAAGCTTAAAATGAAAATGGCAAACACTGTAAATGGAGTTACAATTGGTGTTTGAGGTTTGGGGTAGCTTGGATGAGTTGAATGGAAGGTGTTTGAAGCAACTTGGGGTAAAACGCACGAGCCAAATGAGCTGTAGAACTCAAGTTGCAGATTCTGCCATTTTTTGCCAAGGGAATGTGATTTCTGGCTATAGGGTGTTTAGAGGCTCAAACAATCGTGTTTTTGGCTCAAAGGGGTGTGAGAAAGATGTTCAAACTGCTTGCATAAGTTTCTCTTGGCTGGTGTTCAAGTTATAAGGTTTTGGACAAGTTTCTTGTTTTTGAAGTAAAATGTGGAAGTCATTGAAACATGCATGTACAGACTATCCTTATGCTTTCATACTTTTCCCTTGGCCCCTCCAACTTGTGGATTTGATTTGCTCTCTGAGATATGGACCAATGCTCAAGGGATTGTGGTTTGACATAAAGCACATTATGGCAAAAATGGAAATGTGCCTTTTTCTACTTAGGGCTTAATTTTGTGTACAATGTCCAAATGAACGAAACAATGGCTTAGATTGATGGATTTGCATTAAATTATTGAGTGTGAAGTGGTTTAGAGACCTGTAAACTAGTGTAAGGCATGCTGACTTGAAATTGCAACTTGTATGAACATGAATATGCCATGGATAAAAAGTGAGTTTTTGCCAACTTCAAGCCTTCGATTCTCCCTAACCACAAATGTGTTTGAGGAGTTATTGGATAATTTGGAAAGCTTACAACATGCTCTATAATCCATATTTGAAATGAAACTTGAGATTCCAAGTGGAACTATGTGAAAAATGGCCAAGAAGATAGGTCAAAATCCTGCCTAAACTAGGGCAAAATTTCACTAAGTTAAAAGTTTTAGGGACCCTTCTTCCAAAAATCATAACTTGAGATCAAAGATTATTTTGAGAAAACTTTGTGGATTAAAGTTATAGACTTTGTGGAGGACTACAACTTTCATGTTGGAAGTTTTGTTTGAATCCAATTGCATCATGGTGAAAATATGGGGAAACGTTAGGAAAAATTAAGAAAATTTCATAACTTAGAAAAATTCTAAGTTATGAAAATTTTCAAATTTAAACCCTAATTTGCAATTTTGGGTTTCTTGATGAACAAGTTTAATATTTTGACATATCTTGATGAAAAATGACCCTTGGCACTTGATTTTGACCAAAAAGTCAAAGTTTGACTTTTTAGTGTACAGTCAAATTTTGATCAGTTGACTGAAAAATTCATCTGTCAATCCAATGCATTTGGGACCTTTTGAACTTGTTGAATAGGTCAAGATGATGTAATTGAGTCCTTGAGTCCATGGTTGAGTATAATTTGCCATTGTCTAGGTCAGAAAGTCAGAAATTGCCTTTGTACAGTCAAAACCCTAAAAATGACCATTTTGCCCTTTTGGTGATCTGATCAAATTTCATGTGGAGTTGCGGTCCAAACTTGATCAAATGGTTCATATGAGTTCATAATATTGATGTGGGTCAAAATTCATGAGGTTTGACTGTAAATTGGCCACAGTTGACTTTTTCCCCAATACAGTTGATTTCTAGGTCAACTGTCCAATTGACTGGGCAAAAATTTGATTCAAGGCTTGAAACTTGGTATGGGCAAACTTATGGGTCCAATATGAAGTATGAAAGTCAATTTGGGAATTGAAGGTCCAAAAATCCTTGTGCAAACTCAAACCCTAATTTAGGTCATCAGTGCAAGGAGATGTCTTGAGCAGAGCAAACCCTAGCTTGATCTTGAGTTCAAAGAGCCTTGTGATGAGAAATGTTGATAGAATGAGAGGGAAAATTTTGGGGTACAACAACTGATCAAAAGTCAACTGTATATTGAAAAATCAAACTTTGAATTTTTGGTCAAATTCAAATGCCAAAGATCACAATTCATCAAAACATGTCAAAATATGAAACTTATTCATCAAGAAATCAAAAATACAAAAATTCATGTTGAAATTTCTAATTTTTTTATAACTTTGAGCAAAATTTTCATCATGATGCAAAGTGATTTAAGAGGAACTTCAAACATGAAAGTTGTAGATCTCCATGAAATCTACAACTTTGTTTCACACAAATTCTTCCAAAAGTGCTTGGATCTCAAGTTATAATTTTAAGAACATGTGGTCATGAAACAAAAAACACTTAGTGAAATTTTGCCCTAATTTGGTCAGGATTTTAACCCAACTTCATGGAACTTTTTCATATAGTTCCAAGGTGAATATTAAAAAGCAATTCAAATATGGGTTGTAGAGCACATTGTAAGCTTTCCGAAATGTCCAAGAACTCCTTGACATCATTCTTGAGTAGGGAGAATCGAAGAGATGAAGTTAGGGTTTTGTCACTTAATTTAAAAGGCATTTTGTGATAAACAAAATTCAAAATTCAAACTATGCTGCATAAACTCTACTTTGCAGACCTCAAAATTGTTAGGCACTCCATAATTAATGGTTTACACACCTGTTAGATGTCTTACTTCAAGCATTCAATGCATGGACACACTTTATATCCATTTTTGGAAGAAAGGTTACATTGCCATTTTGATAAAGTACTTTTTACACAAAACTTGTTCTTGAGCCTTGCACATATTCTCTTCTGATCACACAAGTCTTATAACTCATGATAAATGGTTTAGACACTTACAATCATTCAACCCATGCTTGTACCTCATATTGAAACTTGGTTTCCCTCTTTTCTTCAAAATCAAGTAACCTAGCCAAAAGCTAAGAACTTGTACTTCTGACTTGAGAATGCATTCCAATCCTTTTGCTTACAGATACACAAACTATTTGCATCAAATACACGAATTCTCATGCCCTGAAAACAACTAGAACTCAGAATCACATTCCATACCTCCATTTTCACATAAACTGACTAAAAACTTGAAACTCATAACTCCCTCGTGCGTTTTCAAGCCTTTTGGTTTCTAAAGCTTCTAAACATCATTTAGAATTGATCCCACACCCTACTACACAACTGTAACACCATTTACCATAACCTCCATTTTCAAAAACAGAGCTTTGCACTTGGACTTCTCCAGAACTCCCCAGGCCCTTTCAGCTCAAGCTAAGCATTCCATTAGCTTCCTGGGAACTTGAGGAAGCTAACCCAATCATTGGAACACCTTGAAAGTTGCTCAAACTTCAAACCCGATACCCTCTTGCAAGGTAAGTTTTCTAACTTTGGAACTTCTCATACAGGCATCATCAATGATTTATTTGTGTATAAAACATGTAGACATCATTGCCCTAAAGCTAACCATGTCCATAGTTTCCATTGATTTTGCTTGAGCTTAGAGAATTTTAAGGTTGAAGTTTCTGAGATTTTTAGGGTTTAAATTAGGGCCAATAAAATTCATGCTTATCTTTGATCTATAGTTTTAATGCTTTACATTTTTGAAACCGTGAGGAAATTTGCTACAAGTTTCATGTTTACAGTTTTCATTTTTGATGAGAAATGAGCAAGTTACAGTTGGTCTGGCTGGAGGTTGAAGATGAAGTAATCAAGGCGCGTTTTGTATCATATATTTATTGTTTTGCTTATGTTAACGGATGTATAGCCACTCCAGTGGTAGAAGCGCGCGCATGTAACCTTTGGGACCTAGGTTTGAGCCCCAGTGGTACCCTTTTGTGTTTTTTTACATGTTTTGCATTTTCTGACTTTTTTTTGCAGGGCACTAGGCCTCTTTGGGCTTGTTTTATTTTTTAGTTTTTGCTAACTAACCCCCATGTTTCATATTTGCGCCCCTGGCCCAGTTTATTTTATTTTCTTATTTTTATTTCATTTATTTTCTTAAATATTTTTCCTAATACTAAAAAATCATAAAAAATACAAAAATATTAGATTTATATTTTAACTTAGTTTATTTATTTTTCTCACACAAAAATTATTTTATTAATCATACTTTATTTATTTTTAATTATCATCTTGTAAATTTAATTAAAACTAGGTTATTAGTTATTTTCTTTTACACCAATTAAAATATATTATTTTAATATTAAAAAGACCAAAAATATTTTATAACACTATAATTATTTTTAAGACAAAAAAACCAAAAATACTTTTCTTATAAAACCTAATTTCTTTTTAAGTAATAGATTTAGGGTTTTGTTTAAAAATATTTTCTTAGTAAATTTAGGGTTTACTTTTTATTATGTTAATTAATTATTTCCCATTAATTAATTAGGTTAAAACAATTTCCCTTTTATTTCCTAAAAAATCAAACAAATATCCATTTACTTTACATTTCACATTTTTGTACATTTATTCATTTTGTACATTATATTCATTTAATTTCTTGTAAATTTGTACCAATTCAATATGGTTGTAATAGAATAATTAGGTTTAAATTCTTGCAATCCCCATTTATAATTTGTACACCCCCTCCCACAAATATTGTAATAGCGTAGTAACTTTAAATTCCGCAATTTATCGCTTTATATATAGCATGCTAGTAATTAGGGTTTGTATGGAAAGACTAAAACCAATATTTAGAAAACCCTAATCCAAGACAAAATCAAGCATGAAAATAATACACTTTCAGACATGCACCCCTAGGGTTAACTCCACTTGTTGCCTTATGAAAAATGGCCATATTACACATGTGAGGTATCTTAGTAAAAACAAGCAAAATATAAGATCATAGTCCCTCGATGACGCTATCTAAGTTGCCTTTCAAATGATCTTAGTCCCCAAAAAATAATGCCAAGATACCGTGCAAAATTTCTAATCATGGTTATACGACAACCCACGCCCGTCCCATTTACATCCAAAGATAGGGTTACTTACCAAATCAATAGTAAGATAACAATGTCAAAGGAAAAGAAAATAAACAAGAAATTCTTTTTGAGTAGGTAGAATACTCCTAATTACTTGCTCAATTTCAAACAAAACATCCTTGCTATTTTCAAAACAAACACCTATATTTTCAAAACATCTTACAAACTTGAAAACATTTTCAAAAGATCAAACATCTTTGTATACATTCTTACGAACGAGAATCATTACAAAGATTTCCTAAACAATGACCTCTTTACAAAATACATTCAAAAAAACACACAAAGAATAATTTCAAACAAAAAGCAAGTGATCTAGCAAGTAACTAAGAGCCCATGAAAAACCATGGATGAAAAGGGTGCTAATACCTTCCCTTTTTATAATCTACCCCCTGAACTCAAGAAATAATCTCAAAGGTCTTTCTTGTGCTTTTTCACCTTTCCTTTTGGATAAAATAAAAGTCGGTGGCGACTCTTGCTAACCACAACATTTGCGATCAAACGCAAAACTCTCAAGTCAGTTCTCCTACCGTATCACAGACATACTTTGTAGTTGCACGCGGGTTGGTGCTAAATCTAAATTATATTGATACTATCTATAGAAAGTTGTAGCCATATCTTCCCATGTATGGATATTGGCACCTTCGAGTTGATAGTACCATTCCAATTGTGTTCCAAACAGACTCTCTTGAAAGAAATGCAACCATAATTTCTTGTCAGCAGTGTGTGGTTGAATTTTCCGAACATATGATCTCAAATGCAGCTTCAGGCAAGAAACACCATCGTACTTAGTAAAGGTAGAAGTTTTGAACTTAGGAGGAATGATGACTCTTGAGACTAAACCCAATTCTTCAAAGTTTAAGCCAAGCACCTTCTGGATCTCCGTGGCTTTCAAACGCTTTTCTATCAGCTTATACTTCTCCACAACAGGGGGATATTGTTCATCCAAATATTCCTCTTCCTCTTTGTCAGAATATTTGTCAGAATTATGATTACTTTTTTCAGTTTTAACACTCTTACCATCTTTATCCCGATATTCGTCTTCGTCCAATGGGATATCAAGATCTTGAGCTTGCTTGACTGGACCTCTGGAATTTCTCCCCCATGTTAAGGATGTTGATTGGTTTCTTTGTCTTCTTCTTATTGTTTATTAGCGCCTTCAATTCTTCTTGCCCCTCTGCTAAATTTATGAACATTTCTTGGAACAGAGCATTCTGAGCTTGGAGTTTTTTCACTGTCTGTTCAAGAGCCATTTTTGCTGAAATAAACAGCAAGAAGATGAGAAACCTGTCTTGGAAACCTGTTATACAATGATATGTATGGCATGTAGATGCATATGCAATGTTTTCAAGGACCTCGTGGGATTTAAGTTTTCTAATCAAAAGGGAACCAAAACAAATATTCTTATTAGTAAGTTATAATTATAATTGCCTCTTAGGATTATAATGAAAAAAAGGGTTACAAGGAAACAAATTATGAATCAAATCTCCCATGGACGCTTCCTCTTTGTGTTGACATATGCATTAAGGCTCTGATCTCCATGAAGTCGTTTTGTCAGCTCCAACACTTTCTTCTCACTAGCATAGAAATGAGTCTCAAAAGTGACCCTTTCTTCTTTCAGTTGAATCCAAGACTTCTGTAGCTCTTCAAGGTCAGTAGGCATATCTAGATGAAAAATGGTATGCGGAATATCTCTTTCAACAACAGGTTCCACAATTACTGGTATGATAGCAGGATATGACATTATAAGATTTTGAGCACGAGATTGCACCCATCTGAGGAAGGGTTCCAAAGGGATGGAGTTTTTCTTCCCCAAAGTCTTGCTATCAATCTTATTCATCATTCCCCAAGAACGTATGAACTTTTGATGGTAACCTTGAGGATCATTCTCGTAATCGAATATAATACCCTGGATAAGCATATCATGAGGGCCGTATCTTTGAGCATAACCAAATTGACGTAGAGGTAGAGAATGGTTGTAAGTAACACCTCCCCTTATGCCAAGGAGTGGCACATTATGGAATTCCCCACAATAGTCTATAATAGTGATGTCCTCCTGGGATCGGGAACACCAATAGATATCTAAATGAGAGAGTGACATCATCCTTCTAGACCACCTTAAACCTTGTTCATTCTTCATCATTGATCGGGGAAGGTGCAAAATAAACCACCTGGATAGTAAAGGTATGAAAAACATGAGAGTCCATTGCTTCCTCATAGTATGAGTGTAAAGAGAGTGCAAAATATCTCCAAGCAAAGTAGGCACAGGGTTATGAGTAAGAAATATTTTGATGGCATTCACATTTATGAGTTGGCTTGGATTAGGGAATAGTACCAAGTCATAGATCAACAGAGCCAAGATCTCCTCAAAAGCATGAAAAATCATAGCATCTAGAAACAACTGATCCTTATCTATTAGAAATTTAGCAAGAAGACCTTTAACTCCACTTCTTGTTTCCGAATTAGACACAATGTCTGACCGCTTCAGATGTAAGGTTGTTGCAATAACTTCAGGTTTTGAAACTTTCTCTAAACCAGTGAAGGGTGTCTAATCAAGAATAGGTACTCCAAGTAGCTTAGAGAAATCTTCCATTGTGGGTACCAACTGGTAATCTAGGAAGGTAAAACATTGATGCTTAGGATCAAAAAAGGGGAATAGAACACTCATCATGTCTTCTTCAAAACCTGAGGTGACCAAACTGAGTAGATAACCATGCCTCTTGGTGAATTAAGAGTTTTCGGGAACCTTTAAGACTAACTCCTTAAGCTTGGAAGGTATCTTC
This sequence comes from Vicia faba, assembly GCA_948472305.1. Taxonomy (NCBI): domain Eukaryota; kingdom Viridiplantae; phylum Streptophyta; class Magnoliopsida; order Fabales; family Fabaceae; genus Vicia; species Vicia faba. Next base: position 1,039,148,059 of record OX451736.1, read on the forward strand.
ACAAAGTTGATCCGGATAGTATTTCTACGAACGAAGGCCATAACCTGCAATAAGGAACAAAGATAAATCCCTAAGTCCTTGAAATGGTTAGTAAAAATGTTATGTTATGATGATATGATGTTATGTTCGTGTTAAATAAGTAGCAAACACAAATAAGTCACACAAGAGCCTTAGGTTTAAAGGCTTGCATAAATTCCATAGGTGAATACCCTTCCACACTAAAGTTAAGTTGGCTCAACCTATCCTAAAATAGTAACCGGGTTCTAGGAATCTCATATCACGGATGTTTCTCGCAGGCTTTATCTTAGCATGGAAACTGGCTTGGCACCAAAACATCCCAAAAGTCGAACCTCAATAAGTGTAGCTTCGAGTATCAACCAACTTAGGACTGCACCAAAGCCAGCTATCTCACTACTTTCTAATGGCCAAGATGGGTCAATTAATGTTCTAAAAGTAAGTTAGTGTTAATGACACCACACAGAAGCCTAATGTTATCCTTGACTGACTCAAGGAACATCAGTACAAACTAAAGTGTCACACTAATCGTAGTTATCATGTTAACCATATCGATATATGTCGTACAGTCTTTATCATCTATTGATACTTACCTAAGGAATCCCTAGATCCGGGTGTAGAATCTTTACAAGAAATAATACCCAGACAAGCCCTTAAAGTAAAGCAAACAATTCAAGCAATTTAAATCAAGTAAAAGTGATCTAAACTTTAAGGTAACCCCTCTTTTTTAAGTAAGTCCCCAATTGAGTCACCAGTTCTATAATACGGTGGGAGAATTGACTTTTTGGTTTTATCCAAATGTACGAATAACAAGAGTCGCCACTGACTTTTCTTTTATCCAATATTTAGGAAAGGTAAAAAGAATAGGAAATACCTTTGATAGATTTTGAATTCGGGGGGTAACTTATGAAAAGGGAAGATGTTAGCACCCTTTTCATCTGTAGTTATCTACGGGCTCTTAATTGCTTAGCTCACTTTTGAAAATTTGCTTTGTGTGTGTGATTTTTTTGAAAATATTTTGAATTTCCAATGTAAGTATAACTATAATGACTCTTGTATCAGTCCTCAAGAATGTATACAAAGTGTTTTTGAAAATATTTTTTTGAAAGTGTAGTGTGAAAATGTATTTGTGAAAAAGGTTGTGAGCAGACATTCAAGAGTTCTTACCCACTAAAGTCTTTCTTGTTATTTTCCTTCTCCTTTAGAGATAATATTATCCATACCATTAGTTGGTAGGTAACATTATCTATTGGATGTGAAGGGACAGGTGTAGGGTCATCGTATGGTCATCGAAGGCAACATGTAAGAATACTTTAGCAATTGTATCAAAGGGACTATCATCATTTTGCTCATAGGGTCATCGAAGGGACTAGATAATTTGTAGGCAACTTTGAAGGGTCATCGAGTGGCTATGAAATTTATTCGAAAGGGACCATAATTATATTCTTAAATCTAGGGCCTTTTTCTAAAGTATCCCCACTTTCGAGGGACATGACCAGTATTCGTAAGGCAACAAGAGAGGTTATCCTAGAGGTGCAAGTGTGAAGAGTGTTTGTTTTTAGCTATATTATCTTGAAAGTTAGGGTTTTCTAGATTGATTTTAGTCTTTCCATACAAACCCTAGTTACAACAGTTAAATATGTAAAGAAAAATAAAGTGCGAAAAGTAAAGTCCTACGCTATTACATGGCTTTGGGGCAGATATATAGGTATAAAAATTAGCGGGAAAGTAAAGCTACACTATTACATCCTCGGAGCAGATACATAATAGAAAAATGCGGCAATGTAAATCTAAGCTATTACATTTATAGTGTAACCTATACAACTTTTCTATGAATTTAAATAGTAGTAAAAAATAAGAAGAGAACATTAGAAAATTGTTAAATGCCCTAAAAATTCTATGTATTAGAAAAGATATTTTTGAAGTTTTTGTAGAAAATAATTTAAGTGATAATAATAGTAATTAAAACCTAAATTCTAATTGATTTTTATATTAAGAAAAAACTAATTAATTTAATTAATTTAAAAATAGAAATATGTCAAAAATTATTATTAACTAGAAAACCTTAATATTATTTGTTAAAGTGTTAATGAAAATTAGGGTTTGTTAATGATTAATAAAATATAATTATTTAAGAAAATGGAAAATAAATTAGGGTTAGAAAAATAAGAAAACAAAAGAATGCATGGGGTGGGTGTTAAACCCACGCCCTTGGCCTCACATGATGCTCCATTTTCCACTAGGCCATGTGCTCGTTTATGATGTTGACTGGGAATGAATCAATGTATGATGAACCTACGGGTTAGTTTGGAAAAGAAACAAAATAATTTAAAAACATAGGGATCAAACCAACGCCGCTTATGTTACAGGCCTCTGTCTCTAACCATCAGCGCTATGCTGGCTTTTTGTTATTAAAATGCAAACAAATAAATATATAATAAAAGCTATATCAGAGAAGCACCGGAGCCTTAGCTCTGGTCGTCTTCTCCGGTGGATCCAAATTTCAACCTGCAAAAATAGAAAGATTTAAAGATCAAGAGGGGTCGTGTCCCCCTAATTTGGACCTCCTTAATCCAATGGTGGTGTTAGTTTGGCTTGAAAACGCATGTAACACAAGATACTAATAAAAAAAATTTATGCCCTAACAATGGCATCTCATATTCCCTACGTCAAAGCTTGCATTTTATTATTCAAACCTGTTCTAAACATCATCATAAATATATATATGTATGCATCAAATCATTCAACAACGTGTGTATTAAAAAATTGAAATCCAAGAACTTTACCAAACCGGTGATGTTGGAGTATGCTGTTCTGACGTGCTTCAATCTTCAACGATGGTTGGGATGAACTCCTGGGAACTTCAGGAACACGATATAATGCTTGGAATGGGTTGAATGTAATTGGAAATAAGGGTTTAAATTTGCCCTAATTATTGAAATTTTTTGAGATTTTAGGGTGTGTTCTTGAGGCAATGTTTCGTGGTTTCCTTGGTCTGAATGTGTTGAGTATTTATAATGCTTGGATTAGGTCAACAAAAGTGAGATCAATCTTTTTTATTATATGATCCAATCTTTGATTGGAATTTTGCATGAAAACTTCTATTATAGGCCAAATAAAATACTCATGATCCACACGATTTTGGCAAATTATCACCAGCTTTTGGACTTATGATTTGATTCAAAAATATATCCACATGCCCTTGTATCATTCATTTGTTATTTTATTTGATTTATTTTGCTTTTAATTGAATAAAATTAAAATAAAAAAATAAAAGCCATAAAAATATATGAATGGGCTTAGAGGTATCTTATGAGGTTATGATCAAGTATGGACCTGAAAATTTAGGCCCATTAGCCCAAAAATTCAAGTTTGCTTAATTTAGGTTTCATGCATTTTCTCAAAATTGCTCAACTTGCACCAATCATAAATCTCTCAATTGTTATCATATGAAGATGATCTGGGAGTTAATGGAAACTTCAACATGTCTCCTACAACTTTCATGTTGGTCATTTTTCCATTTGAAGTCTTTATCTTTATGTAAATTGCTTTGATAAAAAATGTCTTTTTGTTGGCTTTTAAAATGACCTGTAATGTTTTGGCTCATATCTTTCAAATGAAGCATTTTTTGGCCTTGAGCTTAGAGAGACAAAGTTGTAGAGAATTAAATTTCCTTCAAGATAGGATTTGGTTGAGGAATTTATGATGAATTATATGAAAGTTATGCTTGGTCAAAGTTCAGTTGACTTATCCTTAAGAAAACCCTAATTTAGTAACTTTTGACTTTTGATGAATCTTGAGTTTTCTTGATGACTCATCATCAACCCTTGATTAAATGATGAATGTGACTTTAAAATGTTATTGTTGACCAAAAATCTTGAAATTTGACTATCAATTGGTCAAAGTTAACTTTTTGTCCAATGCAATTGATTTTCAATTATCTGACTAATTGACTGAGCAAACTTGTGATGTAATGCTTGAAACTTGGCATGAGGATACCTTGATACATATGAGAAACCATGAAATCCACTTGAGGCATTATAAGTATAATATCCTTTGAGAGAAGAAAAACCCTAGTTGTAGGTTAATTGCTTAGGAGGAGAGTTTGTCTAGTCAACCCTTTAGTAGTCTTGAGTACTTGAGACTCCTATGAGTATGAGGATGTGCCTTGAATTAATTTTGTCTCAAAGTTGGGAGGGAAAATTTTGGGGTACAACACCAATTAATATAACATTTGGAAAATCTCCGCAATTGTAAATGATATCTCCAATGTCTAGCTTTCTTGCATACTATAACACAGAATTAGCAGTAAGAGACCTTAATATTTGAGGTTACTCGTATTGTGTCAAAGTTTTAATCATGTAGTCCTTCTTTTACAGGTAAGACATAAACCAAGAATATAAGATCGGGATACAACAGTTTAGCGTACCCCTCCCTTTTTCGTAACGAGTGTGAAGATCATAGTAAATATTAGCAAGCAAAGTAGAAGTTAGGTCCGCATTCAAAGCTTTTGTGCCCCAAAATACACTAATAGTTGCAGGGTCAATATAGTCCAAAGTCCGCAGAAAAAATTACACCAAATAAAAGTAACCCTAAACAATCAACACAATACTCCCATTCTTTGTTATTGGCAAAATAAAGGGCTTTAGCTTCCAAATAGTGTCTTTTAACACCTTGTACATCACCTTCTTTCTTGTAATTTAGTGAAAATTCAGGAAAAGGGATCATAAACCATTTGCTAAGTCCTTAATTTTAATTGTTTATCCAATTCCCACATATGCATTTCCCTTAGAAAAATTCAAAAGTCTATCAAATTCTTCCAAAGTCGGCGCTAGCTGAAAGTCTTGGAAGGTAAAACATCTTAGTGGAGGATCGTAGAACTGAACCAAGGCAGAAATAACATCCAATTGTACATCCATTTTTGTTAACTCAAGGGTATCCATATAACGACGAGTAAACATCTTCAAAACTCTTTCAGATAGTTTCCCTTTGATGGTCTTGATCTTCGTCATATCTGGCTTGACGATATTAACACGGACAAGTTGTTTCCCTCTTGCATTCATTTTTAAAACACTTCACCAAAAACCTTTGATTATTTTTTTTAAAATCCAGTGAATAAGAAAAAAAATAATAGAGAATAATGAATAGGTGAAATGCAAAATGAAAGAATGTATGATTGTGTGGCTTAGTGACAAGATTTTATGAAAGGTATCCTTAGATGGCAAGCTCCTAGTTTTGGTCTACGAATATTCTATCCTCCCCATAAGGTGGTTTCCTTAAGGGTATTATGGATAACACTAGATGGAAAGGCATAAGGGCCTCCCTTAAGTGGAGCCTCTTTGCATACTGAAACTTTCGTCTATAAGGTCGTGAAAGGTCTCACCATGAGATTTTTGCTTAAGGGTTTATACAAAATGTCACAGGTTTCATTCTAAAGTCCTACCCCCAAGAGGATATCTCTTGAGACATATTTATATTTTGGAATTCCACAGAATCTAGGCGAAGTCATCACAAAAACTCATAGGAATGATATATTCCCCTGGCCAATAGATGAACCTTCTTTCTAAGGTTTTTTTTTTAAAAATAATTTTAAAATAAAATCCCACCACAAATAAATATGACAATAAAGATATAAAGAAAAATAAGTAAACCAAAATAAATAAATAAATATAAATAAATAATAAAAATAAAAACCCTAAAAAAATCTTAAATCCTAAAGAGAGATTTCTAAACACTAGGGTTGAGTCCCTAGCAAAGTCGTCAGCTGTTATAACCAGTTTTAAAATACAAAGTCGCCACTATTAATTTTTATCCTATGGAAGGGAGTATAACATATAACCCTAATTTGATCAGAGATTCTAAGTTGTTGACTCATTTTAGACAAAGGGAAGGTGTTAGGCATCCCTCATCTACCTTGTTCACAAGGATACTAGGGTTTAGATTTGATGTTAAGGAAATAGGGTTTTAATTTTAATTAGGGGAACTCACCATGATTTTAGTCGTATGCGTACATATCCTCTTATGAGGAACCAGAGTCCCAATTCGTAGTTTGTAGTTGTTGGTTGGTGTTTTTTTTTGGATTCCAGAATTATCTTGAATTAATCCTTGAATCAAGTATGGGTTTGTAAATTGCGGAGTTGTTAGACGAAGTTCACAGTTAATGAGAAATATCTCCATAATCCTTTTTGAAAATATATATAAGGTTTGAATTAGGTTAGTGGGAAATTGTTAGTAATTTGATTGGTTATATATTTTCAAATATATTATGCAATATGAGAAAAAAATTATTTTTAATGCATGAGGAAAATAAATATTTTTAATGCATGAGAAAAATAATTTTAATGCAATTAAAATATTTGAATGAGTTAGTAATAAAAAAGGAATTTGAATTAATAAATTAAATTTAGAATTTATTATAAATATATTAAATATTTAAATTATGCAAAATAATAGAAAAAATAAATGAATGAATACATAAAATAAAATAAAATAAGTATATTTTAATTAAAAACACAGGGGGATGCAAAAATAGTTTGATTAGTAATCCTGGGGGGAGGGGGGGTATGAATAACAGGGCCCTAAATCTAGATATTGGATTTAGACCCAAAACGTAGGGGGTGTAGTTTTGAACGTTGTAGCAAAATTGGGAGCTGCAAGAAATAAGGGCTCAAGTCCAGATGTTGGACTTGGCCAAAAAGCGCAGGGGAGTTTATCGTTGGTTGTTGTCAAGGAAAAAGGGTGGTTGGTTTAGAAATGGGCTAGGCCCAAAACCCTTGAATATTGGGAGGTCCATTTGAACCTCGTGTGGACGCGCACATATGCTTATGATGGGCGCGCGATTATAGAATGTTGGATGTTGATCAGATGGCAATGATTAATGGTGCATGATAAAAAGCGACATATAGGATTCGATCGTATTATATATTTTTTGTTTTCATTTTATTTTGTTCACTTTCATTCCATCCTTCTCTCTCTTGTTCTGCGTTCTTCTCTCAACCTTGTCTCTTTGCTCAAACAACATCAATACAACCCAAAACATAGGGGGTGTAGTTTTGAACGTTGTAGCAAAATTGGGAGCTGCAAGAAATAAGGGCTCAAGTCCAGATGTTGGACTTGGCCAAAAATCGCAGGGGGGTTTATCGTTGGTTGTTGTCAAGGAAAAAGGGTGGTTGGTTTAGAAATGGGCTAGGCCTAAAACCCTTGAATATTGGAAGGTCCATTTGAACCTCGTGTGGACGCGCACATACGCTTATGATGGGCGCGCGATTATAGAATGTTGGATGTTGATCAGATGGCAATGATTAATGGTGCATGATAAAAAGCGACATATAGGATCCGATCGTATTATATATTTTTTGTTTTCGTTTTATTTTGTTCACTTTCATTCCATCCTTCTCTCTCTTGTTCTACGTTCTTCTCTCAACCCCGTCTCTTTGCTCAAACAACATCAATACAACCCAAACCCTAACCTAACCCGGCGGAGGCGGTCTCAACCCCTTTAACCCCAAATTAAACTCCCAAAACCCAATAACAATCACAATAGAAAATAAAAAAAAACCTAAGCTAAGTATTCAACGAATTACCTCTCTCGTCGTGACTTTTCGCGTTAACCTTCTTCTGATATTCCTCCTTTCTTTGGTCTTGCAAGTAATAACTACATCAGAAGATTGAAGATGGCGATGATGGTGATGGAGATCATGAAGGTGCGATGGTGGATTGAAGGGTGTTGAAAGCGACACAGTGGAGCAATCGGATCTAGGGTTTCAAATTTTAAAATTCAGATCTTCTTCTTCTCCTTCTCTCAGCTGTTAAACTACTCCCCTCAATTCCTTCTGGTGATTTTTTTGGTCCCCGTTTATGTTTATAAATTAGGTATTTATAGATTTTAGGTTAGAACAAATTAGGAAAAAATATTATAATTTTTGGTTATAATCTGATTTAGAAATTAGGAAAAAATTAGGTTGTATTTGATTTAGAAATTGATTCAGATTTTGTAAATTGATTTTTATTGACTCTGTTAGAAATTAGGTTAGGATTTGACTATTTTGTAAAATTTGATTCGTTTGATTGTATAAAAACTTTCAATTTTTGATTTGATTATGTGAATATTTGATTCGTTTGATTTTCTAGATTTTGCTGTATTGGGCTTCAGTGATTTAGTGAAGAAGCAACACCAAAACGCACCGCCGTGGAAGAAGGGTTTAAAACCCTAGTTTGACTTAGTCAAAATTTCTTAGATAATAAACTTAAAAATAATAATTGGTAATAATAAGATAATTATTTAATAATTTTAACTAATAATATTGATAATAATAATAGAAACCGTTATGTCAATAATAATAACCAAATAATAATTAAATGTTGACTTCGGTCAACCTTACAAGAGCTAATGGGCCTTCCAAAGACAAATTGATGAGACAATCTAAAAAATTGAAGTAATGAGCCCTTTGGAAAAAAAACACATGCTCCTATTACGATATTATACCCCCAATTGTTTCTAAAATAATATAAGCTAGCAACAAAAATATAATAGTTCCAAAATTAGTAGTAATAAAAAGAATAACTTGATTAGTAATATCAGTAGGGAAATTTTGGGGTATGACAATTATCACCAACTTTCCTTCATCGAGGAACTTTAATTTTTGATGTAGGGTTGAGGTGATAATCGTTGCAGCATGGATCCAAGGTCGTATGAGCAAGTAAGTATATGTCGGTTCTATATCCATTACCTGAAAGTTAATGTAGAACATATGCACACTAATCTTTACCAAGAGATCCACCTCTCCAAATACCGTACTTTGGGAACCATTGAAAGCTTTGACCATCATAGAACTTGGTCTTATAATGATGCCATTTGTTGTTAGTCTAATCAAGCTAGCATTTGGTAGCACATTGAGGGAAGAACCAGTATCAGTGAGTACTCTGGATAGACTAGTTGTCCCTATTTGGATTGAAATATGCAACGCCTTGTTGTGAGCTCTACCTTATGGAGGTAGCTCACTGTCATTGAAGCCTAGACGTGTTCTTGACGTCAGATTAGCCACGACTCCATCAAACTGGTTTATTGTGATCTCCTTTGTAACATGCACAGAACTTAGAATTTTCACCAGAGATTCTTGGCGCGCCTCTGAATTCATCAGCAATGAGAGTATTGAAATCTTGGTCGGGGTTTAGTGTAGTTGATCCACCACCCTATAGTCACTTTTCTTGATTAATTTCAAGAATTCATCAGCCTCTTGATCAGTGAACGTCTTACTCAGAGGTTCTTTCCCCTGATCAGTTTCATCCATAACCTTTCATTTATCCTTAATCAAGGCATCATCCTTCTTATGTTTCTCTGAAGTGAATACGCGACCACGGCGATTCATGCCCCCTGTTCCTTCTATATTTGTAACTACAGGTCCTTGTCTTGTTGATGATTTACATTCTTGCTTCTGTCCATTGACATAAACATTAGTTTTGTAACCTAATGGCATGGCTTTATCACTTTCATAAGGAGTGGGAGAAGGCCCCTGATCACCATTGTACTCTTCGGAAGTATTGGTATTGTTACTGGTATTTTTGTTGAGATTGGTTCTCCACAAGGGATTACATGTGGTTTCTTTGCAAAATTTAAACCTTGGCAAGGAATCACCAACGACCTTCTCGTATTCCCTTTGATTTCAGCCACACATTCTTCCTCAGGGTAATGCCCGAATTGGACTATCCTTTGATCCACCAATTGCTTGAAAGTGTTCTTGAAAGCATCATTATGTTCTAGGAGAAAGCCATGTTCTAATAAATACTCCTTAACATATCTATTAGAGATTTTACTCGTTTAGTCTCTCTATGATCAGTGACTATCTCAATTGCATTCACCACTGGACCACCATACTGGGGCATGGGGTTTGTTTTGATATTAGGCTTATCAAAAGTGATATCCTGGGAATCCAATAAATCTTGAACTTTGTGTCTGAAGGCCCAACATTTCTCTATGGTATGCCCTAGAGAATTGGCATGATACTCGCAACTTGCATTTGCATCATATTTTGGTGGGAGTTCCCAAATTAGAGGGGAAAGTGGCTTCAGTTCTACCAAGGATTCCTTGAGTAAGTGTTGTAGTAATTGACTATGTGGAATGAGGAGAGGATCAAATCTTCTTGGAGGTCTGTCAAACCTATTTTGTTGTTGGTCTTATGGGATAACCAATGGTTGTTGTGCTTTTTGGTGTGTTGCGACAACATTGGCTTCTACCTCCTTCTTTTTCGAGAAGTTTGGAGTATGCTTCTTTGGGTTGTATGGTGTACTGGATGATGCTCCTTGTATCTTGCCGCTTTTCACACCAACTTCAATTCGTTCACCAATTATCACCAAATTAGGAAATCCGAAGGAGACGCTGCCTACAATTTTCTCATAATACATACCTTGTAGAGTACTCATGAACATGTCTACCAACTCCTTTTCAAGGAGTGGTGGTTGCACTCATGCTTCCATTTCTCTCCATCATTGTGCATATTCTTGGAAAGATTCGTCCTTATTTTGGGAAAAATTTTGAAGTTGTATACGATTAAGAGCCATGTCTAAGTTGTACTTGTATTGTTTTAAGAAAGTATTTGCAAGGTCTTCCAATGATCGAACATGCACTTGCTCCAACTTCATATACCAATCTAGGGATGCCTTACTCGGGCTATCTTAGAAGAAATGGATCATTAGTTTCTGATCATGAGCATAGGAATGCATTTTCCTACAGTACACACGTAAATGGTTCCTTGGGCATGTGAGTCCTTTATACTTTCCAAAGTCAGGAACATTGAATTTGGGAGGAATCACTATATCTGGAAATAGATCCATTTCAAGAGCATTGACATCGAAAGCATCATAACCTTCCATGACCTTCAGTATTTCTTTAAGAGCTTTATACTAGTTAACTGCCACAAGATCTTCAACAGTTTTTTATTGGGGTACTCAGGTTACGCCTTCCAAATCGTGGTACCTATAATAAACTACAGATTTAGGGCTTGAGTCTGCCTCTCAGACTTTCACAAATTAAAGGACCACAACTCCTAATCCCCAGTGAAGTCATCAACAAAACTTTTCTTCCCCTGTAGAGCAACGAACAACTAAAACTCCAGAACTCTTTTCCCCAAGCGTAAATCAACACTTTCCATAGAGTTTTCCCTCAAACAAAGTCAATATTCAGTGGAGTTCTCCTCAAACAACAAAATAGGAATTCCCAAAAGAAACACTCCAATTAAAGTTGAAGATACACATACTTTTCATCTCCAGCAGCAGTCTGGGATTCAGTTTCCTAAAACTCCCCAGCATTCATCAAGGATTTATTTTCCAGACAAAGAAACACTTTAATAACATCTCACATTCATACATCATATTACATGCATGATAAAGGCATACAACATAATCTCATTTATTTTGAGAACACCATGCATTTCATACACCATGACATTTCATACAACTAACGCTTTACCTTTTCAGGAAAAGGTAGTTATCATCAACAATTTTCAATAGGTCCAAGATTAGTTTCTGAAGCAAGACAGAGCAACTATCTACGTGACCAGATGCAGCTTTACACGGGCTCATCCTAAAGCAATCTTACATGGATTCCTTCCCATCATAAAGCAATATTACATGGATTCCTTCCAATCAAGAAGAAATCTTACATGGATTCCTTCCCATCCTGAAGTAGCCCTATCCAGGTTCTTTCTCATGCATTTCTAGATGCAATTTCACACGGACTCATCCTGAAGTAACCCTACCCGGGTTCCTTCTCATTTCCAGATAAATTTTTACACGGACTCATCCTGAAGCAACCCTACCCAGGTTCCTTCTCATTTCTAGATGAAGTTTTACACTGACTCATCCTGAAGCAACCCTACCTAGGTTCCTTCTTATTTCCAAATGAAGTTTTACACAGACTCATCCTGAAGCAACCCTACCAAGGTTCCTTCTCATTTCCAGATGAAGTTTTACACGGACTCATCCTGAAGCAACCCTACCCAGGTTCCTTCTCATTTCCAGATGAAGTTTTATACAGACTCATCCTGAAGCAACCCTACCCGAGTTCCTTCTCATTTACAGATGAAGTTTTACATGGACTCATCCTGAAGAAACCATACCCAGGTTCCTTCTCATTTCCATATACAGCTTTACACAGGCTCGTCATAAAGAAATCTTACACAAATTCCTTTTCATATACCTCCAAATATAGTTTCGTACGGATTATCCTGAAGCAATCTTACACGGATTCCTTCTAATACATTTCCAGATATGGCTTGACACAGGACCATTCAAGCATGTCATCTAGAATTAAATCAACCAAAGATTTATTCTGACACTTCTCCCAGTTACAGTCAAGCTTAGACTTGGTTTTAATTTCTATCAACAATCACCTTTGGATGGCATCTATAAGCCCATCTCTAACAACTCTCCATTATCTATCCAAATGGAATCTTTAAGCCCATTCCCTAAACAATCAACCATATAATTGAGTGCAAATTTCTGGGCACTCTAGTGTTCAATCATCTTCCACCTTCAAGTCACGAATGGCGGACTCGCCAATCTAACTCTTTAAGTTTAAGAAGATTGAACAGGGGAAGCTGTTGTACCCCAAAATTTTCCCTCTCTTTTCTCAAGACATTTTCTCACAAGGATTTTCAAAAAGTTTAAGTTTGCACAAGTACATTTGGATTTTTAATGCCCCACATAGTTTCCATGGATCATATTGGATTTTCAAGCATCAAGTCAAAGAGGAAATTGTTGAAAGGTGAAAGAAGATAAATTTGATTTTTTGAAAAATTGAAGAAAAGAAAGCTTGCTTCGATTCATACTAGCTTCGACTGAGCATTGCTTCAGTTCATGGTGGGCTTTGATTCGATTCATGCTTGCTTCACAAGTTTCAATTGGGGCACTGTTTCCTTTAAAGCAACCTGCTTCGAATCCACCTTAATGCCTGCTTCAATCTTACTTTGGATCCACCTTAATGCGTGCTTCGAATCCACCTTCAATTTTGCATCGAACCCACCTTAATGCCTACTTCGAATCCACATTAATACATATTTCGATTGGGCATCTGGCCTCCTTCGATGCAAACATTCCCAAGCTTCCATTGAGGCAATGGCCTCTTTCATGCTTGCTTCATACAAGCTTCGATTGAGCATTGGTTTCCTCATGCCAAGTAGGCACAAGGAAATGGCCACTTGCAGCTTTCCTTTGATTCTGAAGGCAGTGGCTTCCTACTAGTGTCCTTCGATTCAGAAGGCATTGGCCTTCTGAAGGCTTCCTTCGATTCACAAAGCAGGGGTTTCCCTCATGCTAAACAGGCATAAGGAAATGACTCCCTTTATGTTTTCTTTAATTCCACCTTTAAACCCTTCAACCTATATAGTTTCTACACTATGACACACAATTTGGTGGATTTGAAGGACACACCTTTGATGGCCCATTCAAATAACATGCAATGTTTGGAAATAAACAGTTTTATCTGCCCTTGAGTTTGGTCGAAGGTTGGCCCTGTGTGATCAAAACAAAAGGATTCAAAGTGATATATTCAGCTGATTAAAACCCATTAGAATAACATGCTTTTGTTGGAGACTTTCAATTTCATTTTCTCTTGAGTTAGGTCGAAGGTTGGATCTGTATGTCCAAAACAAAAGACTGGGTATTAGATCCAAGGCATCAAGTTGAAGGCGGAATCCATAGGCCAGGGATACATGATCTTGCTCTTCAGGCCTCAAACCTATGTCTCATTCCATAATTAATTATTTACGCAATTAATTAAACTATTACCCAGGTGTTTAAATTATTGTCCAAAAGGTCTTTCCGTATATGGCATAAAGTTATCATTTCCATTTAAGGAAAACAGGCTTTATGCAAATTGTCAATGCATTGAGCCTTGTAACCTTTATATCTGAGTGCAAGTAACACCAACAAGCACTAGTCAAGTCTCCTGCAAACATCATCCCCCCACTTGTACTTAAACTTGGGAACCATGAAAACCCATTAAACTTGATTTCTTTTTGTTTTAAACAAAACAATAACATGTTATCCTGAATGTGAAAGAACCCTCTTCTCTATAAATAGAGAGGCTCTTTATAAATCAAGGGAAGATTTGGATAGAGGAAAAAGATCATAAAACACTCTCAAACTCTTAAACTCTCAAACTCTCAAACTCTAAAAAAAAACTCAAATCCCTTCACACGTTAGAGCCTTTCGATTCAGCCTCTAACTTCCACACATAAGCCTTTCGATTCACCCTCCAGCTTCTACACATCATCCTTTTGATTCACTCCTTCTAGATTTCATATACTAGTCGTAGAACACTTCCAAAGCCTTCAAAAAAGACCACTCAAGGAAGTCAGAGAACTCTTTGATTCACTCCTAATCAACCTTTGATTCAAGTGGTTTTCAAAGCAAAGTAGCAACTATAATAGCTTCAAGGAGTTTGAGGCACTCTTGATCAAATATAAAACCATTCCTGGAGGCTCTGTCGAAGTACTTCAAGTTTAGCTCCAAGAGGTAAAATTTCTTAAACTTGGTACTTTTCATTCAAACATCATTTATATATGCATTTAAAATAAGAAATGTAGATATCATGTCTTGAAGTTAGCCATGCTTTTAGTTTCGATTATCATCGCTTATATGTTGAGAACTACAATTCTGACTAGTTAGGATTCAATTTTGGCATCAAACAAATTTGTGCTAACCTTTGATCTGTGGCTTTTAAATGTTACATAGTTAGATACATATTCAGATTTTAGACAGGTTTGGTATTTGTACTGTTCGATTTGGTTGAGAACTGAAGCTTTCAAAAATCCTAACATGGTGATACACATCCTTGCGCTCAAAGGAATGAGATGAAGCCATGAGTTCATTTTATTTTTAGTGCAAGCTGTACAACCAACGGATGAAACAGACCACCCCAGTGGTACAAATAGCGTGCGAAAGGTATTTCTGTATAGGGTTCCAAGCTCAAACCTTGGCAGGACCAAAACTGTTTTTACCCTTTGTTTGTTTCCTTTATCTTTTTAACAAACTTCAAACATCTTTCCAACAAATCAAAGCAACTCCTTTAGAGTTGATTTTTTTTCACACTATCTATTTACAAGTTTTATTTTATGAATATATAAAAATTTTACAAAAAAATATTTTATTTTCATAATTATTTTAATTGATCAAAACTTTTCTTTAACAAAAAAAATCAAAACAAAGGTCATTTTCTTTTCACTCAAATTCTTGTACATTTATTCATATTCAATATGGTTGTAAAAATTAATTAGGATTTAATTTCTTGCAATCTCCATTTGTACATTTGTATCCCCATCCCCAAGTGATGTAATAGCATAGTAAATTTACTTTCCACAATTTACCATTTTCATATAAATGTTAGTAATTAGGGTGTGTATGGAAAGATTAAAACTAATGCTTAGAAAATCCTAATTCAAGATAAGATACATGCAATCAAACACACCATTCACACACATGCGCCTCTAGGGTAATCTCACTTGTTGCCTCGAAAAATAGTCATGTCCCTTGAATATGGGCGTTTTAGCAAATACCCTCGATAAAAGATCATAGTCCCTCGATGTCCCTCGATGTTGCCTTTGGTAAACGATCTAGTACCTAACGAAATTGCTAAAACGTCTCATAGGTTGCCTTCTATGACTATACCATAGACCCACACCCGTCCCTTCACATCCAACGATGGGGCTTCTTACCAAATCGATGGTAAGATAGCAACATCTTAAGGAGGAGGAAAAGAACAAAAACCTTTCAAGTAGGTAGGACGCTCATAGTTGCTTGCTTGCTCACAACCAAAAAACATTTTTACACCAACACTTTCAATTGAAACATTTTCAAAATTCAAAACACCTTATACGCATTCTTATAGAGACGAGAATCATTACAAAGGCACTTTTCAAAATAACTTTCAAAAACATCTTCCACAACAAACATCTCTTTGAACTATTTTCAAAACCAACACTTTGTACGCATTCTTATAGAGACGAGAATCATTACAAAGGCGTTTTCAAAATATTTTCAAACCCACACCACAAAGCACATTTTCAAACAAAAGCAAGTGATCTAGCAAGCAACTAAGAGCCCATAGATAACTACGGATGAAAAGGGTGATAATTCCTTCCCTTTTCATAACCTACCCCCTGAACTCAAGAAAACATCTCTAAAGGTCTTTCATGTTCTTTTCAACCTTTCCTTTGTTGGATAAAAGAAAAGTCGGTGGAGACTTTGGCTATCCTCAACAATTGAGATCAAATGCAAAACAACCAAGTCAGTTCACCCACCGTATCATAGGGTGTAAACTATGTTGAATGAATAATTTGGAGGGTGTGAAAAGCGTTATGCTTTGCCCAACTACGTCTGAAGTCCATCTGGCCAACATGTGAGCGAGCGCATGGACTTATGGTATGCTGGAGACATGGGGAGCATTTGATCTTGATCAAAGGGCTTCCAAAAGTTAACTCTAGGGTGTTGACCAAGAGTATAACAAATAGATGTTTACAATTAAGCATTGAATGAGGGAGTATGGTTACACGCGTGCACAAATAAAAGGGAGGCCCTAAAGCCCTAAAGCTAAGTGGTTTTGAATTATCTCTCCTGCTATGTTACTGGCCGTAAATTCCTTCTCTTGTTTCTCCTCTCTCCCCTTCTAACCCCTTTCTTATTTTGCTCACAGGTACCGGATGAATGTAGGCTTAGCTAAAAGGGATTAGGGTTCTAATGATGAACCCTAATCCTTTTTCTGGATGAAGAGCTTTACTAAGGGTGAGGGATTCGCAACAATTCGAAGGGTTTTATCCCAGTTTTTTCGTCGTCCTTTCTATATTAGTCTTAGGTTTATATAGGTTTTAGAATTAGTTAGATTAGGAAATAGTTTAGTGATTGTTATTATATTTTAGATTGATTGATTGTTCAATTAGGTCTTAGATTGAATCCTATAATTGATCTGATTATAAATTTGATTAGATTTAATTATGTAATTAGAAATAAGGTTTTGTGATCCAATGAATCTGGGCAATTGTTGTATGTATATTCAAATTCAATCAATAAAAAATTTCCACTCCTTCAATCTTATTTGATTTGATTCAAAAATATTTTGCTGCAAATCTAATTTTTGGGCCTTCGTGTTTTACTTAGTAAAGAAGGGGTGGAGGCTGTGACGCTTAGACTCAGGGTTCATAAACCCTAATGTTAACTTAGTCAACATTATCTCATTATTAATAAATAAAAATAAATACAAACGATTAATAGTAATAAAGTTAAATAACAATAAAAGACGTTGACCTTGGGTCAACCTGAGTAACAAATATCAATAATAGTATTAAATAATAATAACAATTGCAACACCAACAAAACCTATTTTAATGGGCCTTCTAAAAAAACCTTAGTGGGCTATTAGTTTTAAATTAGAAAATTATCCTTCTTTGATAAATACACCTTTTCCCACAATTTAGAAAAATGCCAATGATTTTAAAACAAACAATACAATGTAAATATAAGCTAATTATAATACGGTGGGAGAATTGACTTGGTTTTGAGTTTTATCGCAAATGTTGCGGATAGCAAGATTCGCCATCGACTTTTATTTTATCCAATAAGGAAAGGGTAAAAAGACTAGGAAAGACCTTTTTCGATTCTGAGCTCGAGGGGGTAGGTTATGAAAAGCGAAGGTGTTAGCACCCTTTTCATCTGTAGTTATCTACGAACTCTTAATCACTAGCTCACTTTATTTTGAAAATTCTTTGTAAATGTGTGTTTGAAAAATATTTTGAAATGCCAATTGTAATGCAAGACTTTGTAATGATTCTCGCATATGTCCTCGAGAACGCATACAAAGGTTTTTTGAAAATATTTTTGAAGAGTGTTTGTGAAAAGATGTTTTTGTTTGGAAATGTTTGTGAGCAAGCGATTAAAAGTGGTCTACCTACTGTTGTACCCTAAATTTTGCCACTAATTTTTTCAGTCGCATTTTCATATTATATTTTGTCATTTGGTCACAATCATTAATAAATAGCTTCATTCATCACATTTGCATCCTATCTTTAAGTTTTCTCTTGAGGAATCTCCAAACACCTTAGTTGTATATTTTGTATATGTGTTGTTGACTAACTTCTAATTAAAATATAAAAAATATTTGTCTTTGTCTTTGTATATTTGTGTTTTGTAGGTACCGAGTCAAAGCATCTGATAAATAGGGTTTTTCGGTATTATTTTCCTAAAATCTCTATTTGCAAAGAAAAATAATTAAAATATTTTCATTTTTTTCACTGTACAATCGATTGCTCTTAGAGTGCAATCGATTGCATAAAGTACATTTTGCGCAATTTTTGAAAAAAAGAACAATGTGCAGTCGATTGCTCCTAGAGTGCAATCGATTGCGCAAAGTGAAATTTTAAAAAACAAATCAGAAATTTCAAGCTTGTAATTCTTTTGGCTCCAATTTTTCTTCATTTTTTGAAAGATATATCATTAATTTAAATTTTGGCTCCAATTTTTCTTTATTTTTTAAAAGATATATCATTAAATCAAATTTTGGCTCCAAGAATCAATTACCAAGCCTAATTTCATTTCCCAAACCACCACTAATCCCAAGCCTAAACTCTATAAATAGAGCCCTCATTTCATTCAAATCTCAAGCTTTTGAAAGCCAAATTCACTTTGCTAAAAAATCTCTCAATTCTCTCCATCTACCAAATTCACTCAAAGCTCCATTTTCGAAAAATGTTAGTAATCTTTGTATTGAATCTTACTAATATTTGAGCTAAACCTTCATCCAAACACTTTTTCTTCATCAATTCTCTACATCCAAGCTTGGGAAATTGATTCTTGGGGTTGAATTGAAGCAAATTCTTGAAGTTGTTTTGATAATTCTCTAGATCTACCTTTGGTAAGTTGGATTTTTCATCTTTCACAATGTGATCTCTTGGTTTGATTCATTGAGCATTGTTTTGTGATTCCATTTATGTTATTTTCTCATAATTTGATGGAATTTCCGTGCTCAATAAAATCCATGAACATAAGGTGTTTGAGGAAAAGTTTGAACAAGAATTTAGCCTTTTGAAATGCTGATTTTCTATTTTTCACAGGGTGCAATCGATTGCACTCAGAGTGCAATCGATTGTCACATAATATTTTTTCGTATTTTTTGTAAAAAAACACTGATGCAATTGATTGTTTCCAGAGTGCAATCGATTGTAACAGTGACAAAATGCATTTTCTGCCTTGTTTTGGGGTTGTTTTGATCCATCTCTCTTTTTCTACTCACTCCTTTTGATTGTTGATTTGGATTGAAATTTTAAATATCTAATTTCTCTTTAAATTCAATGGAATTTGGTGTAGATGAAGTTGGATAAATGTTCATTAATTCAAATCTACCTAAGAGTGAATTATTTAAATAATTTTTGGTGCTTTGGAATAATGATATGTTTAGTACTTTAATCCATCGAGATGAGTGATTGAATTTAAAGATGAAATAATTTTAAGGTAGTGATCCAAATTAGCTTATCATTCCCCTCCATCTTCATCTTATCCCTTTCTTTTTTATTTGTGCTACATGTTACCGGATGATGATCTCTATATCATTTATCCAAACATGAAGTTTATAGATTCTTACTGACCAGCCTCAAAATAGGTGTGACTTCGACATAAGTCCACTTACAATTGCTTAACATAGCGCTAAATTTTGTCCCGATTCGAGAAAATGATCATTTGTGGCTCAAACCTATGTTTGCAAGCCAAAGTATGTTAATTTTAAAAATTTTATCCAATAACCTTGAGATTCATTGTTAGGAGGCTTTGGTTCTACCAATCCTCCAATGGATCTTCATCAATTTTGGTGAATGCGGATCACTTAATCATCATTGATCATTAAATATTATCTTGAAGATTCTTAAATGGATGATATACTTGATAAAAAGCAAATGTGAGTTGTTGTATAGAGGCTTTGGTTCTACCAATCCTCTAATGAGTTCCAAATGCAAGTTTCAAGATGGTCATCCAACTAACTATTAACTTCTAACAATTGAATTTACTTCATGCTTTTATTTTTATGCTTTTACTTTATGCACTACTTACTTTAGCATTTACATTTCATGCTATTTTCATCTTTGCTCACTTGAGCATTTACTTTTATGCCATTTTTTTATTTTGCTCACTTGAGCTTTTCTTTTCCTTTTGAATATACTTAATAATCAACATGAACCATAAAAAAAATTAATGATCCTTGGACTACTTGATTACTATCCTTGGCATTATGGAGTATTGGACTTCTTGGACTTAGGAATAGAAACCTTGACTTATGTTGGAGACCTTGTGACCTTAATTGATATTTTGTCTGGAGTTCTTGGGGTTTACCTCAAGACATTGGAATGTTTTTTTGTTTTGTGTGCAGGTTATTGTGATTACATACTTTATCTGTAATCTGAAATTCATCTGTATACAGTCGTTACTCTGCCCAATTTTTGTGAAGACTTAATGCAATTAAAGCTTGGTTTTCTCAAGAGGTTTAGTATCCTTGCTTGGTTTCAATCCAAAGAATGGGAATTCTATCTTAACTCATAATGTCAAGTGTTGGCTTCTTGTTGGTTAGACGGTTGTCTTCCTTAGCTTTTACCTTATGCTTTAGGATATTCCCTTCAACTCCTCCCATCTTCTTTAATTTTCAAAATTTTCTCATCTTTTTTCAAAATCTTCTTTGTTTATAAACTCGAACCTATTTCAAAATAAACCTCGACTTTGTCGAATGCCTTTTCTTTTAAAACTTCTTTTCTTTAAACAAACTTTAATTAATTTAATCATACTTCAACATCTTTCAAAATTAATAAAAAAACACTTCAACTCATTCAAACTCTTTTGTGCGCTCGAGCACCTTTTACCTTCAAACCTTTTTTCAAGATGAGACATGATTCTTTGATAATCGAGCAACATTCTCCTATCCTCCTGGTTATAAAAGTGTCAACTTTTCCACTTGAGTACTAGAGGCATTCTCAAACCCTCACTCTTGCTGACGCAAGGTCCATCTTTCCCACACCTAGTGGATGTTAGTCGATATTTCTCTCCTAACAATGACAACTTGTCTCTTCGTTTAAAATCAATCAACAGACAAGTCTTTTCTAGCTGAACTATGGTGCTCTAACTTTCCCACTGCACGAGGGAGTACGTAGGTACTAAGTCTTACGGCCCAAGGCAAGCAACAAAAATAATAAAAAAACATTTCATTTTCTTTTGTTTGCAAATACACATTCATTCTTTTCCTTTAGCAAGTAAACCTTTACATGACACTCCTTTTAAAAGAAACCAAACTAAGTGGATCCTGTGGAGTACCGTAGATGCCTAGGGTGCCAATACCTTCCCTTTGTACAACCCACCCCTGTACCTTAATCTCTGATATTTTACTTTATTATGGGTTTTGTTCCATTTTTTTCCCATTTCCCTTTGGAAACAATAAAGTGAGGTGGCGACTTCATCATGTTGAGATAAGTCAATTGATGGCTTAAATCTCAAATCTTTACCGCTACATTTCTTTTCCTATCATTATTGTCGCGATTTTGTTCTCTCTTAGTTCTGATTTATGTGTGCGACAGAAAGTGGCTTCTTCACTGGGGACAGATCGACCTATTGTTGGTCCATTCCTAAGTGGGTCAATCCTAGCTTTGATTGTTTCTTTTCTATTAGTGTTTATGTATTATTTTACTTGTTGTTATTCTGTATATATGTTTGTCTAGATTTTCCTAGTTTTCAGGGGCTTGGTGATTTCTTATAAGTCTTCTACACGGACTTTGGGCAAACTTAAGATAGGACGGGCAGTATAGTCTTGTTAACTTTGAGGGAGTAATCCCAAAAAAGGAGACATGATATCCCTCACTCAGTGGAGGCCCCTTTGACTGTAGTGTCGTTTACCGAGTAATTGGGAAGACGTACTACTTTTGACCTGGGAGCCTGCTGAAGCTGAGGACCGTAGAACCTTTAACCCAACTTGGCCTTTTAGGTGTAGTGCAAAAACTATGACAGAGTAATCCGGAAATAATTGTCACGCGATACTACGCTCGGACGAGTTTTTCCTGAGAATATTACTAATTACCGAGTTAATCGGGATGTTGGTAATGTACGAGGGAAGGATGTAGACTCTGGGAACCTCTTAGAACCTTGTTCGGAAAGTGATAATCATTAGTTCATACCTTATGGGTTGTACCTTTGACTTCAGGCTCGTGACTCTAAACCATGTGATCCTGTTACTGTGCAGTGCATTGTATAACATTGCATATCATTTGCATCCTCTGCATCACTCTGCATACATCCATGTTGTTCAGGATCTTATTCCCAGTTGCTTCTTTCTTCCAGTTAGTCGTCTACCGTCAAGATGATTCCTCAACACAACTACGAGACTAGAGTTGCCGTCAGATTGAGAATGGAAAACCAAGAACAACACAACATGGAAGTCAGAATAGAAATCGACGAGTTGAAGTCAGGAATGGCCAAACTTACTGAGATGATGCAAGTCCTAATTTCCAGAGGAGAGCCACCTCAAAGGACTGTGATATCTGAAATCCCAACTGCTGTTGTTGACACTCAACCTATCCAGCATACATCTACTACATGTCCAGAGTTTGGGTTGCCTCATAAATACTCTCCACCTGTTGCAATTACTTCAATGGTTGGCCAGTCTTCCCGACCAGCCTTTCAGGCTCCAGTTTTCACTGAACCTCGGCTAATCGTTCACACTGCTTCTCGTAAACCTGCTGCACAAGCTGCTTTTGGCAAAACTCTCTTTGAGTACCATGCTTCCAGTCCTCGAAGTTTGAGTCAAAGAGACTTTAGTGAGTTTGAAGAGTTCAAAGAACAATATCAGACTTTAGAGAAGATACTTAGAGATATGGAGGGAAATGAGTTCTTCAGTGTTGAAGCTAACAACATGTGCCTAGTTTCTGATTTGGTTATGCTTGCAAAGTTCAAGACTCCCGAGTTTGAGAAATATCGGGGGCACACTTGTCCAAGAAGTCATTTGGTGATGTACTTTCGAAATATGTCTGGTTACACAAAGAATGACAAGCTGCTTATCCATTGCTTCCAAGATAGTCTGAGTGGAGCTTCGTTGAAATGGTATATGGGACTTGAGAAAGGTCGTATCCAATTCTTCCAAGATCTTGTTGATGCTTTCATAAAGCAATACAAATACAACCTTGACATGGCACCTGATCTCCGCCAACTGCAAAATATGTTTCAGAATGAGAAAGAATCTTTTAAGGAGTAAGCTCAACGATGGAGAGAATTGGCATCTCAAGTTGAACCACCTCTGGTAGAGAAAGATCTAACTGGTTTGTTCATGGGTACTTTATCCCCTTTATTTTTGGAGAAGATGATTGGTAGTGGGTCCTCCAGCTTCACAAACCTGGTGACTATTGGCCAGAGATTAGAAGAAGGAATCAAGAATGGTAAAGTGCCTAAAGCCGCTGAATCTTCTAATGGTGCAAAGAAATACCTTGGGAAATTTCAGAAGAAGAAAGAGGTAGAAGCCAATGTTGTCTCGACTGAGAGAAGAGGACCCTTCTGTAGGCCTCAATACATTGATCAATCACAAGTAGCGGTTGTTACTCCTGCGGTCATTGCTCAACCAGTTCAGATCCCCTCAACGACATAATATTGCACATAATTGGAATCATTATGTAGGGAATATGGCTCAATTTGATCCCATCCCTATGACATACACTGAATTGTATCCTGCAATGGTGCAAAAGGGCTTGATTACAACTAGGCCTCTGATTCCTCGAAATCCCCCTCCAGCCAGGTTCAGATCTGACCTTCACTGTGAATTTCATCAGGGAGCTGCCGGTCATAATTTAGAGAGCTACTATGCATTGAAAAACAGAGTGAAAGAATTGGTGAAACAAATATTCTTACTTTCAAGGAGTCAGGTCCTAATGTTATCAACAATCCTTTTCCAAAACAGAGTGGATGAAGACTGAGTCGGGGTACCCTTAAGTCACTTCCTAAAGCCAGTGTTTCGGACAAAACAACTCATCCTTGTTACTGATTAGTCACTAGGACATCTTTCTTTCCGTTTGCATTTTTCCCTTGATTATTTTAAAATTGTTGCTTTCAAATATTGTTCGTACTTTCATGTTAAGTTTAATGAAATGAGCATTGCAATGTTTTGATTCAAATCATTTTCATTTACTGCTTTCAAATATATTTCTCTTGTTTACTCCCTTTATCAAGATTTTATTTATGCAAAGATTTGAGGGAGGATGATGAAAACGAAATACCCATAATTGTTACTGGTATGCTTTCAAATAAAACTTTGTTGAGGATGTACAGACATTGTTTCAACTCCCAAACACCGGAGCAATAATAAAGTTAATCCCTTGTTCACCCCTTTGAGCCTAGAAGTTGGAGTTTATTTCTATATGAAAAAACCCACAATCTTAACCTGGGGATGGGTAGTTTCTCAGTTAATTTGGTTGTGCATTCAATTACAAGAGAAATCGTGCAAGACACCTTTCAATAAAGATCGCGATCAAGCTTTCCTTTACACACAGCAAGAAGTGTCAAAGATGCTCTCAAACAAAAAATGACAAAGATGTTTCCCCATAACCATTGATCCAGACAGTCATTATCTTTCCAAAAAAAAGAAAGAAAAGAAAAATCAAAAGAAAAAACCGCTAAGTGAAATCCTATGAAGGTAACTTAGGCAAAAAATCGGAGGCATCCCGCTAACTGTAATTCCAAATGAAACAGTTCAGGAAAAAATTGGGAATAATAAATTCAATTAGAAGAGGTCTTCAAATCCTCAAAATTCTCCATAGAGTCGACAAAAGTCCTCAAAACAACAAAATGTTGTAAGAAGAAGTGATTGTCATTCTCAAGAATCCCTTAGCTTCTGAGCCATCGTCATTGCTACCATCAGTGCAATTCCAAAATCTCTTGAACCTGAATGCATATTCTGAATTAACTGAACGTAGGACTGAAGAACATTACGAATATTGGGTTGGGCACAAATAAACTTTGAGCCTTTATCCTTTATTTATAAACCGTGAACCAGACCACATTACAACCCTCAAAAGACCTAATTGAAGCCATATTTCTTTTGAAAGCATACTACAACAAGGTTGTGTAAACTGACTCCTAAGATCTTTTGCAAATCATTTGTCTTGGTATGTTCATACCTTTGCTTTCTCTTTCACTTTAAAAGTATAAACCACTGTGTTTTAACCAGTGATGCATTTTCCATACACCAATAATATGATTTCAAAAAATGAATTTGAATTCAAATTTTTTTGCATGAACTTTGCATTAAAATTACCATGTTTGAATAAACAATTTTGCTTGCAAACAAGCTTTCCTCATCAAGGAATTTCAAACAGCTGAGAAACTTGGTCAGTGACTCCTATCAGGGGCAAGTATCTTCCATATCCATTTGCGAATCACTTCAAGATTTGTTTCTCAATGCGAGTTTTATCAGAATTGGTTATCCAGAAGATCATTTTCCAGAATCATACTGGGGCATTCCTTTCCAACAATCATTTTAAGAACTGGAGCCATGATCAGTTTATTCCAAACAAACATTTCAAAACTGAAGCCATGATCAGTTTATCTCCAATAGTCATTTCAAGAATTGAAGCCATGATCAATTTATCTCCAACAGTCATTTCAAGAACTGAAGCCATAATCAGTTTATTTCCAACAATCATCTCAAAGCTGGAGCCATGATTAGTTTATCTCCAATAGTAATTTCAGAATTGAAGCCATGATCAGCTTACTTCCAGCAACTTTCGACTGAAGCCATGATCAATTTATCTTCAACAGTCAGCTAATCTAGGAAGAATCCCCAAGAAACTCTCCATGTCTTTCCTCAGAAGATCATCAGTTCAATACAATTTACAAGTGTGACAAATTTGGGTTCAAGACATTTTCTTTCCAAGAAAATTTGGCAAAGTTCTCCGTGTTGAGGAATCAAAATTCCAATCTTACCTCCACAAAAGAGTCAAACTCCATAGTCGTAAACATCTATATTACATGCATAGATAATTCACATATCATGCATAACAAGAGTGGTTCATCCTCATTTGCATTTTCCGAGGTCTTGTTGCAGTGACATGTCACCTTGAGATCAAAGTCCAACTTACATGGCACCTACCAAAGCAAAGGTCATTTCAGTTGTCTCTATTTCGTCCAATGCTAATCTTGGGTGTGTTGTTTCTCTCTTTCTTCCAATGCTAATCTTGGATGAGCTGCTTCTCTCTTTCCTCCAATGCTAATCTTGGATGAGTTGTTTCTCTCTTTTGTCCCAAGCTAATCTTGGATATGTTGTCTCTTTTGTTTCCATCCAAAGCCAATATTGGATGTTGTTACCTTTTGCTGCCATCCAAAGCCAATATTGGACGCCACCATCTTTTCTTTCATTCAAAGGCAATATTGAATGTCAGGATCTTTTGTTTCCATCCAAAGCCAATATTGTATGTTGTTCCCTTTTCTTCCGTCCAAAGCCAATATTGGATGCCACCATCTTTTTTTCTGTCCAAAGCCAATATTGGATACCATAATCTTTTTGCCGTCCAAAGCCAATATTGGATGTCTTGATCTTTTTTGCTATCCAAAGACAATATTGGATACCATGATCTTTTGCTGCCATCCAAAGCCAATATTGGGTGCCACCATCTTTTGTTTCCACCCAATTAGAATATTGGATGTTGTTACCTTTTGCTGCCATCCAAATTCAATATTGGATGCCACCATCTTTTCTTTCATTCAAAGCCAATATTGGATGTTGTGATCTTTTCTCTCGTCTAAAGCCATTATTAGACATAGAACTTTCCCTTCATTCAAAGCCAATATTGGATGTTGTGATTTTTTCTATCGTCTAAAGCCATTATTAGACGTTGAGTTTTCCATTCATCCAAAGTCAAATTGGATGTTGTGATATTTTCTCTTGTCTAAAGCCATTATTAGACATTGAGTCTTTCCCTTCATTCAAAGCCAATATTGGATGTCGTAACTTTTTTTGCTATCCAAAGCCAATATTGGATGTTGTTATCTTTTTTGCGGTCCAAAGCCATTATCGGATTCCATGATTTGCCTTACCTCATTCAAAGCCAATATTGGATGTTGTGATCTTTTCTCTCGTCTAAAGCCATTATTAGACGTTGAGTTCTCCCTTCATCTAAAGCTAATATTGGATGTCGTGTTTCTTTTCCGTCCAGCGTATTTCTTGGACGACTCTGATGTAGCTTCAGATTTGGTCTCATCCCACATCTAATGTTCCTCTAGATGCTTCTGATTGTATTTTCCAGATAGTTACTCGCCTCATTCAATGCTATTCTTGGATGTCGCTGCTTGCCTTCTCTAGTTTTTATCTTTTTTCCAAGTATTGATGGTTACTCTTTGTCACCCTGACTGATATCCAGAAATATCTTGTTGTTTCCCTAACATGTCTTTCCACTTCATTTCATCAGAACTACCATAAGTTTCCAGTTTCGAGTCTTTCCACATCCCCACAAAGTCTGTCTCATCTCATACATCATTCAAAAATATATATGTCAAAAAATAAAAAGTCCACGCGTTCATTCATAACATATGCTATCATCTCATTGCATCAGGGATGAAATTCGGGTCTGTTTGTATTTAATTACTTTTCGCCTATGTGACAAAAAGATAATTAAATAGGGGCAGTTGTTGTACCCTAAATTTTGCCCCTAATTTTTCCAGTCACATTTTTATATCATATTTTTTCATTTAGTCACAATCATTAATAAATAGCTTCATTCATCACATTTGCGTCTTATCTTTAAGTTTTCTCTTGAGGGATCTCCAAGCACCTTAGTTGTATGTTTTGTATATGAGTTATTGTCTAACTTCTAATCAAAATATAAAAAATATTTGTCTTTGTCTTTGTATATTTGTGTTTTGTAGGTACCGAGTTAAAGCATATGACAAATAGGGTTTTCCGGTATTATTTTCCTAAAATCTCTATTTACATATAAAAATAATTAAAAAAGTTTTATTTTTTTTCACTGTATAATCGATTGCTCTTAGAGTGCAATCGATTGCATAAAGTGCATTTTGCGCAATTTTTGAAAAAAAGAACAGGGTGCAATCGATTGCTCCCAGAGTGCAATCGATTGCACAAAGTGAAATTTTGAAAAGAAAAAAAAAGCAATTTCAGGCTTGTAATTCTTTTGGCTCCAATTTTTCTTCATTTTTTGAAAGATATATCATTAATTCAAATTTTTGCTCCAAGAATCAATTACCAAGCCTAATTTCATTTCCCAAACCAAACTCCAAACCACCACTAATCCCAAGCCTAAACTCTATAAATAGAGATCTCATTTCATTCAAATCTCAAGCTTTTGATATCCAAATTCACTTTGCTAAAAAATCTCTCAATTTCCTCCATCTACCAAATTCACTCAAAGCTCCATTTTCGAAAAAAGTTAGTAAGCTTTGCATTGAAGCTTACTAATCTTTGAGCTAAACCTTCATCCAAACACTTTTTCTTCATAAATTCTCTACATCCAAACTTGGGAAATTGATTCTTGGGGCTAAATTGAAGCAAATTATTGAAGTTATTTTGATGATTCTCTAGATCTACCTTTGGTAAGCTGGATTTTTCATCTGTCACAATGTGATCTCTTATTGATCTTTGGGTTTGATTCATTGAGAATTGTTTTGTG
The DNA here is from genome assembly GCA_948472305.1 of Vicia faba. Classification (NCBI taxonomy): domain Eukaryota; kingdom Viridiplantae; phylum Streptophyta; class Magnoliopsida; order Fabales; family Fabaceae; genus Vicia; species Vicia faba. Next base: position 1,039,176,750 of record OX451736.1, read on the forward strand.
ATTCCATTGGTGTTATTTTCTCATGATTTGATAGAATTTTCGTGCTCAATTAAATCCATGATCATAAGTTGTTTGATGAAAAGTTTGAACAAGAATTTGGCCTTTTGAAATGTTGATTTTTTGTTTTTCACGGGGTGCAATCGATTGTCACAGAATGTTTTTTTGTATTTTTTGAAAAAAAACGCTGATGCAATCGATTGATGCCAGAGTGCAATCGATTGTAACAGTGACAAAATGCATTTTCTGCCTTATTTTGGGGTTTTTTTGATCCATCTCTCTTTTTCTACTCACTCCTTTTGATTGTTGATTTTGATTGCAATTTTAAATGTCCAATTTCTCTTTAAATTCAATAGACTTTGGGTGTAGATGAAGTTGGATAAATGTTCATTAATTCAAATCTACCTAAGAGTGAACTATTTAATTCATTTAGGTGCTTTGGATTAATGATATGTTTAGTACTTTAACCCATCGAGATGAGTGATTGAATTTAAAGATGAAAGAATTTTAAGGTAGTGATCCAAATAGCTTATCATTCCCCTCCCTCTTCATATTATCCATTTCTTTTTTATTTGTGCTACATGTTATCGGATGATGATCTCTATATCCTTCATCCAAACATGAAGTACATAGATTTCTATTGACCGGCCTCAAAATAGGTGCGACTTCTACATAAGTCCACTTACGATTGCTTAACATATCGCTAAATTTTGTCCCAATTTGAGAAAATGATCATTCGTGGTCCAAACCTATGTTTGCAAGCCCAAGTATGTTAATTTGAAACCTTTGATCCAATAACCTTGAGATTCATTGTAAGGAGGCTTTGGTTCTACCAAACCTCCAATGGATCTTCATCAATTTTGGTCAATGCAGATCACTTAAACACTATTGATCATTAAATGTTACCTTGAAGATTCTTAAATGGATGATATACTTGACAAAAAGCAAATGCAAGTTGTTGTTGAGAGGCTTTGGTTATACCAATCCTCTAATGAGTTCAAAATGCAAGTTTCAAGATGGTCATCCAACTAACCATTAACTTCTAACAATTGACTTTACTTCATGCTTTTATTTTTATGCTTTTACTTTATGCACTATTTACTTTACCATTTACATTTCATGCTATTTTTATCTTTGCTCACTTGAGAATTTACTTTTATGCCATTTTTTATATTTTTCTCACTTGAGCTTTTCTTTTCCTTTTGAAGATACTAAATAATCAGCATGAACCATAAAAAAAAATTAATGATACTTGGACTACTTGGTTACTATCCTTGGCATTATGGAGTATTGGACTTCTTGGACTTAGGAATATAAACCTTGGCTTATGTTGGAGACCTTGTGACCTTAATTGATATTTTTTCTAGAGTTATTGGGGTTTGCCTCAAGACATTGGGTTGTTTGTTTGTTTTGTGTGCAGGTTATTGTGATTACATACTTTGTCTATAATCTGGAATTCATCTGTATACAGCCGTTACTCTGCCCAATTTTTGTGAAGACTTAATGCAATTAAAGCTTAGTTTTCTCAAGAGGTTTAGTATCCTTGCTTGGTTTCAATCCAAAGAATGGGAATTCTATCTTGACTCATAATTCCAAGTGTTGGCTTCTTACTGGTTAGACGGTTATCTTCCTTAGCTTTTACCTTATGCTTTAAGATAGTCCCTTCATGTCCTCCCAACTTCTTTAATTTTCAAAATCTTCTCATCTTTTTTCAAAATCTTCTTTGTTTATAAACTCGAACCTCTTTCATAATAAACCTCGACTTTATTGAATTCCTTTTCTTTTAAAACTTATTTTCTTTAAACAAACTTTAATTCATTTAATCATACTTCGACATCTTTCAAAATTAACAAAAAACACTTCAACTCATTCAAACTCTTTTGTTCGCTCGAGCACCTTTTACCTTCAAACCTTTTTTCAAGATGAGACATGATTCATTGATAGTCGAGAAACATTCTCCTATCCCCATGGTTATAAAGGTGTCGACTTTTCCACTTGAATACTAGAGGCGTTCTCAACCCCTCACTCTTGCTGATGCAAGGTCGATCTTTCCCATACATAGTGGACATTAGTCGAGATTTCCCTCTTAACAATGACGACTTGTATCTTCATTTAAAATCAATAAACAAACAAGTCTTTTATAGACGAACTATGGTGCTCTGACTTTCCCACTGCACGAGGGAGTACATAGGTACTAAGTCTTACGACCCAAGGGGACAAACAAAAATAATAAAAAACATTTTATTTTGTTTGCAAATACACATTCATTCTTTTCCTTTAGCAAGTAAACCTTTACATGACAGTCCTTTTAAAAGAAACCAAACAAAGTGGATCCTGCAGAGTACCATAGATGCTTAGGGTTCTAATACTTTCCCTTTGCATAACCCACCCCCGTACCTTGATCTCTGATCTTTTACTTCATTATGGGTTTTGTTCACTTTTTTTCCATTTCCCTTTGGAAACAATAAAGTGCGGTGGCGACTTCATTATGTTGAGATAAGTCAATTGATGGCTTAAATCTCAAATCTTTACCGCTACATTTCTTTTCCTATCATTACTGTCGCGATTTCTTTCTCTATTAGTTCTGATTTGCGCGTGTGAAACCTACTCAAGGTCTTTCTTGTACTTTTCCTTTCCTTTAGATAGTGCTATCCTACCACTAGTTAGTAGGAAGCCCTATCGTAGGTTGTGAAGGGACAAGTGTGGGTCATTGCACAGTCATCGAAGGCAACTGGTAAGGAAGCTTTAGCAATTATCGAGGGACTATGATCTTTGTTTTCGAGGGACTGTGCTAAAGCGTCCCCACTTTCGAGGGACATGACTATTTATTAAAAGGCAACAAGGGAGGTTACCCTAGAGGTGTGAGTGTGTAAGTGGTCTGTGATTCAGTTATTTTAATCTTTGATTAGGTTTAGTGTAATACGGTGGGAGAACTGACGTATTTTTGCATTTTATCTCAAATGTTGCAGATAGCAAGAGTCGCCATAGGCTTTTATTTTATCCACTAAGGAAAGGGTGAAAAGAATAGGAAAGACCTACGAGAATTGTTCTTAAGTTCGGGGGGCATGTTATGAAAGGGAAGGTGTTAGCGCCTTTTTCATCCGTAGTTATCTACGGGCTCTTAATCGCTAGCTCACTTTTGTTCAAAATTCTTTATGTCATGTGTGTTTGAAAATATTTTGAAAATTCCTAAGTACGGTGAACTTTGTAATGATTCTCGTATCAGTTGAGAACGGATACAAAGTGTTTGTTTTAAAAATATTTCAGAGAAAAAAGTGTTTGTGTGAAAAGGTGTTTTTTATGAGCAAGCGATCACAAGCTATATACCTACTCAAAAGTCTTTCATGTTATTTTCCTCCTCCTTAGATAGTGATACCCTACCATTACTTAGTAGGAATCCCCATCGTTGGATGTGAAGGGACATGTGTGGGTCATCGTACAATCATAAAGGAAACTTGTAAGGCGCTTTAGCAATTTTATCATAAGGGACTAATATCATTTACCGATGGCAGCATCGAAGGGTCATCGAGGGAATATGATCTTTTGTATCGAGGGTCTTTGCTAAAGCGTTCGCACATTCGAGGGACATGACTATTTTCCGAAGGCAACGAGTGAGGTTACCCTAGAGGTGCGTGTGTGAATAGTGATTCAATTCGGTTATTTTTCTTGGTTAGGGTTATCTAACAGTTGATTTTAGATCTTTCCATACATGCCCTAATTACTAGAAATTATAAGGAAAACAGTAAAGCCGAAAATTAAAATTCCTTGCTATTACAAAGCTTCGGGAAAAGGGGGTACAAACCACAAAAATTGGGGGGGGGGGGGGGGGGGGGGGGGGGAATAGAAAGCAAATAAAACCCTAGTTAAACTATTACATTCTGTAGTAATTACATAATAGGAAAAACTAATGCGAAAATAATAAAGCGCGCAAAGATTGTAAAATAAGAGGAAAATTGTTTGATGGAAACGACTTGATAATTAACCTAACGTCTAATTAATTTTAATTGATTAAAAAAAATTAGGTAATTAAACTAGGCGAACCCTAAAATCTAAGTCGATTTTAAGTTAATTGAGAAAACTTAACAAATGAAATTAGGGTTTATTGGTTAAGACCTAGAATTAATTAAAACCTAAAAATTAATTAACCTAAAAAATTAGTTAACCTAAAAAACTAATTAACCTAAAAAAATTAGGGTTTTGTTTAGAAAAGGTTTTGAAAAAGGTTTATAAAAGAGTAAGAAACAAAGAATTAGAAAAAATGACCAAATGAGTAGGGGTGGGTGTTGAACCCACGCCCTCAAGGCCAACAAGCAACATGCATACCACCAGGCCAAGCGCACCTTGGTGCTAGGATACGCATCCAACATGTTTTTATAATCAACCGGCAAAACATATGAAATATTAGAGGAAAAAATGTCAAAAGGCTGGATTGAACCCAAAACCTTCAATACCAATGCCTTACCACACGCGCTCTTGCCATTGGTGTGGTTGTTTCATCCGTTCATATAATTAATCAAAATCAAAATAATATATAACCAAATGCATTGGCCAGATAAGCGTCGGAGCCCTAACTCCTGTCGACTTCTTCAGCGACCTGTTTATTTAAACCCTGCAAAAAATAAATAGTTAGTGATCCAAAATGTCCTATCCCCCCCCCCCCCTAATTCAACCCTACTGAATCCAAATATGGGCTTAGTTTTGGCTAAAAGTCCTTGGATCGTGAGCTACGAGGCAAGTAAAGTAGATCGGAGCAAACATGGTGTTTTGCAGTCTAGCATTCATGTGACTCATGCGGTTTCTCTATTCAACATTATTAGACCTCATGAACACATAACAAACGTTAGTAAACATTAGAATGCAGTAAAATACAAAATTTTAAATATGGATGAAATCATGATGTTTGCATGAGTGTTTTCTGACCATTTGGATCATTGTAAATGATCCAAGCTTACCTTGGGAGTGAATGTAATTGATTAGAATCGCAAGATTTTGGTGAAAGGTAGTGTAATAAGGGTTTGAGAATTTTAGGGTTCTTGAAAATATTTGGGAAATTTTTGGACAAGTTTGTGGTGCAAGGGTTTGTATCCTTTGTTCTTGTCTTGATGTCTGAATATATAGAGAATTTTTAGGGCAAACAAAAATGGGCTTGGACTCTTGTGTAATAAGATATAATTTTATTTTATATTATTTTATATTATTAATGAAGTAAATCAAAAATAATAAAAATAAATAAAATAAAATAAGGCCAAAAGGTGCATGAATGAATTATGAGGTGTATGAATAGTATTACACACATTTGGACCTCAAAACCATGGCCCAAATGTTCAAAATATCAAGCTTGCTCAATTTGGTCTTCATGCATTTGCTCAAAATTTCCCAACTTGCAATGATCGTAACTCACTCAATTTTTATCTTTTAAGGGCTATATTTGACTTTTTAGAAAGCTCAAGATGCCCTCTACAACCTCTATGTTGATCATTTTTGCTTTTGAAGATTTATCTTGATGTAAGTTGCCTTGACAAAAAGTGTCTTTTTGTTGACTTTTGAAATGACCTATAATGTATTGGCTTATATCTCTCAAATGATGCATTTTTTGGACTTGAGCATAGAGATAAAAAGTTGTATAGAATTGAATTTCCTTCAAAATAAGTTTTGGTTGGGGAAAAGCTGATGAAGCATGTAAAAGTTATGCTTTGTCAAAGTTTAGTTGAATTCTCCTTAAGAAAACCCTAATTTGGCAACTTTTGACTTTTGATGATTTGAGGGCTTTTCTTGAGGAATCATGATCAGCCCTTGGTCAAATGATGAATATGACTTCAAAACCTTGATGTTGACCAAAAATGTTGTAGTTTAAATGTAAGTTGACCACATTTGACTTTTTATCCAATATAGTTGATTTTCCATCATCTGAGCCATTGATTGAGCAAACTTGTGATGCAAGGCTTGAAACTTGACACGAGCAATCTTGAAGACCTATGGATAACCATGAAAACAACTTGAGACCTTGAAAAATAAATCTTCCTTGAGACATACCAAACCCTAGTTGTGGACCCATTGCTTAGGAGGATAAATTGTCTGATTAATTCTTGAGCCACCTTGAGCAAATGAGGATCTCATGAGAATATTTTGAAGAAAAATAATAAGGAAAGTTTGGGGGTACAACAATTTCCCTTGTTCAATGTTCTTAAACCTGAAGAGTTAGATTGGCATGTCCACCATTCGTGACTTGAAGGTGGAAGATGATTGAACACTTAAGTGCCCAGAAATTTTCACTTGCCTGTGCACGAAGTAACACTGTTAGTTGATTATACTGAGAATGGGCTTAAAAATGCCATTTGGTGAGGTTTCAGAGAATCGTCGGAAATAGTCTTATAGATGCCATCCAGAGTGATTATTGATAAGAATATCAGAATAAGTCTACGCATGACCTTGTCTTGAAAGATGTATTTGGAATGAGTATACGTCTGAATTTGTCCAAAAGAGTATTAGAGTGAATCTACGCTTGATTTTCGTTTGAATGATGTACTAGAATGAGTCTACACTTGACTTTGTCTAGAAGATACATTTGAAATGAGTCTATGCTCGACTTTGTCTAGAAGAGTTTAGGAAGGAATCTATGTTTTATTTCATCAGAACTAAAAGATGTCTATGCCCGACTTCAACTAAAAGAGGTACCAAAAAGAGTCTACACCTGACTTTTTCCAAAAAGAGTATCAGAAGGAAATCTACGCCTGATTGTATCTGAACTAGAAGATGTTTATGCCCGACCTCAACTAATAGAGGTACCGGAAAGAGTCTACGCCTGACTTTTTTCCAAAAAGAGTATCAAAAGGAAATCTACGCTTGACTTCATCTGAACTATGTACTAGAAGATGTCTACGTATGACTTCATCTAGAAGAGATATCTTTCAGAATGACCTTCTGGGGAAAATGTTTATGTAGCTACTTGTCAGATTTAGTCTCTGAGGGAAATGCTTGTTTGTTTGCGAACTTAACCTAAAAGGACAAAGTTAGTTTTATGCAATGCCATGATATATGTGATGCATTGCATAATGATGCTCTCGAAATAAATGTGAATGTGTTATTGCATTTCGTATGCATGTGCTATGATAAATGATGTATGAGTATGAGATGTCATTGAAGTGTATCCATAGCTTCTTATAACATTCTTGATAGGGAAAATAAATCCCTGGTTCTTGCTGGGGATGATGAATATGAATCTTTTATCTGCTGAGGATTCCTGCTTGCTGTTTGAGGAAACTTCACCGGAGAATGTTGATTTCTGCTTGGGGAGAAGAATTAAATAATATTGGTCATCTATCGCTCAACTGGGGAGTTTAATTCTTATATAACTTGACTGGGGATGAAAGAGATGGATAACCTTCTAAGGTGTTGTCTGACCGAGTTTTCGATATGGATGCCGACTCGTGTGGGGAGCGTAAGATTAACTGATATCTGGTCCAGTTTCTGATTTTGTAGCAACTCTCTGGGGATAGTGGTTTGGACTATCCTTTGCTGGAGAGAGAAGCTTTGCTGGTGATTTACAGTAGGCAAAGGGATAGACACAAGCTGGCGAGACTGAATTCCGTTGGGGAAATAAACCCTGTTGGGGAAATAAACCCTGCTGGAGAAGCACTCTGTTGAGGAAATAAACCTACTGGAGGAATATGTTCTGCTGGGGACATGAGCCCTGGTAGAGAAGAGAAATCTGCAGGGGATTGAATTCAGCTGGAGAAATAAACTCAACCGGGTAAGAGAATTCCTGTGAACTGTGTTGCTATCATAATCTACTAAAGATTGGATTTTTGTAAGTTAGCGACATTGTCAAAGATTATACTCCTTCATCCTCTAGGGGGATTTGTTGGTGAGTATGATTAGAGTATTTCAGGCTTGCGGGGAATATGTCTTTGTTGAAGGGAAGCTGATTCTGCGGGGAATAATCTTATGGGAACTACTCTGTGGGGAAATTTTACTTGAGATTACTCTGTTAGGATTTATGGACGACTTGAACCTTATCCCGCCTCCTAAAATCTTGAGTAAGTACTTATTCCTATTTTTATGCATATTTATTTGTCAACAGTAATCATGTTCATATGCATATGTTCATTCAATTTAGTCATTGGACGTTTTTGCAAACATAACAAAAAAAGTAAAATAATATTTGAACTTTTGAAATTGTGTTTATATTGATAGTTTGCCTATAATAGGCGATTTGTTGTACAAAGAGACAAAAATACTAGTAAGAGGAAATCTTCGTGAACAATGAAGAGAGTATAAAGTGAAAACGAAATATATAGCTATGTGTAAATGATCTCGTCGGATTCCAAATTTACAATTCCCCTATGTCTTCGAGCATCTCATCCCTTGATGTCGGAAGAAGTTGACTGAATCGGTCTACACCATTCGAACTTGACGTTAGCAATAAAGTTGGCTGTGAGTGATTCAAAGGGACATAGTCATACGCTTTAATCCCTAATTTTTGCATGGACCGCCCTTTCGGGTTTTCAGTCCACCAGGATATCCCTGATTTTTGCTCGAACCCTTTTGGTTCGCCGGTATGCCCTTATTTTTGCTTAGGCCAGTCAACCTAGCGGGTCATTTTTTATGCGTAGTATCTTTTAACTATGTCCGCGTTCACAGGGTGTGGAAGATCTTCACCATCCATGGTGGTAAGTATCATGGCACCGCCCGAAAATATCTTCTTGATATTAAATGGCCCTTCGTAGGCAGGAGTCCATTTTCCCCTAGGGTCACCCTATGGTAGGATGATGCACTTTATCACCAAGTAATCATCCTCATATATCTGATGCTTGATTTTCTTGTTGAAAGCTTTGATCATACACTTCTGATACATCTGAAAGTGACAAACAACCACCTACCTTTTCTCGTCAATCAAATCCAACTAATTCAGCCTAGTTTGAATCCACTCGTCTTCGTCCAAGTCTGCCTCTTTCATAATCCTCGTGGAAGGAATCTGAACTTCGACCGGTAGTACAACTTCCATACTATAAACTAAAGAGAAAGGGGTTGCCCCAGTTGATGTCTGAGCTGAAGTGCGATAGCCATGAAGAGCAAATGGTAACATCTAATTCCAGTCTTTATAGGTCACTACCATCTTCTGCACAATCTTCTTATTATGCTTATTGGCGGCTTCCACTGTGCCATTCATCTTTGGTCGATATGGAGAAGAATTATGATGCTTGATCTTGAACTACGTGAAACATTCAATGATCATAGTGTTGTTCATATTAGTACCATTGTCCGTGATAATCCTTTCGGGGATGCCATATCAACAGATAAGGTTGGGTTTAATGAATCAGGCAACAACATTCTTAGTAACAAACGTAAATGAGGTTGCTTCAACCCACTTCGTGAAGTAATTAATAGAAATTAGGATGAAGCGATGTCCGTTGGAAGCAGTAGGTTTGATCTCTCCAATCATATCAATGCCCCATATTGCAAACAGCCAAGGAGCAGTCAAGACATTTAACAGAACTGGAGGTACATGTACTTTGTCAACATAGATCTGGCACTTGAGATAAGTTATTGAGTGGTGATGGCAGTAAGTTTCCATAGTCGACCAATAATAACCTACTCTTAAAATATTATTAGCCATAGTATGCCAACTAGAGTGAGTACCAAAGATACCTCATGCATATCTTTCATATTCTTTGCTGCCTCTTTCTTGTCCACACAATGAAGCATAGTCAAATCATGGTTGCGCCTGTACAGAATTCCAATACTCAGGTTGAACTTAGCTGAGAACCTGCATAGGAATTTCTTGTCGTTGATAGATGCTCCATCGAGGTACTCTTGAGCCTCAAGATATCTTTTCACTTCATAAAACTAAGGCTTCTCTTCTACTCCTTCAGTGTTAACTTCATAGCAGTGTGCAGGTTCATCTAGCCTTTCGATGGTAATTCTAGGGGCTTTATTGTCCCATCTGAATTTGAACATAGACGACATGGTAACTAACGCGCCTGCCAACTGATTCTCTTCTCTTGGGATGTGCTGAAAAGTGATCTCCTTGAAATAAGAAATTAAGGTCAACATGTGCTCTCGGTACGGAATGAGATTTGGATGCTTTGTATCCCATACTCCCTTAATATCTATTGATCACTAGGGTTGAGTCCCCGTATACTCTCAAGAACTTGATCAGGTCAATAGTAACTTTAATACCCATGATGCACGCTTCGTATTCAGCTATATTGTTGGTACAATCAAAGCATAATTTGGCGGTAAAGGGTGTATGGCAACCCTGGGGAGAGATAATTACAACACCAATTTCGTTTCCAAGTGCATTAGAGGCTCCCTCAAAAACCATAGTCCACCGGGATCCTGGCTCAGGTCCTTCATACGGTCCAGGTTCTTCATAATCTGTAACTATCATGATGTTCTCATCTGGGAACTCAAAATTCATAGATTGGTAATTGTCTACAGCTTGATGCGCCAAATGATCTTCCAGTACACTTCCTTTAATTGCCTTCTGAGTGGTGTACTGAATGTTGTATTATGTTAGGACCATTTGCCACCGGGCTATCCTTCCAGAGAGAGATGGCTTCTCTAATATGTATTTGATGGGATCCATTTAAGAAATCAACAAGGTAGTATGAGTCAACATGTATTGTCTTAATTGGCAAGCATCCCATGCCAAAGCGCGACATATTTTCTCGTGTAGTGAATATCTTGTTTAACAGTCAGTAAACATTTTTCTAAAGTAGTATATTGCATGCTATTTTCGACCAGACTCGTCATGCTGCCCAATACACACCCCCGTTGAGTTGTCTAGCACTGTTAAATACATGATCAAAGGTCTTCCTTCAACTAGTGGCATCAGAATCGAAGGTTCTTGTAGGTACTCCTTGATTTTATCAAAGTCTCTCTGGAAATTGTCGTTCCACTTAACTACCTGATCTTTCTTCAACAACTTAAAGACCGGTTCACAAGTAGCGGTCAGATGAGAAAAAAAATCTGGCATTATAGTTCAGTCGTCCCAAGAAACCTCTGACTTCTTTCTCAGTGCGGGGAGCGGGAATTTCTTAAATAGCTTTGACTTTAGCGGGATCAACCTCGATTCTTTTACCGCTGAAAATAAAGCCCATGAGCTTACCGGATCTCACCCCAAAGGTGCACTTGTTTGGATTCAACCTCAGCTTGTACTTTCTTAGTCTCTCAAACAACTTATGTAAATGGTCCAGGTGCTCTTCTTCAGTCTGTGATCGGGCTACCATATCATTGACATAGACATCTATCTCTTGATGAATCATGTCATGGAACCAAGCTACCATAACACACGAATATGTTGCGCCAGCGTTCTTCAACCCAAAAGGCATAACCTTGTAGCAGAAAGTGCCCCACTGTGTAACAGAAGTAGTCTTTTCCATGTCTTTCGGTTCCATCTTAATCTTATTATACCCTGAGAAATCATTCATGAAGGAGAATACCTTGTATTGAATGGTGTTATCGACCAAAACATTAATATGTGGAAGTGGGAAGTATCTTTAGGGCTTACCTTGTTTAGATCCCTGTAGTCTACACACATACATACCTTGCCGTATTTCTTTGGTACCAGAACAACATTTACAACCCATTAAGGATAGGATGTCACTGCTAAGAACCCTGCATTGAATTGTTTCATAACCTCAACCTTGATCTTCTCTAATATCTTGGGACGCATATGATGAACCTTCTGTTTTATCATAGCACAACCCTCTTTCATCGGTAAACGATGAACCACAATATCGGTATTAAGCCCTGGCATGTCTTCGCATGACCAAGAAAAGATCTCAACATATTCATGCAACATCTATATTAACTTGTTCTTGACACTGTCCTCTAAGTTAGCACCTATCTTGACCTCTTTTCTGTCTGTTTCAGAACCCATGTTTACCACTTCAACTGGCTCTTCATGTGGTTGAATAGCCTTCTCTTCTTGCACTAATAGCCTGGAATGTTCTCCTGGTATCTCACAATCTTCCTCACCTTCATCCTCGACTTGATAGATCGGATTTTCAAAGTCACAAGTGGAAATAGCAGAATCGTTATCAACGGGATCCAGAGTGGATGTGGATCTGCAATGTATTGTGTGGGTGTGTGTAAGAACCCATAACTATTTGAAAGTGATAAAAGTGAAAAGAAAGAGAGCATAAAATTTTGAATGCAAAACTTCTAATGCTTTTATTAAATGAAAATATGTTTATGAAATGACAACCCTTAACAAATGCATCGTTGTGCCCCGGGTAAGGCACAAGGCTTAAAGTCATTGTTCAAATATTAAAAAGCCAAAACTTAAAAGAAATAAAAATAGAAATGTAGCTATTACTCCTGACTAAAGGAGATAGAGATAATGTCCTCAATCATGATCACTGTCAACATCCTCTATAGTATTGACTCCATTGTTGCTGATACGGAATGGTGGCCTTCCAGCTCGAGCGCGATGAACAACCCTCTGACCCTCTACAGTGAAACCCAAACCAAAATTGTCAAATTTATAGGGGATGTCAAAAAGTTGGCCCCAAATAGTACAACCACCTTCTTCTACAGTAGCTTTAGCATCTTTTAATGAAGCCATTATGGCTGAAACTCTAGTGACTTTGGGAATGGCAGAGACATCTTCAGTAGCGGAAGGGGGGATAACTTTGAAAGTATGACAAGGAGTCTCGATGAATTCACCATCCATCTCTACATACTAGAAATAATTCAAGTGGCTGACCATATACTATTCTTTACTACAGACAATAACAATCTTTCCGTTCACAGGATATTTTAATTTCTGATGTAGGTTCGAGGTGACAGCGTTTGCCCCATATATCCAGGAACGTCCTAGTAATCAAGAGTAAGTTGGTCGAATATCCATTACCTAAAAGGTAAACTCAAATATTTGTGAACCCACTTTGATCGGAAGATCCACTTCTCCATGTACCATCCTTTTTGACCCATCAAATGCTCGAACTACAATATCACTGGGTTTCAACATAATCCCTTTGCAATCAAGTCTGTCAAGAGCGCCTTTCGGTAGAACATTCAATGAAGAGCCAATATCAACCAATACATGAGCCAAAGTAGTGCCCCTGCATTTAATGGAGACATACAGAACCTTATTATGGTTTCTTCTCTCAGAAGTTAGATCAGCATCAGAGAAACCTAAACAATTGTCAATCGTCAAACTAGCAACATAACTTCCAAATTAATTCACAAAAATCTCTTGTGGCACGTAAGCAGTCTTCAAAAACTTCACCAGAGCCTGTGCATGGGCTTCAGAACACAATAACAGGGATAACATAGAGATCTTGGATGGGGTCTACCCCAGCTGTTCAACGATTTTATAGTCACTCTTGCGAATAATCTTCAATACCTCTTCCAACTCTTGTCTAGAGGTGTCCTAAACTATAGCTTCCTTAGGTTCCTCTGTCTGTGCAGGCTCTATCACTTGCTCTTTGCCTCGAGCCTCAGTAGTTGACTCGATAGCAGTAACTTTAACCCGGTGTGGCAATATTCTTTGGAGAGATTTCCGGAGAGAAAACCTCTCCGCTTCTAGTAACCTTACTGGTTCCGATAATATTGTCAATGCCGAGATCAACAACTTCAGTAACTTCATATTCAACGGTCAGTAGTTCTTGTTTGACGCCATGATAGTAGACTTCGGATCCATAATTCCAAGGAATAGCTTTATCCGAAGAATATGGGATAGGTCCAGGTCTAGTGATGATCAGGGGAGCAACTTTCAGGTTGGCAGTAATCCTTACAGGATCTTTGGAGGTAAATCTGACAAGAGGGCCAGAAATTATGGATAAGTCTTGACACACATTCACAACAGACGAGACCTTCTTGATTAGAATTATATGATTATCCATTAGGTGTTGAATACCTTCCTTCAGTAACTTGCAGCCATTGGGTTGGACTGTGCAGCAGTAAAAAATTCCAATACAGCCCGGAAATAAACTGGTCTGCAGCAGATTCATCTTGATAATTAATAGAGCAGTCATCAATTCACTTACAGCAGCAACATAAAGAACATCGTCAACTGCACTTATGCATTTGTCATTCTTCGGCATAGGCGCAGTAATCATATTTGGAGTCTATGGAGGATCAAATTGAATCTCCTTGTTGTCAATCATATCCTGAATTTTGTTTTTCAGGCTCCAACAATTATTAGTGTCGTGCCCAGGACTGTTAGAATGATAGGCGCATCTCGCGTTTGGATTGTACTTAAGAGAGGAGGTGTTAAGATTCTGAGGAGGATCCCTTATTGTAATCAGTTCCGCTTTTAGTAAATGTTGTAACACCTGAGACAATGGCATATTAATCTTGGTAAAACGCCTTCCCGGAGCGTCTGACCTATGCCTATTGCTTTGTTGTTGTTGAACAGGTGCATGATTAGAAATAATTACTACTCCCACAGACTGATTGCGGTTATTTTTACCATGGCCCTTCCAGCCATAAAAAACATTGGTCTCCTTCTTACCATTTAAAGTCTTCTTCACACCACTCGAAGATGCAGCCACTTGAGTTTTTCCACTCTTAATACCACTTTTAACTTGTTCCCCGATTAGAATCATCTCAGTAAAACCAGACGAAGAACTCCCGATCAGGTGATTAAAGAATGGACCTATCAGAGTGCCCATGAACATATCAACTAGCTCCCGGTCAGACAAGGGAGGTTGCACCCTTCCAGCTAAGTCTCTCAAGTTCTGGGCATATTCCTTGAATCCTTCATTTGAACCCATATTCATGTTTTTTAATTGCACACGAGTCGGTGCAAGGTCATCATTATATTGATACTGCTTGTAAAAAGCAGCAACCAAATCCTCCCAAGTACGATTGTTGGTTCCTTCCAGTTGATAAAACCACATGAGTTGTGTACCAGATAAACTTTCTTGAAATAAGTGAACCCATAGCTTTCTATCAGCAGTATGGGGTTAGATTATCCGAACATAAGATCACAGATGAAGTTTCAGACAAGACACACCATCATATTTAGCCAAAGCATGAAATTTGAACTTGTGAAGGATAACCACCCCCGAAATAAGACCCATCTCTCCGAAATCCAATCCAGGTACTTTCTGGATTTCCATAGCCTTAAGACGGTCTTCTAGCTGCTTGTATCTGTCATCCGCGGGAGGATACTGTTCATCAGAGTAGTCTTTGTCTTTAGGCATCTTACTAGAACCAATGTTGCTTCCATCTTCAGCTCTGACACTTCTACCATCCTCCCCTTGGTTGTCATCTTCATCAGAGGTGATATCAATAGTTTGAACTTGTTTAGCAGGACCTTTGAATCTTCTTCTCATGAAGATACCAATTGGCTTCCGAGTCTTCTTCTTTTTGGAGATGAGCGCCATCATATCTTTTTATCCTTGAGCAAGATTCGGGAGGGTCTCCTGGAATTGTGCATTATGAGCTTGGAGTTCCTTAACAGTTTGTTCAAGATCCATATTTTACTGAAATAAACAAAAAGAAGATGAGAAAACCTGTATGGGAAAAGCTGTTATGCAATGATGCATGATATGTAGATGAAATATTTTCAAGGATCGTCGCGGGATTTAAATTTGCTTAAACAAAAGGAAACAAGAGAAATTTTAGTACTAAGCTCAAATTACAATTGCTTTTCATAAAAAAGAGTTACAAAATAGCAAAAATATAAATTCAAGTCTCCCATACACGCTTCCTCTTTGTGTTGACATATGCGTTAAGGCTTTGTTCTTCGTGGAGTCATTTTGTCAGCTCTAGTACTTTCTTCTCACTAGCATAGAACTGAGCTTCGAAGGTAACTTTTTCTTCCTTTAGCTGAATCCAGGACTTCTATAGTTCTTCAAAGTCGGTAGGAATATCGGGATGAAGAATAGTATGATGAGCATCCCTTTCAACAACAAGCTCTACAACCACTGATAGAATAATAGGATACAACATTTTGAAATTCTGAGCATGAGACAGCACTCATCTGAGGTAAGGCTCTAGAGGAATGGAATTCTTGTGTCCTAAAGTATTGCTATCAATTTTGTTGACCGTGCCCCAAGCATGTATAAACCTTTGATGGTAGTTTTTAAAATCATTCCCATAGTGGAACATAATACCCTAAGCATATCATGAGGATCGTCCCTTCGAGCATAACCAAAATAACGCAGAGCTAGAGAAGGGTTGTAAGTGATGACCCCTCTTATACCAAGGAGTGATACATTTGGGAATTCCCCATAGTGATTGTGATATGGTGGGAGAACTGACTTGGTGTTTTGCGTTTTATCGCAAATATTACGGTTAGCAAGAGGCGCCACCGACTTTTCTTTTATCCAAAAGGAAAGGCTGAAAAGAACAGGAAAGACCTTTGAGATTATTTCTTGAGTTCGGGGTGGGGGGTAGATTATGAAGAGGGAAGGTGTTAGCACCCTTTTCATCCATAGTTATCTATGGGCTCTTAGTTGCTTGCTAGATCACTTGCTTTTGTTTGAAAATGTGCTTTGTGTGGTTTTTGAAAGTATTTTGAAAAGGCGTCATCATTTAGGCGAACTTTGTAATAGTTGTCGTTCATAAGAACGTATACAAAGTGTTGATCTTTTGAAAATGTTTCAAGTTTGGAAAATGTTTTGAAAGTGTTTTAGAAAGTGTTGGTGTTTGTTTTGAAAATAAGCAAGAGTGTTTGATTTGAAATGAGCAAGCAACTAGGAACAATCTACCTACTCAAAAGTCTTAGTTCATTTCTTCCTTTCCTTTTATATTTCTATATTACCATTGATTTGATAAGAAACCTTATCTTTGGATATAAAAGGGATGGGCATGGGTCATCGTATAGTCATGATAGCAATGTTGTGAGATATATTAGCATTTCTTTTTGAGGGAATAAGATCATTATGAAAGGCAACAGTTGATAGCATCATCGAGGGATTATGATCTTGTATTTTGATTGCTTTTGCTAAGATATCCCACATGCATAACATGGCCATTTTTGTAAGGCAACAAAGTGGAATTACCATAAGGGTGCAAGTGTGCAAGTGTGTTGATTTACATGCATTGTTTTGTCTTGAATTAGGGTTTGCTAACTTGTTAATTTTATCTTTCCATACAAACCCTAATTTACTAGCATTTATCTAAAGCGATAAATTGCGGAAAGTAAAATTAATAAGCTATTACATCATTAGGGGAGGGGGTATACAAATTTACAAATGAGGATTTTGCAAGAAAATTAAACCTAATGATCTATTACAACCATATTGAATAAATGTACAAGAATTGAATAAATAATGTACAAATGCAAAATAGAAAAAGAAATGATTTTGTTTTGTTTTCATGAAAGGGTTTTAACCTAATTAAGAAAATTATTAATGAAAATTAAATAAAATTAACTTAAACTAATTAAGAAAACAAATTAACTTAAAAAAGGATTTTTTTTAGGGTTTTTTATGAAAAGGTTTTAAATTAAAAATAATATGAAAATTAATTTAAAAATAAACTTAAGTTCTAAATTAATTTTAATTAAGAAAATAAAATAATATAATAATTAAACCTAAGTCTAAAAATTTATTATAAAAGAAATAAATTAATTTGGTAAGAAATTTTTTTTTGTTCTTTTTGTTTTTTATAAATAGAATAATAAGTATGAAAATAATAATAATAATATTTTTGGATTTTTTATTAATAAAAATAATAATGATAATAATAATAATAGAAATACAAATAACAAAACTGAAAATAAAAAAAAAATTACATAAGAAGAAGAAAATAAATAAATAAATGAAAATATAAAGGGATTGGGCCAGTATACAACAGTAAACAGGGGGTGAGCAAAAGAAAAAATGGAAGGCCCAACTGTTGGAGGCTCAATGCCTGTTTCAAACAAAAAATTGGAAGGAAATATGAAAAAGAGCAAAAGGGTACCACCTGGGCTCGAACCCAGGTCTCAAAGGTTAACTGGCGCGCGCTTTACCACTGGGGTGGCTATACATCTGTTCATATAAACAAAACAACAAATATATAATATAAATCAAGTCATGAATGAACTTCATCTTCAACCTCTAGCCAGAGAACCTGTAACTCATTCATTTCTCATCCATTCACAAAACTTTCAACATCAAACTTGTTAAAATTTCCTCACGATTCTTATATGTAAATAACTGCTAATTCTCAAAGATGAGCATGAATTTCTAACAGTACCAAATTCTGACCTAAATATTTTTCAGAGGTTCAAACTCAAAATTCTCCCTACTCAAGCAACAAAAATGAATCTATGTACATGTATAGTTTCAGGGCAATAATGTCTATATTTCATCTTCACAAATGCAAGCCTAACAATGCCTAAATTAGAAGATAGAAGTTCAAGAAAAGTACCTCAAAACTGGAAATCGTGAAATTAGTTTGAGCTTGATTCAAGGTGTTTCAATTATCAGGTTAGCTTCCTTTAGTCTCTAGGAAGCTAATGCAATGCTTAGCTTGAGTTGAGAGTGGCTGGAATGGTCTGGAGAAGTCCAACTGCAATGCTCTGATTTTGACTATGGAAGTTGATGAAGATGATGTTACAGTCGTGTAACAGGGTGTGGGATGGTTTGTATTTGATGTAAGGAAGCTTTATAAACTAAAAGGCCAAAGAACACAAAGGGGAGATATGATTTTGATGTGTAAAGTTAGAACTTGCACAACAATGGTGTTTTGAAGCAATTTCTGGCAAGAGGGAGTTTGGGAGTATTTCAGGGTGTTCAAGCTCGTGTGTTAGGTTGCATAATAGTGTCTCAATGTATAGGAAAAGGTTTTGAGAGCTTTTTCATATCAGAGGTACAAGTTCACATGTTATGGCCTTTTGTTTGATTTTGAAGAAAGCTTGAGAAATGTGGTTACAATGCACAAGTACAAAGCTATCTAGAGTGGTTAGGCAATTTAAACATGCTTATCTGATTGTGTAGAGGATGCTTGTGCATAAAGAACAAATTCAAAGCTAAAGACAAGTTAACTTTGTGATTAAAGCCTCTTTACTAGATTGGCAATGTTACTTTGTGCCATTAATGGAAATGTAACTTGGATAATGGCTCAAATGCTTGGACAATGACCCTATCAGTTGTGCAAAACATTAATTATGGAGTTAAAAACAAGTTTGAGGCCTGAAAATCAAAGATTATGCAGCCTAGCATGGATTTGGTTCATGTGTTCTTCACAAAATGGCTTGTAATTCAAGTTTGAAAACCCTAACTTCTTGCCTTCGATTCTCCTTGCACAAACATGATCTCAATGAGTTCTTGAACATTTTGGAAAGCTTGTAACATCCTATACAAACTTTATGTTGTACAAGTTTTAAAATTACTCTTGGAACTATGTGAAAAATTGCCATGAAGTTAGGTCAAAATCCTGCCTAAACTAGGGCAAAATTTCAAAGTTTCCAAGTTTCATGAACATGTATTAACAAAATCATAACTTGAAATCCATGTATTTCTAGTAGAAGTTGTTTTCTACAATGTTTTAGATCTCATTGAGATATACAACTTTCATGTTGGAAGTTTCCTTTAAATCATCTTGCATCATGGTGGAAATTTGGCTCAAAGTTATGAAAAAAAATGAAATTTTCAACTGTTAGAAAAATTTCTAAGTTTAGAAATTTTGACTTTTCAAAATGAAATCTGGAATTTTTTATTTCTTGATGAACAAGTTTCATATTTTGATGAATTGTGATCTTTGACACTTGATTTTGACTAAAAAGTCAAGGTTTGACTTTTCAGTATATAATTGACTTTTGATCAGTTGACTGAAAATTCATCTGTCAATCAATTGATCTTGAGGAATGTTTGTAGCCATTTAATTAGGTAAAAATGAATCATTTTAATCCTCGAGTTCTTGTCTCAAACCAATCAATCATTTGCTAGGTTAAAAATCAGAAATTGCCCTTTCTCAGTCAAAACCCTAATTTTGACCATTTTGCCCTTTTGATGATCTTATAAAATTTCTTGAGGAATTGTGATCCAAACTTTATCAAATGGCATATATGAGTTCACAATATTGATATGGATCAAAAATTATGAAGTTTGACTGTAAATTGACCAGAGTTGACTTTTTCCCCAATATAGTTGATTTTAGGTCAACTGATCAATTGACTGAGCAAAAATGTGATCCAAGACTTGAAACTTGACATGAGAAATATTTAGGATCCAAAATGATCCATGAAAGTCATATGGGGCATTAAAAGTCCATTTATCCATGTGCAATCCCAAACCCTAATTTTTAGTCATCAGTGCTTAAGGAGGTTTCTTGAGTTGATCAACCCTTGTGCAGTCTTAAACCAAAGGAGATCTTGTGAGATATTACTTGAGAAATGAGAGGGAAAATTTTTGGGTACAACAACTACCTCTGTTCAATCTTCTTAAACCTGAAGACTAGATTGGCGGATCTGACATTCGTGACTTGAAGGTGGAAGATGATTGAACACTAGAGTGCCAAGAAATTTGCACTCGAAGATGGATTGGGAATGAGCTTATAGATGCCATTTGGAGGAATGATGGTAAACACTGGAAGAAATATCAGCATAAATCTTTGGTCGATTTATACTAACACTTGATGTTTTACCTGTGGGAAAAAAGGTTAGTTAAACGCAGATGTATGCATGATGTTCACAAGATGAATGAGATCATGCTAGATGAATTTTGTATGTATATGTTATGATGTATGAATGTGGGATGCATGTTTTTGTCCGGGAAAATAAATCCCTGACAACTGCTGAGGAGTTCTTGGGAAGTTGAATCCCGGATTATTGTTGGGGATGAAGAATATACATATCTTCAAACTTTGTTGAAAGGATGCTTCCGCTGGGAATATCTCTTGCATGTCGGCTGTTATCTGGTTCGGTCCAGGCTTCACAATTTTCTGAGGATGAGGAAGTCAACTGCTATCTGGTCGAATTCAGACTTCATAGTAACTCATTGGGGAAGGATAAATTAACTGTTATCTGGTCGGATCCAGGCTTTGTAGAAAATTTCTTGAAATTGAATTGTTATCTAGTCGAATCCAGGCTTCACAACAACTTGTTGAGGATAAGGAAGTTAACTGTTATCTGATCGGATCCAGGCTTTGCAATAACTTGCAATGGTAATTACTATCTGGTCGGGTCCAGGCTTCATGGTTTTGGAAAAATTATACTATTATATGGTCGGGTCCAGGCTTCATAGTGTCTTGCTGCCATTGTAGCTAGTTGTTATCTGGTCGAGCTCCAGGCTTCACAATAACTTGCTTTAAAATTGATATCTGATCAGATCTAGGATTTGCAGATTTCTGAGGTGGATGAGGTTAATTGTTATCTGGTCGGGTCCAGGTTTCACAATAAACTGATTGGGGATTTAGTTGTTATCTGGTCAGATTCCAGGTTTCACAATAAATTTCTGAGGGTAATTGCTATTTGGTCAGATCCAGGCTTCACAATAACTTGTTGGGGTAGAGGAAAACTCTACCGGGGAAAAGAAATTAAACCTTGGTCTGGTTGAGTCCAGGTTCTTCTATATTTTAAAGAGTTAAACTATTATCTGGCCGGGTCCAGGTTTCATAGCGTCTTGCGAAGTTAACTATCATCTGGTCGGATCCAGTCTTCATAGTGACTTGAGAAGTTGACTATTATCTGGTCGGGTCTAGGATTTATAATATTTTGAAAGTTGTATTAATATTTGGTCGGGTCCAGGCTTCATAGTAGCTTTTGGAGATAGTAAAGGTTTTGCTTATGACTTTACTGAGAATTAGGGGTTGTGGCCTTAAGATTTGCAATAGTGTGAAAGGCAAACTAGAACTGGAGAATACGGACTCAGTCGGGGAAGACAGATTCAGCTTGGGGGAGATATACTCAGCTTGGGGAGGATATACTCGGTTGGGGATACCAGGCTTAGCTGGGGAAGATAGACTATGTTGGGGGAATACAGACTCCTCTGGGGAGGATAGACTAAGCTGGAGAATATTGTGGTTCCTCGATTGTTGCATATTGGGGAAATAAACCTTGTTGATGAATACTCGATGAACTTCTGACGAAGTGAGTTCTTTGAGGAAGGGGTCCAGAAGGCTTCTAATTGTAGGATTCAACTTAGCTCTGGAGAGAGTTGCCGAGAGATTGAGACTCTGGCTAGAGATTAGTTTATGCAAAGAGACTTTTTGGGTAACTTGGTTGAGGATTGGTTTATTGTAACCGTCTTGTAGGGGATAATGTTAATGAAAATAAACTATGTGGGGTTATTCCATATACATTACTTCTACTTTGTCAGGACACATGTGCCAAATAATTTTAATTATGTTCACATGCTTATGTTCGTTCAATTTTAGTCATTGGACAATTTTGCATTCAAAACAAAAACAGGAAGTTTAAACTTCAAAGTATATTTGTATTGATATTTTGCCATTGAATAATCATTTTTTGTACAAATAGACGGAGATCCTGGTAAGAGGAAATCGTCGAAAGGAAAAAAAAAGATTGAAAACAAAACAAATAGCCACGTGGAAATAATCTCATTGCACTCCAACTTTACTATTTCCCCAATGTCTTCGAATGCGTCTTGTCGTTGACAGAAGTTGATTGGATCGATCTTGGACCGTTTGAACTCAGACCTTGGTGATAAAGTTGATTGTGATGAATCCACGGGACATAGTCATACGCTTCCAATCCTTAACTTTTGCCTGGACCGCCCTTTCGGGTTTTCAGCCCACCAGGATACCCATTTTTGCCCAAGTCGCCCTTTCGGGTTTTCAACTTGTCGAGTGTACAATATTTTGCATATATCCCTAATTTTTTCCCAAACCTTTTGGTTTGCCGGGATGCCCCCTATTTTGCTTAGGTGTGTCAACCTAGCGGGTCTCTTATGCGTAGTATTTTTTAACTATGTCCGCATTTATAGGATGTGGGAAGTCTTCACCATCCATGGTAGTCAGCATCATGGCACCGCCAGAGAACACTCTTTTGACAACAAATGGCCCTTCGTAGGTGGGATTCCATTTGCCTCTGGGGTCGCCTTATGGCAGAATGATGCGCTTTATCACCAAGTCGTCATCTTGATATACTCGAGGCTTGATCTTTTTGTTGAAAGCCTTGATCATACATTTTTGGTACGTTTGACCATGAAAAACAACAGCCAGTCGTTTTTCTTCGATCAAGTTTAGTTGATCCAATCTCATTTGAATCCACTTGTCTTCGCCTAAGCCTTCTTCATTCATAATCTTTAATGATGGAATCTGAACTTCCATTGGCACAACAGCTTTCATGCCATAGACCAAAGAAAAGGGAGTTGCCCAAGTTGATGTTCTAGCTGAAGTACGGTAGCCATGAAGAGCAAACGGTAACATCTCATGCCAATCCTTATAGGTTAATACCATTTTCTGCATAATCTTCTTAATATTTTTATTGGCCGCTTCGACTGCGCCATTCATCTTAGGTCTATATGGAGAAGAATTATGATGCTTAATCTTGAACTGAGTGTAAAGCTCAGTAATCATAACATTGTTTAGGTTAGTCCCATTGTAGGTGATGATTCTTTCAGGGATACCATAGCGGCAGATGAGGTTGTGTTTGATGAATCTGGCTACCATATTCTTTGTGACTGAGGCAAAAGAGGCGGCTTCGACCCATTTGGTGAAATAATTAATAGCGACCAGAATGAAGCGATGTCCTTTGGAAGCGGTTGGCTTGATTTATCTAATCATGTCAATGCCCCACATTGCAAATGGCCACGGAGCAGTCATGACATTTAGAGGGATAGAAGGCACATGGACCTTTTCAGCATAGATTTGGCATTTGGGACAAGTTCTTGAATGTTGATGGCAATCAGTCTCCATTGTTGACCAATAGTAGCCAGCTCTTAGGATTTTCTTGGCCATCATATGTCCACTTGAGTGAGTGTTAAAGAGACCATCGTGCATGTCTTCCATAATTTCCTCTGCCTCTTTCTTGTCCATATATCGGAGTAGAGTAGAATCATGATTGCGCTTGTATAATATTCTGTTACTTAGGAATAATTTGGCAGAAAATCTCCGTAAGAACTTTCTTTCATTGATGGATGCTCCCTCAGGGTACTCTTATGCTTCAAAATATCTAATCACCTCGTGATACCATGGCTTTTCCGCGTCAGTGTCAAGCTCACAGTAGTGTGCAGGTTCGTCGAACCTTTCAATTGTAATCATAGGGGCTTCGTTTTCCCATTTGACCTTGAACATTGAAGACATGGTTGCCAAGGCGTCATCCAGCTGATTTTCTTCCCTAGGAAAGTGCTCCAAAGTGATCTCTTCGAAGTGGGTGTGATACGATGGGAGAACTGACTTGAGGTTTTGCATTTTATGTTTGCAAATGTTTCAGTTTAGCAAGAGTCGCCACCAACTTTTTATTTTATCCTAAGGAAAGGTCAAAAAGCACAGGAAAGACCTTTGAGATGTTTTCTTGGGTTCAGGGAGTAGATTATGAAAAGGGAAGGTGCAAGCACCCTTTTCATCCATGGTTATCCATGGGCTCTTAGTTACTTGTTTAGATCACTTGCTTTGCTTTTCCAATTGTTTGAAATGGTGCTTTGTGTGTGGTTTTGAAAGATGTTTTGAAAAGAGGCCATCATTGTGGCAACCTTTATAACGATTCTTGTTTGAATGTATACAAAGGTGTTTTTGTCTTTTGAAAAGATTTCAATGTTTTGAAAGTTTGTTTTGGGGAATGTTTTGAAATTGTGTTGTGAAGTGTGTTTGAAAATAGCAAGGATGTTTTTACAAGCTTTTGATCAAGTAATTAAGATCTATCTACCCTATTTTACTCAAAGTTCTTTCCTAATGTTTTTAACCCTTTTGACAGTGTTGTTTCACCATTGCATTTGGTGAACAACCTTGTGTTAGGATGTTAAATGGGACAGGCGCGGGTCATCGTATAGACCATGATAGCAATTGTGTCAAGTATTTTTGGAAAATTTTTGAGGGACTTGATCATTTTTTGTTTAGGCAACCAAGATAGCGTCATCGAGGGACTATGATCTTTTGTTTTTGTTTTGCCAAAGTACTCAACATGCATACCATGGCCCATTTTTGAAGGCAACAAGTGGATTGTAACCCTAGGGGTGCAAGTGTGTATTGTGTTTGATTTTCATGCATTTTTGTCTTTGATTAAGTCAAACTATTTGTTGATTTGGATTTTGCATACAAATCCTAATTCTCTAATCATGGCATAATTGAAAGCGTAAAATGCGAGAATTTAAAGTTCTAAGCTATTACAACATGATTATGGGGATGGGGGTACAATTTTGAATGGGGGGTATTTGACAAGAAATATAAACCCTAGTTTACTATTACATCCAAATTGAATCTCAAATGCATAAATATTTAGATGTACAATATTTAAATAAACAAAATAAATAAATATTAAATAAAATGTATTATGCAAAAAAGAATTTTTGTTTGTTTATATATGCAAAAGTATTTTTAATGTAAAAAAGTATAAAGAAATAAATAAAAGATTTATTTAATTGTATAAGGGATGAAACCCTAATTTCTTTAAGAAAATAGATACTATATATTATTTATATACAAAAAATATATTAATATGTGTAAAAATGAAATATACTTAAAAAAAGAGTATTTTTAGTATGAATAATAATAAAAATGAAAATGTAATATATTTCTACATTTATTCTAAAGTAATTAATAAAATAAAAGTATATATATATATATATATATATATATATATATATATATATATATATATATATATATATATATATATATATATATATATATATATATATATATATATATATATATATATATATATATAT
This sequence comes from Vicia faba, assembly GCA_948472305.1. Lineage (NCBI taxonomy): Eukaryota > Viridiplantae > Streptophyta > Magnoliopsida > Fabales > Fabaceae > Vicia > Vicia faba. Next base: position 1,039,202,486 of record OX451736.1, read on the forward strand.
ATATATATATATATATATATATATATATATATATATATATATATATATATATATATATATATATATATATATATATATATATATATATATATATATATATATATATATATATATATATATATATATATATATATATATATATATATATATATATATATATATATATATATATATATATAAAATAAAATATATACAAAAATAAATTATATTTTAAGTAATATTTTCAGTGTGAATAAAAGTAAGAAATAAAAATAAAAGTATGATTTCCATATTATTTTTTAAGTTTACACAAATAATATAAAAGTATTAAAAATGTTTTCTATATTAGAAAAATTAAAATAAAATGCCAAATAAATGTAAAAAATATGAAAATGTTTTTTGAGCATTTTTTATGTTTGGAAATAAATAAACAAAATCAAAAATGAAAACAAAAATGCAAAAATATAATTATTCAAGAAATTGGGCCAGGGGGTGCAAAAATGAAAAAGAGGGGTGTCAAAAGCAAGCAGGCCAAGCCCAGCCCAAATCTTCATCTTCAACCTCCAGCACTTTGAAAAAACGCGCGCCTGTTGTACAAACTTGGACATCCTGCATACGTGATCTTTTGCCAAAACTCACAACATCAAACTTGTAGAGAATTTCAAAACGATTCCAACCATATAAAAAACTAATCCTAACTCTTAAAGACCAGAGACAATTTCTCTGGCCCCAAAATTTGACCTAGTTTTTTCAGCATGTTCATGGATGAAATTCTCCTAGCACACTTAATATAAATGAAAACTGAGCATATGTACAACTTCATGGCAATGAACACTATATTTTTTATTCACAAACCTAAGGCTAAATGATCCTAAATAGAGAGATAAAAAGTGAAGAAAAACCTATTTCAGATGGATTCGTGTAGAAAAACCTAGTAGCTTGCCTGAACTTCACTTGATCTTTTCCAATAGCTAGCTTGCCTTGAATGTCCCTGAATTAGCCTATAGAACTCAACATGCACAAGCTCGAAATGAAAATGGTGAACACTGTAAATGGAGTTACAGTTGGCAATGGAGGTTTGGGATAGCTTGAGTGAGTTGAATGGAAGGTGTTTGAAGCAAAAAGGGGAAAAACGCAAGAGCCAAATGAGCTATGACACTCAAGTTAAAGCACCTGCACTGTTTTGCCAAAGAAGTGTGATTTCTGGATATGAGGTGCTTAGGGGCTCAAACACTCATGTATATTACTCAAAGGGTTGTGTGAAAGTTGTTTGAAATGTTTTTATAAGTTCACAATGGCTGGTTTTCAAGTTGTGAGGATTTGGACAAGTTTTTTCTTCTTAAAGCAAGAATGTGTAAGTTATGATTACAGGCTTCTATAAGCCATCAAATATGTTGCATACAATCCTCTTGGTCCCTGCAATTTGTGGATTAGATTTGGCTTCTGAGATCTTGGCCCTATGCTCAAATATCATGGTTTGACATAAAGCACACTTTTGCAAAAATGGAAATTTGCCTTTTTCTACTTAAGGCCTAATCTTGTGTACAATATCTAAATGGCAAAAACAAATGCTTAGACTGATGGATTTGAATTTAATTAAGGAGTGAGAAGTGTTTTAGAGGCCTGCAAACTAGTACAAGGCATGCTGGTTTGAAAATGTCACTTGAGTGAACATGAATTTGCCATGGATACAAAGTGAGTTTTTTCCAACTTCAAGCATTTGATTCTCCCTAACCACAAATGTGTTTGAGGAGTTCTTAGACAATTTGGAAAGCTTGCAACATGCTCTATAATACATATTTGAAATGAAACTTGAGACTCCAAGTGGAACTATGTGAAAAATGGCAAAGAAGATAGGTCAAAATCCTGCCTAAACTAGGGCAAAATTTCTCTAAGTTAAAAGTTTTAGGGACCCTTGTTCCAAAAATCATAACTTGAGATCCAAGCTTATTTTGAGAAAACTTTGTGACCAAAGTTGTAGACTTTGTGGAGGACTACAACTTTCATGTTGTAAGTTTTGTTTGAATCCATTTGCATCATGGTGAAAATGTGGGACAAAGTTAGGAAAAATTAAGAAAATTTCATAACTTAGAAAAATTCTAAGTTATGAAAATTTTCAATTTCAAACCCTAATTTGCAATTTTGGGTTTCTTGATGAACAAGTTTCATAATTTGACACATCTTGATGAAAAATGACCCTTGGCACTTGATTTTAACCAAAAAGTCAAAGTTTGACTTTTCAGTGTACAGTCAAATTTTGATCAGTTAACTGAAAAATTCATTTGTCAATCCCATGCATTTGAGATCTTTTGAACTTGTTGAATAGGTCAAGATGATGCCATTGAGCCATTGAGTCCTTGGTTGAGCTTTAATTTCCATTGGCTAGGTCAAAAAGTCAGAAATTGCCTTTGTACAGTCAAAACCCTAAAAATGACTATTTTGCCCTTTTGGTGATCTGATCAAAATTCTTGTGGAGTTGTGGTCCAAACTTGATCAAATGGTTCATATGAGTTCATAATGTTGATGTGGGTCAAAATTCATGAGGTTTGACTATAAATTGGCCACAGTTAAGTTTTTCTCCAATACAACTGATTTCTAGGTCAACTGTCCAATTGACCGGGGAAAAATTTGATTCAAGGCTTGAAACTTGGTATGGACAAACTTATTAGTCCAATAAGAAGTATTAAAGTTAACTTGAGCATTGAAGATCCAAAAATCCCTGTGCAAACTCAAACCCTAGTTTAGGTCATCAGTGCAAGGAGATGTCTTGAGTAGAGCAAACCCTAGCTTGATCTTGAGTTCCAAGAGCCTTGTGATGAGAAATGTTGACAAAATGAGAGAGCAAATTTTGGGGTACAACAGTTGCCCCTGTTCAATCTTCTTGAACTTGAAGAGTTAGATTGGCAAGTTTTCCTTTCGTGACTCGAAGGTAAAAGAGTATTGGACACTAGAGTGCCCATAAATTTGCACTCGTCAAAATGTAGCTGAGGGAATGGGCTTAAAGATGCCATTTGAAGATGGTAGAATCTTGCTGGAGATGTGCTTAAAGATGCCATCCAAAATTGTTTGTCGAAAATCGGGAGAATGAACGTCAAAATGGTACCCGTATTTGGGAACGTATCTGTGTTGTATCTGGAGACTGGGTTTGTATGAGCAGGGGAATGGCGTTCGTGTCTAGAGCGTATCTGAGATGTAACTATATCTGATTCTTGAATGAATATCAGAATGACTGCCTTGTCTGGAGTGTATCTATATTCTGAATGAGTGACAGAGAAATATCCGTGTATGGAGTATCTACGTGCTGGGGATAAATTCCGAATGAGTGACAGAATGGAAACCGTGTTTGGGGCGTATATGAACTGTATCTGAAGTTGAGATTTGTATGAGTAGCAGAATGACTTCCGTGTTTGGAGCGTATCCATACTGTAACTGGGATCCGGACAAGTGACATAATGACTTCCGTGTTTGGAGTGTCTCTGAACTTGAAGTTGATAGTTGTATCTGAATGAGAAATAGAATGGCTTCTGCGTCTGGAGCGTATCTAGTCTGTATCTGATTGTTGAAGTCTGAATGAGTAGTAGAATGACCGCCGTGTCTGGGGGTGTATCCATACTGTATCTTGACTTGAAATTCTGAATGAGTAATAGAATGACCGTCGTGTCTGGGTGTATCCATATTGTATCTGAAATCTCTAAATAGTTGTTAAAGATAACTTTTTAATCTTATCCTGAAAAGGGTAGAATGTTAGCTAAAGCATAAAGTTATGTTGCATGATATGTATGATACAATAAAATATGTTCCATCAATGTTTATGATATATGAATGTAATGGATGTGCATGTGAGATGATTAGCTGTCTTACTGAGGAAAATAAATCCTTGATAGTTGGAGATGATGAAATCTTTGACCGTTGCCAGGGGAAGTAAATCCTTGACCTATGTTGGGGATTCCAAAAATCTTTGATTGTTGAGAATGAGAAATCCTGGGACCACTGTTGGGGATTGAAAATCCTTGGTGACTTGCGGGGATTATCAAAATTTTGACATCTTCTGTGGGGAATGAGAATCCTTCATGACTTTCCTAGGGAAATAAGGAAAGATCCGACGACCTCTACTGGGGAATTAAAACCTGAGAGGCTTCAAATGGAGAAACAGTAACTAGAATATTCGTCTTGTTGGGAAAATAACTCTGTGGGGAGAGTGTTTATTCTGCCGGGGAAATCAGGAGCTTGGGTTGTATGCCAATCTACTGGAGAATTGTATTAGTTGGGGATAAAACAAAAAGTTAACTGTTATCTGGTTGATTCTCAGACTTTTTAGATAACTTGCTGGGGGAGTTGGGGAAAACTGAATGGTTCCCGCTGGGGATTGATAGTTGGAAGTTTGACTCTGCTGGGGAAGAAGGTTTCATCTTCGCTGAGGGTCCATAGTTCAAAGTTTTTGGACTCCACTGGGGATCGGGAGTTTAAAGACTTAACTCTGATGGGAATTTTAAAATTTAACTCCGCTGGGGATATGTACCTCAAGGTTTTAGCTTTGTTGAGGATCTGAATGACATACTGCAGGGGATTTCTTTTGGAATAGCCTAAATACGTTTTCCTATACTTTCTACCTACCAGTAATTATCCTTTCTCATTTTGTTTTATTTGTAAGCAATGATTATATTCAAATGCATATGCCTATTTAACAAACCATTGGACGTTTTCAAATAAAACATAAGTGTAAAAAGAAAAGAAAGGCAAGCAAATTTCTGCATTTTGAAGTATCTTTGTATTAACTTTTGTAAGTATCTTTGTATAAAGGAGACATACATCCTAGTAAGAGAATGTTGTCGAAAAATTGAGAAAAATTTTATACAAAAAGAAAGATGGCTATGTGTAACAATTCCATGGGGTTCCCATTATGTTATAGCCTTCACAACTCTGAGTATCTTGTCCATTCGTTGCTTCGTCTGTGGATGATTGGATTGATCAGAAGCTTGGAGCTTGTTGATGAAGAGATTGTACTTAAAGTGATCCGACGAGACATAGTCATACGCTTTAATTCCCTAGCTTTTTCCTGGACCGCCCTTTCGGGTTTTCAACTTGCCGGGTGTACAGATTTTTTGTTTTATCCCTAATTTTTGCCTGAACCGCCCTTTCGGGTTTTCGATTCACCAGGATGCCCATTTTTTCCCAAGTTACCCTTTTGGGTTTTCAACTTGTCGGGTCATTTTATGCGTAGTATCTTTTGACTATGTCTACATTCGCAGGGTGCGACAGGTCGTCGCCGTCCATGGTGGTCAGAATCATTGCCCCACCAAAAAAGATGTTATTGATCACAAATGGTCCTTCGTAAGTAGGAGTCCACTTGCCCCTGGGATCACTTTGCGGCAAGATGATCCTCTTGATTATAAGATCTCCGACTTGATATACCTGACGTCTGACTTTCTTGTTGAAATCCTTGATCATCCGTTTCTGATACGTCTGACCATGAAAAACAGCAGTAAGTCGCTTCTCGTCGATCAAATTAAGTTAGTCAAGCCGGGTCTGAATCCAATCGTCTTCACTCAAACCAGTATCCTTCATTATCATTAAGGAAGGAATCTGAACTTCCATAGGTAAAATAGCCTCCATGCCGTATACCAAAGAAAAAGGGGGTTGCCCCTGTTGAAGTACGCGTCGTGGTACGATATCCATGTAGAGCAAACGGTAACATCTCATGCCAGTCCTTGTAGGTGACTGTCATCTTTTGAATGATCTTCTTGATATTTTTGTTCGCGGCTTCAACAACACCAATCATCTTTGGCCGATAGGGAGATAAATTGTGATGTTGAATCTTGAACTGCTCGCACAGAGTGGTGATCACAGTATTGTTAAAATTTGTACCATTGTCCGTGATGATCCTATCAGGGATACGATACCGGCATATGATATTCTGCTTGATGAAGCGGGCAACCACATTCTTTGTAACGGAGGCGTAGGAAGCTGCTTCGACCCACTTGGTAAAATAATCAATGGCGACCAAGATGAAGCGATGTCCATTGGATGTTGTAGGCTTGATCTCTCCAATCATGTTAATACCACACATCGCGAATGGCCAAGGAGCTGTTAGAACGTTGACAGGAACAGGAGGTATATGTACCTTGTCAGCATAGACTTGGCATTTGTGACAAGTACGGGAATGTTGATGACAATCAGCTTCCATGGTAGACCAGTAGTAGCCTGCCCTTAGAATCTTCTTAGCCATCGTATGTCCGCTTAAGTGGGTGCCAAAGGTGCCACTATGTATTTCGGTCATGATCAATTTTGCTTCAACCTTGTCCACACAATGAATTAGAATACAATCATGGCTGCACTTATATAGGATACCATTTCTCAGGAAGAACTTGGCAGCAAATCTCCTTAAGAACTTTTTGTCATTGACTGAAGCTCCTTCAGGGTATTCTCGAGTCTAGAGATACCTTTTGATTTCATGAAACCAGGTTTGTTCCACTACTTCTTCGGTATTAATCTCATGACAGTGCACAGGTTCGTCCATTCACTCGATGGTGATTTGGGGAGCCTCATCATCCCAGTTAAGTTTAAACATGGAAGACATTGTAGCCATAGCATCTGCTAGCTGATTTTCTTCTCGCGGGAAGTGCTCAAAGGTAATCTGCTCAAAATGAAGCAACAATGTCAGGACATGTTCTTTGTATGGGATAAGATTAGGATGTCTAGTGTCACATTCTCCTTTGATTTGACTGATAACCAAAGTGGAGTCCCCAAATACGACCAAAGATTTGATTCCTAGGTCAATTGCAGCCTTGAGACCAAAGATACAAGCTTCATATTCGGCCATGTTGTTGGTGCAGCTGAAGCAAAGTCGGGCAGTGAAGGGTGTATGGCAACCTTCTAGAGAAATAAGTACCGCACGGATACCGGTGCCAAGTGCATTTGAAGCACCATCAAAGTACAGGGTCCATCGGGATCCTTGTTCAGGTTCGTCATACGGTTTGTTACCTTCAATGTTGTCCAATGTCATAATGTCCTCGTCAGGGAAGTCGAATCTCATAGATTGGTAATCTTCGACGGCTTGATGAGCTAGATCTTCAGCTAGTACACTCCCCTTTATAGCTTTCTGGGTTGTGTACTGAATATCATATTCAGTCATGATCATTTGCCATCTAGCGATTCTTCTAGATAAAGCAGGCTTCTCGAAGATGTACTTAATCGGATCCATTTTAGAAATCAGCAAAGTGGTATGTGTCAACATATACCGCCTTAGCCGGCGAGCAACCCATACCAAAGCGCAGCAAGTTTTCTCGAGCAGTGAGTAGCGAGTCTCATAGTCGGTAAACTTTTTGCTAAGGTAATAAATGGCATGCTCTTTTCGGCCAGACTCGTCATGTTGGCCCAGTACGCACACCATTGAATTATCCAAAACAGTCAGATACATGATTAAAGGTCTTCCCTCGACGGGTGGCATCAAGATAGGAGGTTCCAGCAAATACTCCTTGATCTTATCAAAAGCAACTTGACAATCATTGTTCCATTAAACCACCTGATCTTTCTTCAACAACTTGAAGATTGGTTCACAGGTAGATGTTAGGTGAGAGATGAACCTTGCAATATAGTTTAAGCGTCCCAAGAAACCTCTAACCTCCTTTTCAGTGCGGGGGGCAGGCATTTCTTGTATAGCTTTGACCTTGGCAGGATCAACCTCGATGCCTTTGTTGCTGACGATGAATGCCAAAAGTTTACCGGACCTGACTCCGAAAGTGCACTTGCTAGGGTTCAATCTGAGCTTATACTCCTTCAATCTGACAAACAGCTTTTGCAGATGGTCAAGGTGTTCTTCTTCTGTCTGTGAACGGGCTATCATGTCGTCTATGTAGACTTAGATTTCATGATGTATCATATCATGAAACAAAGCTACCATGGCCCGCTGATAGGTTGCCCCGGCATTCTTCAGTCCGAATGGCATCACCTTATAGCAGAAGGTACCCCACTGCGTAACAAAAGTAGTTTTCTCCGTGTCTTTGGGGGCCATTTTGATCTGGTTGTATCCCGAGAATCCATCCATGAAGGAAAATACCTTGTGTTGAGCTGTGTTGTCAACCAAGATGTCAATGTGTGGTAGTGTAAAATCATCTTTAGGGCTAGCCCTATTTAAGTCTCTGTAGTCCACACACATTCTGACTTTGCCGTCCTTCTTAGGCACGGGCACAATGTTAGCGACCCATTATGGATAGGAAGTAACATCCAGAAAACCAGCATTGAATTGTTTCATCACTTCAGCTTTGATCTTTTCAGACATGTCAGGCCTCATTCGGCGGATTTTTTTGTTTGATTGGTGGACAATCTTCTCTTGTAGGGAGACGGTGAACCACAATATCCGTATCTAGTCCCGGCATGTCTTCATAGGACCAGTCAAAGATCTCAACATATTAATTCAGCAGCTGAACTAGACGCTCTTTGACACTTGGCTCCAGGTTGGCACCCACCTTAACCTCTTTCTTGTCTTCCTCTGTTCCCATATTGATGGTTTCTAGCAACTCTTCATGGGGAAGAATAGCCCTCTTTTCTTATTGCAAAAGTTTGGCTAACTCTCCAGGTACTTCACAGTCTTCATCACCTTCGTACTCGACATGATTGACCAAATCTTCAGAGTCACAGAAGGCTAAAGCATAATAGTCACCCATAGAATCCATAGTGGATGGGTACTTGCATTTTGTGAGTGTGGGTGTGTGTAAGGGATAGCCATCCTTAAACAAAACAAAATGTAAAAGTAAAGAAAATGAACACAACAGTTTATAGATGAAAACGTCCAATGATTCACTTAAAAATGGCATATGATAATGAAGAGATCAAGCCCTTACAAATGGACCTATATGCCCCAGGTAAGGCATAAGGTTAAAATAGTCTACGAATTGTTTAATTATTACAGACCAAAATAGGAAATTGTTCAAAGATAAATTACTGGTTGATGAAAGTGATGGGAATAAAGTCTTTCGCTTCCCAGTTGCTTAATCCTCCTTCAACGGTTGGGAAGATCCAATCTTCAAAGTTGTCTTCTTCATCAACATATTCTAAGGCATTAATTCCATGGTGAGTGATTTTTACGGGTGGTCCTCCAGGCCGGGAGCGACGCACAACTTTCTGGCCAACAGCAGTAAAACCTAGTCCGAACTTGTCCGTCTTGTGAGGAAAATCAGGCAGTTTCCCCCACACCGTACTCCTTCCTTCTTTAATTACAGCCTCTTCATCTTTGAGGGATTCCATCTGAGACACAGCCTTGGTAAGCACATCGGTCATTGTCTTCACAACTGCAACTTCAAGAGGAACCTCTTAAAAATGTTGGAAAGGCATTTCTATGAATTCTCCATCCAACTCCACATAGCGGAAGGAGTTAAGGTGACTTATCATGTACTCTTCCTCCCCATGAACCGTTATAATCTTACCCTGAACTGGATACTTTAACATTTGGTGTAGAGAGGAAGTGACTGCCCCAGCGTTGTGGATCCATGGCCTCCCCAACAAGCATGAATATGAAGGACGGATGTCCATCACATAAAAAGTAGAGTTGAAAATTTTTGTACCCACTTTGATTGGAATGTCCACTTCTCCGTGAACCATCCTCTTAGAACCGTCAAAGGCTCTAACAACGATGTTACTGGGCTTTAGGGTCAAACCTACACAGTCCAATCTGTCCAACGCCTTTTTCGGTAGAACATTTAAAGATGAACCAGTGTCAACCAGAACATGGGCAAGTGTGGTCCCTCTGCATTCCACCGAGACATGCAGCGCGTCATTGTGCTTCCTTCCCTTAGGAGTCAAATTAGCGTCAGAAAAACCAAGGACATTATCGGCAGTAAGGCTAGCCACGCACTCTTGAAACTGGTCAGCAGAAGTTTCTTGAGGCACGTGTGCCGTCTTTAGAAATTTGATTAAGGCCTTAGCATGAGCCTCAGAGCAGAGTAGGAGAGCCAACATCGAGATTTTGGAAGGGGTCTGCCCTAGCTGCTCCACGACATCGTAGTCGCTCTTCTTGATTATCTTTAAGTTTTCTTCCATCTCTTTTTGGGTGGTTTCGGGGATAACCACAGTCTGCCCCTTCGTCCTGACAGGCGCTTCTTGTATCCCCTTACCTTTATTGGTAGTAACATCAGAGGGTCTAGCTTCGGGTACATCAATTTCTTCAATTATCGGACTTTGCACAGATGGTTGGACATGCACTGAAGCTTTCGAGGGTCCGAAGACTGCTCGTGGAGGAGCGATCTCTGGAGAGAAAATCCTTCCGCTGCGAGTTATCTTGCTCGTTCCCGCAATATTCCCTATATCAGGGGTTTTATCATCGGAATTCTCTTGGACTGATTCAATCTGTTTGACACCATTGTAGAAGATTTCTCCTCCGTAGTTCCATGGTATCGTCTTGTTAGATTTATACGGGACAGGCCCCGGCATGGTGATTTTCAACGGTACAAACTTAGGATCAGGCGTAATCTTAACAAGCCTTTTGCAGGTCTTGGAAAGATCGTCGAAGATAGTTATTATGGCAATGTCATTGGTCGGAGTATCAAAGGTAGCAGGAGTAACATGAGTGATAGTATCAACATGAGTCTTTTGAAAGAGGATCTCTTGGGTATCCATCAGGCGTTGGATGCCTGATTTCAACAGTGGGCAGTCAGCTTGCAAGTTTGAACAGAAATAACAGCCTTTTCCACATCCTGGGAATATCCCGGCTTTCACCAAATTCACTTTAATCATCAGTAACAGAGTCAAAAGGTCATCAACAGTGGTAACAATCTTCCATAACAGCATGGACATTATGACCGTGCTTGGGCATTGGGGCAGAAATCACATTTGGCTTTTTGGGCGCATCGAATTCTACCCCCTTGGCGTCTATTAAGTCTTGGATCTTGTTCTTAAGAGCCCAAGAGTTATTGGTATCATGCCCTACACTGTCAGAGTGGTATGCACATTTTGCATTGGAATGATAATAAGGAGAAGAGGTATTGGGGTTCTTCGGCGCTTCTTTCAAGTTGGTGAGATTCAGCTTTAACAGATGATGGAGAACTTGAGCCGGTGTCATTTTGATTCGGGTGAATTGCCATTGTGGCCTTTCTACCCTTTGCTGATTTGCTCTTGGTTGATTGCTGTGAGGTTCATCGGTTGAAGAGTTTTGGATCATCACAGCCCCCACCGTTGGTCGGCGCTCCGTTATTCCTTGATTCCTCTGGTTGTGAACAACAGAAACTTCCTTCTTAGCTGGGAAAGTCTTCTTAATAGCAGTGGAAGCGGAGGCATCCTTCTGAATTTTACCACTTTTAATGCCAGCCTCGACCCTTTCACCGGTCAGAATTAATTAGGTGAATCCTGCAGATGAACTCCTGATTAAATGATTGAAGAATGGACCTGACAGAGTCCCTAAAAACATGTCAACCAGCTCTCTATCCGACAATGGTGGCTACACCCTTCCAGCCAAATCCCGCCACTTCTGGGCATACTCCTTAAATCCCTCATTAGAAGCCACACCCATACTCTGTAGTTGAGTATGAGTATGCGTTAAATCTGCATTATATTGGTATTGTCAGTAGAAAGCAGTAGCCAAATCTTCCCAGTTATGAACATCCGATCTCTCAAGTTGATAGAACCAGTCCAATTGTGTGCCTGACAAACTGTCTTGAAAAAAGTGAACCCAGAGGTCTTTATTAGAAGAGTGGGGTTGGATCTTTCTGACGTAGGACCTCAGATGCATCTTTGGACAGGACAAACCGTCATACTTAGCAAAAGTAGGTACTTTGAACTTGGGAGGAATGAAGATCCCAGCGACCAACCCTAGTTCTTCGAAATCTAACCCGGGAACCCTTTGCAACTCCATGGCTGCCAACCAATCCTCAAGATTTTTATACTTATCATCCGCTGGGGGATATTGTTGTTCGGAGTAATCTTCATCCTCTTCCTCTTCTTCTTCTTCAGCTTCAGATTCAGAAGGCATTGCAACTCCTTTACCCTTACCTGCCCCTTCATCAGACGTTGAGGGGAACTCGAGAATCCTTCTAGCCTGGTTTTCAAACCTTCTTCCCATAGTGGCCATACCGGTCCTTTTCTTTTTCTTCTCTTTGTCTTTCCCTTTTTCCAACAGTGCTTTAAGGTCCTCTTGACCCTTTGCTAAGGTCATGAGGAGTTGCTGGAATTGCGAATTCTGTGCTTGCAGATCCTTAACCGTCTGCTCCAAATCCATCTTGCTGAAATAAACAGCAGAAAGATAAGGAAACCTGGTGTGAAGACCTGTTTATGCATATGATGAATGATATGTTATTCATGTAATGCATTCAAGGGTTCAAAAATTCAAATTTGTTGCAAACAAAAAGAACGCACGTCATATTAAGAAGAAATTTGTTAGTACATAAATGCCCCATGGGCAAAATATTACAAAATTCTTAATGTAAAAAGACATTGTGCATCCTCTTTCGTGCGATGTAAGTGTTGAGAGTTTCCTCCTCATGAAGTCGGCGAGTGAGCTCCAAAACCTTCTTCTCACTGGCATAGAAGCTGGCTTCAAAAGTATTCCGTTCTTCTCTGAGTTGGATCCAACTCTTGTAATTCTTCCAATGATGTTGGCATGTCAGGATGTAGGAGGGTGTATGGAACCTCTCCTTCCGTAACAGGCTCTTTGATCACGGGGAGAATGTGAGGGTACGGCATCATAAGACTCTGGGCGCGGGTTCGTACCCACTTGAGGTAGGGCTCAAGGGGGATGGAATTCTTGTGCCCCAGTGTCTTACTATCCACTTTGTTAGGAATCCTCCAAGCTCTGATAAACCTTTGCCGAAGTCCTTGAGCATCGTTGTCGAAGTCAAAAACCAAGTCAGGGATCAGCATATCATGAGGACCATCTCTTTGGGCATATCCAAACTGCCTTAGAGCTAAACATGGGTTGTAGGTAATGCCTCCCCTAATGCCAAGTAGTGGGACATTAGGGAACTCTCCACAATAATCAATGATGATGACATTTTCTCTGGACCGAGAACACCAATGAACATCAGAATGTGTGAGGGTCATCAACCGTTGTGACCACCTTAAACCCTGCTCATTCTTCAAAACTGTTTGGGGGAAGGTGAGAAATAAACCACCTTGCTAGAAGAGGAGTACAGCACATGAGAACACCTCTTTTCCTCATTGTTCGTGTGTAAAATGAGTGTGGGATGTCCTCAAGCAATATAGGCACAGGATTCCAAGATATGAAAATCTTGACAGCATTCACGTCTATAAGCTGATCAGGGTTTGGGAACAAGACCAACCCATAGATGAGGAGTGCCACAATCTCCTCAAAAGCTTGTAGATCTAGAGAATTCCAGCAGTCTTGTGCCTTCTCAAATAGAAACTTTGCCAAGAAACCCTTGACACCACTTCTGGTTTCCCAATGACCTTTGATATCAGATGGTTGCAAGTGTAAGGCTTGAGCAACATCTTCAGGCTTTGGTTCTCTTTCTGTACCGTTGTAGGGTAGTTGATGGAGAATAAGAATCCTCAGGAGTTGAGAAAATTCCACCAAAGTAGGTACTAGGTGGTAATCAGGGAATGTGAAACAGTGGTGTAGGGGGTCAAAAAACTGGAAGAGAACTTTCACCATGTTTTCTTCAATGTTGGAGTTGACCAAATTGAGAAGTCTACCATGTCTTCCACTGAAGAGTGAATTCACTGGGATCTTGGAAGTAAGCTCCTTGAGTTGAGGAGGGATTCTCACAAGGTTGACTTGAATTGTTTTCCTGCGAAGAGATTCCATGACCTACAAAACAAGAACAAAGATGAAGATCCAAACCCTTGAAATGGTTAGTGGATGCATATGATGCTTTATGTTGTTCATGATGTATGCACAAGCACATGTACAAGCAAATCACTCAATATCCTAGTTTCAGGCTTGCATGAGGTTTCATAGGTAAGTACCCTCTTGAAGTTAGTTGGCTCAACTTGTCTTATAAATAGTAATCGGGTACTAAGGAGCTTAATATCAATGGATTATTTTCTATGTTCATTGTTTTGGTTTAGCCACTTAACTGGCGACCAAAATATTCCAAGAAAACAATCCTCAATGAGTGTAGTATCGAGTATCTACCAACTTCAGACAACACCAAATCCGGTCATCTCACTACCCCTAATAAGGCCAAGATAGTCAAGTAAGGTTCTAAGAGTTCATTAGTGCTTCATGACATCACTCAGCGGCCCCGTATTCTCTTTGATTAACTCAAAGGCTACCGGTACTCACAAATATGTCGCACTAATATAGTTATTGCTTCAACCATGTCGGTATACCCCGCACAGTTTCCACAACATATTACTATTTACCTATGAATGTTTCCCAAAAAATCCGGGTGAAGGATTCAAAACCCAAACAAGAGAACCAAATGTAAAGCAACAAAGCAAACAAGATAATCATGCAAAGGTGATCTAAACCCTAAGGTTACTCCACTTTTAAATATTTCCCCAGCAGAGTCGCCAGTTCTGTGATACGGTGGGAGAACTGACTTGAGGTTTTGCATTTTGTGTTTGCAAATGTTTCGGTTTAGCAAGAGTCGCCACAGACTTTTTATTTTATCCTAAGGAAAGTTCAAAAAGCACAGGAAAGACCTTTGAGATGTTTTCTTGGGTTCGTGGAGTAGATTATGAAAAGGGAAGGTGCAAGCACCCTTTTCATCCATGGTTATCCATGGGCTCTTAGTTACTTGTTTAGATCACTTGCTTTGCTTTTCCAATTGTTTGAAATAGTGTTTTGTGTGTGGTTTTGAAAGATGTTTTGAAAAGAGGCCATCATTGTGGCAACCTTTGTAATGATTCTTGTTTGAATGTATACAAAGGTTTTTTTGTCTTTTGAAAAGATTTCAATGTTTTGAAAGTTTTTTTTGGGAAATGTTTTGAATTTGTGTTGTGAAGTGTGTTTGAAAATAGCAAGGATGTTTTTACAAGCTTTTGATCAAGTAATTAAGAGCTATCTACCCTATTTTACTCAAAGATCTTTCCTAATGTTTTTAACCCTTTTGACAGTGTTGTTTCACCATTGCATTTGGTGAACAACCTTGTGTAAGGATCTTAAATGGGACAGGCGCGGGTCATCGTATAGACCATGATAGCAATTGTGTCAAGTATTTTTGGCAAATTGTTTAGGGACTTGATCATTTTTTGTTTAGGTAACCAAGATAGCGTCATCGAGGGACTATGATCTTTTGTTCTTGTTTTTGTTTTTGTTTTGCCAAAGTACCCAACATGCATACCATGGCCCATTTTTAAAGGCAACAAGTGGATTGTAATCCTATGGGTGCAAGTGTGTATTGTGTTTGATTTTCATGCATTTTTGTCTTTGATTAGGTCAAACTATTTGTTGATTTGGATTTTGCATACAAACCCTAATTCTCTAATCATGGCATAATTGAAAGCGTAAAATGCGAGAATTTAAAGTTCTAAGCTATTACAACATGATTATGGGGATGGGGGTACAATTTTGAATGGGGGGTGTGATCAGTGGGAATGAGATCTGACTGTTTTGGAATGCTGGTTCGCGTTTGCGTTTGTTTTTGCAAAATGTCGCGGTAAGCAAGAGTCGCCACCGTCTTTCATTTTATCCAACAAGGAAAGGACAAAAACATAGAAAAATTCCTTTTTGAGATATTTCTCGGGTTCGAGAGGTAGATTATAGAAAGGGAAGGTGTTAGCACCCTTTCTATCCGTGGTTATCCACGGGCTCTTAGGTTGCTGATTGTGTTTTCAAAAATTGCTTTTCTTTATGTTTGTGGGTTTGAAAGAAGTTTTTGTTTGAAAGGTGTGTAAGTGCGAAAAGTTTTGTTTTGTTTTGAAAGGAGCAAGTACTTAAGAACCATCTACCTACTCGAAAAAGGAATTAGTCTGTGCAAATGTCCTTTAGACAATACTACCCCACTATTGATGAGTAGGTAGCATCGTTGTTGGAGTTTTAAGGGTCAATTCGATTAAGGGACGTGTGGTCACTAAAGCAACGTTAGGACGCCTTAGCGGTAACCCTAATGTCTTAGATTATTTTATTCGAGGCAATCGTTTCGAGGCAACTTATGATCTTTGGACAAGAGGGCGACCTCTAAAACTTCCTGTACTCAATGACCACGTTCGAAGGCAACCAAGTGAGGTGTACCCTAAGAGTGGCATGTGCGAGTGTGTTAGTTCGGTTAATTTTATCTGTACATGTCATGGGTGAGCAATGTTGATTTTAAGTTCATACATTTGATCTTGTCATACATTCCCTATTATCAAACATCTAACAGTTTATAGATTGCGGAAATTAAATTGCGGGAATTAAATCTAAACTATTACAAGGCGTCGAGTATTTACATCGCCAAAAACAAACCCTTTAATTTAAATTGCGGAAAATAAAATAAAGCGAGAAATATTTTAGGGTTTTGACCCTTTTTTTTAAAGAAAGCATTTTTTTTGTTTATTTTTGGATTAAAAAAAAGTTAGATCTAAGTTAATAATTAAATTAATAAACTAATTAATTAATTAAAATATTTTTGGATTTTTGAGTATTTAAAGAAATAAAATAAATTAATCAAAGCTAATAAAAACCTAATTATCTAAATTAATTTTAATTATTGCAAAAATATTAAAGTTATTTCCTAATTAAACTAAATTAATTGAATTAATATTTATTTACAAAAATAAAGTGCTGAATTTAATTTTAATAAATAAAATATATTTTGGTTTTTGATTTTATTAAGAAAAAAGATTAATTGGTTAGTGATTAATAAAAAGAATAACAATTAATTAATTAAAGGAAAATAATAAAAATTGAGAGAGAGTTTAGGAGTATACGGGCCTGATTGGAGGGGTGAAACAGCTGTTGGCGTCATGTGTAAACTGTTTTGTTTTGGCCATTTGTGTTTTGGCTTTTGGCCATTTGTGTTTTGGCCTCAACGTTCCTTAATGAACCTGCACGGGATCCTGTCTAAATCTGCAGTGTTGAATCTCATGAACACATTAAATAAATTACTATATATCATAAAATACAAATAAAGCTAATATATGAAGAAATTTAATGTTTATGCCCAATATGGCGTGTATGAATGATTATACCCTTTTGATCATGGAGATCAAATCAGCCTTACCCTTGGAGAAGTAGTGATATGAATGCTTTTATGCCTTTTGATCATGGAGATCAAGCCAGCCTTACCCTTACTGGAGAAGTAGTGAGATGTTGGTTTGTAACCGGGATGACTTGTTTGTAGTGAGATGTTGGTTTGTAACCGGGATGACTTGTTTGTAGTGAGAGAGGGATTTGTAATAAGGATTTCAAGGTTTCGGGGTTCTTGAAAGAATTTGATATTCTGACAGTGTTGTGGCAAGGGTTTTTTTCTCTCTTGTGTGAAAAGAATGGGATTATATAATAGAAATTAGAGAGCAAAAAATGGGCTTTGAATGTGCAATTGGGCCTCTAATGTTCATTTGAATTCGTCACATTGCAGGCTAAATTGCAGGGGCTTAAGTGAAATTTTTGAAGTTGAAATGTGAAAACAAAATGTAGCCAACATCGAGAACTAAATGCTGTCTGAAAATCGGCTCAATCGGATAAACGGTGAATTAGTTATGAATTTTTGAAGTTTCAGCTCAGATCAACTTATTTTGGGCTCCAGTGTCGACTCTGACACGTTCTTCAATAAAAAACTGGTATTGATCGGAGCATAATCCGGTCTCGACTTTTGTATAAAAGTTATAGATATATGAGTCAATGACCTTGTGTAAAAATATGAGCCCAATCCGATAAAAATTGACCGAGTTATGAATTTTCGAAGTTTCGGCCCAGATGGAATAATATTCAGCATTCCAGATTTTCGGCGCGTCACGCGTGCTCTGAGCAAAAAACGAAGACCTTTTGGATACCGTTCAAACTCAATATCTTCTGTGAAAACTTAGTCAACTCAATTTGTGATATTTTGGCACCGGAGCCAGCTTGATACGATGAAAATCGACCAAGTTATGATTTTCTGAACATGACGCAAATAAATTTGTCACAAATTTTCTGTATGAAAATACTTGATAAATCCACATTTTTGAAGACCTTCTGATCGAAATTGGCTTCCATCCGTGAGAGATGAAAACATAGATGACGTCAAGACGGAATTTTGGCCATCGGAACGGGTTCAAAACGAGCCACGATCTTCAAGTTATGAATTTTTTAGCGCGTAAAAACTGCACTTTCAGCACACTTTTTCACCATATTTCTTCGAGAAAACTCACACATTCGGATACTTTCTTTAAAGATTTGACTCTTGAGTCGAACCTGAATTTGAGAATACGTTATCAGAGATATCTTGGCGAAAGAAAACCTGAATATGACGCGCCGGGTTGGACTTGTGAATCTTTCTTGAAATGTTTTGAGAAATATGGGAGGGTAAATTTTGGGATACAACAGTTGCCCCTGTTCAATCTTCTTAAACCTGAGGATATAGATTGGCGTTTGGGTCTTTCGTGATCCTAAGGTGGAAGATGATTGAACACTAGAGTGCCCAGAAATTTGCACTCGCATGAAGTAGTATTTGTCTTGTGATGTCGGGAATGGGCTTACAGATGTCATTTGGAGATTGATGATGGAAGATGGGCTTAAAGATGCCATCTGAAGGAGTGTCGATCGCGTAAGATATTCCTTAGCGAGAGCTTGTATACCTGTTGTTGAGGGAGATTCCGCTGGGGAATGTTGTTCTTAGGAGAAATAGAACTTTAGGAGCTTCGGTCGTCCGTTATTCTACTGGGGAATCATCTTTGTTGAAGAGGTGAGAGTGAACTACTATTTGGTCGTAACTCAGGCTTCATAGTGATAAGACCGACTGCTATCTGGTTGTAATCCAAGCTTTACAGTGACTTATTGGGGAGATGAGATTAAACTTGTTATTCGGTCGTAATCTAGGTTTTGCAATACCTCACTTCTTATCTGGTCGAAATCCAGGCTTCAGAATAAATCAAGTGGTTATTCGGTCGCATTCGGGACTCAACTTGAATTTAGGGCACAATAATACCTGACCGACTCCGGGCTTCTTAGTAACTGTCCATGTAAACTGCTATTTGGTCGGAATCCAAGCTTCACAGTGCCTTGTACCGCTATCTGGTCGTAATCCAGGCTTCACGATGTGTTATACCATTATCTGGTGGAACCCAGGTTTCATGGTGTCACGTACTGCTATCTGGTCGAATCCAATCTGCACAATACCTCACTTCTTATCTAGTCAAAATCCAGGTTTCAGAACAAATCCAATGGTTATCCGGTCGCATCCGGGCTTTCCTTTGACTGTTGGGTTTACTAGTATCCGGTCGAATCCGGGCTTCATAGTAACTGGCTGGGTAAACTGTTATTCGGTCATAACCCGAGCTCCACAGTGTCCCTTAATGCTATTTGGTCGTAATCCAGGCTTCACGATGTATCATACCATTATCTGGTCGAAATCCAGGCTTCGTAGTACTCTTGGTTGCTATCTGGCTGTAATCCAGTCTTCACAACATCTTCTACTATTATCTGGTCGAAATCCAAGCTTCAGAACAAATTAAGTGGTTATCCGGTCGCATCCGGGCTTCCTTTTGACTGTTGGGTTTACTAGTATCTGGTCGAATCCGGGCTTCACAGTAACTGGCTGGGTAAACTATTATCTGGTCGTAATCCAAGCTTCACAGTATCCCTTAATGCTATTTGGTCGTAATCCAGGCTTCACGATGTATCATACCACTATCTAGTCGAAATCCAGGCTTCGTAGTACTCTTGGTTGCTATCTGGTCGTAATCCAGTCTTCACAATATCTTCTACCATTATCTGGTCGTAATCCAGGCTTCATGGTCTTGTATTGCTTTCTGGTCGTAATCCAGGCTTTACAATAACTTGCTGAGCTGTTATCCGGTTGCATCCGGGCTTCACGGCTCACTGGGGAATAAACTATTATCCGGTCGTTCTCCAGGCTTCATAGCTTACTTTTGAGAGATATCACTATCTGGTCATAATCCAGGCTTCGCGGTAGTCTGATATTGTTATCCGGCCATAATCCGGGCTTCACAATATGCTGTAGAAATCAAGATACTCTCCTGGTCGTACCCGGGCTTCATAACTTGAATTTTGATTGTATCTTTCCTGAAAGGTAAAGGTTAGCTGTATGTAATGCATGATATGTATCAGGCAATGATGTTCTCAAGATAAATGAGATTGTATGGTATGATGCGTATATGCATGTAGCATGATGTATGGACATGTAATGTTTTAGCTGGGGAAAATAAATCCCGGAGCTGCTGGAGAATAGAGTTGAGTTCTTCGTTTCCGCTGGGGATGATGAACGAAGATGATTGTGAGAATAAACCTGCAGGAGAAAGGAACTCCGTTGGGGAATAAACTGATGAAGAGATTACTCTTTGGGGAATTACTCTGTGGGGAAGGGGTATTCTGCTGAAGGTTTTAATGATAAACTCTGCTGGGGATTCCGCTGATGAACTCCGATGGGGATGGATTACTGTTGTTGGTGACACTGGATCTGTTGAGGATTGAACTCCTGTTTGGGGAAAGGAAAGAACTTTGTTGGGGATGATCTTATGCTTGATGGGGAATGTCTTTATACTCTGTTGAAGAATATTAAGGCCTTCTGGGGATACCAAACCTTTTTAGTGCTTGATGGTGGATTAACTCCACTTGAGGAGAGTATTGCTGATTCGTTCATGGTTGCCAGTTTCAGCTGAGAGAGTTATTATCACTGTCTTACCCTGCGGGGAGTGGAGGTATCTTAGCCAATTCTTCAGCTGAACCTACCTTTGTACCTGGTGAATAGAGCAACTGTACAGCTTGGACAATTCTTATTGCCCCTATTTCTGCGGGAGAAGGTGCCTGCGGAGGCCTTGTGGATCGAGTATTATCCCCACCTATGACGTGCTTGGTATCTTTCGGTCCAAATGACAAGTCTTCTTCTGGTAGGTCAGTGACGAGATAACGAGACATATTCATACGCTTTGATCCCTAATTTTTGCCTGGACCTCCCTTTCGGGTTTTCGGTCCACCGGGATACCCTTTTTTTCCCAAGCCGCCTTTTTAGGTTTTTGACTTGTCGGGTGTATAGATTTTTCATTTTCATCCCTTATTTTGCCCGAACCCTTTTGGTTCACTAGAAAGCCCTTATTTTTGCCTAGGCCAGTCAACCTAGCGGATCTTTGATTATGCATAGTACTTTTTTGACTATGTCCACGCTCTCGGAGTGTAGGGAGTTGTCACTGTCAGTAGTGTCGTGTTTCCATACTACCAGAATATGTTTGATCATGCAAGATTCATTGCTGGAATTCATGTACAATGCCCCAATTGATTCAGATGGAGATTTTCCCCTGGCTATTTGGCATTTTGAGAGATTCCTTGAATCTTGACTTGACTGCCCCAGATGATGGACAATGATCATGCCGTGCCCCTTGGTTGGAAGTGTTTTTCCACTTGAGGTGATCCCTTTTTTATTGAGAAGGTTTTTTGTTCACTAGATATTCGTCGTGCGAATTTCTCAGTTGTTTGAACAAATAGTCATATGCAAACAATGTTATTTTAAGAATGCAGAGCTTATGTCTGTTTTGAAGTTCTTTGAAAATGCCGTTTTCAATAAAACAAGCGAATTTTTGTAAAATGTGATGTCAACTCAGGATTTTACGGTAAGCCCTACAGGAGTCAGGATACCTTTTGTAACAGTATGCTTTCGAACTAACCCATGCTTCAGCTAGGACTTTTAAGGGTTATAACGTGGCCTGGTTCACGGTTTTTAAGAAACAAAGGATAAAGGCTCAAAATTTATTTGTATCCGCCCGCTCTTCGTGATGTTCTTCGATCCTAAACTCAGCTAACCGTGCATTTAGATCTTGTTTGAGTCTTTGCTCTGATATTCCGGTGATGGTTCGGATATTGACAGTTTATTTTGAACAGGCAGTCCTTTTTATGAGAGTTTGTAGGACCTCTTTCTTTTTGATTTCGTTATCCCTGTCTTTTTGCCTGAACTGTTTCTTTTGTGATTACAGTCAGCGGGATGCCCCAGTTTTTTTTGTAAGTCTCCTTCATAGGTTTTGACTTAGTGGGCTTTTATTTCGAAAGATAATGACTGTTTGTCCTTACGATTATACGGAACCATCACCGTCTTTTGTTTCGGAAGGATTTCTTTGATGTCATTCATTGTGCACCTGGATTAAACTGAGAAAACTACCCTGCCCCAGGTTATAATTAAGGGTTTTAATTCGTGAAAAGAAAAAAAACTCCAACTTCTTTGGCTCAAAGGGGTTGACTAGGGATTATCTTCCTTATAACTCCACTGTTTAGGATTTGAAACAATGCTTGTACCTCGTCAGCGGGGTCTGTTCAAAAGCATACTGTAGAGATTTTGATATCATTTTCGTCATCCTCCCTCAAAAGGCTTAGAATTTTTTAATCGAGAGTTGATCATCACAAAAAATGAAAGCAATTTGAATATAGTGAAATACGAATGGATTGATTCAAAATAGACATATGCAATGCATTGATAAAGTAATAAAGTTTGACATGAATAAATGTTCGAACAATCAAAAGAAAATTGCAACTTGAAAATTCTAATGAACAAAAAAAAATCTTCTCGTCTCAGTACTTGTCACTTCAAATGGTAAACCTTGGGGGGATGGCAAAAGAATTCAATCTGACCGTCTTGTGTGAGTTCCAATGCTTCTCCATCAATCAAGTCTTGAATTTTGTTGCTCAATGCCCAACAGATGTTAGTATCATGCCCCTGGCTGTTGGAGTGATATGCACACCTTGCATCAAGAATGTACTTTGGGGAGGATGTCTTTGGATTCTTAGGAGGGTCCCTTAACGTCACCAGATTCAATCTCAACAGGTGTTGTAAAGCGTGAGACAGCGGCATGTTGAGCTTGGTAAATTGCCTCCTGGGCATGTTTGGCTTACTCTGATCAACCCGTTGTTCTTGGCGAGGTCGTTGTTGGACCCGTGAGGTAGTAGCAACTTGGAGAGGTCTATTCTTCATCAAACCAAACCTTTGACTTCTCGGACGTTGATTAATGACTTGGTCCCCGGCCTTGACTGTTTGCTTCATGTTGTTGTATCTGTCTTGATGAAGCTGGTTGATAATGGTTCTCAGCTCTTCTTGTTCCCGAGCTAAGCCTTGGATAAGAGCCATCTGCCCCAACATCTGGGTTTTCATGGCACTGAACTCAGCTTGCAGTTGTTCCAGGCGTTCGTCCTTATTGTCTTCAGGACTTTTCTTGACTAAGTTCCCAATGAGGAGTGTTTTCAACTCTTCCTGCCCCTTGGATAGGTTTAGGAATACGTCCCTGAACTGAGCTTCTCGAGTTTGAAGATCTTGGTTGTCTGGTTGGAAAGCCATTGCTGAAATAAACAGCGAGAACATGAGAGACTCGTACTGGGAGACCTGTTATGCAATGATATGTATGTATGCAATGTTTTCAAGGATCCCGCGGGGTAAACAAGAAACTTGTTAGAATTTGAATTTTGCAGCTTTGATTGAAGAAACTTCATGTTGTTAAGAGTCCTTCTTCAAGAGTCAAGCTCACCATATCGAGTGGGTCATAGCCCCTGACTCAAGTTATCGTGTTTTAATTTCTAGACAACCTTGGCTAGAGGAAAATAGATCCCCTTTGCCCCTTGCTAGACATTTGATTTACCATAACCTGCATCACAAACCCTTGAGATCCTTGAAATGGTTAAGGAAATGTTAAGGCATGATGTTATGATGTGTATGCTATGCGTTTAAGCAAAAGGTGTAAAGTGATGTAAGAAAACCTTGCAATAAATCCAAATTATAGGATAAGGACTGTAAACAAAACCTGCAAGGAACTCATGTTATCAGATAACAAGAATGTGCAAGTAGTTCAAGTTTGAAGGCACACAAGTCACACAATAGCCCTTAAATTTCAGGCCGGCATAGAGTTTAGGTATTACCCTCTTTCATTTCAGTTGGTTAAAACCTATCCTAAAAATAGTAACCAGGTTCTAGAGGATCTCAATATCACTAACTACCCTCAATCGGTCATAATTCCAGTTTAGCAACCTTCTCTTGCGGCCGGAATCATCGCGAGAGTTTAGTCTCAATGAGTGTAGCATACTGCTACTGTTCTATGGCCAAGTTGGTCAATTTAAGGTTCTAAGGCCAGTTGGTGCTTAATGACCCCTTAGAAGACCCATATTCTCCTTGTTCCAACACAAGGGATATCGGTACAGACTAAAGTGCCACACCAACATAGCTACTGCTTCATCCGTATCGGTCTACGTCGTACAGATCCCTCACAGTTTATTGCTACTTACCTAAAGGGTATCCCCATATCCGGGTTAGGATCTATAGAACTCCGATACAAGCCCACAAAATTAAAGCATACAAATCATACAATTGAAAACACAATGATTTAATCCTAAGGTACACCTCACTTTAAATATCCCCAACAGAGTCTCCAGTTCTGTGATCGGTGGGAATGAGAACTGACTGTTTTGGAATGATGGTTTGCGTTTGCGTTTGTTTTTGCAAAATGTCGCAGTAAGCAAGAGTCGCCACCGTCTTTTATTTTATCCAACAAGGAAAGGACAAAAGCACAAAAAAATTCCTTTTTGAGATATTTCTCGGGTTCGGGAGGTAGATTATAAAAAGGGAAGGTGTTAGCACCCTTTCTATCCGTGGTTATCCACGGGCTCTTAGGTACTTGCTCATTGTGTTTTCAAAAATTGCTTTTCTTTGTGTTTGTGAGTTTGAAAGAAGTTTTTGTTTGAAAGGTGTGTAAGTGCGAAAAGTTTTGTTTTGTTTTGAAAGGAGCAAGTACTTAAGAACCATCTACCTACTCGAAAAAGGAATTAGTCTGTGCAAATGTCCTTTAGACAATGCTATCCCACTATTGATGAGTAGGTAGCATCGTCGTTGGAGTTTTAAGGGTCAATTCGATTAAGGGACGTGTGGTCACTAAAGCAACGTTAGGACGCCTTAGCGGTAACCCTAATGTCTTAGATCATTTTATTCGAGGCAACCGTTTCGAGGCAACTTATGATCTTTGGACAAGAGGGCGACCCCTAAAACTTCTTGTACTCAATGACCACGTTCGAAGGCAACCAAGTGAGGTGTACCCTAAGAGTGGCATGTGCGAGTGTGTTAGTTCGGTTAATTTTATCTGTACATGTCATGGGTGAGCTATGTTGATTTTAAGTTCATACATTTGATCTTGTCATGCATTCCCTATTATCAAACATCTAACAGTTTATAGATTGCGGAAATTAAATTGCGGGAATTAAATCTAAACTATTACAAGGCGTCGGGTATTTACATCGCCAAAAACAAACCCTTTAATTTAAATTGCGGAAAATAAAATAAAGCGATAAATAATTAAAGTCCTAATTTAACTATTACATTCCGGGAAACAGTTACATCAATATGGTAAAATAGATCGCGTGCGGAAAATTAAATCGAGCGCATTATTTAGGGTTTTGACCCTTTTTTTTAAAGAAAGCATTTTTTTGTTTATTTTTGGATTAAAAAGAAGTTAGATCTAAGTTAATAATTAAATTGATAAACTAATTAATTAATTAAAATATTTTTGGATTTTTGAGTATTTAAAGAAATAAAGTAAATTAATCAAAGCTAATAAAAACCTAATTATCTAAATTAATTTTAATTATTGCAAAAATATTAAAGTTATTTCCTAATTAAACTAAATTAATTGAATTAATATTTATTTACAAAAATAAAGTGCTGAATTTAATTTTAATAAATAAAATATATTTTGGTTTTTGATTTTATTAAGAAAAAAGATTAATTGGTTAGTGATTAATAAAAAGAATAACAATTAATTAATTAAAGGAAAATAATAAAAATAGAGAGAGATTAGAAGTATACGGGTCTGATTGGAGGGGTGAAACAGCTGTTGGCGTCATGTGTAAACTGTTTTGTTTTGGCCATTTGTGTTTTGACTTTTGGCCATTTGTGTCTTGGCCTCAACGTTCCTTAACCTTCTCAGGATGTCTGTCTCGCCATGTATTGGTGTCATATGTAAACTGTTCTATTTTGGCCATTTGTGTTTTGGCTTTTGACCATTTGTGTTTTGGCCTCAACGTTCCTTAATGAACCTGCACGGGATCCTGTCTAAATCTGCAGTGTTGAATCTCATGAACACATTAAATAAATTACTATATATCATAAAATACAAATAAAGCCAACATATGAAGAAATTTAATGTTTAGGCCCAATATGACATGTATGAATGATTATACCCTTTTGATCATGGAGATCAAATCAGCCTTACCCTTGGAGAAGTAGTGATATGAATGCTTTTATGCCTTTTGATCATGGAGATCAAGCCAGCCTTACCCTTACTGGAGAAGTAGTGAGATGTTGGTTTGTAACCGGGATGACTTGTTTGTAGTGAGATGTTGGTTTGTAACCGGGATGACTTGTTTGTAGTGAGAGAGAGATTTGTAATAAGGATTTCAAGGTTTTAGGGTTCTTGAAAGAATTTGATATTCTGACAGCATTGTGGCAAGGTTTTTTTTTCTCTCCTGTGTGAAAAGAATGAGATTATATAATAGAAATTAGAGAGCAAAAAATGGGCTTTGAATGTGCAATTGGGCCTCCAATGTTCACTTGAATTCGTCACGTTGCAGGCTAAATCGCAGGGGCTTAAGTGCAATTTTTTAAGTTGAAATGTGAAAACAAAATGTAGCCGACATCGAGAACTAACTGATGTCCGAAAATCGGCTCAATCGGATAAATGGTGAATTAGTTATGAATTTTTGAAGTTTCAGCTCAAACAAACTTATTTTGGGCTCCAGTGTCGACTCTGACACGTTCTTCAATAAAAAACTGGTATTGATCGGAGCATAATCCGGTCTCGACTTTTGAAGCAAAGTTGTAGATCTATGAGTCAGTGACCTTGTGTAAAAATATGAGCCCAATCCGATAAAAATTGACTGAGTTATAAATTTCCGAAGTTTCGGCCCAGATGAAATAATATTCAGCATTCAGGATTTTCGGCGCGTCACGCGTGCTCTGAGCAAAAAACGAAGACCTTTTGGATACCGTTCGAACTCAATATCTTCTGTGAAAACTTAGTCAACTCAATTTGTGAAATTTTGGCACCAGAACCAGCTCGATACGATGCAAATCGACCAATTTATGATTTTCTGAACATGACGCAAATAAACTTCTGTCACAAATTTTCTGTACGAAAATACTTGATAAATTCACATTTTTGAAGACCTTCTGATCGAAATTGTCTTCCAGATGTGAGAGATGAAAACATAGATGACATTAAGACGGAATTTTGGCCACCGGAACGGGTTCAAAACTCTTCAAGTTATGAATTTTTTAGCGCATAAAAACTACACTTTCAGCACACTTTTTCACCATATTTCTTCGAGAAAACTCACACATTTGGATACTTTCTTTAAAGAATTGACTCTTGAGCCGAACCTGAATTTTAGAATACGTTATCAGAGATATCTTGACGAAAGAACACCTGAATATGATACGCTGGGTTGGAGTTGTGAATCTTTCTTAAAATATTTTGAGAAATATGGGAGGGCAAATTTTGGGGTACAACAGGGGGTATTTGACAAGAAATATAAACCATAGTTTACTATTACATCCAAATTGAATCTCAAATACATAAATATTTAAATGTACAATATTTAAATAAACAAAATAAATATTAAATAAGATGTATTATGCAAAAAAGAATTTTTGTTTGTTTATGTATGCAAAAGTATTTTTAATGTAAAAAAGTATAAAGAAATAAATAAAAGATTTATTTAATTGTATAAAGGATGAAACCCTAATTTCTTTAAGAAAATAAATACTATATATTATATATATACAAAAAATATATTAATATTTGTAAAAATGAAATATACTTAAAAAAAGGGTATTTTTAGTATGAATAATAATAAAAATGAAAATGTAATATTTTTCTACATTTATTCTAAAATATTTAATAGAATAAAAGTATATATATATATATATATATATATATATATATATATATATATATATATATATATATATATATATATATATATATATATATATATATATATATATATATATATATATATATATATATATATATATATATATATATATATATATATATATATATATATATATATATATATATATATATATATATATATATATATATATATATATATATTATTGTACCCCAAAATTTGCCCTCTCAATTCTCAAGGCCTTTTTTAAAAGGATTTTCAAGGTTCAAGCTTGAACAAGTGCATTTGGATGTTCCAAATACCAAAATTAAAAGGAAACTGTCAAAAAGGGAGAAAACAGATAAAAATATTATTTTTGGCAAAATTTGGAGGAAAACAAGTGTCCTTCGTTTCAGCTCTTTCGATTGGCCTTTTGGCCTCTTTCGACACAAGCTTGGCTTGCATCTTTCGATTGGACTTTTGGCCTCTTTCGACACAAGCTTGGTTTGTATCCTTCGATTGGCCTTTTGGCCTCTTTCGACACAAGCTTGGTTTGCACCCTTCGATTGTACTTTTGGCCTCCTTCGCCTGGGCATGTGACTCCTTGTTGCAGGTTTCGTTTGTGTCTTTTGCTGCCTGCATGCTTGCAATCGAAGGCCATGACCTACTGGTCACATGTACCCCCCCCCCCCTGCAAGGCAAGTCCTCGTTTGGGCACTTACCTTCTGTGTGCCTGGATGAAAACTTCAGTTGAGCAAGAGCCTCCTTCGAATGCAACTTGGATATGTCCTTCATGTTGAACTCTATGCTTCCTTCGAGCATGAGCTTTCGATTTGGCAATATGTTTTCTTCGATACAAGTTTCGTCTGGGCAATGTGATTTCAAATAGGTCTCCTTCGATTCAGAAGGAAATGATCTCCATACAGGTTTCGATTGAGTTTTTGGTTCCCTTTGAAACAGTGTCCTTCGACCCAAGAATACCCTTCAATTGGAATTTCAAAAGGTCCCTGGACTGGAACTTCAGAGTGTCCTTCAACTGGAACTTCAGAGTTTCCCTTAATAAGAACATCAGAACAAAATGACCTTTGAATGGCATTTCAGTGCAGAGTTTCTCTTAATCTAAGATGCTCTAATGAAGGAAGTTCTGAACACTTCGAATCAGAACATAGACTCATCACAAGGCCACGGGCTGGTTGAAGTTGCATAATAGGGAAGGTTCTAAATAGATTCGAATTGGACTTTGAAGCTGGAAAAGAAGGGCCATTCGAAGGGCCATTCAAAGAACACACAGTTGGTCCATTCGAAGGACACACAGCTGGTGAAAACAAATGCTGTTTTGTTCCAGTCTGGTTGAAAGGTGTAGAAAGAGGGGGGGTTCGACTCAAAAGATCAAGTTAGACATTCAGACCCATAGGCTAGGCCACGTGTCTACCCTTTTTAGGCCTGTACTCATTTATTGTCTAAGACCACTTGCACTTAGTAGCACAATACTACCTTTTAGGAAAGTCTGTCTTGAGCCTTGCACCTATTTTCCTTCAGCATGAAGCAACCTCACCTGAACCATTCATCTTGCTTTTGTGGCACAAGTGGACATTTACTTTCCAGCTGGGCCTTATTTTATTATTTTTTCTCCACAAGCAATGACAGAAGCATGAGTCACAGCCTCTGCATCCCAACTGCCAACAGGCCCACCACATGTGATGTCACGTTACCTATTATTTTACTATTTTTTGCAAGGCTGGCTGTTGAAAACATGTCCATTCTTTTCCTCTATAAATAGAGGAATTTATGCAAAGCTGAGAGAGGACTTTTTTCCAGAGGAACGTATCTTCAAAATTCTCACACACCACAAAATTCTCACACACCACAAAATTCTCAAACACTTAAATTCTCAAACACTTAAATCCACAAAATTCTTAAACACTTAAACACTTGAACACTCAAACACATACCCAGAATCCAAACAATAAATCTAGAACTGCATCTTCCTGTCTAACACCAAAACATCAAACCTGTGTTACAAATACAAGCCTAAGGCACAACAAGCCTTGAGGCCTGCATAATCTCAAAACCTGCCTTCCTTACCAAAGCCAGAAAACTCCAGCCAGTTCAACTGCAACTGCAAACAAATCTTCCTAAAGCCAGTCTAACTGCAACTGTAAGCAAGCCTGTACCAGAACTAACAAAAACTCAGACCTGCCTGTATCAAACCAAAGAGAAAACACTTATCCCCTTAGAATTTGAAACATCCCTATACCTTGTTACTCTTTGAATCCAGTAGGAAGAACCTCACACTTATCCAGCATCAAAGACATAACTCCTGGTTCCTCCCTTTGAATCCTGAAGCATTCAAGGAAATCACTTAAAGGCCCAGCACACATTCCAGCTTCAAGCAAGGTAAGTCATTCTTAACCTTGGACCCTTCATTTTTGGCATAACATGTAAATAAGCTTCCTTTTCGTTTCAAACATGTACATAGTGTTTGTTACCTTTTTGTTTCCACTCTTTTAGTTTGTTTTTATTGTCTCTCCTTTTGGTTTTGTTCTTTGGTTTGTTACAAATGCTCTAAGAACTAACCTGGCCCTGAGATAATGACAGCATGGCCTTGGGCCATGTTGCTATTCAATGTCTTCAACGAAATAAACAAAAGACAGGAGTATGAAACGAAGCCCCAGGTTTCCTCACTGACTCCAGACCCAATCGAAGTAGGCAACAAGGCAGAAAGGCCCAGCCAGAGACACACCTGCACTAAGTCCAGGCTCAGACGAAAGGCACTTCCATGCTGGTGCCAGCCTCCAATCGAAGTACAGGACCTGACTGGTGCCAAAGCCCAATCAAAGGCCATGACCTCACTGGCACGAATTCCTAATCGAAGGACAGGACCTTACTGATGCCAGCCCCCAATCGAAGGAGGCCAACAGAATGCAAATCGAAGGGTGTTACTGCCTGGGTCGAAAGACACTCATTTCTCTTGCTTTTACCTTATTTTTGCCTTTATATTCTCATGCAATTCAATATGGTTGTAATAGTGTAGGATATTTATTTCCTGCATTTTTATTGCTTTGTACAAATGCTAGTAATTAGGTGTGTATGGCAAGATAAAATCAACAGTTAGACAACCCAAAAAATCAAAGATAACAATGCATGCAATCAAACACACTTTGCACACATGCACCCTTAAGGGAATTCCACTTGTTGCCTTATAAAAATGGCCATGTTATGCATGTGGGATGTCTTAGCACAAACAAATTGAAAAAAAAGATCATAGTCCCTCGATGACGCTATCAAAAGTTGCCTTTCAAAAATGATCTTAGTCCCTACAAAAAAGTGCTAAGTCATTTCACAACATTGCTATCATGGTCATACGATGACCCGTGCCTGTCCCGTTTACATCCTAACACAAGGTTGTTCACCAAATACAATGGTGAAACAACACTGTTAAAAGGGTTAAAAACATAAGAAAGATCTTTGAGTAAAAAAGGGTAGACAACTCTTAGTTACTTGATCAAAAATCTTGCAAAACCTCCTTGCTATTTTTTAAAACACACTCCACAACACAATTTCAAAACAACTTTCAAAACATTGAAAACCTTTCAAAAAAGACAAACACCTTTGTATACATTCAAACAAGAATCATTACAAAGGTTGCCACAACGATGGCCTCTTTTCAAAACATCTTTCAAAATCACACACAAAGTACCATTTCAAACAATTGAAAAGCAAAAGCAAGTGATCTAAGCAAGTAACTAAGAGCCCATGGATAACCATGGATAGAAAGGGTGCTAATACCTTCCCTTTCTATAATCTACTCCCCGAACCCAAGAAAACATCTCAAAGGTCTTTTCTGTGCTTTTTGACCTTTTCTTAGGATAAAATAAAAAGTCGGTGGCGACTCTTGCTAAACTGAAACATTTGCGAACACAAACGCAAAACCCAAGTCAGTTCTCCCACCGTATCACACACACACACACACACACACACACACACATATATATATATATATATATATATATATATATATATATATATATATATATATATATATATATATATATATTAAATATATTAAATATGTATAATATAAAATAAAATATATACAAAAATAAATTATATTTTAAGTAATATTTTCAATGTGAATAAAAGTAAGAAATAAAAATAAAAGTATGATTTTCATATTATTTTTTAAGTTTACACAAATAATATAAAAGTATTAAAAATGTTTTCTATATTAGAAAAATTAAAATAAAATGCCAAATAAATGTAAAAAATATGGAAATGTTTTTTGAGCATTTTTTATGTTTGGAAATAAATAAACAAAATCAAAAATGAAAACAAAAATACAAAAATATAATTATTCAAGAAATTAGGCCAGGGAGTGCAAAAATGAAAAAGAGGGGTGTCAAAAGCAAGCAGGTCAAGCCCAGCCCAAATCTTCATCTTCAACCTCCAGCACTTTGAAAAAACGCGCGCCTGTTGTACAAACTTGGACATCCGGCATACGTGATCTTTTGCCAAAACTCACAACATCAAACTTGTAGAGAATTTCAAAACGATTCCAACCATATAAAAAACTAATCCTAACTCTCAAAGACCAGAGAGAATTTCTCTGGCCCCAAAATCTGACCTAGTTTTTTCAGCATGTTCATGGATGAAATTCTCCTAGCACACTTAATATAAATGAAAACTGAGCATATGTACAGCTTCTTGGCAATGAACACTACATTTTTTATTCATAGACATAAGGTTAATTGTTCCTAAATAGAGAGATAGAAAGTGAAGAAAAACCTGTTTCAGTTGGATTCGTGTAGGACAATGCAGTACTTCTCAACATGTTTTGAGGTGTCTAGTAGCTTTCCTGAACTTCACTTGATCTTTTCCAATAGCTAGCTTGCCTTGAATGTCCCTGAATCAGCCTATAGAACTCAACATGCACAAGCTTGAAATGAAAATGGTGAACACTGTAAATGGAGTTACAGTTGGCAATGGAGGTTTGGGATAGCTTGAGTGAGTTGAACGGAAGGTGTTTGAAGCAAAAAGGGGCAAAACGCACGAGCCAAATGAGTTATGGCACTCAAGTTGCAGCACCTGCCCTGTTTTGCCAAAGAAGTGTGATTTCTAGCTATGAGGATCTTAGGGGCTCAAACACTCGTGTATCTTGCTCAAAGGGTTGTGTGAAAGTTGCTTGAAATGTTTTTGTAAGTTCACAATGGCTGGTTTTCAAGTTGTGAGGATTTGGACAAGTTTCTTCTTCTTGAAGCAAGAATGTGTAAGTTGTGATTACAGGCATGTACAAGCCATCAAATATGCTGCATATAATCCTCTTGGTCCCTGCAATTTATGGATTTGATTTGGCTTCTGAGATCTTGGCCCTATGCTCAAAGATCATGGTTTGACATAAAGCACACTTTTGCAAAAATGGGATTTTGCCTTTTTCTACTTAAGGCCTAATCTTGTGTACAATATCCAAATAGCCAAAAAAAATGCTTAGACTGATGGATTTACATTTAATTAAGGAGTGTGAAGTGGTTTAGAGGCCTTCAAACTAGAACAAGGCATGCTGGTTTGAAAATGCCACTTGAGTGAACATGAATTTGACATGGATATAAAGTGAGTTTTTGCCAACTTCAAGCATTCAATTCTCCCTAACCACAAATGTGTTTGAGGAGTTCTTGGATAATTTGGAAATCTTGCAACATGCTATATAATCCATCTTTGAAATGCAAATTGAGACTCCAAGTGGAACTATGTGAAAAATGGCCAAGAAGATAGGTCAAAATCCTACCTAAACTAGGACAAAATTTCTCTAAGTTAAAAGTTTTAGGGACCCTTGTTCCAAAAATCATAACTTGAGATCCAAGCTTCTTTTGAGAAAACTTTTTGAATCAAAGTTGTATACTTTTTGTGGGAATACAACGTTCATGTTTTAAGTTTTGTTTGAATCCATTTGCATCATGGTGAAAATGTGGGACAAAGTTAGGAAAAATTAAGAAAATTTCATAACTTAGAAAAATTCTAAGTTATGAAAATTTTCAATTTCAAACCCTAATTTGCAATTTTGGGTTTCTTGATGAAAAAGTTTCAAAATTTGACACATCTTGATGAAAAATGACCCTTGGCACTTGATTTTGACCAAAAAGTAAAAGTTTGACTTTTCAGTGTACAGTCAAATTTTGATCAGTTGACTGAAAAATTCATTTGTCAATCCCATGTATTTGAGATATTTTGAACTTGTTTAATAGGTCAAGATGATTCCATTGATAACTTGAGTCCTTGGTTGAGCTTGAATTACCATTGGCTAGGTCAAAAAGTCAGAAATTGCCTTTGTACAGTCAAAACCCTAAAAATGACCATTTTGCCCTTTTGGTGATCTGATCAAATTTCTTGTGGAGTTGTGGTCCAAACTTGATAAAATGGTTCATATGAGTTCATAATGTTGACGTGGGTCAAAATTCATGAGGTTTTACTGTAAATTGGCCACAGTTGACTTTTTCCCCACTACAACTGATTTCTAGGTCAACTGTCCAATTGATTGGGCAAAAATTTGATTCAAGGCTTGAAACTTGGTATGGACAAACTTATGAGTCCAATAAGAAGTATGAAAGTCAATTTGAGAAATGAAGATCCAAAAATCCCTGTGCAAACTCAAACCCTAGTTTAGGTCATCAGTGCAAGGAGATGTCTTGAGCAGAGCAAACCCTAGCTTGATCTTGAGTTCCAAGAGCCTTGTGATGAGAAATATTGATAAAATGAGAGGGAAAATTTTGGGGTACAATAGTGGGGAATTAGGGATAGCACAATGTGATACGGTGGCAGAACCGAACTATTAATACTGGTTTGCATTTTTTTGTTCGCAGATGTCGCGGTAAGCAAGACTCGCCATCGACTTTTATTTAATCCAACAAAGGAAAGGAAAAAGAACAGAAAAAACCTTTTTTTTCGAGAGTTTCTGAGAACGGTGGGTAGATTATAGAAAGTGAAGGTGTTAGATCCCTTTCTATCTGTGGTTTTCCACGGGCTCTTAGGTACTTGCTCATTTTGAAATTGCTTGTGTGTGCTTGCTTTGAAAAGTTTTGTTTTACTTCGTTTTAACCCTTGTTTCTATCCTCAAGAGTGTTACGAAGTTGTTTTTGAAAACTTTGTTTGGAAAGTGTTAGTGTGAAAAAGTTTGTTTGTCTGAGCAAGTACCTAGGAACTAATCTACCTACTCGAAAAAGGTCTGTTCATTTTCCTTTTAGACAATGCTATCCCATTATTGAGAAATATGTAGCCTCGTCGTTGGAGTTTTTAGGGACATTCGAAGGGACATGTACGATCATAAAAGAAATGTTAGGAAACGTCAGTAATCATCCTAAAGCCTTAAAGATCTTGTTCCGAGACAACATCCGAATGGGTCATTTTAGATCTTTCGGGGCTAGAGGACAACCACTAACAAACCCTATACTTCATGACCATTTACCGAAGGCAACCAGAGTTGAGTAAACCCTAAGAGTGAGCATGTGCATGTGTTTGATTTCAGTTATTTAATCTTTTCATAATTAAGGTGATCTACTGTTTTAATTTTCAGTTAGTCTTTCCATACAATCCTATTAACATACATCTAAGCAGTTTATAGTTTGCGAAAATTAAAATACAGGAAAGTTTAAAGGTCCTAGCTATTACAAGGCTTTTGCAGATACATAATTATATTGACTGAAAATAGAAATGCGGAAGTTTAAAACCCTAATTAATCTATTACAACCTCGAAGCAGATACAATAATAGAAAAAAGAATTAAAGTGTGCGTGGCGAATTAGATGCGAGTTTAATTAAAGAACCCTAAAAATTCAATTGAAAAAAAATACTTAGGTTATTTTTGAGAAAAAAATTGAATCATGTTATGTACAAACTAAAACCCTAATTTCTAATTGATTTAAATTATATAGAAAAAAACAATTGAATTGCCCTAAATAATTAAGCTAATTAATTAAAGAAACAAAATAATTTTTTATGAAAAAAAATATTTTTTTAGGTTTTTTTGTGATTTTTTGATTTAATAAGAAAAATGATTTTTTTTGGTTATTTTTATAAAGAAAATAATTAGTAAATAATTAAAATAAGAA
The DNA here is from genome assembly GCA_948472305.1 of Vicia faba. Taxonomy (NCBI): domain Eukaryota; kingdom Viridiplantae; phylum Streptophyta; class Magnoliopsida; order Fabales; family Fabaceae; genus Vicia; species Vicia faba. The sequence goes on from OX451736.1 coordinate 1,039,238,503, forward strand.
TTAAAATAAAATAAAGAAAGAAAAGAGATGGGCCTGTTAGAAGCAATCAAGGGGGTGTATGTTGAATTTGTCTTTAGGCCCAAAGAGCTGAGCCCAATCCCTGCACTAGATCTTGTGTAGCCACTCTTGGAGGGTGCACCATGGACTTCCCTTTGATTGAGCGTTTGATCTAAATAGAGATGAATCACGTGGCTGGATGATAGAAGTGCATGGTAGACTCATGGCAAGCCAATGTATAGAATCTGCATATAAATGTTAAGAAAATAGTAAAACGCTGGGACCTAGGATCGAACCTAGGTCACCCCACTCATTCCACGCTTTCCCTGACCATCTGTGCTACGCTGCTTAGTTGTAAATATAATAACAACAATATATATTATAGAAAATAACGTGAATGACTTAAATAAATGCGCGAAATTCAAATAAGCCAACGGTGTTCAGCCACGTTATCGTCTTCTTCACAGATCTGTTGTCTTAGGTATAACACTTTTACCTACGGATAACCTCCATAGCTACAGACCTACAAACTTCAAAAATCCATAGCAAGCGTGATAAATCAATTCTAGCTATGCCAATCAACTCCTTTTGACCTCACGAGTATGATGGCATCCTTCTCTAGCCTTAATTTTACCTGTACAATAAAGCCCTAAAACGGAGGACGAAACCCTAATAATGGAAACTCATCGTTTATGCGTCAAAACTAACAATTAAGTATACAGAAAGTTTCCAGGCAGTCATGTGAACACAAATATGTAATCAAAACAAGTTAACAATGCAAGACTGAATAGATAAGAACTTTGAAAAAGTGACAAACCGTGAGAGCAATATGTGACGATTCTTGGAGATTTGAAGCGTGCAAATGGTCCTGTTAGCTTCGGGAGATATCCAGGAAGGGATTTATAGCTTTGAATGGCTTTGAATCATCCTCTAGATTAGAAATCAGATCCACACTTTTTGTCAAAATTTTCAGTTTGGTTTTTCTGCTTGCACGACTTTAATCCTTGTTTTTATGCACTATTCGTGTCCTATATATGTATTAGAACTGATTAGGTCAACAAAACACATTGTATCTTTGAACATTATAAAGATTGGATTTGATTTTGTTCTTGTATGATATGTTTCCAAAATAGGCCTAATCATGCCAATTTTTGCTTAAATTTGCTTTGCACGATTTGATCTGATTTGTCAGCCTAATTGGATTTGATTCCTACAAAAAATCAGATCAAAAATCAATCTTTTGTATTTTTTGCTATTTATTTGATTTAATTTGAATTTTAAATAATAAAAAATCAAAATAAAATAAATAATGAATAAAATAAAGTGTATATGCTGATTTGGGTCGTGGACCATGTCACAAACAAGATTCAATCATGAAAAACTAGGCCCATTTGACAAAAAATACATTTTGAGCACATTTGACTTTTGGCAATTTTGCAAAAATGGTCAACTTTGACAAGGCATATCTCTTCCAATTTTAACCCTAGAGAGGTGTTCTTTGACTTTTTAGAAATCTTATTATGTCCTTAAACAACCCTTTTAGTATCATCTCAATTGGGTCTTCCATGTTCATATAAGAAGCTTTGACCCAAAAGGTGTTTTTGTTGACTTTTCAAAAGGGCCTATAATGTAGAAATTCATATCTTTTGATGAGTGCATATTTTGAACTTGAGGGATCAAGATGAGTTTTAGGAAATTACATCCTCTTCAAAATGAGCCTTGGATGGAAAATTTCTGATAAAGAATGAAGAAGTTATGCTTGGTCAAAGTTTGGTTGACTTTTCTTGAGAAACCCTAATTTAGCAACTTTTGGGTTTTGATGAATTTGGGGCATTCCTTGAAGAATCATGATCAAACCTTGATCAAATGATGGATATAACTTTAAAATGTTGATGTTGACCAAAAATCTTGAAGTTTGACTGTATGTGGGCCACAGTTGACTTTCGACCTAGTGGGGTTGACTTTCAGGCATCTGAGCAGTTGACTGAGCAAACTTCTTGTGCAAGGCATGAAACTTGACATGGATGATCTTGAGAACATATTATGCCAATGGAAGGAATTTGGGACCTTTGGAGTTCCCACACCCTGATGAAAATGGAAACCCTAGTTTGAGGTACATTACCTTAGGAGAGAGTCTGTCTGGTAAACTCTTGGGCATCCTTGAGCAAATTGAGGACCTCAATGGGCATGTGTTGAGTAAAATAAGAGGGCAAATTTTGTGGTACAACAGCTGCCCCTATTCAATCTTCTTAAACCTGAGGATGTAGATTGGTTGTCTTCCTTTTTGTAGTCTGAAGGTGGAAGATGATTGAACACTAAGTGCCCAGAAATTTGCACTCGTTTGAGACGGTGCTGGACTGTGTAGGTAATATCGGGAATGGGCTTACAGATTCAATTTGGAGGAGATGACGGAAGGTCAACGGAGATAGGCTTAAATATGCCATTCGGAAGATATGACGGAGAATCGTCGGAGATGGGCTTAAAGATGTCATCTAGAGGATGTTGATTTCCTGAGATGTTCCTTTGATGACAATTCTTGTTCCTGTTGTTGAGGAGGAATCTGCTGAGGAATGTTGTTCTCTATCTTAGGAGAAATAGAATTTTAGGAGTTTCAGTTGTCTGTTACTCTATTGGGGAATCATCTTTTATCGAGGAGAGGAAAGTGAACTTCTATCTGGTCATACTCCAGGCTTTACAATGATTTGTTATGGATGATAGGTTGACTGCTATCTGGTCGTGCTCCATGTTTCACAGTGAATTACTGGGGAGATGATATTAAACTTGCTATCTGGTCGTGCTCTAGGCTTTGCAATTTCTCAATTCTTATCTGGTCGTGTTCCAGGCTTTAGAAGGAATTAAGCGGTTATTCGGTCGCGTCCGGGTTTTAACTTGAATTTAAGGCATACTAATATCCGGTTGATTTTCGGGCTTCATAGTAATTGGCCGAGTAAACCACTATTTGGTCGAATTCCAAGCTTCGAAGTACCTCATACTGTTATTTGGTCGTGCTCCAGGCTTCACAGTGTCTCTTGCCCCTATCTGGTCGTGCTCCAGTCCTCACAGCGTCGTATACCACTATCTGGTCGATTCCAGGCTTCACGGTGTCTTATTCCACTATCTGGTCGACTCCAGGCTTCATAGTATTTTGGAGAAATCAAGATATTATCCGGTCGATTTCCGGGCTTCATAGCTTGAATCTGAGATATACCACTATCTGGTCGATTCCAGGCTTCATAGTATCTTGTACTGTCATCCGGTCGATTTCCAGGCTTCACAGCATGATGGGGAAATTAAGTTGTTATCCGGTCGATTTCCGGGCTTCATAGCTTGAATTTTAGATATACCACTATCTGGTCGATTCCAGGCTTCGTAGTATTTTGGAGAAATCAAGATATTATCTGGTCGACCTTCGGGCTTCATAGCTTGAACTGGAATAGAAATCTTAGTATCGACTTGACTAAACCAGGGAAAACTTGTGAGAACTTCAACATGGGAGAGAAATATTAGTATCGATTTGACTGATCCTGGGAGAGGTCTCGGATTAACTTTGACTGGCATAGAAATCAGGGGAATCTTAGCGGCGATTCGGCTGACCCAGACAAAAGTCTTAAAATATCTTCAACTAGAATAGAAACCTTAGTGTCGGTTTGACTGAACCAGAGAAAATTTGTGAGAACTTCAACTGGGAGAGAAATCTTAGTATCGATTTTACTGGTCCCAGGAGAGGTCTCAGATTAACTTTGACTGGCATAGAAATCAGGGGAATCTTGGCGGAGATTCGGCTGACCCAGACGAAAGTCTTAGAACATCTTTAACTAGAATAGAAACCTTTAATGTCGGTTTGACTGAACCAGAAAAAATGTTGGAATATCTTCAACTGGAAAAGAAAACTTGGTGTCGGTTTGACTGAACTAGAGAGAACTCGTGAGAACTTGATTGCATCTTTCCCTGAAAGGTAAAGAGTTATTCGTATGCAATGTCATGATGTATGAAATGCATTGAGTAATGATGTTCTCAAAATAAATGTGATTGTGCTGTATAATATGTATGCACATGCCATGATGTATGGATATGCAATGCTATTGTGATATTCTTCTATTTGGGGAAAATAAGTCCAGGACTTCTGCTGGAGAGTATCAGGAGTTGAGTTCTTCGTTTCCGCTGGGGATTTATATCCGTTCTACTTGAGCACATTCTGCCGGAGGAGACTCTGTCTGAGGATAATCCTGCGGGGGAACGACTCTATGAGGAAGAGAGATACTCTGTTGGAAGATCTGCTAATTTGGATAAATAAACTTAGTTAGGGATGAACTTCTATCGCTGGAGAGAAGAGCTCTGTTGGAGATTGTGCTTCCGCTGTCAGAGAAATAAACTCTGCTCGGGAGAAAACTTTATAAATTTCTTATGATTATAAAGCTTGGTTGGGGAATACAGATGTCAGCTTTCTGAAATACCTTCTGGGGAAGGAATTCCTTCTTGGGGATACGGAGGTCGGACCTTAGTTGCCTCGGCTCTATGGGGAGTATATGTATCACTGGCTTGTATGCGATAGTGACTTCGCTTCCAACTGTCTCTGCCCCCTTGTACCATGATGGACGGGGTAACTGTCGATATTTAGGTTTTGTACCAGTTTCTTTGAGTTCTTAGTAATTGTCTTTCTGTTTTATATGCAGATATTTGTGAACAGTAACCATATTCAAATGCATATGTCAAGAATAAAACATTGGACGTTTTTTGCACAACAAAACAGAAAAAGGAAAAACAAACACAGAGTTTTGTTCTCAAAAGATGATTTATATTGATTTGAAATTTACCTATAACAGGCGTTTTTTTATAAGGAGGTTGACGCTCTAGTAAGAGAACGCCGCTGTAAAAATGAAAATTATTACATGAATTATGTACAAAAAGAAAACAGTTATGTGTAGTGATACCATTGAGTTTCAATTATGCTATTGCCCCTATGTCTTCGAGCATCTCATCACTTTGCTGCTTGTCCGAAGCTAACTGGATTGATCAGTACCGTTTGTGCTTGATACCTGATTACTGAAGTCTGATCGCAAGGTGATTCAAGGGGACATAGTGATACGCTTTAATCCCTAATTTTTTCCTGGACCGCCCTTTCGGGTTTTCAGTCCACCGGGATACCCTTTTTTTCCCAAGCCGCCCTTTCGGGTTTTCGACTTGTCGGGTGTATAGATTTTTTCATTTTTATTCTTAATTTTTTCCTGAACCCTTTTAGTTCGCCAGGATGCCCTTATTTTTACCTAGGTATGTCAACCTAGCGGGTCTTTATTATGCGTAGTATCTTTTCACTATGTATGCATTGACAGGGTGTGGAAGGTCGTCATCATCCATTGTTGTCAAGATCATGGCTCCACCGGAAAATATGTTCTTGACTACAAATGGTCCCTCATAGGTGGGAGTCCATTTTCCCCGGGGATCACCTTGCGGCAGTATGATGCACTTGATTACCAGGTCCTCTACTTGATACACTTGTTGTCTGACTTTATTATTGAAGGTCTTGATCATTCGTTTGATACATTTGACCATGGAAGACAACAATAAGTCTTTTCTTGTCGATTAAGTTCAATTGATTAAGTCGAGTCTGGATCCAATCGTCTTCGCTCAAACCCTCATCTTTCATAATCCATAGAGAAGGGATCTGGACCTCTATGGGTAGGACAGCCTCCATGCCATATACCAGAGAATAGGGTGTTGCCCCTGTCGACGTACATGCTGAAGTACGGTAATCGTGAAGAGCAAACGGTAACATCTTGTTCCAGTCTTTGTACGTCACCATCATCTTCTGTATGATCTTTTTGATATTCTTATTAGCATCTTCAACATCCCCATTCATCTTCGGCTGGTAAGGCGAAGAGTTATGATGCTGAATCTTGAACTGTTTACAGAGTTTGGTGATCATCGAATTGTTGAGATTAGTACCGTTATCTATGATGATTCTCTCAGGGATACCATAACGATAAACCAAGTTATGCTTGATGAACTGTGCCACCATATTCTTGGTAACCGTAGCAAAGGAGGCAGCCTCAACCCACTTCGTGAAGTAATCAATGGCCACTAGGATGAAGCGATGCCCGTTGGATGCGGTAGGTCTGATCTCGCTGATCATGTCAATGCCCCACATTGCAAAGGGCCAGGGAGCCGTCAAAACATTCAAGGGAGATGGAGGTACATGCACCTTATCAGCGTAGATTTGGAACTTGTGACAGGTTCGAGAATGTTGATAACAGTCAGCTTCCATAGTGGACCAGTAGTATCCTGCCCGTAGGATCTTTTTTGCCATGGTATGTCCACTGAGATGAGTGCCGAAGGTACCTTCGTGTAGGTCTGCCATGATCCTCTCTGCTTCGCTCTTGTCTACACACCGCAGTAAGGTAGAGTCATGATTGTGCTTATAGAGGATTCCATTGCTGAGGAAGAACTTTGCAGCAAACCTTCTCAGAAATTTCTTGTCATTGACAGATGCCCCCTCAGGGTATTCTTGAGCCTCAAGATACGTTTTCACCTCATGAAACCAAGGTTTGTCGACTACCTCCTCAGTATCGATCTCACAACATTATGTCAGTTCATCTAACCTCTCAATAGTGATTAGGGGAGCTTCATTGTCCCACCTGACCTTGAACATTGACGACATAGTAGCTAGCACGTCCGCTAACTGATTCTCTTCTCGTGGGAAATGTTCAAATGTGATCTCTTTAAAATGTGGCAGCAGTGTCAGCACATACTCTTTGTAAGGAATAAGGTTCAGGTGCTTCGTATCCCACTCGCCTTTGATATGACTTATCACCAAAGCAGAATCCCCGAGTACAATCAAGAACTTGATCCTTAGGTTAATAGCAGCTTTAAGACCCATGATACATGCTTCATACTCCGCCATGTTGTTGGTATAGTTGAAACATGATTGGTCAGTGAACGGAGTATGACATCCCTCGGGAGATATGATTACAGCGCCAATACCATTACCCAATGCATTTGAGGCTCCATAGAAATACATAGACAATCGGGATCCTTCCTCGGATCCTTCATCCGGTCCAGGTTCTTCACAGTCGGCTACTAACATGATATCCTCATCCGGGAACTCGAAATTCATGGACTAGTAGTCGTCCACGGCCTGATGCGCCAAATTATCAACTAACACACTTCGCTTGATTGCCTTTTAGGTTGTGTATTGGATGTCGTACTCGGTTAAGATCATTTTCCATCTTGCTATCCTTCCGGAGAGAGCGGGCTTCTCAAAAATGTACTTGATTGGATCCATCTTAGATATCAACAAAGTAGTGTGGGTCAACATATACTGTCTCAGTCGGCGAGTAGCACATGCCAAAGCGCGGCAAGTTTTCTCGAAAAGTGAATATCATGTTTCAGAGTCGGTAAACTTTTTGCTAAGGTAGTATATTGCATGCTATTTTCGACCAGACTCGTCATGCTGCCCCAACACACACCCCATTGAATTATCTAACACTGTTAAGTACATTATCAAAGGTTTTCCTTCAGTCGGAGGCATCAAAATAAGAAGCTCTTGGAGATATTGTTTGATTTTGTCAAAGGCTACCTGACATTCGTCATTCCACTTTACCACTTGATCTTTCTTCAGAAGCTTGAAGATTAGCTCACAAGTAGCAGTCAGGTGTGAAATGTATCGGGCAATGTAATTTAGGCGTCCCAAGAAACCTCTAACTTCCTTCTCAGTACGGGGAGCCGGCATCCCTTGTATGGCCTTCACCTTTGCAGGGTCTACTTGAATACCTTTGTCACTGACGATGAATCCCAAAAGCTTACCAGACCTTACCCCGAAGGCGCACTTGTTCGGATTTAACATCAGCTTGTACGTCTTCAACCTATCAAACAACTTTTGTAGATGATCAAGGTGTTCTTCTTTAGTTTGATACCTGGCTATCGTGTCATCAACGTAAACCTCTATCTCATGGTGAATCATGTCATGGAACAGAGCTACCATAGCTCGCTGATAAGTTTCCCTAGCATTCTTCAACCCAAACGGCATCACTTTGTAGCAGAAGGTGCCCCACTGTGTAACAAAGGTTGTCTTCTCCATGTCTTCAAGTGCCATCTTGATCTGATTGTAGCCAGAGAAACCGTCCATGAAGGAAAAGACTTTGTGGTGTGCGGTGTTTTCAACCAGAACATCGATGTGGGGAAGATGGAATTCATCCTGGGGGCTTGCCCTGTTCAGGTCTCACTAATCCACACACATTCGTACTTTACCATCTTTCTTAGGTACTGGAACCACATTGGCAACCCACTACGGATAGGAGGTGACAACTAAGAACCTTGCATTGAACTGCTTCATAACCTCTGCTTTAATCTTCTCTGACATATCAGGGCGCATACGATGGACTTTTTGCTTTACCAGAGGGCAAGCTTCTTTAGTCGGCAGACGATGAACCACTATATTTGTGTCTAGTCCCGGCATTTCTTCATATGACCAAGAGAAGATTTCAACATACTTATGCAACATTTATACCAACCACTATTTGACACTAAGCTCCAGATTTGCACCTACCTTAACCTCTTTTATGTCTTCCTCTGTACCCAAGTTCACTGTCTCAACCGGCTCTTCATGAGGCTCTATGGCCCTTTCTTCCTACTGTAATAGTCTAGCAAGTTCTCTGGGTACCTCACAATCTTCCTCACCTTCGCCCTCGGCTTGGTTGATCGGATTTTCAAAATCATAATGAGCAATAGCAGAACGGTTATCAATGGGATCCAAAGTGGATATGGATCTGCATTTGGATACGTGAGTGTGTGTGTAAGAGCATAGTTGTATAGACAGAATAAAAGAAAAGAAAGACAAAGAGCGCAAAATTTGTATGTAAACGTTCAATGCTTTATTAATGTCATATGAAAATGAAACATGATAACCCTCACAAATAGAACCATTATTCCCAGGGTAAGACACGTGGCTATAGAGTTTATATTGTTTTTAAATTACATATCCGAAAAAATCAAAAAGATAATTACTCCTGAACAAAAGTAATTGGTACAAAGTCCTTGGCATTCCAGTTATTGAGTCCACCGTTGGTAGTCAGGAAGATCCAGCTGTCAATATTGTAAGTCTAAGAGTGCCTAAGAGGGGGGTGAATTAGGTATATAAAAATTTATTCTGTTTTATGAGAATACTTGTAGTAATTTGTGGTTAAGTGTTTGAAGGTTTTTGATTATATCTTATCTTTTCTTGATTATGGTGATGAAAACGATAAAAGCGGAAAAGTAAAGAACATGGAAATATATCCTGGTTCCCCTCACAATCCGAGAGTACTCCAGTCCCCTTTCCAACACGAAAGATATTTCACTATAGTTTAGAATGATTGTACAGCCTATGCTTACTATCTAACCTATAGGGTGACCAAAGGTTCTTAACACCTTTAAGGTCAAACAAACACTAATGTGAATGAAGAACAATCCTCTTCAAATCACAACACTTACTTCCAACAATCCTGGATAGTAAGGGAACACCTTTAAGGTCAAACAAACACTAATGTGAATGAAGAACAATCCTCTTCAAATCACAACACTTACTTCCAACAATCCTGGATAGTAAGGAAATACTTTCTTTTTGTAATACAATGATTTATTTGAAAGAGATGGAGAGCACTATCAATCTTTGATTGATCTTCTTCTTCAAGAAAGAAACAATTCTCAAGCAATGATTATAAATGTTCACAATGAATGTATGAAACTTGTAATGATTTCTTAATGAAAATGTATATGGCAAGTTTCACAAAATTTATGATTTGTAAGAACACTTGAAAGTTTGTAAGAATATGCAAATTTGAATGATGAAAATTGTTAATTGAAGAAGGTTATTTGAATTTGAAAATATGCACAATTTATAATGTCACAAATACCTCTTCATTCATGCCATTTGATAAGAAAAGATGCAATGCAATCATGAAAGAATACCATTTGAATTATGTTCAAAAAACAAAATAAAATTTGTACTGGTTCGCTGGGAACCGGTTCCGACCCAGGCAGAACCGGGTTCTTAGTGAACGTTATAACCCAGAATTCAAAAATAACACGCAGGAACCGGTTCCCCTATAGGTACAACCCGGTTCCTGGTACAAATTCCAGGGAAGTGTTTTTTGAACAAGTTTGGAACCCGGTTCCCTGTTAGGTAGGAACCGGTTCCTGAAAGTTTATTTTCAAAAAATTCTTTTGAAAAAGATCTCAAACATAGTTTTTCTTATTGTTAAAAATGTGGGATATGTATATGATTATGAATGCATATTTGTGAACATCTATATTCAAGTTTAAGAATTATTTATACCTTTTTATATTTGTTGTTTCTTTAATAATTCTTCTTCTAATCTTCAAGACTTGTAACAAGGTTTTATATGATATTGATAAACTTTTTGCACATCCTTTGAATGTTGATATCCATGTTATCTTCATCAAAACCAATGCTTTAAACATGACTTGAGAAGCTTGCAATTACATTCTCCCCCTTTTTGATGATGACAACCAAGTCTTGAAAATAATTCTTGAAATGTTTATGTTGTTTTGTGTAGCAAAAATGTTAAGCAAATGCAAGGCTCCCCCTAAATTGTATGCTCCCCCTAAGTCCATGATTCTTTGAATTTTGGAGTGAGTTTTATGATAGTTATTTTTGCCTGCAATTTCTTTGAAACGAAATAACACATATGCATATTCTTCTCCCCCTTTGTTAACATCAAAAAGGATGGGGAAAAAGAGTGAAACAAATTCATTTAAAAAACACAAACAATTTTAAACACAACCACACACTAAAACACGAACATAACGAATTGTACGATACAACATATACACACATATTTTATCAAATAAAAACATATAAAAGAAGGAGTAGAAGCAGAGTGTACTGAAACATAAATTGTTTGAAGAAAAATTAAGACGTGCACCTTATGAGAAACATTTAGAGATCACCTTCATCCAAAATACCAAGTTCTCTTCGGATTTTGAAGAATGGTTCTCGAGCAAGCGGTTTTGTGAAGATATCTGCGAGTTGGTTATGAGTATCCACAAAAGTGACTTCGACATCTCCTTGAAGTACATGATCACGGAGAAAATGATGTCGAATATCTATATGTTTGGTTCTTGAATGCATGACCGGATTCTTTGTAATATTGATAGCACTTGTATTATCACATCGAAGAGGAATGCATCCGAGATCAAGTCCGTAATCACGGAGTTGTTGCTTGAGCCAAAGAATTTATGCACAACAACTACCCGCTGCTATGTATTCTGCTTCGGACGTGCTAAGAGCAACACATGCTTGCTTTTTACAAGCCCATGATACTAATGCATTTCCAATAATGTGACAAGTACCACTTGTGCTTTTACGATCAGTTTTACAACCTGCATAATCCGCGTCAGAATAACCAATTAAAGTGAAAATACTACCTTTAGGATACCATAAGCCGAAATTGGTTGTTCCTTTGAGATACTTCATGATCCTTTTAACTGCCATGAGGTGTGATTCCTTTGGATTTGCTTGAAAGCGAGCACAAAGACAAACACTTTGTCGGATTTCTCGTCAAACTTACCGAGATTGTCTTTGGCATTGTTAAGAACAAAACACTTGCATCCAAAAATGTGGAAGTGAGCAATATTTGGCTTTCTTCCTTTGAAGAGTTCATATGGAGTCTTCTTTATTATAGGTCTAATGATAACTCGATTTCCAACATAACATGCCGTACTAACCGCATCCGCCCAAAAATATTTAGGATGATTTGCATCACTAAGCATTATTCTTGCAAGTTCCACTAGAAACCTATTCTTTCTTTCAACTACTCCATTTTGTTGTGGAGTTCTAGGTGCTGAAAAATTATGAGAGATACTATGTTCTTCACAAAATTCTTCAAATTGTGCATTTTGGAATTCTCCACCATGATCACTTCTTATGGATACAATCTTTAGTGATTTTTCATTTTGGATTTGCTTAGCATACTTCTTAAAAGCTTTAAAGGCATCACTTTTTTGCATAAGAAACAAAGTCCAAGAATATCTAGAAAAATCATCAACAATAACCAAAGCGAATACATTACCTCCGAAGCTTTTTGTTCTTGATGGACCAAAGAGATCCATGTGTAACAATTGTAGTGGCCTTGTAGTAGACACCACATTCTTAGATTTGAAAGATGATTTTGTTTGTTTCCCTTTTTGACAAGCATCACAAAGTCTATCTTTGACAAATTTTCTCTTAGGCAAACCAATGACAAGATCACGCTTGATTAGTTTATTTAAGTGTTCCATATGAATATAAGCAATCCTTTTGTGCCAAAGCCATGAATCATCATTGTTTGCCATGAGACATTTTACCTTCAAGGATGGATCATCAAGGGAAATCATAAAAATATTATTAATTCTTTTACCTTTGAGTTTTACCTCATTGGTTGCCTCATCCATAATAAGGCATTCTTCTTTGTTGAATTTGATCTTGAACCCTCTATCGCAAAGTTGACTTATGCTAAGAAGTTTGTTCTTTAATCCTTCAACATAGAGAACATGCTCAATTTGAATGGATGGAGGTGTGCCAACTATTCCAACGCCAAGTATCTTTCCTTTGGTGTTGTCTCCATAGGTGACATACCCTTTGGCTTTATGTACTAGATATGAAAATTGGTGTACATCTCCTGTCATATGGTTTGAACATCCACTATCAAGATACCAAACATTTGATGTGGATTTCAAGCATACCTACAAAAACAAATTATTTCTTGTTAGGTACCCAAGTTGCCTTGGGTCCTTCATAGTTAGTTCCCTTTTTCACCCATGCATAATGTCCACTAGCCATACTGAAATTTCTAATATAGCATGCATTGGGTGTGTGTCCAATAATACCACAGTAAAAAAAGTTTGGAACAAATTTTCTCTTGTATCTAGGAATTTGTTTTCTTTTAGATACATTAGCCTTTTTCTTTTGATGATTATGAACAACTTGCTTCTTTTCTACTTTCTTGGGATTGGAACTATTACTAGCCTTTACAAAAACAGTGGGATTGTTACTTGGTTTCTTAGTATTCACATAACCAAGACCTCTTTTATCATTTGGATAACGTTGTTGGCTTAGTAATCCTTCCAATCCTATTTGTCCTTTTTCATATCGTTCAATGACTCTTTTCAATTGAACAATTTGAAAGACATTTGATTTACACTTGGAGCATGCAAAGTTTTCCTTTTCTTTAATAAAATTTTGTTTTTAAAGATCAAAATCTTTAGTCATGGTGTCAATTTTTTCTAGACAAATTAGAAGTTCTTTTTCTTGTTTTGACACCTTTTTGTATAAACTTTTGCATTCTTTCAAGAGTTCATCAATTTCACCTTGAACATCATCATCAAAAAGATTAAATTCATTACTAACCTCTTCTTCATCGTCGGAGTGATGTGAAGCCATCAATGCTAGATTTGCACTTTCGTCACTATCTGAATCGGATGAAGAACTTATCTCATTATCTTCCCATGCAACATAAGCCCTTTTGTTCTTGAACTCCTTTTTTCCTTTGAATCCATTTTTCTTGGAGAGTTTTGGACAATCCGGCTTTATGTGACCTTGCTTTCCACATTCATAGCATGTGACATCTTGTGTTGATGTGGAGGCTTCTTTATCTTTATGCTTATAAAATTTCTTTCTTTTGACAAAGTTAGCATTATGAAGATTATTTTTATGACCAAAATATTTTCCTAACCTTTTTACAAGAAGCAAGAAGTTTTCATCTTCCTCCGATGCATCTTTATCTTGACTTTCTTTTGAATCAACTTTCAAAGCAATGCCTTTGGATTTCTTCTCATGATTCTTATGTTTTTCAAGCCTTCCAAGTTCCGTCTCATATTCTTGAAGCTTTCCGAAAAGTGTTGCGGAAGTCATAGTTGCTAGGCTTTTCTTTTCAGATATTGTCGTCACTTTTGGTTGCCATTCCATAGTTAAAGACCTAAGCACTTTAAGATTTAATTCATCATTAGTTAAAGTCTTACCGAGTGCCTTCAAATGGTTTGTCAAGTGAACGAATCTCTTTTGCAAGTCAAGGATGGATTCTCCGGGCAGCATTCTGAATAATTCATATTCTTGACTCAAAGTGTTCAATCTAGACCTTTTGACTTCGGCGGTTCCTTCATGAGTTTCTACAAGAGTATCCCAAATTTCCTTTGCCGTTGTACATGCCGATACTCGGAAAAATTCATCCATACTAAGAGCACTTTGGAGAATATTGATTGCCTTTTTGTCAAAGATAACTTTTTTCTTGTCATCGTCATCCCATGATGCTTTAGGCTTTGATGACCCAACACCATTGACAACACACACCGGAGTAAATGGACCATTCTCAACAGCATTCCATATTTCTTCTCCTTGCGCTTCAAGATGAGCCTTCATGCGAATTTTCCAAAAGTCAAAGTATTCACCACAAAACAATGGAGGCTTGTTGTTACTACCATCATCTTTGAAAACCAGATTTTGATTTGCGGAAGCCATTCTGGATCTTTAGGAACAAGTTACCTATAACTTGCTCTGATGCCAATTATAAGTCTAAGAGTGCCTAAGAGGGGGGGTGAATTAGGTATATAAAAATTTATTCGGTTTTATGAGAATACTTGTAGTAATTTGTGGTTAAGTGTTTGAAGGTTTTTGATTATATCTTATCTTTTCTTGATTATGGTGATGAAAACGATAAAAGCGGAAAAGTAAAGAATACGGCGGTATATCCTGGTTCCCCTCACAATCCGAGAGTACTCCAGTCCCCTTTCCAACACGAAAGAGATTTCACTATAGTTTAGAATAATTGTACAGCCTATGCTTACTATCTAACCTATAGGGTGACCAAAGGTTCTTAACACCTTTAAGGTCAAACAAACACTAATGTGAATGAAGAACAATCTTCTTCAAATCACAACACTTACTTCCAATAATCCTGGATAGTAAGGGAACACCTTTAAGGTCAAACAAACACTAATGTGAATGAAGAACAATCCTCTTCAAATCACAACACTTTCTTCCAACAATCCTGGATAGTAAGGGAATACTTTCTTTTTGTAATACAATGATTTATTTGAAAGAGATGGAGAGCACTATCAATCTTTGATTGATCTTCTTCTTCAAGAAAGAAACAATTCTCAAGCAATGATTATAAATGTTCACAATGAATGTATGAAACTTGTAATGATTTCTTAATGAAAATGTATATGGCAAGTTTCACAAAATTTATGATTTGTAAGAACACTTGAAAGTTTGTAAGAATATGCAAATTTGAATGATGAAAATTGTTAATTGAAGAAGGTTATTTGAATTTGAAAATCTGCACAATTTATAATGTCACAAATACCTCTTCATTCATGCCATTTGATATGAAAAGATGCAATGCAATCATGAAATAATACCATTTGAATTATGTTCAAAAAACAAAATAAAATTTGTACTGGTTCGCTGGGAACCGGTTCCGACCCAGGCAGAACCCGTTTCTTAGTGAACGTTATAACCCAGAATTCAAAAATAACACGCAGGAACCGGTTCCCCTATAGGTACAACCCGGTTCCTGGTACAAATTCCAGGGAAGTGTTTTTTGAACAAGTTTGGAACCCGGTTCCTTGTTAGGTAGGAACCGGTTCCTGAAAGTTTATTTTCAAAAAATCCTTTTGAAAAAGATCTCAAACATAGTTTTTCTTATTGTTAAAAATGTGGGATATGTATATGATTATGAATGCATATTTGTGAACATCTATATTCAAGTTTAAGAATTATTTATACCTTTTGATATTTGTTGTTTCTTTAATAATTCTTCTTCTAATCTTCAAGACTTGTAACAAGGTTTTATATGATATTGATAAACTTTTTGCACATCCTTTGAATGTTGATATCCATGTTGTCTTCATCAAAACCAATGCTTTAAACATGACTTGAGAAGCTTGCAATTTCAAATATCAGAATCACCATCACTGTCTTCAAGTGCATTGACCCCAAGATTGCTGATGCGTAGGGGAGGTCCTCCAGCCCGAGCACGACGAACGACTCTTTGAGCACCTGTAGTAAAGACCAAACCAGATTTGTCATACTTGTAATGAATAACTGAGAGCTGACCCCAAATGGTAGACCCACCTTCTTCAACCACTGCTCGTGCATCTTTGAGAGAAGCCATCTTCGAGGGAGATTTGGTGACCTCTGGAGGGCTGTCAGTAGTTTCTGCTGTAGCCATAATCTGAGGTACCTCTTCAAAGTTCTGGAAAGGAGTCTCGATGAACTCTCCATCCATCTCTACTTACCTGAAGGAGTTCAAGTGACTGATCATGTACTCCTCTTCACCATGCACAGTGACAATGTTTCCTCTTACTGGGTACTTCAACATCTGGTGGAGGGTAGAAGTAATAGCCCTAGCCCCATGTATCCAAGGGCGTCCCAACAAGCAAGGATATGATGGTTTGATATCCATTACGTAGAAAGTGGAGTCGAAGGTATGGGAACCAACTTTGATAGGGACATCCACTTCTCCGTGCACCATCCTCTTCGAACCATCGAAAGCTCTCACTACTATATTGCTAGGCTTCAAGGTCAAGCCTTCGCATTCCAATTTGTCCAGAGCTTTTTTAGGTAGCACATTCAACGAGGAGCCAATATCTACCAAAACATGGGCCAGAGTCGTGCCCCTGCATTTAATGGAAACATGAAGAGCACCATTATGTTTCCTCCCCTTTGGTGTCAGATCCGTGTCAGAGAAACCCAAACCATTATCAGCAGTCAAAATAGCCACACAATCTTCAAACTGATCAGCAGATGTCTCTTGTGGCACGTGAGCCATCTTCAGAAACTTAACCAAAGCCTTCGCATGAGCCTCGGAATACAACAACAAAGCCAACATAGAAATTTTGGATGGGGTCTGCCCCAACTGCTCGACCACATTGTATTCACTCTTCTTTATTATCTTCAAAATTTCTTCCATTTCTTTCTTGGAAGTTTATGGTAGGGTTACTGAATTAGCCTTTGTCAGGACAGGCTCAAGCAGTATGTCTTTGCCTCGAGTCTCGGCTGACTCGGTGATGGGAGGGTCAATAGGAGTGATTACTGGAATTGCAGTAGTAGTCTTGGGTGGAACCACAGTAGGAATGATCACAGGTCCGATAACAGTCTTTGGAGGAGATATCTCAGGGGAGAACACTCTTCCACTTCTTGTTATTTTACTGGCTCCGGCAATATTGACGATGTCGGAATCAGCATTTTCAACAATTATGTCTTCAATGGCTAGCATGTCCTGCTTTACACTGTAGTAATAGACGTCGGCCCCATAGTTCCTAGGAACAGCTTTTTCTGAGGATTATGGGATTGGTCCAGGCATGGTTATGATCAATGGAGTCACCTTCGGAATTGATGTAATCCTGACGGGTCTCTTAGCGGAGACCCTAGGAGAATTGGCGGAAATGGTTATGATAGCAATGTCTTCACAGGAAACAATCAGAACATGATTCTTCTCAAACATAATCTCTTTGTCATCCATCAGGCGCTGAACACTTGCCTTCAACAAAGGGCAACTAGTCGGTAGAAATGAACTAAAGTGGCAACCTTCACCACGGCCTGGAAATAAACCGGCCTTCAACAAAATTTATTTGATAGTCATGAGTGGGGTCACCAATTCTTCCACAGAAGTCACAAATACATGTTCTTCAACGGCATTAACACCCTGACCATGTTTTGGCATAGGAGCAGTGATAACGTTGGGAGTTTCCGGGGGATCAAATTCAATCTCCTTAGCATCAATCAATTCCTGTACTTTATTCTTCAAAGTCCAGCAGTCATTGGTGTCATGGCCTGGACTTTCTGAATGGTAAGCACAACGAGCATTCGGTTTATAGTAGGGAGAGGTGGTGTTCGGATTCTTCGAAGCTTCCCTCAGAGTAACCAGATTGGACTTCAGCAACTGAGGTAAAACCTGAGACAACATCATGGTGATCCAAGTGAACTGTCTAACTGGCCTTTCTGCTCTCGGCTGATTATTTATTTGCTGAGCAGGTGCAGGGATGGGAATCATAACATCCCCTACCCCGGACGACGCTCGTTTCAATTCTGATTCTTTTGGTTATAGAAAACACTGACTTCCTTTTTTCCTAAAAACAACTTCCTTGCAACACTAGAAGAGGCATCCTTCTGATTTTTTCCACTTCGGATTCCAGCTTCCACTCTTTCTCCCGTTAAGATCAGTTCAGTAAAACCCGCCGATGAACTTCTACTCAGATGGTTAAAGAATGGCCCAGTCAAAGTTCCCAAAAACATATCCACGAGCTCCCTGTCAGCCAAGGGAGGTTGAACTCTTCCAGACAAATCTCTCCACTTCTGAGCATAATCCTTGAAACCCTCGTTCGAACCCACAAACAGATTTTGGAGTTGTGTACGGGTGAGATCAAGGTATGCATTATACTGATATTGCTTATAAAATGTAGCAGCAAGGTCTTCCCAGTTGCGAACATTGGCTCTTTGCAGCTGATAGAACCAATCCAATTGTGTTCCAGATAGGCTGTCTTGGAAGAAGTGAACCCATAAGTCTTTGTCAACAGTATGAGGTTGTATCTTCCTCACATAGGAACAGAGATGCATTTTGGGACAAGAGACCCCATCATACTTGGAAAATATCGGTGCCTTGAACTTTGGGGGGATGACAACCCTGAAGACCAGACCCAACTCTTCAAAATCCAGCCCAGGAACCTTCTGGATTTCCATAGCGCTCAGACGCTCTTCTAACTGCTTATACCTTTCATCAGCCGGAGGGTACTTCTCCTCATTGTAATCAGTTTCATTATCAGACACTTTAGGACTGGGGTCCTCTTCTCTGGCTTCAACCTCTTGGTTCTCTCCCTCTTTAGATGAAGAAGCTAAATCAACAACCCGTCTTGGTATCCCTCTGAACCTTCTGCTCATATGTGCCACACCAGCTGTCTTCTTGGTCTTCTTGTTCTTCTTAATAATCAGAGCCTTCAACTCTTCATGTCCTTTTGCCAGAGCCATAATCATTTGCTGGAATTGCATTTTCTGAGTCTGAATATCTTTCACTGTTTGTTCAAGAGCCATTGATGAAATAAACAGCGGAGGAGATGAGAAACCTGTTATGAATCCTATTATGCAATGATATGTATGACATGTATGCAATGATTTCAAAGACTTTTGGGAATTTAAATTTGGAACCAAAATGAAACAAAGATTTTATTAGTTGAATTCAAAGTTCAAATGCCTTTTAGGCGTTACAATTAAAAACAAATCTAAAAACTAGAAAAAATAAAAATTCCCATGGATGCTTCCTCTTTGTGCCGAGATAGACATTGAGTCCTCTTTCCTCATGGAGCTGCTTTGTGAGCTCTAAAACATTCCTCTCCTGGGAATAGAATTGATCCCTGTAGGTATCCCGCTCTTTCTTCAACTGAATCCAAGACCTCTGTAATTCTCCAAGATCAGTGGGCATATCAGGATAGAGAACCTTGTAAGGAATACCCCCTTTAGTAGTGGGTTCCACAATCACTGGTAAAACGGCCATATAGGACATCATAAGTTTCTGGGCGCGAGCTCGTACCCATTGGAGATAAGGTTCCATAGGAATGGAAACCTTTGGCCCCAAAGCCTTGGCGCCAGATCTGTTTACCATTCTCTAAGCTCGTATGAACCTCTGGCGATACCCTTGAACATCATCCTCATAGTTAAATATAATTCCCTCAATAAGTAACTCATGGGGACCATCTCTTCGAGCGTAACCAAATTGTCGCAAAGCTAAACAAGGATTGTAGGTTATTCCCCCTATGATGCCAAGTAATGGGACATTAGGGTACTCCCCACAGCGGTCAATAATAGCAGTGTTTTCCATAGCTCGGTAACACCAAAGATTATCCATGTGAGTGAGTGACATTATCCTTTGCGACCAACCCAAACCTTCTTCATTCTTCAGTCGGACTTAGGGAGGTGAGAAATAAACCACCTCGACAGCAATGGCATGTAGTACATAAAAACCCATCTTCTCTTCATGGTACGAGTATGGAGCATGTGTAAAATATCTCTGAGCAAGGTAGGCACGAGGTTGCGAGAGAGGAAGATCTTGATAGCATTCACATCTATGAATAAGTCTGGATTGGGGAATAGTACCAACCCATAGATTAGAAGGGCCAAGACCTCCTCAAAAGCCTGAAAATATATATCATCCCAAAAAAGTTGGGCCTTGTTGTTGTACCCTAAAATTTTCCCTCTCATTTATCAAAACTTTTCTCACAAGAACTCTTTGACTCAAGACTGGATTAGGGTTTGATCAGCTCAAGATATCTCATCTTGCACTGATAGCCAAAAATTAGGGTTTGAGTTTGCACAAGGATTTTTGGACTATCAATGCCTCATGTGACTTTCAAACATTATTATGGATCCCTAAGATCACTCATGACAAGTTTCAAGCCTTGAACCACATTTTGATCAGTCAATTGGACAATTGACCTAAAAATCAGCTGTATTAGAAAAAAAAGTCAACCATGGCCAATTTACAGTCAAACTTCATAATTTTTTATCAACATCAAAATTTTAGACCCACATGTTTCATTTGGTCGAGTTTGGATCACAATTCCTCAAGAAATTTGATCAAATCATCAAAAGGGCAAAATGGTCAAAATTAGGGTTTTGACTAAGGAAGGGAAATTTCTGATTTTTAACCTAGCAAATGACCAATTGAGTTAAGGCATGATTTCAAGGGTTCAATTGCATCATCTTGACCTAATTACATGGCTCAAAACATCTCAATTTCATTGGATTGAGAGATGAAATTTGCAGTCAACTGATCAAAAGTCAACTGTACACTGAAAAGTCAAACTTTGACTTTTTGGTCAAAATCAAGTGCCAAGGGTCATAATTCATCAAATCATGTCAAAATGTGAAACTTGTTCATCAAGAAATTCAAGTTTAAAGATTATGGTTTGAATTTGAAAATTTTCTTAACTTAGAAATTGTCTAAGTATAGAAAATTTCTTATTTTCTCTCAACTTTAGGCCACTTTTTCACCATGATGCATAATGATTCAAAGAAAGTTCCCAACATGAAAGTTGTAGACCTCCATGAAACCTACAACTTTTCTTCACACATTTTTCCCTAAAGATGCTTGGATCTCAAGATATAAATTTATGAATACATGGTCATGAACTAAATAACTTAGAGAAATTTTGCCCTAGTTTAGGCAAGTTTGGGACCCAACTTCATGGAAATTTTTCACCTAGTTCCAAGAGGTATCTCAAAATGCATTTCAAAGATGACTTATATAGAACATTGCAAGATTTCCAAAATGTCGAATAACTCCTCAAGATCATTTTTGAGTAGGGAGAATCGAAGAGATGAAGTTGGCAATTTCTCACTTTTTGTCCAAGCCATTTCATGAAGAACAAAGTTGCAACCAGTACCTATGCTGCCTAATCCATGCTTTACAGGTCCAAAACTTGTTCCTCACTCCTTAATTTAATGCTTACTCAGTTGAAAAAGCTTTGATCCATGCCCTAGATCCATTACCCAAGTTTCAATTCCATAAATGGCATAAAGTGACCATTGCCATTTTGGAAAAGCAAAACTTTTGCCACTTTCCAATTCTTGAGCATTGCACCTGTCTCCATTGTACATACAAATATCACAGGTCTAAATAAAATTGTACAAGCTGATACCAACCCTAAGAGAGCAAGTACAAGCATGGCAAGCATTGTCCCTTCACTTTACTTCAAATGCAAGAAAAGTGGCAAAAAGGCTAGAACTGGCACAACTGTTAGAGGGTTGACATGAAACCAATTCCATACAAATATACAAACATAATACAACTTAGCACGCGATGAGTTAAGGCCTGAAACACTCCAAAGCTAAAAAACACCAAAAAACTGTCCAAACTTGCAGTTTTGGCATAAGCATACCAATCTCATATTTGGCTCGTGCCTTTCCATTCTTTATCATCAAAACATCTTACCTAATTGATATCAAACCAATCCAGTCCTTCATCCCTGTTCTGTAACCACTTCTCCATCACCTGCCATTTTTGTTTTCAAAGCTTGCAGGTTGACTTGGCCAAGGAGTTTCAAGCACTTTCAGAACAAGGCAAGAGTGGGCATACATTCAGGGAAGTTCAAGGAAGCTCAAGCAAGCATCAGGCCTCCATCAAACTCACTCCAGTTCCATCCATGATTTCAACTGAAGGAGGTAAAATCTCAAACTTTATCTCCTTGTACAGGCAACCATTAGCCATGATTTGTGAATAAATAATGTAGTACTCATTGCAACGAAACTATACATATCTTTACCTTGCATTTATTTTACTTGAGTTGAGAGAATTTAGAACTTGAAGTTTCTTAAAATATTAGGTTTAAATTTAGGGCTGTTAAAATTCTTTCTGACCCTTGATTGTTAGTTCACATAACTTATATGGTTGGAATCGTGAGTTCAAATATTACAACTTTCATGTTATGTGTTTTCATTTTCATGGAAGTATGAGAGAGTTACAGGATGTTTGGCCAAGCTTGAGGAAGAAGATGAAGTACAGGGCAAGGACTTGTTTTGTGTTATATTATGTTTGCTTTCCTTAATACAATGGATGTATAGCCACCCCAGTGGCAAAGTAGCGTGCTGGTAAGACCCATGTCCTGGGTTCGAACCTGGGCGCTACTTTTATTTTTTTTCACATTTTTCTTTCTCTCCATTTTTTCTGATTTTTGCAGGTTTGGGCTTAGTTCCTTGGGCTTGGCATTTTTTACTAACATTGCTGCCAGTTTTGCTATATCACACCCCTGCCAACTTTTTATATTTTTTATTTCATTTGTTTTATTTTCATTTTTTAATATATTAAATATTTTCTTTGATACATAAAAATCCTAAAAAAAATGTAAATTTCATAATATTGCATTTTATTTTAGTTTAGTTTATCTTTCACATAGAAATATATTTTATTCTTAATATATATATCATGTATTTTCTTAATAACTTGTAAAATATAATCAAAGTATATTTAATTTAATTTACTTATTTATTTCTCATTTCATACTTATAAATATTTATTTTTTCATATATAAAAAAACTTTATCTTTTTATACAATATTATTTATTATTTTAATACAAAAAATACATAAAAAATAACATATAAGAACTTTATTTTCTTTTAAAATAGTAATTAGGGTTAAGTCTCCCTTTTAAAAATTAATTCATTTTCCTTACATTTTTAGGTTTAGATTAAAATCTATTTTACATAAAAACAAAACAAAAAAAAACTTTTCTTACATATACATTGTATTGCGTCTTTAAATATTGTATTTTATTTATTCTAATTCGTACAAATTCGATTTGGTTGTAATAATTTATTTAGGTTTATATTTTTGCAAATCCCCATTCAAATTTGTATTCCCCCCTCCCATAAAATTGTTGTAATAGCTTAGTAATATTTACATTATGCAATTTATCGCTTTATATGCCATGATTAGTAATTAGGGTTTGTATGATAAGATCGAAACAAAGCAAAATAGAAAACCCTAAATACAAGACAAAACCAAAGCATGAAAATGATACACTTGCACACAAGCATCCTTAGGGTTTCTCCACTTGGTTGCCTAAAACAAAAATGGCCATATTACGCATGCGAAGTATCTTGGAAAAACAAACAAATATAAAGATCATAGTCTCTCGATGACGCTATTCAAGGTTGCCTTACAAAAATGATCTTGGTCCCTCAAAATGCTAAGATACTTTGCAACATTGCTAATCTTGGTTATACGATGACCCACGCCCGTCCCGTTTACATCCAAAGATAGGGTTGCTTACTAAATCAATGGTAAGACAACAATGTCAAAGGAATAAAAAATGCATAAGAAAAACTTTTGAGTAGGTAGATTGCTTCTAGTTACTTGCTCTATTTCCAAACAACTAATCTTGCTATTTTCCAAAACAAACACACACATCTCAAAAACATTTTACAAACATTGAAAACATTTTCAAAAAGACAAACATCTTTGTATACATTCTTACGAACGAGAATCATTACAAAGATTGCCTAAACGAATGGCCTCTTTTACAAAATACTTTCAAAAACCACACCAAGCACATTTTCAAACAAACAAAAGCAAGTGATCTAACAAGTAACTAAGAGCCCATGGAAAACCAAGGATGAAAAGGGTGCTAATACCTTCCCTTTTCATAATCTACCCCTCGAACTCAAGAAAACATCTCAAAGGTCTTTCTTGTGATTTTTCACCTTTCCTTTTGGATAAAAGAAAAGTCAGTGGCGACTCTTGCTAACCGCAACATTTGCAATAAAACGCAAAACCCTCAAGTCAATTCTCCCACCGTATCACACTTATCTATCAGGAACATGGCTAGAAAACCCTTGACTCCACTTCTTGTTTCCCAATTGGATACCATGTCGACCCGTTTCAAATGCAAGGGTGAGGCAATGACTTCTGGCTTAGGAATTTCTTCCAGACCTGTGAAAGACAACTGTTCCAGAATGGGTATATCCAATAACTGAGAGAACTCTTCCATGGTAGGAACCAATTGATATTCTGGAAAGGTGAAGCAGTGGTGCTTGGGATCAAAGAATTGAAAGAGTACACTCATCATCTTTTCATCAAAGTTTAAAGTAACCAAGTTGAGAAGCCGACCATGTCTCTTAGTGAACGCAGAAGTTTCAGGGACCTTTGATACTAGCTCCTTGAGTTGGGAAGGTACTTTCACAAAGCTGATTCAGATAGTGTTTCTACGAGCAGAAGCCATGATCTACAAAATAGAACAAAGATAAATTCCCTTGGTCCTTGAAATGGTTAGTGCAATAAGAATTGATGCTATGTTATTATGCATGATGTCATGTTCAAGCAGGATAAATCACATATAAGCAATACACACAATAGAACTTAGGTTCAAAGGCTTGCATGAGGTTAAAGGTAAGTACCCTCTTGAAGTTTAGTTGGTTTCAAACCTGTCTTAGAAAAGTAATCGGGTTCTAAAGATTCTCAATATCATTGATCATCCTTTATCGGGAATGGTTTCAGCTCAAGCAATCTTTTCTTGCGGCTGAAATATACCAAAATTCTGATCTCAATGAGTGTAGCATTGAGTATCAACCAATCCTCAGCTTTACACCGAGGCCGACTATCTCACTACTTTCTAATGGCCAAGTTTGTTCAATTAAGGTTCTAAGATCTGTTAGTCCTTCACGACACCATGTGGCGGCCCCGTATTCTCCTCGTTTCCACACGAAGGATACCAGTACCAATCAAAGTGTCACACCAACACAACCATCACTTAAACCATATCGGTCTACACCGTACAGTATCCACGATCTATTGTTGTTTACCTAAAAGGTGTCCCCAGATCCGGGTGTAGGATCTTTAATAATACCCAAACAAAACCCTTGAATTTAAAGCAGGCAAGGCAAAACAAGAAAGCAATTTTAAAATTACCTAGATCCTAAGGTAAACCCCACTTTATAATCCCCAACAGAGTCGCCAATTCTGTAATACGGTGGCAGAACCAGACTGTTAATACTGGTTTGCGTTTTTTGTTCGCAAATGTCACGGTAAGCAAGAGTTGCCACCTACTTTTATTTCATCCAACAAAGGAAAGGAAAAAGAACATAAAAAACCTTTTTTTAGAGTTTCTGAGTACGGGGGGTAGATTACATAAA
Source organism: Vicia faba (assembly GCA_948472305.1). Lineage (NCBI taxonomy): Eukaryota > Viridiplantae > Streptophyta > Magnoliopsida > Fabales > Fabaceae > Vicia > Vicia faba. The sequence goes on from OX451736.1 coordinate 1,039,264,152, forward strand.
GGGAAGGTGTTATCACCCTTTCTATAAGTGGTTTTCCATGGGCTCTTAGGTACTTGCTCATTTTGAAATTGCTTGTGTGTGCTTGCTTTGAAAAGTTTTGTTTTGCTTTGATTTTAACCCTTGTTTATGTCCTCAAGAGTGTTACGAAGTTGTTTTTGACAACTTTTTTTGGAAAGTGTTGGTGTGAAAAAGTTTGTTTGTCTGAGCAAGTACCTAGGAACTAATCTACCTACTCGAAAAGGTCTGTTCGTTTTCCTTTTAGACAATGTTATCCCATTATTGAGAAATAGGTAACATCGTCATTGGAGTTTTTAGGGACATTCGAAGGGACATGTATGATCACAAAAGCAATGTTAGGAAACATTAGTAATCATCCTAAAGCCTTAAAGATCTTGTTCTGAGGCAACATCCAAATGGGTCATTTTAGATCTTTCGCGGCTAGAGGACAACCACTAACAAACCCTATACTTCATGACGGCTTACCGAAGGAAACCGAAGTGGAGTAAACCCTAAGAGTGAGCATGTCCATGTGTTTGATTTCAGTTATTTAATCTTTGCATAATTAAGGTGATCTACTGTTTTAATTTCCAGTTAGTCTTTCTATACAATCCTATTAACATACATCTAAGCAGTTTATAGTTTACGAAAATTAAAATGCGTGAAAGTTTAAAGGTCCTAGCTATTACAGGGCTTTTGCATATACATAATTATCTTGACTGAAAATAGAAATGCGGAAGTTTAAAACCCTAATTAATCAATTACAACCTCGAAGCAGATACAATAATAGAAAAAGAATTATCGTGCGCGCGGCAAATTAGATGCGAGATTAATTAAAGAACCCTAAAAATTCAATTGAAAAAAAATACTTAGGTTATTTTCGAGAAAAAAATTGAATCATGTTATGTACAAACTAAAACCCTAATTTCTAATTGATTTAAATTATATAGAAAAAACAATTAAATTTCCCTAAATAATTAAGCTAATTAATTAATTAAACAAAAGATTTTTTTAGGTTTTTTGTGATTTTTTTATTTAATAAGAAAAATGATTTTTTAGGGTTATTTTTGTAAAGAAAATAATTAGTAAATAATTAAAATAAGAATTAAAATAAAATAAAGAAAGAAAAGAGATGGACCTGTTAGAAGAAATCAAGGGGGTGTATGTTAAATTTGTCTTTAGGCCCAAAGAGCTGAGCCATATCTCTGCACTGGATCTTTTATAGCCACTCATGGAGGGTTCATCATGGACTTCCCTTTGATTGAGTGTTTGATCTGAATAGAGATGAATCTTGTGGTTGGATGATGGAAGTGCGTGGTAGACTCCTGGCAAGGCAATGTATAGAATATACATATAAATGTTAAGAAAATAGTAAAACGCTGGGACCTGGGATCGAACCCAGGTTACCCCACTCATTCCACGCTTGCCCTGACCATCTGTGTTATGCTGCTTAGTTGTAATTATAACAACAACAATATATATTATAGAAAATAATGTGAATGACTTAAATAAACGCGTGAAATTCAAATAAGCCAACGGTGTTCAGCCACGTTATCGTCTTCTTCACAGATCTGTTGTCTTAAGTATAACACTTTTACCTACGGACAACCTCCATAGCTATAGACCTGCAAACTTCAAAAATCCATAGCAAGCGTGATAAATCAATTCTAGCTACGCCAATCAACTCATTTTGACCTCACGAGTATGATGGTATCCTTCTCTGACCTTAATTTTACCTATACAATAAAGCCCTAAAACGGAGGATGAAACCCTAATAATGGCAACTCATCATTTATGCGTCAAAACTAACAATTAAGTATACAGAAAGTTTCCAGGAAGTCATGTGAACACAAATATGTAATCAAAACATGTTAACAATGCAAGAATGAATAAATACGAACTTGGAAAAAGTGACAAACCATGAGAGCAATATGTGACGATTCTTGGAGCTTTGAAGCGTGCAAATGGTCCTGTTAGCTTCAGGAGATATCCAGGAAGGGATTTATGGATTTGAATGGCTTTGAATCATCCTCTAGAATAGAAATAGGATCCACACTTTTTGTCAAAATTTTCAGTTTTGTTTTTCTGCTTGCACGACTTCAATCCTTGTTTTTAAGCACTGGCCGTGTCCTATATATGTATTAGAACTGATTAGGTTAACAAAAACGCATTGTATCATTGATCATTATGGAGATTGGATTTGATTCTGTTCTTGTATGATATGTTTCCAAAATAGGCCTAGTCATGCCAATTTTTGCTTCAATTTTCTTTGCACGATTTGATCTGATTTGTCAGCCTAATTGGATTTGATTCCTACGAAAAATCAGATCAAACATCAATCTTTTGTATTTTTTGCTATTTATTTGATTTAATTTGAATTTTAAATAATAAAAAATCAAAATAAAATAAATAATGAAGCAAATAAAGTGTAGATGCCGATTTGGGTCGTGGACCATGTCACAAACAAGATTCAATCATGAAAAACTTGGCCCATTTGACACAAAAAAATGCATTTTTAAGCACATTTGACTTTTGGCAATTTTGCAAAAATGGTCAACTTTGACAAGGCATATCTCTTCCAATTTTAACCCTAGATAGGTGTTCTGGTACTTTTTAGAAATCTTAGGATGTCCTATAAATAACCCTTTTGGTCTCATCTCAATTGGGTCTTCCATGTTCATGTAAGAAGCTTTGACCCAAAAGGTGTTTTTGTTGACTTTTCAAAAGGACCTATAATGTAGAAATTCATATCTTTTGATGAGTGCATATTTCGAACTTGAGGGCTGAAGATGAGTTGTAGGTAATTACATCCTCTTCAAAATGAGCCTTGGAAGGAAAATTTGTGATAAAGTATGAAGAACTTATGCTTGGTCAAAGTTTGGTTGACTTTTCCTAAGAAACCATAATTTAGCAACTTTTGGGTTTTGATGAATTTGGGGAATTCATTGAGGAATCATGATCAACCCTTTATCAAATGATATATATAACTTCAAAATGTTGATGTTGACCAAAAATCTTGAAGTTTGACTGTATGTGGGCCACAGTTGACTTTCGACCTAGTGCAATTGACTTTCAGGCATTTGAGCAGTTGACTCAGCAAACTTCTTGTGCAAGGCATGAAACTTGACATGGATGATCTTGAGAACATATTAGGACAATGGAAGTAATTTGGGACCTTTGTAGTTCCCACACCCTGATAAAAATGGAAATCCTAGTTTGAGGTACATTGCCTTAGGAGAGAGTTTGTCTGGTCAATTCTTGGGCATCCTTGAGCAAATTGAGGACCTCAATGGGCATGTGTTGAGTAAAATGAGAGGGAAAATTTTGGGGTACAACACACAAGTTATTTGTAAGGGATGAGATTATGGTGCTTAGTGTCCCAATTTCCTTTTACTTGGCTAATCATTAGAGCGGAATCCCCAAACACATTCAAATGTTTGATCCTCAAGTCAACGGCAGCTTTCAGACCCAAGATGCATGCTTCATACTCTGCCATATTTTTCGTGCAATCAAAGCTTAGTCTGGCGGTGAAAGGAGTGCGGCAACCTTCAGGGGAGATGATCACAGCACCAATTCTGTTACCTAAGGCGTTGGAGGCCCCATCGAAGACCATAGTCCATCGGGATCCTTGTTCAGGTCTGTCATACGGTCCAGGTTTCACATAGTCGGTCACCAGCATGATGTTCTCATCCGGGAAGTCAAAGTTCATGGACTGATAATCATCAACAGCTTGATAGGCCAAATGATCTGCTAGCATGCTTCCTTTGATGGCCTCTTGTGTTGTGTATTGAATTTCGTACTCAGTCAAGATCATTTTCCGTCTTGCTATCCTTCCGGAGAGAGCAGGTTTCTCGAAGATGTACTTGATTGGGTCCATCTTAGAAATCAACAGAGTGGTATGAGTCAACATATACTGCCTTAGCCAGCGAGCAGCCCATGCTAGAGCGCAACAAGTTTTCTCGAGCAGTGAATATCTAGTTTCACAGTCGGTAAACTTTTTGCTCATGTAATAAATAGTATGCTCTTTTCGGCCAGACTCGTCATGTTGGCCCAAAACACACCCCATAGAGTTCTCTAGTACTGTTAAGTACATGATCAAGGGTCTTCCTTCAACTGGAGGCATGAGAATAGGAGGCTCTTGTAGATATTCTTTGATTTTGTTGAAGGAAGCTTGGCACTCATCATTCCATCTGACTACCTGATCTTTCTTCAAGAGTTTGAAGATTGGCTCACAAGTAGCAGTCAAGTGTCATATGAAGTGGGCGATGTAATTGAGACGAGCCAAGAATCCTCTTACTTCCTTCTCAGAGTGAGGGACCTACATTTCCTGGATGGACTTTACCTTGGCAAGATCAACTTCAATACCTTTATTGCTGACAACAAAACCTAGAAGCTTTCCAGATCATACTCCAAATGTGAACTTGTTAGGGTTTAACCTCAACTTGTACTTTGTCAGCCTTTCGAATAGCTTGTACAGGTGATCGAGATGTTCCTCTTCAGTTTGTGATCTGGAGATTATATCATCCACATATACCTCTATTTCATGATGGATCATATCATGAAACAAAGCTACCATAGCTCTTTGATATGTTGCCCTGCATTCTTCAATCTGAACGGCATGACCTTGTAGCAAAAGGTTCCCCATTGCGTAACGAAAGTAGTATTCTCCATGTCTTCGGGAGCCATCCTTATTTGATTATAGCCTGAGAAGCCATCCATGAAGGAGAAGACTTTATGCTGAGCAGTATTTTCGACCAAGACGTCAATGTGTGGTAGAGGGAAGTCATCCTTGGGGCTTGCCATATTTAGATCCCTATAGTCTACGCACATGCGAACTTTTTAGTCTTTCTTTGGCACTAGAACCACATTGGCAACACATTGGGGATAGGATGTCACAGTTAGGAACCCTGAATCAAATTGTTTCATCACTTCATCTTTTATCTTCTCAGACATATCAGGCCTCATGCGACGAACCTTTTGTTTGACGGGAGGGCAGTCTTCTTTTCACGGCAGACAATGAACTAAGATGTCGGTATCCAACCCTGGCATATCTTAATAATACCAAGCAAATACTTCCACGTAATCATGAAACATTTGAACTAACCTGCTCTTAACATTGTCTTCTAAGTTAGCACCAATCTTGACTTCCTTCTTGTCTGTCTCAGTACCCAGATTGATGACTTCAACTGACTCTTCATGCGGTTGAATAGCTTTTTCCTCTTGTAAAAGAAGACTGGATGGTTCTCCCGGTATTTCACAATCTTCCTCGCCTTTGTCTTAGGCTTGGTTAATTGGACATTCGAAGTCATAGTCGACAATAGTAGAGTCATTGGAAATATGATCCAGAGTGGATGAGGACCTGCAAGTGTGTGTGTGTGTGTGTATGTGTGTGTGTGTGTGTGTGTGTATGTGTGTGTGTGTGTGTGTGTGTGTGTGTGTGTGTGTGTGTGTGTGTGTGTGTGTGTGTGTGTGTGTGTGTATGTAAGATACATGGCTAGTTTGAAAAATGTATTTAAAGGAAAAGAAAGACAATGAGCATAAAGATTTGAATGCAAAAGAGTCTAATGATTTGTATTGAATGATCATATGATTAGATGAACATAAATAAAACCCTTCTTAACAAATGGACCATAGTGCCACGGGCCAGGTACATGGCTTAAAAGTCATTATTAAATATTACAGACAAAATGTTCTTGAATTGAAAGAAAAGAAATAACAAGTATATTACTCCTCAATGAAGGAGATTGGCATGAAGTCCTTTGCATGCCAATTCTTCAGCTCCGTTGTAGTTGGATACACCCAATCTTCAAATGCAGCTTCTTAATCAGAGTCACCTATAGCGTTGACTTCATGGCTACCAATGCGGAGAGGTGGCTTTCCTACACGAGCACGCCTTCTGAGCATTGATGGTAAAGTCCAAACCAAATTTGTACGCTTTGAATGGGATATCAACGAGTTGCCCCCAAGTATCACAGTTTCCTTCTTCAATTGTTGCACGAGCATCTTTGACTGAAACCATCTTCGATACAACTTTAACAGCTTTGGATTGATCAAAGGAACATTTGGTGGAAGCAACCATTGGTGGCACGACTTCAAAGGCTTGACACGGGGTCTTAATTAATTCTCCATACATCTCTACGTACTTGAACGAGTTGAGGTGACTTACCACAAACTCTTCTTCTCCACAGACGGTGACAATTCTTCCCTTGACTGGATATTTGAGTTTCTGATGGAGAGTCGAGGTTACTGCCCCAGCTTTATGGATCCAAGGGCGACCCAATAGACAAGAATAGGAAGGACGGATATCCATAATGTAGAAGGTGGAGTTGAAGATTTGGAAGCCCACTTTGATTGGAAGATCTACCTCCCCATGAACTGTTCTTTTTGATCCGTCAAACACCCTTACAATGATATCACTCGGCTTTAAGACTAAACCTTCACAGTCTAGATGTTCTAGCGCCGCCTTGGATAGCACGTTTAGAGAAGAACCAGTGTCAACTAGAACATGTGCTAGGGTGGTCCCCTTACACTCAACAAAAACATGTGGAGCTTTATTGTGATTCTTCCCAAGCGGTGTTAGGTCAGCATTTGAAAATCCCAAGCCATTATCAGCCGTCACGCTAGCCATGCAATTCTCAAATTGGTCTGTTGTGGTCTCATGGGGGACATGAGGCTTTTTCAAGAATTTGATTAATGTCCGAGCATGGGCATCGGAACAGAGCGGCAAGGACAGCATAGAAATCTTAGAAGGGGTTTGCCTCAACTGTTCCACAATCTTGAAGTTGCTCCTTTTTATTATCTTCAAGATTTCGTCCATCTCACGAGCAGAGGGTTCTCCATCAGCAACGTCCTTTGCGGGTACTTCTGTCACAATTGGCTCAACAACTTTCTCCTTCCCTCTTGTATCAGTACTTGGCTTGGTAGAAGTAATGCGGATGGGCGCCTTTGCAACAACTGGTGGTGAGATATTGGGTGAAAATATTCTCCCAGTTCGAGTTACCTTACTTGAGCCAGTTATCTTACCAACATCATCAGCTTTTTCTTCTTCGATCCAAGCGTCTTGTTTAATCCCATGGTAAAATACCTCAGCATTATAGTTCCAAGGCACTTCCTTGTTTGAAGAGTAGGGAATTGGTCCGGGATTGGTAATTATAAAGGGAGCAACAGTTGGTTCATTTGAAATCCTAATAGGACATTTGGAGGTGATCCTAAGAGGCTTGTTTAAGATGGTAATAATGGAGAGATCTTCGCATTTATTAGTCAAACTTTCAGCAAGCGGGGTCTTCTCAAATAGAATTTTATGGCTATCTATCAGGCGTTGGATGCCTTCCTTCATCCCTTCGCATCCATTGAGTTGTTTGGTACAACAAACACAATCCTTTACACAACCATGGAAAATACTGGCTTTCAACAGATTCTTTTTGATGATATTCAACGGAGTAGTCAAGTCTTCGACAGAAGCAACAAAAATTGTATCTTCAACGACATTAACACCCTTGCCATGATTTGGCATAGGTGCAGTGATTACATTCGGAGTTGGAGGAGGATCGAACTCAATAGTCTTGTTATCAATCAAATCCTGGATTTTATTCTTCAAGGCCCAACATTGGTCAGTCTCATGCCTGGGAATACTTGAGTGGTAAGCACATTTAGCGTTCGGATTATACTTTGGTGAAGAGGTATCAGGGTTGGCAAGAGGGTCGCGCAATGTCACCAAATTAGCCTTGAGCAAGTGTTGTAAGTCTTAATATAGTGACATGCCTAACCTCGTAAGTTTTCTTCTCGGAGTTTCAAAACGTTGGTGATTTATAGATGGTCTGGGAGTAGGAGTTGGATTGGAGATTCAGACAACATTGACAGACGGATGATCATTCTTCTTGGTACGGGCCCTCGCCCCGTACACAACATTGATTTCCTTCTTTGCGGCAAAAGGTTTCTTGATAGGATTAGAAGTGGAGGCAGATGCCGCAGAGATCTTCCCACTTTTAATGCCTCTTTCACCAGTTAAGATTAACTCGGTGAATCTGGAAGAGGAACAACCAACCAACAAGTTAAAGAAAGGACCAGATAAAGTTCCCATAAACATGTCAATGTGATCTCTATCAGTCAAAGGTGGTTGAACCCTACGGATGAGCTCTCTCCACTTTTGTGCATATTCTTTAAATCCTTCATTCTTCCCCATGGTTATATCTTGTAACAGGGCTCTTGTTGGCGTCAAGTCGGTGGTATACTGGTACTGATGGTAGAATGCAGTAGCTAAATCCTCCCAAGTATTGATACGGGAACCATATAATTGGTAGAACCACTCTAGTTGTGTTCTGGTCAAGCTCTCTTAGAAAAAGTGAACCCATAGTTTCTTATCAGCAGTGTGCGGCTGTATCTTGCACACATAAGATTTCAGGTGAAGTTTTGGACAAGAAACTCAATTGTACGTTGCAAAGACTGGTATTTTGAATTTGTGGGGAATGACAACCCCAGAGATCAAACATAAATCATCAAAATCTAAATCGGGGACGGCTTGGATTTCAACAGCCTTCAATCTGTCTTTTAACTGCTTGTATTTGATATCGGTGGGTGGATACTGCTCGTCAAAATAATCATCATCAGACGCTTGATCATTAACACAGTCAGCCTGGGTACTCTTAACCTCACCAATCTGATTCTCGTCTTCTTCGGATAAGTCTTCCATTATCGGGATCTGACGAACCGACTATTTGAACCTTCTACCCATATTGAGCAGAGCTTTCTTCTTGGGCTTCTTCTTAACTTCCAGCAATGCCATCATCTCTTGATGTCCCTTGGCTAGGGCTAGTAGAGTCTCTTAGAATTGAGATTTTTGTGCCTGAATATCCTTCACAGTTTTCTCTAGATCCATCTTGCAGAAATAAACAGTAGAAAGATAAGGAAACCTATTATGCGAAAACCTGTCATGTTATGATACACGGAAGACGTATATGCAAATGATTTCAAGGATTTATGGAATTTAAATTTGCATAGACAAAATAATGAACAAACGTCAATTTTAATTAATTATCTTGAAAATATTACAACATGCCTCTTGGGCTTACAAAATAACTTTCTAAGATAAAAACACTAAATGCATCCTCTTTGGAGCGAGATAGATGGTCACACTTTTCTCTTCTTGTAGCTGCTTTGTAAGATCCAAGACCCACTTTTCACTAGCATAGAATTGAGCTTCGAAAGTATCTCGTTCTTTCTTTAGCTGAACCCATCCCTTTTGCAAGTCTTCGAGAGAAGTTGGCATGTCGGGGTGGAGGATAGTGTAGGTAACATCTCCTTCAACCACAGGCTCCATGATAACTGGTAAGATGGAGGGATAAGGCATCACCAGTTTCTGAGCACAAGCTCGTACCCATTTAAGGTAAGGCTCGAGGAGAATGGAATTCTTATGTCCCAGCGTCTTGTTATCCACTTTGCTCACCATCCTCCAAGCTCGGATAAACCTCTGACGGTAGCTTTGATCATTGCTCTCGTAGTCAAATACCAATCCTTGAATGAGCATCTCGTGTGGACCATCCCTTCGGGCATAACCAAACTGCCGTAAAGTTAAGCAGGGGTTGTAAGTGATACCTCCCCTAATTCCAAGTAAAGGGACATTAGGGAATTCACCACAACGGTCGATGATAGTAACATTCTCCAAGGATCGGGAACACCAATGAACATTTGAATATATGAGCGTCATCAACCTATGGGACCATCTTGAACCTTGCTCGTTCTTTAATACAGATCGGGGAAGATGTGACTTAAACCATCTTGCCAAGATAGGAGTGCAACACATGAGGATTCCTATCTTTCTCATAGTGCGAGAATGAAAAGAATGAAGGATATCTCCTAACAAGGTAGGCACTGGATTACGAGACATGAAGATTTTGACAGCATTTACATCTATGAGTTGATCAGGATTTGGAAACAAAACCATCCCATAGATGAGAAGGGCCAAGATTTATTTAAAAGCTTGTAAGTCCAAAGAGTTCCAACAATCTTGAGCTTTCTTAAACAAGAACTTACCTAAGAAACCTTTGACACCACTCCTTGTTTCCTAATTAGTTGTGATATCTAATTGTTACAAGTGTAATGCTTGGGCAATCTCCTCAGGTTTTGGATATCTTTCAGTACCGTTGAAGGGTAGTTGATTGAGAATGGGAATCCTCAAGAGTTGTGAGAATTCTTCTAGAGTATGCACAAGTTGATAATCGGGAAAAGTGAAGTAATGGTGTAGAGGATCAAAGAATTGGAACAACACCTTCATCATATCTTCATCAGTGTTGGAGATAACAAAGTTTAGGAGACGACCATATCTTTCGGTGAATGGAGAATTCACAGGAACCCTTGATGGTAACTCTTTGAGTTGAGGAGGGATCCTTACGAGATTGACTTGGATAGTATTCCTGCGGATAGAAGCCATATCCTACAAAATAGTATAAAGATAAATCTCGATAATCCTTGAAATGGTTAGTGAGAATGAGTATGATGTTATGATGTTTATGATGTTATATACAAGTAAGTTTATACTAACAAGGAAAACAAGTCCTTAGGTTTAGGCTTTCATAGAGTCTCATAGGTAAGTACCCTCTTGAAGTTTAGTTTGCTCAAACCTGGCCTAGAAATAGTAACTGGATTCTAAAGAATCTCAATATCACGGATTTGTCTTCTCGGGCATTGTTTCAGTGCAAGCCTCTTTCACGGCGACTGAAATATCCCGAAAATCAAACCTCATGGAGTGTAGTATCGAGTATCTACCAACTTCGGATTGCACCAAAGTCGGTTATCTCACTACGTCCTAATGGCCAAGTTGGTCAAGTAAAGGTTCTAAAGTCAGTTAGTGCTTCATGACATCACTCAGCGGCCCCGTATTCTCCTTGACTACTCAACGGCTATTGGTACCCACAAATATGTCACACTAACGTAGCTATTACTTAGACCATGTCGGTATACCCTGCACAGTTTCCACAATGTATTGCTACTTACCTATAAGGTATCCCAAATTCGGGTAGAGGATTAGAACAAGCCCAAACAAGGAACCAAAAATGAAAAGCAAACAAAACAAACAATGAAAGTAAGTAAAGGTGATATAGCCCTAAGGTAACCCCACTTTTAAGTTTTTCCCCAGCAGAGTCGCCATTTCTGTGATATAGTGGGAGAACTGACTTGGTGTTTTGCATTTTATCGCAAATGTTGCGGTTAGTAAGTCGCCACCGACTTTTATTTTATCCAAAAAGAAAGGCTGAAAAGAACAGGAAAGGCCTTTGAGATTATTTCTTGAGTTTGGGGGGTAGATTATGAAAATGGAAGGTGTTATCACCCTTTTAATCCATACTTATCTATGGGCTCTTAGTTTCTTGCTAGATCACTTGCTTTTGTTTGAAAATGTACTTTGTGTGGTTTTTGAAAGTATTTTGAAAAGGCGCCATCATTTAGGCAAACTTTATAATAGTTCTCGTTCGTAAGAACGTATACAAAGTGTTGATCTTTTGAAAATGTTTCAAGTTTGGAGAATGTTTTGAAAGTGTTTTAGAAAGTGTTGGTGTTTGTTTTGAAAATAAGCAAGAGTGTTTGATTTGAAATTGAGCAAGCAACTAGGAACAATCTACCTACTCAAAAGTCTTAGTTCATTTCTTCCTTTCTTTTGATATTGCTATCTTACCATTAATTTGGTAAGAAACCTTATCTTTGGGTGTAAAAGGGACGGGCATGGGTAATCGCATAGTCATGATAGCAATGTTGTGAGATGTATTAACATTTCTTTTTTAGGGACTAAGATCATTTTGAAAGGCAACAGATGATAGCGTCATCAAGGGACTATGATCTTGTATTTTGATTGCTTTTGCTAAGATATCCCACATGCATAGCATGGCCATTTTTGTAAGGCAACAAAGTGGAATTACCCTAAGGGTGCAAGTGTGCAAGTGTGTTGATTTACATGCATTGTTTTATCTTGAACTAGGGTTTGCTAACTTGTTGATTTTATCTTTCCATACAAACCCTAATTTACTAGTATTTATATAAAGCGATAAATTGCGGAAAGTAAAATTACTAAGCTATTACATCATTAGGGGAGGGGGTATACAAATTTACAAATGGGGATTTTGCAAGAAAATTAAACCTAATGATCTTTTACAACCTTATTGAATAAATGTACAAGAATTGAATAAATAATGTACAAATGCAAAATGGAAAAGGAAATGATTTTGTTTGGTTTTCATGAAAGGGTTTTAACCTAATTAAGAAAATTATTAATGAAAATTAAATAAAATTAACTTAAACTAATTAAGAAAAGAAATTAACTTAAAAAGGATTTTTTAGGGTTTTTTATGAAAAGGTTTTAAATTTAAAATAATATGGAAATTAATTAAGAAAAGAAACTTAAGTTCTAAATTAATTTTAATTAAGAAAATAAAATAATATAATAATTAAACCTAAGTCTAAAAATTTATTATAAAAGAAATAAATTAATTTATTAAGAAAATGTTTTTGTTCTTTTTGTTTTTTATAAATAGAATAATAAGTATGAAAATAATAATAATAATATTTTTGAATTTTTTATTAATAATAATAATAATAATAATAATAATAATAATAATAATAATAATAATAATAATAATAATAATAGTAATAATAATAATAGTAATACAAATAATAAAACTGAAAATAAAAAAATTAAATAAGAAAAATAAATTAAATAAAAAAAAATGAAAATATAAAGGGATTGGGCCAGTATATAGTAGTAAACAGGGGGTGAGCAAAATAAAAAATGGAAGGCCCAACTGTTGGAGGCCCCGCGCCTGTTTCAAACAAAATAATGGAAGGAAAATGTGAAAAGGAGCAAAAGAATACCACTAGGGCTCGAACCCAGGTCCCAAAGGTTAGCAGGCGCGCGCTTTACCACTGGGGTGGCTATACATCTGTTCATATAAACAAAACAACAAATATATAATATAAATCAAGTCCTGAATGAACTTCATCTTCAACCTCCAGCCGGAGAACCTATAACTCATTCATTTCTCATCCATTCACAAAACTTTCAACATCAAACTTGTTAGAAATTTCCTCACGATTCTGAATATGTAAATAATTTAAGCTAATTCGCAAAGATGAGCATGAATTTCTAACAGTACCAAATTCTGCCCTAAATATTTTCAAAGGTTCAAACTCAAAATTCTCCCTACTCAAGCAACATAAATGAAATCTATGGACATGTATAGTTTCAGGGAAATGATGTCTACATTTTATCTTCACAAATGCAAGCCTAACAATGCCTAAATGAGTAGATAGAAGTTCAAGAAAAATACCTCAAAACTGGAAATCGTGAAATGATTTTGAGCTTGATTTAAGGTGCTACAATGATCAGGTTAGCTTTCTTGAGTCTCTAGGAAGTATATGCAATGCTTAGCTTGAGTTGAGAGTGGCTGGAATGGTCTGGAGAAGTACAAATGTAATGCTCCATTTTTTACTATGAAAGTTGATGAAGATGATGTTACAGTCGTGTAACTGGGTGTGGGATGGTTTGTATTTGATGTAAGGAAGCTTTAGAAACTAAAAGGCCAAAGAACGCGCGAGGGAGATATGATTTTGATGTGTAAAGTCTGAACTTGCACAATAATGGTGTTTTGAAGAAATTTCTAGCTAGAGGGAGTTTGGGAGTGTTTCAGGGTGTTCAAGCTCGTGTGTTAGGTTGCATAATAGTGTCTCAATGTATAGGAAAAGGTTTTGAGAGCTTTTTCTTATCAGAAGTGCAAGTTCGCATGTTATGGCCTTTTGCTTGATTTTGAAGAAAGCTTGAGAAGTGTGGTTCCAATGCACAAGTAGAAAGCTATCTAGAGTGGTTAGGCGCTTTAAACATGCTTATCTGATTGTGTAAAGGATGCTTGTGCAGAAATAACAAATGCAAAGCTCAAGGCAAGTTGACTTTGTGATTAAAGCCTCTTTACTAGAATGGCAATGTTACTTTGTGCCATTAATGGAAATGCAACTTGGATAATGGCTAAAATGCTTGGACAATGATCCTATCAGTTGTGCAAAACATTAATTATGGAGTGACAAACAAGTTTGAGGCCTACAAATCAAAGATTATGCAGCCTATCATGGATTTGGGTCATGTGTTCTTCACAAAATGGCTTGTAATTCAAGTTTGAAAACCCTAACTTCTTGCCTTCGATTCTCCTTGCTCAAACATGATCTCAATAAGTTCTTGGAAAAAGCTTGTAACATCCTCTACAACCTCTATGTTAGACATTTTTAAAAATTCTTCTAGGAACTATGTGAAAAATTGCCATGAAGTTAGGTCAAAATCCTGCCTAAACTAGGGCAAAATTTCACTAAGGTTCCAAGTTTCATGAACATGTATTCATAAAATCATAACTAGAAATCCATGAATTTATAGTAGAAATTGTGTTCTAAAATGTTTTAGATCTCATTTAGGTCTACAACTTTCATGTTTGAAGTTTCCTTTAAATCATCTTGCATCATGGTGGAAATTTGGCTCAAAGTTATGAAAAAATATAAAATTTTCAACACTTAGAAAAATTTCTAAGTTTAAAAATTTTGACTTTTCAAAATGAAATCTTGACTTTTTGATTTCTTGATGAACAAGTTTCATATTTTGACATGTTTTGATTAACTGTGATCTTTGACACTTGATTTTGACTAAAAAGTCAAAGTTTGACTTTTCAGTGTACAGTTGACTTTTGATCAGTTGACTGAAAATTTATCTGTCAATCAATTGATCTTGAGGAATGTTTTGAGCCATGTCATTAGGTCAAAATGAAGCATTTGAATCCTTGAGATCATGACTCAAACAAATCAATCATTTGCTAGGTCAAAAATCAGAAATTGCCCTTTCTCAATCAAAACCCTAATTTTGATCATTTTGCCCTTTTGATGATCTGATCAAATTTCTTGAGGAATTATGATCCAAACTTCATCAAATGAAATATATGAGTTCAAAATGTTGATATGGATCAAAAATTATGAAGTTTGACTGTAAATTGACCACAGTTGACTTTTTCCCCAATATAGTTGATTTTAGGTAAATTGATCAATTGACTGAGCAAAAATGTGATCCAAGACTTGAAACTTGGCATGAGAAATCTTGAGGATCCAAAATTATCCATGAAAGTCATATGGTGCATTAAAAGTCCATTTATCCTTTTGCAATCCCAAACCCTAATTTTCAGTCATCAGTGCTTGAGGAGGTGTCTTGAGTTGATCAACCCAAAGGAGATCTTGTGAGATATTACTTGAGAAATGAGAGGAAAAATTTTGGGTTATAACAATGATCAATAATAGTGATATCTTCCTGAGATTGAGAACACCGATGGATATCTACATGAGTGTGTGACATAAACCTTTGAGACCACCTCAAACCTTGTTCGTTCTTTGTCACTGATCGAGGCAGATGCAAAATAAACCACCTGGACAGTAGAGGTATGCAACACATAAGAGTTCCTCGCTTATTCATAGTACGAGTTTGGAGGGAATGCAGGACATCTCCGAGAAAAGTAGGTACCAGATTATGAGTGAGAAATATCTTGATGGCACTCATATCTATGAATTGGTCTGCATTAGAGAATAGTACCAACCCATAGATTAGCAAAGCCAGCATATCCTCAAAAGCACGAAAATTCATGGCATCTAGAAATCCATGAGCCTTCTCTATCAGAAATTTAGGAGAGAAACCATTTACTTTGTTACTTATTTCCTAATTGGATATAATGTCTAGTCGTTTCAGATGTAGGGCTAGTGCAATATCTTCAGGTTTCAGAGATTTCTCTAGACCAGTGAAAGGTATCTGATCAAGAATAGGAACTTCGAGAAATTTAGAGAATTCTTCCATTGTGGGCACCCAACTGATAATCCAAAAAGGTAAATCAGTGATGCTTTGGATCAAAGAATTGGAAAAGAGCGCTCATCATATCTTCCTGAAAAACAGTAGTAACCAGACTGAGTAGACGACAATGTCTCTTGGTGAAATGAGAATTGTCGGGAACTTTTTAGACTAACTCCTTAAGCTGAGAAGGTATCCTCATGAAGTTTATTCGGATGGTATTCCTACGACTGGAGGCCACGACCCTACAACACAGAACAAAGATAAATCTCTTAGATCCTTGAAATGGTTAGTCATGATATGATGATGTTATGATGTTATGATGTCATGATAACATGTTCAAATAGATAAATCAAACACAAGAAACACATACAAGGCCTTAAGTTCAAGCTTGCATGAGGTTTATAGGTAGGTACCCTCTTGAAGTTTAGTTGCCTCATCCTGTCCTAAATAAGTAATCGGGTTCTAGGGATATCAATATCATTGATCTTTCCCACAAGTTTCATCTAGCCCGACAACTGACTTGCCACCCAAACGAAACTCGGGATTCGAATCTCAATGAGTGTAGTATCGAGTATCAACCAACTTTGGACTGCACTGAAGTTGGCTATCTCACTACCTTCTAATGGTTAAGTTGGGTCAATTAAGGTTCTAAGGTCAGTTAGTGCTTATGACACCACGCGGTAGCCTAGTATGCTCCCCAATTGACTCGAGGGGTACCAGTACAAACCAATGTGTCGCACTAACGTAGCTATCATCTCAACCATATCGGTATACTCCGTATAGTTTCCATGATCTATTGCTACTTACCTAGAATGTTCCCAGATCTGGGTATAGGATCTTTGCAAGAAATAAACCCGAGCAAACCCCGAATTATAAAGAAATCAAATTAAGAAAGTAAAGCAATTAAAAAGTGATCTAACTCTAAAGGTAACCCTACTTTTAGTCCTTTCCCAACAGATTCGTCAGTTTAGTTATACGGTGGGAGAAGTGACTTGTTTTTGTGTTTTATCACAAATGTTGCGGATAGCAAGAGTCACCACCGATTTTTATTTTATCCAATAAGGAAAGGGTGAAAAGAAAAGGAAAGAACTTCAAGAATTTTTCTTGAGTTCGGGGGGTAGGTTATGAAAAGGAAAGGTGCTAGCACCCTTTTCATTTGTAGTTATCTACAGGCTCTTAATCTCTAGCTCACTTTTGTTCGAAATGCTTTGTGTCATGTGTGTTTGAAAATATTTTGAAAATGCTTAAGTACGATGAACTTTGTAATGATTCTCGTATCAGTTGAGAATGCATACAAAGTGTTTGTTTTGAAAATATTTCAAAGAAAAAAGTGTTCGTGTGAAAAGATGTTTTTTATGAGTAAGCGATCACGAGCTATCTACCTACTGAAAAGTATTTCATGTTATTTTCCTCCTCCTTATATAGTGCTACCCTACCATTAGTTAGTAGGAAGTCCTATCGTTGGATGTGAAGGGACAAGCGTGGGTCATTGTATAGTCATAAAGGCAACTTGTAAAGTGCTTTAGAAATTTTATCGTAAGGGACTAAGATTGTTTATCAAAGGCATCATCGAAGGGTCATCAAGGGACTACGGTCTTTTGTATTTAAGGTCTTTGCTAAAGCGTCCCCACGTTTGAGGGACATGATTGTTTTCCGAAGGCAACAAGTGAGGTTATCATAGAGGTGTGTGTGTGTGTGTATAATGATTCAATTCAGTTATTTTTCTTGGTTAGGGTTATCTAATGATAAATTTTAGATCTTGCCATACATGCCCTAATTACTAACAGTTATAAGTAAAATAGTAAAGCATAAAATTAAAAGTCCTACGCTATTACAAAGCTTTGGGAAAAGGGGGTACAAACCACAAAAATTGGGGGGAAATAGAAAGCAAATAAAACCCTAGTTAAACTATTACATTCTGTTGCAATTACATAATAGGAAAAACTAATGCAAAAATAATAAAGCGCGCGAAGATTGTAAAATAAGAGGAAAATTGTTTGATGGAAACGACTTGATAATTAATCTAACGTCTAATTAATTTTAATTGATTAAAAAAAGTTAGGTAATTAAACTAGGTGAACCCTAAAATCTAAGTCGATTTTAAGTTAATTGAGAAAACCTAAAAAATCAAATTAAGGTTTATTAGATAAGACCTAGAATTAATTAAATCCTAAAAATTAATTAGCCTAAAAAATTATTTAACCTAAAAAATTTAGGGTTTTGTTTAGAAAAGGTTTTGAAAAAGGTTTGTAAAAGAGTGAGAAACATATAATTATAAAAAATGACCAAATGAGTAGGGGTGGGTGTTGAACTCACCCCCTCAAGGCCAACAAGTAGCATGCATACCACCAGGCCAAGCGTGACTTGGTGCTAGGATACACGTCCAACATGTTTTATAATCAACCTGCAAAATATATGAAATATTAGAGAGAGAAATGTCAAAAGACTGGATCAAACCAAGGACCTTTAGTACCAATGCCTTATCACGCGCACTCTTGCCACTGGGGTGGCTATTTCATCCATTCATATAATTAATCAAAATCAATATAGTATATAATCAAATGCATTGGTCAGAGAAGCGTCGGAGCCCTAGCTCCGGTCGTCTTCTCTGGCGACCTGTTTATTTAAATCCTACAAAAAACAAATAGTTAGTGATCCAAAATGTCCTATCCCCCCTATATCAACCCTCCTGAATCTAAATATGGCCTTAGTTTTGGCTAAAAGTCTTTGGATCGTGAGCTATGAGGCAAGTAAAGTAGATTGGAGCAAACATGGTGTTTTTCAGTCTAGCATGCATGGGACTCCTGTGATTGCTCTATTTAACATTATTAGACCTCATGAACACATAGCAAACATTAGTAAACATTAGAATGCAGTAAAATAAAAAATATAGAATTTTAAATATGGATGAAATAGTGATGTTTGCATGAGTGTTTTCTGGCCATCTGGATCATTGTAAATGATCCAAGCTTACCCTGGGAGTGAATGGAATTGATTAGAATCGCAAGCTTGTGGTGAAAGGTAGTGTAATAAGGGTTTGAGAATTTTAGGGTTCTTGAAAATTTTTGGAAATTTTTTGGATAAGTTTGTGGTGAATAGGTTCATGTCCTTTGTTCTTATCTTGATGTGTGAATATATAGAGAATTTTTAGGGCAAAAATAAATGGGCTTGGACTCTTGTGTAATAATATATAATTTTATCTTATATTATTTTATATTATTAATGAACTAAATCAAAAATAATAAAAATAAATAAAATAAAACAAGTCCAAATGGTTTATGAATGAATTTTGAGGTGTAGGAATAGTATTACACACGTTTGGACCTCAAAACCATGGCCCAAAAGTTCAAAATATCAAGCTTGCTCAATTTGGTCTTCATGCATTTGCTCAAAATTTCTCAACTTGAAATGGTCATAACTCACTCAATTTTCATCTTTTAAAGGTGATGTTTGACTTTTTGGAAATATCAAGATGTCCTCTACAACCTATATATTGATCATTTTTGCTTTTGGATAATTTATCTTGATGTAAGTTGCCTTGAAAAAAATATCTTTTTGTTAACTTTTGAAATGACATAATGTATTGGCTTATATCTCTCAAATTATGCATTTTTTGGACTTGAGCATGGAGTCTCAAAGTTGTAGAGAATTGAATTTCATTCAAAATGAGATTTGGTTGGGGAAAAGCTGATGAAGCATGTGAAAGTTATGCTTGGTCAAGTTCAGTTGACTTCTCCTTAAGAAAACCCTAATTTGGCCACTTTTGACTTTTGGTGATTTGAGGGCTTTTCTTGAGGAATCATGATCAGCCCTTGATCAAATGAAGAATGTGACTTCAAAACCTTGATGTTGACCAAAAATCTTGAAGTTTGACTGTAAGTTGACCACAGTTGACTTTTTACCCAATATAGTTAATTTTTTATCATATGAGCCATTGACTGAGTAAACTTGTTATGTAAGGCTTGAAACTTGACAATAGCAATCTTGAAGACCTATGGAGAACCATGAAAACCACTTGAGACCTTGAAAAATCAATCTTCCTTGAGACATATCAAACCCTAGTTGTGGACCCATTTCTTAGGAGGATAAATTGTCTGATCAATTCTTGAGCCACCTTGAGCAAATGAGGATCTCATGAGAATAATTTTAAGAAAAATAATAGGGAAACTTTTGGGGTACAAAAGTTAGCTATAGTTTATTTTTAGTCTTTCCATACATGACCTAATTACTAACAGGGATACAGTAAAATAGTAAAGCAGTAAATGCGCATAAATTAAATGCGGAAAGAAAAAACCTAGACTATTACAATGCTTCGGGGTAGTTACAAAATAGTAGAGTGCGGAAAGTAAAACCCTAATTACTATTACAAACTTTGAGCAGTTACAATAATCGAAAAAAGTGCAAGAAAATAAATCTACGCTAATTGTAAGACGAAGAAAAAGAAAAAGGAAATTGTTTTTAGTGATTTTATTTATAAAAGAGGTTTTGATGATGATTAACCCCAAAACTTAGTTTATTTTAATTAATTAAAAAAAGAATTGATTAATTTAATTAAATCCTAAAATCCTAAATTGATTAATAAAATAAAAACCTAAAAAACCTAATTAGGGTTTATAGAAAAAAAAGGTTTTGTTAATCGTTTTTTTGTGAAATTAAAGGAAAAGAAGGGAAAGAGTAAGAAGAATAGAAAAGTAAGGAAAAAAACCACAATTGACAGGGGTGGATGTTGAACCCACGCCATTAGCACTTTTATCCAACATGCTCACCACCAGGCCAGGCGCATCCTTGTGTTAGGAAAAGAAGCTACGCATTTAGTATGTTATCCTGCAAAATATGGAAAAATATGAAAAACATCAAAATGTCAAAAGTAGGGATCGAACCTGTGGCCTCGCATAGTAAAGCCTTTAGCACGTACGTTTAACCACTAGGGTGGTGATACATCCATTGCTTAAAACAAAACAAATTAAATATCTTACAAACAAACTGCATGGACCGGAGGGGCGCCGGAGCCCTGGTTATGGTCGTCTTCTCTGGTGGATAGATGTCTTGTTCGTTCAAAACAACATATATTAGCAATCCAGGGGGACTATACCCCCTCTAAATAAGGCCCTACGAATCTAATTGAATGGTTATATTGGACTGAATCACGCTAGGTTTTGAGCTATGACAAAAATAACGTAAATATGTATGAACATTGTGAATCTCATTATTTGGGTTATTCTTGCACCATTAAACCTCATGAACATGTTAGCTTAGTTGTTTTCTCTTAAAACGCAACAAAAATAAAAACTGTAAAAATCATGCAATGATGAAACCGTGATACATGCTCGTGTGTTTCTGGCCTTTTGGATCGTTGTAAATGATCCAACCTTACCCTATAGTCTACCTGGAATCGATTGGAATTAATACTATGTATTGAAAACGGCTGCAAATAGATTTTGCAAGTTGCCCTAGTTTTGAGTAATTTTTATGAATTTTTGGGAGTTTCTTGCACAAGGTTTTCGTTCGTGTTTTTGTTATGTCTGAAATAATGAGGTTATATAGAGCAGAATTAGGTCAAACAAGGGTGGGCTTGGACCTTGTATGAAAGGCGTTGATTTTATCTTATTTAATTTTGAATTTAAATAAATCAAAATCAAAATAAATATAATAAAAACCCAAGGGGTGCATGGATAAGTTGTAAGGTTCATATTGAGGCCTATAACACGCATATACCTTGAAATGTCAGCCCACTAGCCCAAAATTCCAAGTTTTCTCAATTTAGGTTTCATGCATTTTTCTCAAAGTTTCCCAACTTGCGTCAATCATAACTCTCTCAATTTTTATCATTTGAAGGTTATATGGGAATTTTTGTAAAGCTCACGATGTCCTTTACAATCTCTATTTTGATCATTTTTGCATTTGAAGAATTTATCTTCATGTAAGTTGCCTTGACAAAAAGTGTCTTTTTGTTGACTTTTGAAATGACCTATAATGTATTGGCCCATATCTCTCAAATGAAGCATTTTTTTGACATGAGCTTAGATATTCAAAGTTGTAGAGAATTTAATTTCCTTCAAAATGAGATTTGGTTGAGTAAAATTTGATGAAGCATGTGAAAGTTATGCTTGGTCAAAGTTCAGTTGACTTCTCCTAAAGAAAACCCTAATTTGGCAAATTTTGACTTTTGATGATTTGAGAGTTTTCCTTGATGAATCATGATCAACCCTTGATCAAATGATGAATATGACTTCAAAATATTTATGTTGACCAAAAATCTTGAAGTTTGACTGTATTTTGACCATAGTTGACTTTTTTGCCCAATACAATTGATTTTCAGTCATCTGACCCATTGATTGAGCAAACTTGTGATGCAAAGAATGAAACTTGGTATGAGAATTCTTGGAGACATATAAGAGACCATGAAATCCATTTGAGACCTTAGAAATACAATATTCCTTGAGAAACATAAAACCCTAGTTGTAGGTCAACTGCTTAGGAGGAGAATTTGTCTGGTAAGTTCTTGAGCAACCTTGAGCATTTGAGAACCCTAGGAGAATGCATTGAATAAAAGGGAGGTCAAATTTTTGGGTACAATAGCTGCCCCTATTCAATATTCTTAACTCGTAGAATTTAGATTGGCATGTTCGCCATTCGTGGTCTGAAGGTAGAAAAGGATTGAACACTTAAGTGCCCAGATATTTGCACTCGCCTGTGCAGGAGATAAAGTTGTTGGTTGATAATATTGCTTGAATGGTCTTAAATATGCCATTTGGAGAGGTTACAAAATGTCATTGGACTGCATCTAAAGAATGCTTTCCAGGATGAACCTCTAGGGAAGATGTCTAAGTAGTTGCTTGTCAGATTTAGCCTTTGAGGGAAATTCTTGTCATGTAGATATTTGCCCCATCCTGTTTCGGGAATTGATCTACAATCTGTGTTTGTTGGTAAACTCGTCCTGTTTTGGGAATTCATACTACCTGGCCATGTCAATAGTTTCCCCGTCCTGCTTCAGGAGTTAATATTTTCCTGGTTATATAGCTAGTTTCCCCATCATGTTTCGGGAGTTAATTTATGCCCAGTCATAAAGATAATTTCCCCATCCTATTTCGGGAATTAATCTAGGACCTGCTTTTTATTAGCAAACTCGTCTTGTTTCGGGAATTTACACCGCCTGGTCGTATAGATAGTTGCCACGTCATGTTTCAAGAATTAATGTGTGACCTGGTCATATAGATAGTTTCTCCGTCTTGTTTCTGGAATTAATCTCTGGCCTGTTTGAAAGTTATTGATGATATTTGTCTGTTTGTAGACTTTATCTGAAAAGATAAAGTTAGTATTTATGCATTGTCATTATGTATGTAATGCATTGGGTAATTATGTTCTCAAAGTAAATGAGAGTGTGTTATGTGCGTTTCGTATGAATATGTTATGATACTTATAGATGATGTACGGATGTAAGATGTTGTTGAAGTGTATTGGTAGCTTCGAATAACATCTTTGCTGGGGAAAATAAATCCCTGACCTCCACCAGGGATGAAGGATATGAATCTTAAATCTTGTTTAGAATGTCTCTTCCGGGGATTCCTTCTTTCTATTTGAGGATAATCTACTGGGACTGTTTGACTTTTGCTTGGGGATATAAGAGTTCAGGAACCTCGGTCGTTCATCGCTCTACTGGGGATTTTAGTTCTTATATATCCCGACTGGGGATAAAAGAGACGAATAACCTTAAGAGGTGTTGTATATCCGAGTTTTGGATATGGAAGTCACTCTTTTAGGGATGACAAAATTGATATTTGTCCCAGTTTCAAATTCCGTAGTAACTCTCTGGGGATAGTAGCCTTGACTACATTTTGTTGGATAAGAGAATTTGTCGGGGATCTTCAGTAATCAGAAAAATGAACTCTGCTTAGGAAATTAAATTTTGTTGGGGAAATAAACTCTGTTGGGGAAATAAATCCTACTGGGGAAATAAACCATGCTGGGGAAATAAACCCTACTGAAGAAGAGAGTTTTGCAGGAGATTTTGCAGTGTTGGAGAAATAACTCATATTGGGAATTAAGTTATGTGGATTGTGTTGAGGAAATTTCCATCGTGTAATAGGGAAATTATCAAACTCCTTTATCCGCTAGGGGGATTTTCTGGGGAGTACAATTATAGGAACTACTGGAAGATGCCCCAATTCCTGCCGGGAGGCATATTAAACTTGCGGGGAATGTATCTCCATTTGGGATGAGCTTGTGAAGGTAACTCTATAGGTATAATCCCATGGAGGTTGCTCTGTGGGGATTTGTGGATGACTTGAACGTTATCCAAATTCCTAGAGTCTTTAGTAAATGTTAATTCTGATTGTTATGCATATATTTGTTACAGTAATCATATTCATATGCATATGTTCATTCAATTTAGTCATTGGACATTTTTTCAAACAAAAGAGAAAAGACAAAACAAAATTTGAATTTTGAAATTGTATTTGTATTGATAATTTTCCTATAAACAGACGGTTTTTGTACATAGAGATAGAAATCCTAGTAAGAGGAAATCGTCGTAAAATGAAAATAGTACAAAGTAAAACAAAGAGAAAACAACTATGTGGAAACGATCTCATTGAGTTTCAATCTTATATTTCCTTTATGTATTCAAGCATCTCATCCCTTGCTGTCGGAAGAAGTTAGCTGATTTGATCTATATCGTTTGAACTTGACATTGGTAACAAAGCTTGTTGTAAGTAGACGATCAGCGGGGACATAGTCATACACTTTAATCCCTAAATTTTTCCAAGACCACCCTTTCGGGCTTTTAGTCCACCGGGATACCCTTTTTTTCCCAAGTCGCCTTTTCAGGTTTTTGACATGCCGGGTGTACAATCTTTATATATATCCCTAATTTTTGCCCGAACCCTTTTGGTTCGTCGGGATGCCCTTATTTTTTCCTAGGCCAGTCAACCTAGCGGGTCATATTCATGCGTAGTAGTTTTTGCCTATGTCCGTGTTCATAGGGTGCATAAGGTCTTCACAGTCCATGGTGGTAAGTATCATAGCACCGCCAGAAAATATTTTCTTGATTACAAATGGCCCTTCATAGGTGGGAGTCCATTTTTATCTCGGATCACCTTATGGTAGGATGATGTGCTTTATTATCAAGTCACCAGCCTGATATACTCGATGCTTGACTTTCTTGTTGAAAACTTTGATCATGCGCTTCTGGTACATCTGACCATGACAGAAAGCCGCAAGCCTCTTCTTGTCGATCAAGTTAAGCTGGTCCAATATAGTATGAATCCACTCATCTTCATCTAAATCTGCGTCTTTCATAACTCATAGAGAAGGAATCTGGATTTCGACAGGAAGGATAACTTCCATACCATAGACTAGAGAGAATGGGGTTGCCCCAGTTGATGTATATACTAAAGTGCGATATCCATGAAGAGAAAGTGGTAACATATCATGCCAGTCTTTATACGTCACCATCATCTTCTGTATAATCTTCTTGATGTTCATATTGGCGGCTTCCACTATGCCATTCATCTTCGGTCGATATGGAGAAGAATTATGGTGCTTAATCTTGAACTGCATGCAGAGTTCCATGATCATAGTATTGTTAAGATTAGTACCATTATCCGTAATAATCCTTTTGGGGATGCCATAACGACAGATAAGATTATGTTTAATAAACCGGGCCACGACATTCTATGTAACGGAGGAAAATGAGGCTGCTTCAACCCACTTCGTGAAGTAATCAATTGTGACGAGGATGAAATGATGCCCGTTAGACGTAGTAGGCTTAATCTCTTCAATCATATCAATGCCCCACATTGCAAATGGCCAAGGAGCAGTCAAGAAATTTAGAGGAACCAATGGCACATGTACTTTGTCAGCATAGATCTGGCATTTGTGACAAGTTCTGGAGTGGTGATGGCAATCAGTTTCCATGGTCGACCAATAGTAACCCGCTCCCAGAATCTTCTTAGCCATCGTATATTTGCTGGAGTGAGTACCAAAGATGCCTTCGTGCATATCTTCCATAATCTTCTCCACTTCCTTCTTGTCTACACAACTAAGTAGAGTCGAATCATGGTTGAGCTTGTATAAAATTATGTTGTTCAGGAAGAACTTAGCAGAGAACCTCCGTAGAAATTTCTTGTCATTGATAGACTCCCCATCAGGGTACTCTTGAGCCTAAAGGTGTCTTTTCACCTCATGAAACCAAGGATTTCCCTATACTCCATCAGTATCAACTTCGTAGCAATGTTATAGTTCATCTAGTCTCTCAATAGTAATTCAAGGAGCCTCGTTATCCCATCTGACTTTGAATATAGACGACATGGTCGCCAAAGCATTTGTCAACTGTTTCTCTTCTCATGGGATATGCTCAAAAGTGATTTCCTCGAAGCATGGAATTAATGTTAACACATGCTCCCGTTAAGGAATGAGATTCGGGTTCTTCATATCCCATTCTCCCTTAATCTAACTAATGACTAAGGTGGAGTCCCCATATACATTTAAGAACTTGATTCTTAGGTCAATAGCAACTTTGATACCTGTGATGCATGCTTTGTATTTGGCCATGTTGTTGGTATAATCAAAGCAAAGTCTGGCGGTGAAGGGCGTATGGAAACCATTGGGAGAAATAATCACGACACCAATTCCATTGCCAAGTGAGTTAGAAGCTCCGTCTAAAACCATAGTCCATCAGGATCCTGGCTCAGGTCCTTCATACGGTCTAGGTTCTTCATAATCTGTAACTAGCATATTATTCTCATCCGGGAACTCGAAATTCATAGATTGGTATTCGTTTACGGCTTGATGCGCCAAATGATCTTCCAGTACACTTCCTTTAATTGCCTTTTGAGTGGTATACTAAATGTCGTATTCTGTTAAGACCATTTCCATCGTGTTATCCTTCCGAAGAGAGTTGGCTTCTCGAATATGTATTTGATGGGATCCATTTTAGAGATCAAAAAAGTAGTATGGGTCAACATATATTGTCTTATTCGACGAGAAGCCCATGCCAAAGCGTAACAAGTTTTCTCGAGCAGTGAGTATCTTGTTTCGTAGTCGGTAAACTTTTTGCTAAGGTAATATATTGCATGCTCTTTCCGACCAAACTTGTCTTGCTGGCACAGTACACTTGAAGATTGGCTCACAAGTAGCGATCAGATGGGAAATTAATCGGACAATGTAATTCAATCATCCCAAGAAACCTATGACTTCCTTCTCAGTATAGGGACTGGAATTTCTTGAATAGCCTTGACCTATGCGGGATCAACTTCAATGCCTTTACCACTGACAATGAAACCCAAGAGCTTACTAGATATCACCCCAAAAGTTCACTTGTTCGGATTCAACCTCAACTTGTACTTCTTCAGTCTTTCAAATAGCTTGTGTAGATGGTCAAGATGTTCCTCTTCAGTCTGGGATCTGGCTATCATGTCATCAACATAAACTTCAATCTCGTTATGGATCATGTCATGAAACAAAGCTACCATGGCACGCTGATATGTCGAGCCGGTGTTCTTCAACCCAAAAGGCATGACCTTGTAACAGAAGGTGCCCCACTGTGTAACAAAAGTAGTCTTCTCCATGTCTTCGGGCGCCATCTTGATCTAATTGTACCCTGATAAGCCATCCATGAAGGAGAATACTTTGTGCTGAGCTATGTTGTCAACCAGAACATCAATATGTGGAAGTGGTAAGTCGTCTTTAGGGCTCGCCCTGTTCAGATCCCTGTAGTATACACACATACGTACTTTTCCATCATTTTTAGGTATTTGCACCACATTTGCAACCCACTGAGCATATGATGTAACTGCTAAGAAACCTTCATTGAATTACTTCATAACCTCAGCCTTGATCTTCTCTGATATCTCGGGACGCATACAATGAACCTTCTGCTTTATTAGAGAATAACCTTCTTTCATCGACAGACGGTGAACCACAATATAAGTATCGAGCCCTGAAATGTCTTCATACGGCCAAGAAAAGATCTCAACATAGTCATGCAACATCTGGATTAGCCCGTTCTTGACACTGTCTTCTAGGTTGGCACCTATCTTGACTTCTTTCTTGTTTGTTTCGGTACCCAAGTTCACAACCTCAACTGGCTCTTCATGTGGTTGTATAGCTTTTTCCTCTTGCACTAGTAGTTTGGCAAGTTCTCCAGGTATTTCACAATCTTCCTCACCTTCGTCCTAGGCTTGGTAGATCGAATTTTCAAAGTCATAAGTGGCAATAGCAGAATCGTTATCAACAGGATCCATAGTGGATTTGGATCTGCAATTTATTATGTGGATGTGTGTAAGAACACATAGCTATTCGAAAGTAATAAAAGAAAGATTAAGAGCACAAAATTTGAATGCAAAATGCCCAATTCTTTATTAAATAAAGATATGTTTATGAGATGACAACCCTAACAAATGGACCATTATGCCCCGGGTAAGGCACAAGGCTTAAAGTCATTGTTTAAAAATTACACAACCAAAACTTTGAAAGCAATAAGATATAAAGCATCTATTACTTCTGACTAAAGGAGATTGAGATAAGGTATTCAGTCTTTTAGTTGCTGAGTCCATTTCCGATGGTGGGAAAGATCCAGCTGATTAGGTCGTAGTTACTGTCAGCATCTTCTATAGTGTTGACTCCTTTGTTGCGGACAAGAAATGATGGTCTTCCAGCACGAGCGCGACAAATAGCCCTTTGAGCCTCTGCATTAAAACTCAAACAAAACTTGTCAAATTTATACATAATTCCAGGAAGCTGACCCCAAGTAGTAAAACCAACTTCTTCTATAACAACTTTAGCATCCTTCAAAGAAGCCATTCTGGGTGGAACCCTGGTAATCATGGGAATAGCAGAAACGTCTTCTGTAACAGTAGGAGGGACAACTTCAAAAGTCTGGCAGGGAGTTTCAGTGAATTCTTTATCCATATCTACATACCAAAATGAGTTTAAATGACTCACCATATACTCCTCTTCACCATAAATAGTAACAACCTTTACTTTCACAGGATATTTCAGCTTCTGGTGTAGGGTTAAGGTAACAGCGCCTGACCCATAGATCTAGGGGTGTCCCAGTAAACAAGAATAAGCCAGTCTAATATCCATCACATAGAAGGTAGATTCAAAGACTTGCGAACCTACTTTGATCGGAAGATCCACTTCTCTGTGTACCATCCTCTTCGAACCATCAAAGGCTCTCACCACAATATCACTAGGTTTCAGTATAACCCCTTTGCAATCAAGTCTGTCAATAGCACCTTTTGGTAGAACATTTAGTGAGGAACCAATATCAACCAATACATGAGATAAAGTAGTTCCCTTGCATTCAATAGAGATATACATGGCCTTGTGGTTCATTCTTTCAGGGGTCAAGTCGGCATCAGAAAAGCCTAGCCCATTGTCAGTAGTTAGGCTAGCAACATAACTTCCAAATTCATCAGTAGAGATTTCTTGTGGCACGTGAGCAGACTTTAAGAACTTTAATAAATCTTGTGCATGGGCTTCAGAACACAGTAATAGGGATAACATGGAGATTTTATAGGGGGTCTGCCCCAACTGTTCAACAATTTTATAATCACTTTTCCTGATGATTTTCAATACCTCCTCCAACTCTTGATTAAAGGTATCTTCAACTGTAGCTTCCTTAGGTGCTTCCATCTGGGTAGGCCCCATCATCTGTTCTTTTCCTCGAGGCTCAGTAGTTGACTCGGTCGCAGTAACTCGAACTGGTGTGGCAGCATTCTTTGAAGAGATTTCCAGAGAGAAAACCCTTCTGCTTCTAGTAACTTTGTTGGTCCCTGCAATATTGTCAATGTCAGGATGAATAACTTCAATACCTTCATATTAAGTAGTCAATATTTCTTGCTTGACGCCATGGTAGTAGACATCGGCTCCATAGTTCCAAGGAATAACTTTATCCGAAGAATATGGAATGGGTTCGGGTGTAGTAATTATTAGAGGAGAAACCTTGGGTTTGGTAGTGATCCTTACAGGACCCTTGGAAGTGATCCTGATAGGAGTGTCATATATTATAGATACCTCTTCCAGCTCCCAGACTTGCAACAAATTCTCAATAGACGAAATCTTCTCAACCAGAATTAGGTGATTATCCATTAGACGCTGAAATACCTTCTTCCAGTAACTTGCACCCATTGGGTTAGACTGCACAACAATAACATTTTTCGATATAATCAGAAATAAATTGGCCTGCAACAGATGCTTCTTGATGATTTGGAAGGGAGTAACCAATTCACTTACAATATAGACATAAAAAACATCATCAATAGCATTAATGTCTTTGTCATGCTTCGGCATTGGTGCAGTAATCACATTGGGAGTCTCGGGTGGATCAAACTCATTCTCTTTATTGCCGATCATGTCTTGAATTTTATTTTTCAAGGTCCAGCACCTATTGGTGTCGTGCCCAGGACTATTGGAATGATAGGTGCATCTTACATTAGGATTGTACTTAGGGGAGGAAGTGTTGGGATTCTGAGGCGGATCTCTTAATGTTATCAACTCTTCCTTCAATATATGTTGTAATGCCTGAGATAATGGCATGTTGATCTTAGTAAACTGTCTCCTGGGTTTGTTTGTCCTACGTTGATTACCTTGTTGATGTTGTTGTACTGGCGCAAGATTAGAAATCAGCACAACTCCCATAGACTGGTTGCGGTCATTTCTAGAACGACCCTTATGTCCATACACAACATTAGCTTCTTTTTTCCCGTTGAATTTCTTATTTACAATACTCGAAGATGCAGCCACCTGAATTTTTCCATTGTTGATTCCATCTTCATCCCGTTCCCCTAATAATATCAACTCGATGAATCTGGATGAAGAGCTTCCGATCAGATGATTGAAGAAAGTATTTTCCAAAGTTCCCATGAACATATCAACCAGCTCCCTATTAAATAAAGGAGGTTTCACTCTTCCAGCCATATCTCTCCACTTTTGGGCATACTCTTTAAACCCTTCATTTGAGCCCATAGTCATACTTTGTAGTTGCACATGAGTTGGTGCAAGATCAGCATTGTATTGATATTGCTTGTAAAAAGCAGTAGCCAGGTCTTCCCAAGTGCGGACGTTGGTTCCTTCTAGCTGATAGAACCATTCTAGTTGTGTCCCGGATAATCTCTCTTAAAAGAAGTGAACCCATAACTTTCTATCAGCAGAATGGGGTTGGATCTTTCGAACATAGGACCGCAGATAAAGCTTGGGACAAGAAACACCATCATATTTTGAAAATACGGGGACCTTGAACTTGTGAGGGATAACATCCCCCGAAATAAGACTCAGTTCCTCAAAATCCAGTCCAGGAACTTTCTGGATCTCCATAGCATTAAGTCGATCTTCTATCTGTTTGTATCTGTGATCATTGGGAGGATATTGTTCAGCAGAATAGTCTTCATCAGAATCTTGGCCAGAACCAAGGTTGTTATTCTCTTCAGCTTTCACATTCTTGTCATGTTCTTCTTGGTTATCGTCTTCATTTTATGGGACCTCAAAATCTAAAGCCCTTTTGACTAGACCTTTTAATCTTCTGCCCATATTAAGAAAGACTGTTGGCTTCTTAGTCTTCTTTTTATTCCCTTTTGTGATAAGGGTATTCAACTTGTATAGTCCATTAGCTAAGTCCAGGAACATTTGCTGAAACTGAGTGTTATGAGCTTGAAGTTCTTTCACAGTTTGTTCTAGGGCCACTTTTTACTAAAATAAATAGTAAGGAGATGAGAAAACATGTACTAGGAAAATACCTATTATGTAATGACATGCATGATACGTGGATATAATGTTTTCGTGGATCTCACGGGATAAACAAAAGGAAATGTTAGAAGTTGAATATGGTTGTAGCTTTGACTGAAGAGCTTTGCATCTTTGAATGTCCTTATATGAGAATCAAGCTCACCATGTCGAGTGGATCCTAGCCTTGGACTCAAGTGAAAGTACTTTGATCTATGATGGCATTAGAGGAAAATAAATCCCCTTGCCCCTTGCTAGTAGTCTGGTTCATGATAAACCTGCATCACTGGCCCTTGAGATCCTTGAAATGGTAAGAAAAATGATATGGTATGATGTCATGATGTTATGATGTCATGTTTGAACAAATAACAAACAAAAACAAACCACACAAGAGGCTTAGGTTTAAGGCTTGCATGGGGTTCGTAGGTAAGTACCCTATTGAAGTTTAAGTTGGATCAACCTGTTCTAAGAATTGTAACTGGGTTCTAGGAGTCTCATATCACTGATCTTTCTCGCAGGCATTGTTTTAGCAGTGCAACTGACTTACCACCGAAATATCCCAAGAGTCGAATCTCAATGAGTGTAGCATCGAGTATCAACCAACTTCGAAATGCACTGAATATGGCTATCTCACTGCCTTATAATGGCCAAGTTGGGTCAGTTAAGGTTCTAAAGGTTAGTTAGTGCTTATGACACCACGTGGAAGCCTAGTATTCTCCTCGACTGACTCGAGGGACACCCGTACAAACCAAAGCATCGCACTAACATAGCCTTCACTTCAACCATATCGGTCTATGACGTATAGTTTCCATGATTTATAGCTACTTACCTAAGGGTACCCCCAGATCCAGATATAGGATCTTTGCAAGAAAATTAAACCCAAGCAACCCTTAAAAGATAAAGTAAGCAAATCAAACAAAGGTGATAAAGTGATCTAACTCTAAAGGTAACCCCTCTTTTAAGTTCTCCCCAACAGAGTCGCCAGTTCTATAATACGGTGGGATAACTGACTTGGTTTTGTGTTTTATTTCAAATGTTTCGGATAGCAAGAGTCGCCACTGACTTTTATTTTATCCAATAAGGAAAGGGTGAAAAGAACAGGAAAGACCTTTTTCGATTCTGAGTTCGGGGGGTATGTTATTAAAAGGGAAGGTGTTAGCACCCTTTTCATCCGTAGTTATCTACGGGCTCTTAATCGCTAGCTCACTTTGTTTTGAAAATGCTTTGTGAATGTGTGTTTGAAAAATATTTTGAAATGCCAATTGTAAGGAAAGAGTTTGTAATGATTCTCATATTTGTCCTCGAGAACGCGTACAAAGGTTTTTTGAAAATATTTTTGAAGAGTGTTTGTGAAAAGATGTTTTTGTTTGGAAATTTTTGTGAGAAAGAAATTAAAAGCGGTCTACCTACTCAAGGTCTTTCTTGTACTTTTCCTTTCCTTTAGATATTATTATCCTACCATTAGTTAGTAGGAAGCCCTATCGTTGGATGTGAAGGGACATGCGTGGGTCATCGTACAACCATCGAAGGAAACTGGTAAGGACACTTTAGCAATTATCGTTAAGAGACTAGATCGTTTACCAAAGGCAACATCGAAAGGGTCATCGAGGGACTACGATCTTTGTTTTCGAGGAACTGTGCTAAAACGTCCCCACTTTCGAGGGACATGACTATTTATTGAAAGGAAACAAGGGAGGTTACCCTAGAGGTGTGAGTGTGCAAGTGGTCTGTGATTCAGTTATTTTAATCTTTGATTAGGGTTAGCTATCGTTTATTTTTAATATTTCCATACATGACCTAATTGCTAACAGGGATATAGTAAAATAATAAAGCAGTAAATATGTGGAAAGTAAATGCGGAAAGAAAAAACCTAGACTATTACAATGCTTCGGGGAAGTTACAAAATAGTAAATTGCGGAAAGTAAAACCCTAATTACTATTACAAACTGTGAGAAGTTACAATAATCGGAAAAAGTGAGAGAAAAGAAATCTACGCTAATTGTAAGACTAAGAAAAAGAAAAAGGAAATTGTTTTTAAGTGATTTTTTGATAAAAGAGGTTTTGATGATGATTAACCCTAAAACCTAATTTATTTTAAATAATTAAAAAATTGATTAATTAAATTAAAACCTAAAAACCTAAATTGATTAATAAAATAAACACCTAAAAAATCTAATTAGGGTTTATAGAAAGAAAGGTTTTGTTAAAGGTTTTTTGTGAAATTAAATGAAAAGAAGGGAAATGAGTAAGAAAATTAGAAAAATATGGGAAAAAAACCACAATTGCCAGGGGTGGATGTTGAACCCACGTCCTCAGCACTTTCATCCAACATTCTCACCACCAGGCCAGACGCATCCTTGTGTTAGGAAAAGAAAGCTAACATGTTTAGTATGTTATCCTGCAAAACATCGAAAAATATGAAAAACATCAAAATGCCCAAAGCAGGGAACGAACCTGCGCCCTCGCATAGTAAAGAATTTAGCGCGTGCGTTTAACCATTGTGGTGGTGATACATCCATTATTTAAAAGAAAACAAATTAAATATATTACAAACAAACTGCATGGATAGGAGATGCGCTAGAGTCCTAGCTCCGGTCATCTTCTCTGGTGGATAGATTTATTATTCTTGCAAAACAGCACATATTAGCAATCCAGAGGGACCTTACCCCCCATAAATCAGGCCCTACGAATCCAAAGGAATGATTATTTTGGACTAAATCGCGCTAGGTTTTGAGCTATGACAAATATAACGTAAATTTGTATGAACATGGTGGTTCATGATTTAGACATTATGGGACTCATTCTTTGGGTTATTCTTGCACCATTAAACCTCATGAACATGTTAGCAAAGTTAGTTTGTATTAAAACGCAAGAAAAAAATTTAAAAAATTAAAAAATCATGCAATGATGAAACTTTGAAACATGCTCATGTGTTTCTGG
Source organism: Vicia faba (assembly GCA_948472305.1). Classification (NCBI taxonomy): domain Eukaryota; kingdom Viridiplantae; phylum Streptophyta; class Magnoliopsida; order Fabales; family Fabaceae; genus Vicia; species Vicia faba. Next base: position 1,039,298,659 of record OX451736.1, read on the forward strand.
CCTTTTATCATTGTAAACGATCCAACCTTACCCTATGATCTTCTCGGAATTGATTGGAATGGATGGTATGTATTGAAAACGGCTGCAAATAGGTTTTACAAGTTGACCTAGTTTTGAGTAATTTTTGTGAATTTTTGGGAGTTTCTTGCACATGGTTTTATTTCGTGTTTTTATTATGTCTGAAGTAATATGGTTATATAGAGCTGAATTAGGTCAAACAAGGGTGGGCTTGGACCTTGTATGAAAGGCCTTGATTTTATCTTATTTAATTTTGAATTTAAATAAATCAAAATCAAAATAAGTAGAATAAAAACCCAAGGGGTTCATGGATAAGTTATTAGGTTCATATTGAGGCCTATAACACGCATGGACCTTGAAAGATCAGTCCACTAGCCCAAAATTCCAAGTTTGCTCAATTTAGGTTTCATGCATTTTCTCAATATTTCCCAACTTTAATCAATCATAACTCTCTCAATTTTAATCATTTAAAGGTGACCTTTGACTTTTTGGAAAGCTCACGATGTCCCCTACAATCCCTATTTGGATCATGTTTGCATTTTAAGATTTATCTTGGTGTAAGTTTCCTTGACAAAAAGTGTCTTTTTGTCGACTTTTGAAATGACATATAATGTATTGGCCCATATCTCTCAAATGAAGCATTGTTTAGACTTGATCTTAGAGAAACAAAGTTGCATAGAATTGAATTTCCTTGAAAATGAGCTTTGGTTGAGGAAAATATAATAAAGCATGTGAAAGTTATGCTTGGTCAAAGTTCAGTTACTTCTTCTAAAGAAAACCCTAATTTGGCAACTTTTGACTTTTGATGATTTGAGAGTTTTCCTTGATGAATCATGATCAACCCTTGATAAAATGATGAATATGACTTCAAAATATTGATTTTGACCAAAAATATTGATGTTTGGTTGTATGTTGACCATAGTTGACTTTTTTGCCCAATACAATTGATTTTCAATAATCTGAGCCATTGACTTAGAAAACTTGTGATGCAAAGCATGAAACTTTGTATGAGAATTCATGGAGACACATAAGAGACCATGAAATCCACTTGAGACCTTAGAAACCCAATCTTCCTTGATAAATACAAAACCCTAGTTATAAGTCAACTACTTAGGAGGAGAATTTGTCTGGTTAATTCTTGAGCAACCTTGAGCATTTGAGAACCCTAGGAGAATGTATTGAATAAAAGGGAGGGAATATTTTGGGGTACAACATTAATATTATAATTTTTAACAAACATATAGTTGAAGGTGTGAAAAACATAAGAAAGGGGGGTTTGAATTGGGTTTTAAACCAAAAAAAATTCCTTTTAAAATCTCCCTGAAACTGTAACAAGTTACTTCACTTAGTGATAATAGTGATAAGATGCAAGAAGGTAAGAACAAGTTATGTTTATACTAGTTCACTTGAAAATTATCAAGCTAGTCTAGTCCACCCGCCAAGGTGATTTTTCCTTATTAACAAGGATTAATCAAATAATCCAACTTATTATTACAATGCACAAGCTACTTGCAAGTGACTAACAACAAATTCTAAGACACACTAATCTTAGACTTCTTAAGGATACATACCTAACCAATACCTTAAGGAAAATAAAACAACTATTTGAATCAAGTTTTGTTTACAAGAGATGTGCTTATTTAACAAGCTAATATGTAAACAGATTTTCTAACATGTACAGACTAAAAGAATATGAAAGCGTATGAACAACCTTGCGTGTATATGTTTCAGTGAATTGACAATTTTCTATCTTAGTCTTCAAGCCCTTTATATAGCCAATAAAATTATATATTTATTGAAGGGCATTTCTAGAAATTCCAGAAATATTGGCGGCTTGAGCAATCGGGTGGGGGACAAGATCGTGTGGCACGTCTGTCCTTTCATGGTAGTGGAATGAAAATTTGATTGTACCATGTACTATCTGTACCATGTTAATGTTATCTTTTTTCCTTCTACACTTCAGAGGCTACTTCGAGCATGAACTTAGAAGAGAGAACATAACACAAGGTCATCAGAACTTCAAGTCTTCTGAGTCTTCAGCACTTGGTCGTGAGAACCTTTTCTAGAACCTTGGGTCTTCAGAACTTCAAGTCTTTAGATTCTTTAGAGTCTTTAGAGTCTTTAGAACTTATGTCTTCAAAGTCTTCAGCACTTGGTCTTTATAACCCTTTTCTTAGAACCTTGGGTCTTTAGAACTTCAAGTCTTCAAAGTCTTCAGAACTTCGTCTTCCAAGTATTTAGCACTTGGTCTTTATAACCCTTTTCTTAGAACCTTGGGTCTTTAGAACTTCAAGTCTGCAGAGTCTTCAGAAATTTTTCTTCAGAGTCTTTAGCAATTGGTTTTGAGAACCCTTTGTCTACATAAACATGAGTCTTCAGCATATGGACTTCAGTAAAAAATTTTGTCTTCAGATCTTCTGACTGGTTTCTTTAGAACACATTGTCTTTAGAAGCATGATTCTTCAGCATCTGGACTTAAGTAGAATTTCTGTCATCAGATCTTCTGACTCGTTTCTTTAGACAACATCAAAGCCTACACTTAGAAGCTTCTGGAGTGTCTTTCTACTTTTCATCAGAACTTGTGCAGCACAGAAGCAGAACTAATTCTCTTCTAATGTCTTGGCCACACCATCTATCAGAAGAACAACCTGTTTCTTAAATACTCAAAAGTAACAAACATTAGAGTATCAAAATTGTTCATACAAACATACTCGTTTGTTATCATCAAAACTCAAAGATAATATCACGGAACCATATTTTTTTCTAACAATCTCCCCCTTTTTGATGATGACAAAACTATGTATTTTGATGACACAATTTTTTTCATATAATCAGAAAAAGTTAAAATAAAAAGAGTAAGAACACTTATCCTTTTAATGAAACTCCCCCCTGAATCAACGAATTGATGAAGCTCGAATATCCAAACTCTGAACCGTTTGAGTAAAACACCCCCTGGTTCCAATAGATCAGATAGCGAGATCTAGAGAGTCTTGACTCTCTATGCCAATGAAATCAATAGAAATCTTGAAACTTTAATGTCACTAAGACAACTTCCATATTCTCAATTCTTAGAGTGTGATTATGAACTGAAAAATATCTTCAGAGTCTGAAGCCAACAGGTTAGACATAAGCCTTGCATAATGCATTCAGATTTGGATTCTAATCAGAGTTCATAATTCTTGAAAAAGAAAACACTTCTAACAGAAACATAAGTTTAACTGGGTTAGAATGTAAGCATCTCTTGTCAGAGAATGTTTTTCAAAACTTGATTATTCAAATCAAAATTACGTTCGTTTAATTACTCCCCCTTTTTGTCATAATAAAAAAGGTAATTATGTGTGAAAAACATAAAAAACAGGAGAAATAACAAGTATGAAAAGATGTTTTATTGATATTTGAAAACGATTACAACAGAAGGAGAAACAACAAAATGAAAACAAACAAGGAAAAATGTCTAAACTCCAAACACATCACAACTCTCATCAAATAGAGCATTTCCTCTAATTAACGGGTTTCTTCGAACAATTTTAATTACACCGGCTAACTCAAATAGTTCAGATAATACACGTCCATAAGGAATGAATGATTTTTGGAGTTTATGGATGCAAGGATTGATAGCTTCATATGATTAAATATTATTGACGAAAGAAGAACTAGAGTACTCTTGCAAATGCAATAGAGAACACACATATCCCTAGGAAAAACTTTATCAAGATCTTCCCCTCTGGGATGAAGGTTTCTCAACAAGAACTGAAACCAGATTTTTGCAAGCGGTTTCAAATGATCTAGATTAAGGGGCTCGTATCTAAAGGGAGAATTAAGAACTCTTGGAAACACATCAACATTCACGCAGGAGTTGGGTAGAGATGGACTCTGGATTACTCCATCAATGGAGGAGCGAGTGATGGTAATCAGAATACCAAAGATATGAGAATGAATGAAGTTTCTATCAGAACTGACAAAAACACGAAGCCAGAAATCCTTTAAGAGGTTAGGATAAATAGGACCTCAAAGCATTGTTGCATACCCAGACCATCCTTGACTTTCAATAAAACCGTTGATGAAACCATCATCTGACACATAGTTGGGTCTTTTCTCTTTGATTACTTCGAGAAGATTTTCATCTCCTTGAAAGGTTCGAACAACCATGGTATGTAGAAAAGCTTGAAGAGAAGAAAAGGTTGAAGATGATACAAGGATAAGGACTTGATAAAATACTATAGATGAGAAGAGTTATAAATAGTCAATCAAGTATTTCAAGAAATGAGATGATTGAAACACTCAAAGGAATTAATTTCGATAGAAAGAATCAAATGACGTCACAGACTGCTAAAAGAAAGGAATGAAAAGAGAAGTAAATCATAAGTTAACATAGAAGAACACGAAAAAACTTAATTAGAACCCGACAAAGAAGATCTTAGCAGTCATATTAGTCAAAAACATAGGAATGCAACATGAAACAACTGTTCCCAAGACACAATAGAGAGGAGTAGTTAATAAATGTAATCATTCTTAATAAATTACAAGAAAAATAATTGCTTGTATATTGCCTAGGTAGAGTGTGATAGACACTAAGTCTATTTAGGTGATGCTTTTGATATTCTCAACATTTGGAAAACCAAGAAGGTTTCCATCTGATCAGAGACATTTCTGACCGAAACATCTTCTGATAACTGAGGTAAAAGAAATTATAAGGCCTTTGATTGAGTTAGAATCTTATCACTTCAGACTAAGACTAAAACACGTTTGATTCTAATGACATCTTACTCTGGACAGAGATCCATTTTCAAATTCTTTAGAATAAACAGAAATCTATCTTCAACAAAGGGTTTTGTAAAAATATCAGCCCACTGATGGTCTGTATCTATGGATTTTAAAGATATGATCCCTTTCTGAACATAGTCTCTAATAAAATGATGTTTCTATGTGTTTATCCCTAGAGTGTAAGATAGGATTCTTACTCAATAAAATAGCAGCAGTATTGTCACAGAAGATATGAATGTTACTCTGATAAATTTGATAATCTTCTAGCTGATTCTTCATCCATAGCATATGAGTGCTACTGAGATATACTATGCTTTTGTAGTTGAGAGAGTGATTGTTGATTGCCTCTTGATTGACCATGAAATTAGATTCTTTCCCAGAAATTGACAGTTTCCAAAAGTACTCTTCGTCTCTAGTCTATCTCCAGCTTAATCTGTATCACAAAAACCAGAAAGAGTATACTCTGAGGCTTTCTCATACATCAAGTCAAGGTTAGGGGTTCCTTTCAGATACCTTAGAATTCTCTTAAGAACAATTAAGTGAGATTCCCTATGATTTGATTGAAATCTAGCACACAAGTGAACACTAAATAAAATATCAGGTCTAGAAGCATTCATATACAGAAGAGAGCCTATCATACCATAATATAAAGTCTGACATACCTTTCCACTCACCTCTTCTTTCTCCAGAATACATGTTTGATGCATTGGAGTCTTTGCTACAATGCAGTCTGTCATGTTGAATTTCTTCAGAAGTTCTTTGGTGTACTTACTTTGATGAATGTATGTATCCTATGATTTTTTATCAATCTGGATTCCCATAAAGAACTTCAGTTCCCCCATCATGCTCATTTCAAACTCAGCCTGCATTAACTTAGACAATTCCTTATAAATGGATGGATTAGCAGAACAAAAAATAATATCATCAACGTAAATCTGAACAATCAGAATGTCATTTTTTAAGTTTTTACTAAAGAGTGTGGTGTCAACCTTTCCTCTGGTAAACTCATTTTCTAAAAGAAAATTACTCAACCTGTCATACCAAGCTCTGGGAGCATGTTTCAAGCCATAAAGAGATTTATTTAGTTTAAAAATAAAGTCTGATTTCTCAAAGTTTTCAAATCCATGAGGTTGTTTGATGTACACTTCTTCTGAAATATAATAATTCAAAAATGCACTCTTAACATCCATATGATAAATGATGATGTTATGATTTACAGAAAAAGAGACTAATAAATGAATAGCTTTTAACCAGCGACTGGTGCAAAGGTTTCTGTATAGTTTATCCCTTCTTGTTGACTATAACCTTGTTCAACCAATCGTGCTTTGTTTGTGACAACTTCACCTTTCTCATTGAGCTTGTTTCTGAACACCTAGTTGGTTCCAATGACATGAACACCTTTCGGTTTCTGAACGAGATCCCAAACACCATTCTTTGAGAATTAGTTGAGTTCTTCGTCCATATCCAGAATCTAATCTTTATCTAGAAGGGCTTCCTCAATAGATCTAGGTTCTATTAAAGAAACTAAACCCAGAAGCACTTCATCAGAAGGTTTGAATGTTTATCTGGCTTTGATAGAAGCATCTATGTTTCCCATAATAAAATCTTCAGGATGAGAAGATGAGATTCTACTTTTCCTTTGTTATGGGGGATCAGAAAGAACAATAACAATATCAGAAGTAGGAGCTTATGATTCTTTATCTTCTTGTATCTTCTCCTTGGGTTCTGCGAACGTTATCTTCACATCTGCAAGCTTTTCAACCAGCTTTGACTTTTCATAGTCAAGCTTATCATTGAATCTAACAGGGATTGATTCCTCCAAGATTCGTGATTCTATGTTATAGGCTCTGAAACCTTTTGATAGTTCAGAATATCCTAACAACAGACACTTATGTGCTTTGGAATCAAACTTGCTCAGATTCTCTTTAGTATTCAACATAAAACATACACATCTGAAAGGATGGGAATAATAAATGTTGGGATTTCTATTCTTCCGTAATGCATAAGGAGTCTTACTCAAAATAGGTCTTATAGAGACTCTATTTTTAATGTAACAGGTTGTGTTCACTGCTTCTGCCCATAAGTGCTTAGCCATTTGAGTTTCTTGGATCATGGTGCGAGCCATTTCTTGCAGTGTTCTATTTTTCATTTCTACCACCCCTTTTTTTTGTGGATTTCTAGGACAAGAGAAATCATGAGCTATGCCATTTGAATAAAAAAGTTTTTCAAAATCTTTGTTTTTAATTTCTCCACCATGATCGCTTCTAACTCTGACTATTTTGCAATATTTTTCATTTTGCACTTGAGAATAGAAAGAAGAAAATACAGAGTTTGAATCATCCTTATGTTTCAAGAATTTTACCCATGTCCATCTTCTATAATCATCAACGATGAAAAGTTAATATTTCTTACCATTGACAGAAGCAATTTTCACTGGTCCAAATAAGTCATTGTGAAGAAGTTCTAATGTCCTAGAGGTAGAAACAATATTCTTAGCTTTGAAAGAGGTTTTTGAAAACTTACCTTTCTGACATGCTTCATAAAGAGCATCTAAAGTATACTTCAAATTAGGCAAGCCTCTGACTAATCCAAGCTTATTTAGTTGAGATATTTTTCTCAAGCTAACATTGCCCAGATGTCTATACCAGACCCATTGCTCTTCTTGAACAGTCAAAAGACATTTCACATTATGATTTTCCAAATCTAGTAATCTAATTTTGTAAATATTTTTATTCCTCTTACCATTAAACAAAATTGAGCCATCTTTCTGACTAACATCTTTACACGACATTTGATTGAAAATGAGTCATAACCATTGTCACTAAGTTGGATAATTAACAAGAGGTTATGTACTAGACCCTTATCTAAAATAACATTGTTAATAGAAGGAAATTTACCATTACCAATCATTCCAAAACTAATGATTTTTCCCTTCTGATTGCCTCTAAAACCAACAACGCCTCTAGACTTAAGTTCCAAATCTTGGAACATATGCATTTTCCCCGTCATGTGTCACGAGCATCCACTAACCAAGTACCATGACTGGTGTTTTAGTGGCACCATCAAAGACATCTGCAACATAGACTATCTGATCCTTACGTATCCATTTTTTGGGTCCTTTCTTGTTATAAGTTCCATAGGTTTTGACACCTTTAGACTTTTGTGAAACAAGATAATCATGTGAAATTTGTGCATGATACTTTGGTTTAGAAGTTTCCTTATGTGTTTGTGGTTGTTCTAGAGTAGTATATGAACCTTCTTGTTCTAGAAATTAAATTTTGTTCCAGCAAGCATGAAATGTTCAGAGAGAGGTTTTGGTATGATAATCAGAGTCTCATCAATTTTCTTTGATGGTCCTGAGTAACCCAAGCCTCTGCTTCCATTTCTACTAACATCAAAGATCATTGAAGACATTTTTCTTTTATATATGCTCTTAGCTAGGAAGTGTTGAAAATCTCTATCATATATCATTACTTCATCAGTAATAGATGTGGTAGAGATTATCTCTTCTTCCAACCTAGAAACATCACTTTTGAGAGCTAGATTAAATTTTTCTAAAACAAATAATTTTTCATTTAAATTAGAAACATTTTGCTCATCATTAGTAGAGTTTTCAGAAGTAACTACAAACTTCTTTTTAAGAGTTTTGTATTTACTTAGAAGAGTTTGATACTTTCTCACCATTTTAGAAGGAAAAAAAAGATTCAAGTTAAAAACGAGAAAGAAGCAATTACCTCAGTTCATCTTCGGAGTCTGACTCATATTCTACTGTTAGCTCACATTCTGATGTTTCTTCATTTGTGCTGGTTCTGTCCTAGAGTTATATGTTTGCATGCTCTTCATCAGAATCTTTATCTTCTTATTATGAATCATCTAATGTTTCCTGGAGACCCTTCTTAGTTTTGTAAGCCTTCTTAGGCTTCTTGTCGTTCTTGAGCTATGGGAAATAATTTTTGTAATGTCCAGGCTCGTTGAACTCATAACAATTAACCTCTTTTCCAGACGAATTCTTCTGACTGAATGTAGATTCTGATATACCATTAGTTCTTCTTGGTCTTCTAAATTTATTCTGTTTGTGTTTCCATATCTGACTTATCCTTTTGGAAATCAGAGACAACTCATCTTTATCTAAATCTTCATCAGAATCTTCTGATTCTTCTTTAGCTTGAAAAGCCTTTGTCTTTCCAGACTTTGACTTTAAAGCTACAGATTTGACTTTCTTCTGAGGTTCATTTTGATCAATCTCTATTTCATGACTATTTAAAGAGCTAATCAGCTCTTCAAGAGGGGTGTTATTCAAATCCTTTGAAAGTTTCAAAGCAGTTACCATGGGTCTCCATTTGACAAGAAGACTTCTGATAAATCTTCTTAACATGATCTGCTATAGAGTAACCTTTAATCAGAATCTTAAGTCGTGTCACAAGAATCTGAAATATTGAAAACATCGTTTCCACAAATTCTTCGTCTTCCATCTTAAAGGCTTCATATTTTTGAATTAAGGTCAGAGCCTTTGTTTCCTTTACTTGCTTATTGCCTTCATGCGTCATCTTAACAGAATCAAAGATAGAATTTGTAGTCTCTCTATCTGTGATCTACTCATATTCATTATAGGAAATGACACTAAGCATAATGGTTCTCGCTTTGTAATGATTCTTATAAACTTTCTTCCGAGCATCTGTCATTACACTTCTTACAATCTTCTGACCCTTATCATCTACTGGGTGAGTGTATCCATCAACTACTAAATCTAATAGATCCAAATCATATGCCAAAAAGTAACTTTCGATTCTATCCTTCTAATATTCAAACTTCTCTCCATCAAACATAAGAGGTTTTGCACTATAATGATCTCTATCGTTATCCATATTATCACTAGTTATAGTAGCATTGTTACCTTTATTTGCCATTGTTTTTCACACAATCTGGATTGGTACTGAAAATTTGTAGGTGCTTGATAAAAATTCAAACTTTTTATCAAGTCCTCAGAACCGGAGCTCTGATTCCAATTGAAGGTTTGAAAAAAGCAAGAAAGGGGGGTTTAAATTGGGTTTTAAATTAAAAAAAATTCCTTTTAAAATACCCTTTAAACCGTAACAAGTTACTTCACTTAGTGATAATAGTGATAAGATGCAATAAGGAAAGAACAAGTTATGTTTATACTAGTTCACATGAAAACTATCAAGCTAGTCTAGTCCACCCGCCAAAGTGATTTCGCCTTATCAACAAAGACTTAATCCAACTGATTATTACAATGCACAAGATACCCACAAGTAACTAATAACAACTTCTAGGACACATTTACTTTATACTTCTTAAGGATACAGACCTAACCAGTCCCTTAAGGAAAATCAAACAGTTGTTTGAATCAAGTTGTGTTTACAAGAGACGTGCTTATTTAACAAGCTAATATGCAAACAGTTTTTTTAACATGTACAGACTAAAAGAATATGAAAGAATATAAATAGCCTTGCATGTATATGTTTCAGTGAATTGGCAACTTTCTCTCTTAGTCTTAAAGCCCTTTATATAGCCAATAAAATAATATATCCATTGAAAGGCATTTCTGGAAATTCCAGAAAGATTGGCGGCTTAAGAAATAACGTGGAAGACAAGATTGTGCGACACGTCTTTCCTTTTATGGTAGTGGAATGAAACACTGATTGTACCATGTACTATTTGTACCATGTTAATGTTATCTTTTTTTATTTTTACACTTCAAAGGCTTCTGCGAGCATGAGCTTAGAAGAGATAACATAACACAAGATCATTAGAACTTAAAATCTTCAGAGTCTTCAGAACTGCGTCTCCAGAGTCTTTATCACTTGGTCATGAGAACCTTTTCTAGAAATTTGGGTCTTCATTACTTCAAGTCTTCAAAGTCTTTAGAACTTCTTTCTTCATCACTTGGTCTTTAGAACCCTTTTCTTTAGAACCTGTGATGAACCTTTATCTGGGGAAGGTCCTGATCCTGAATCCCGGTGGGGTATGGTATTTGATGGAGCCGTGAATGCTTATGGGAAAGGAATTGGTGTTGTGATTATTACTCCTCGTGGATCACACATTCCTTTTACTACAAGGCTGACCTTTGATTGTACTAATAATATGGCAGAGTATGAGGCTTGTATCATGGGTCTCGAGGAGGCCATTGATCTCATAATCAAAGTTCTAGATGTGTATGGAGATTCAGGTTTGGTAGTAAATCAGACTAAAGGAGAATGAGATACTCGTCACCCTGCCTTGATCCCTTACAAAGACTATGCTAGGATATTATTACCCTTCTTTAACAAAGTTGAATTCCATCATATTCCTAGAGATGAAAATCAGATGACGAATGCTTTGGAAACTCTGGCTTCCATGTATTAAGTGAATACTTAGAATGATGTCCCTCGTATCACAGTGCGACGTTTGGATAGACCGGCTCATGTGATTGCAGTAGAGGGAGTAGATGATGTAAAACCTTGGTATTATGATATCAAGCATTTTCTCTAGACTCTCGAATACCCGGTCGGTGCATCAAATAAAGATAGAAAGATATTGAGGGAGTTGGCAGGTAGCTTCTTCCTCAATGAGGATGTGTTATACAAAAGAAATTATGACATGTAGCTTCTTTCTTTTTCTTTTTCAGCCCCTTTGAAGTGCAAGTGTACTCTCTATTTATAGAGAAAATTTTGAATGAACAGCTTTGTGAAGGAATAAAATATAGTTTCTTTAAAAGGCCAACATCCACTTGTGTCAACTTTTTATAATCCCAAGATAAAAGAACTAAAATCAATGGTTGAGATGGGTGGCTCCTAGTTTATAGGGGGCAAGTGTGCAGAAGAGGCAGGCGCAAGGCTCAAGAACTTTCTAAAGAGGTAGTGATGTCATCAAGAGAAAGTTGGATTGAAGAACAATTTAATATCGAGCGAGGCACAAGTGGGAGGCCTATGTAGCATGACCTATAGACAACTTGACTCTTTGAATAAAATCCTTCATTTTTTTCACAACCTTCGACCAGACTAAAGCAACATTCGTTTCCACCAGTTGTATATCCTTCGAATGGACCAATTGTGTGTTCTTCGAATGACCCTCTTCAGCTGAATGTGACACTGAGTCTCCTTGCTTTTGATCACTTAGGCCCAACCCTTCGACCAGACTCAAAAATAACCAAAACCAAATATTTTCCAACCATGGCAAGTCCTTCGAATGGGCCACTAAGTTGTCTATCATAATGCAGCGCTATGTGTGTTGAAGGGTCTGTAGATGGATTCGAAGGTGATATGAAAGTGATTCAAGATAATCCTGAAGATTGATTCGAATCCAGCATGTAGGTGAATTCGAAGGAGACATGAAGGTGACAATGCCTTGTGCATGCTAACATGAGGAAAACTCCTGCCTTGTGAATCAAAGCAAACACATAAGGATCCAATGGTGCAATCGAAACCAGCATGCAGGAGGTCCCTACTTTGGGTCAATGGAAAACCTTCAGAAGGCTATTTCCCTCTGAATCGGAGAAAGATTTCAGAAGGTTATCTCCTTCTTAATTGAAGGAAACTAATATGAAGGTCATAATTCGCAGTCAAAGCTAGCATGCAGAAGGAAAATGCTTTATGAGACAAACATTTAGGAGGCCATTGCTCTCTGAATTGAAGCTTGCAAGCAGGGATTTGTTCAGTGAATCAAAACAAATTTGCAGGAGGTCATTACTTAAATGAAGCTTGTGGACCAAAGGATGTATGTACGGGTCCAGAGTTAGATTTAACGTATGTTGCTTTTGAAAGGCAAACCATACTCCAATCGAAGCTTTGTGAGAAGGTAATCCTTGCCCAATCGAAGCTTTCCTGCAAAAGGTCATTGCTCCCTGAATTGAGGCTTACATGCGGGAGGCCTCATGTTCAGTCAAAGTGTGTGAATTAAGGTTGCGTCGAAGAAGCCAGAATGTTCAGTCGAAGGATGAATGAGTCAAAGCAAGCTTGCTTTTCTTCAATTTTGTCAAAAATCATTTTTTATCTGTTTTTCCCTTTTTGTCTGCTTTGTATTTGTGCAAATTTTGAGCTTTTGAAAATTCTTGTGAGAAAATGCCTTGAGAAATGAGAGGGCAAATTTTAGGGTACAACACCTGCCCCTGTTCAATCTTCTTGAACTTGAAGAGTGAGATTGGCATATCTACCTTTCGTGACTTGAAGGTGAAAGATGATTGAACACTTAAAGTGCCCAGAAATTTGCCTTTGATGTGTTGAATTGGGAATGGACTTATAGATGCCATTTGGAGAGATGATGGATATTTGTTGGAAACAGGCTTACAGATGTTATCCATAGTGATAGAAAAGGTATTTGTTTTGTCTGTCTTTTCCTGCAAGGAAGAGGGTTAGTTGCATGCAGAAATATGCACGGCGTAATGATGTTCTCAAAATAAATGAGATTATGTTGTATGCGTATGTTGTATGATGCATGAAAATGAAATATATTTGAAGTGCATCCTTGTGTGTGAAAATAAATCCTTGACAAATGCTGGGGATCCTTGGGAAGCTGAATCTCGGACTGTTGTTGAGGATGAAGAGCACGCTCCTCTTCAGACTTTGTTTTAGGATGTTTCTGCTGGGGAATGTTGTTGTGTTTTGAGAAGACTCTGAGTAGAATGTTGATCGCCTGTCTGGGAAAAAGAGTTCAGGAGTCTTAATTGTCCGTTGCTCTACTTGGGAATTATCTCTTGAAAGTCAGTTGTTATCTGGTCAAACTCTAGGTTTCACAACAACTTGCTGGGGATTGAGAATTTGACGGTTATCTGGCTGTTTTCCAGGTTTTACAGTAACTCGCCGTGGATTGTAGAAAAAGTCTACTGGGGAAAAAGAGTTTCGTTTAGTGATTTGCAAAAGTCAAATTGTTATCTGGTCGGGTCCAGGTTATAACAATTTGAACTGGAGGTTGATTGTTATTTGGTCGGGTCCAGGCTTCAGCAACTTTGAAAAATGGGATTGACTGTTATCCGGTTGGATCCGGGTTTTAGAAAATAAAGAAGTTAAACTATTATCTGGTCGGGCCCATGCTTTAGTAACTTGGAATTATGGTTTACTATTGTCCGGTCGGATCCAGTCTTCACAGTAAGTTAGACTGGTGGTTAACTATTATCTGGTCGGGTCCAGGCTTCAGCAACTTGGCAAAATGGTTTTACTGTTATCTGGTTGGACCCAGTCTTCACAGTGATTTGAGGGTAGGGTGAAGTTGAACTAGTATCTGGTTGGGTCCAGGTTTTGTAGTAACTTTTTTAAAAGGATGAAGTTGACTGTTATCTGGTCGGGTTCCAAGCTTTTCAGCAACTTTCGGAGATAGCAAAGACTCTATTGGTGACCTTACAAGGATTCATGGGTTGTGGTCCCTTGATTCGTAATGGTCTGAGAGGTAAACTAAAGTTGGAGAGGACATACTCAGTCGGGGAAGACAGACTTAGTTGGAGGATTTGTTGTTTTGTTGGGGAAATAAACCCTGTTGAGGAATATTTGATGAGCTGTTGGGGGAGATGTATTCTTTTGACAAAACTCCTCAAGACTTATTTTTATGACCAAATCAGCGAGGAAGAGAGTTTTCTAGGTATTGAAACTCGGACTGGGGAGTTCATGGATCCAACTTCGTGAGGATAATGCTAATGGAAAAAACTCTATGGGGATGTCTGGAATGCAACTAGGGAGATGTTTATTTTGAAACATATGTTTGCTAAAATGTTTAATCACGTTCGTATGCATGTGTTCATTCAATTTTAGTCATTGAACCTCTTCGCATTCAAAACAGAAAAAAAATAAAAGGTTTGTACTTCAAAGTATATTTGTATTGATGTTTTGCCCATAAATAGGCTCTTTGTACAAAGAGACAGAAATCCTAGTAAGAGGAAATCGCCAAAATAAATAAAAATAGTATAGAGTAAAAATAATATCCATGTGAATGTGATCTCGTTGTCCCTACACTGCTATTGCCTTTATGTCTTCGAGTAAACCTTTGACATGGAACGAAGTCGATTGGATTGATTTTGGACCATTTGAACTTTCATATTTTTGGTAATAAAACTGGTTGTGGGGATTCCACGGGACATAATCATACACTTTAATCCTTAACTTTTTCCTGGACCGCCCTTTCGGGTTTTCAGCCTACCAGGATACCCATTTTTTCCCAAGTCACCCTTTCAGGTTTTCGACTTGCCGGGTGTACAATATATCCCTAACTTTTTCCCGAACCCTTTTGGTTCGCCGGGATGCCCTTATTTTTGCCTAGGTGTGTCAACCTAGCGGGTCATTTTATGCATAGTATTTTTTAATTATGTCCGTATTTACGGGATGTGGGAAATCTTCGCCGTCCATAGTAGTCAGCATCATGGCACCACCAGAGAAGACTTTCTTTACAACAAATGGTCCTTCGTAAGTGGGAGTCCATTTGCCCCTGGGGTCGCCTTGTGGAAGAATGATGCGTTTTATTACCAATTCTCCAGCTTGATACACTCGAGGCTTGATCTTTTTGTTGAACGCTTTCATCATACGCCTTTGATACATTTGTACATGGTAAACAGCAGTCAGTCGTTTCTCGTCGATCAAGTTCAGTTGATCCAACCTATTCTGAATCCATTCATCCTCGCCTAGGCCTACTTCTTTCATTATCCTTAAAGAAGGAATTTGAACTTCTATGGGCAAGACGACTTCCATGCTATAGACCAAAGAGAAAGGAGTTGCCCTAGTTGACATGCGAGCCAAAGTACGATAGCCATGGAGAGCAAATGGTAACATCGCATGCCAATCTTTGTAGGTTACAACCATCTTTTGCACAATCTTCTTGATATTTTTATTGGCAGCTTCCACTGCGCCATTCATCTTGGGTCTATATGGAGAAGAATTATGATGCTTGATTTTTAACTGAGTAAAAAGTTATGTGATCATAGAATTATTGAGATTAGTTCTATTGTTGGTGATAATCCTTTTGGGGATGCCATAACGGCGTATGAGATTATGCTTAATGAACCTGGCTACAAGGTTCTTGGTAACTGAGGCATATGAAGTAGCTTCGACCCACTTGGTAAAATAATTAATGGCAACAAGAATGAAACGGTGTCCATTTGAGGCAGTAGGTTTGATTTCTCCGATCATGTCAATGCCCCACATCGCAAACGGCCATGGAGCAGTCATGACATTTAAGGGAATAGGTGGTACATGGACCTTGTTAGCATAGATTTGACACTTATGGCAAGTTATTGAATAATGATGACAATCAGTTTCCATTGTGGATCAATAGTAACCAGCCCTTAGGATTTTCTTGGCCATAGTATGTCTACTAGAGTGGGTCCCAAAGAGGCCATCATGCAAATCATCCATAATATTCTCTACCTCCTTCTTGTCCACACATCGGAGTAGAGTAGAATCATGATTGCGCTTGTATAGGGTTCCGTTACTTAGAGAGAATTTGGCTGAGAATCTTCGCAAAAACTTCTTATCATTGACGGAAGCCCCTCTCGGATATTCTTGTGTTTCAAGATATCTTTTCATCTCATGATACCATGGTTTCTCTTCGTCAGCGTTAAGCTCGTGGCAGTGTGCGGGTTCATCGAATCTTTCGATTGTTATCATAGGAGCTTCGTTATCCCATTTGACCTTGAACATGGAAGACATTATGGCCAAAGCATCGGCTAACTGATTTTCCTCCCTAGGGAAATGCTCAAAGGTGAACTCCTCGAAGTATGGAATTAGAGTTAACACAAGTTCTTTGTATAGAATGATGTTAGGATGCTTGGCATCCCATTCTCCCTTTACTTGGCTAATTACTAGAGCATAATCTCTAAATACATCCAAGTGTTTGATCCTCAAGTCAATGGCAGCCTTCAGACCTAAGATGCATGCTCCGTACTCGGCCATGTTATTCGTACAATCGAAGCATAATCTAGAAGTGAAAGGAGTGTGACAACCTTCAGGAGAGATTATCACAACACCAATTTCGTTACCCAGAGCATTGGAGGCCCCATCAAAAACCATAGTCCATCGGGATCCTTGTTGAGGTCCCTCATATGGTCCAGGCTTTGCACAGTCGGTCACTAACATGATATTCTCATCCAGGAATTCAAAGTTCATAGATTTATAGTCATTAACAGCTTGGTGAGCCAAATGATCTGCTAATATACTTCCTTTGATGGCCTTTTGTGTTGTATACTGGATATCATATTTAGTCAGAATCATTTGCCATGTAGCTATCCATCTGCAGAGAGTAGGCTTTTCGAAGATGTATTTGATATGGTCCATTTTAGAGATCAATAGAGTGGTATGAGTCAGCATATACTGTCTTAGCCAGCGAGCAGCCCATGCCAGAGTGCAGAAAGTTTTCTCGGGTAGTGAATATCTAGTTTCACAGTAGGTAAACGTTTTGCTCAGGTAGTAAATTGCATGCTCTTTTCGGCCAGACTCGTCATGTTGGCGCAACACACACCCCATAGAATTCTCTAGCACAGTTAAGTACATGATCAAAGGTCTTCCTTCAACTGGAGGCTTGAGGATATGGGGTTCTTGCAAATATTCCTTGATTTTGTTGAAGGCAACTTGGAAGTCGTAGTTCCATTTGACTACTTGATCTTTCTTCAAGAGTTTGGAGATTGGCTCATAAGTAGCAGTTAAATGAGAGATGAAGCGAGCAATGTAGTTAAGACGACCCAAGAATCCTCTGACCTCCTTTTCAGAATGGGGAACTGGAATTTCTTGAATGGCCTTTACTTTTGCAAGATCAAATTTGATTCCTTTGCCACTGATGATAAAACCTAGAAACTTTCCAGACCTTAATCTGAATGTGCATTTATTAGGATTCAACCTCAATTTGTACTTCTTTAGCCTCTCAAATAGCTTGTGTAGGTGATCGAGATGCTCTTCTTCGGTTTGCGATCTGGAAATCATATCATCCACATAGACTTCTATTTCATGATGAATCATATCATGAAATAAAGCTACCATAGCCCTTTGATATGTTTACCCCGCATTCTTTAATCCAAATGGCATAACTTTATAACAAAAGGTGCCCCATTGTGTAACAAAAGTGGTCTTTTCCATGTCTCCGGGAGTCATCTTGATTTGGTTGTAGCCAGAAAATCCATCCATGAAGGAGAAGACTTTGTGTTGAACGGTGTTGTCAACCAAGAGGTCAATATATGGTAGAGGGAAATCATCCTTGGGGCTTGCCCTATTCAGATCTCTATAATCCACACACATGCGAACCTTTCCATCTTTCTTTGGAATAGGGACCATGTTTTCCACCCATTGAGGATAAGATGTGACGGCTAGAAAACTTGCATCAAACTGCTTCATTACCTCGGCTTTTATCTTTTCGGACATGTCAGGCCGTATGCGATGAACCTTTTACTTAACATGGGGCAATCTTCCTTCGTTGGCAGATGATGCACCACAATATCGGTGTCCAACCCGAGAATATCTTCATACGACTAAGCAGACACTTCAACATAATCATGTAACGTCTGAACCAATCTTCTCTTAATACCATTTTTTTGGTTGGCCCCGATCTTGACCTCTCTTTTATCTATCTCTGTGCCTAAGTTGATAACTTCGACCGATTCTTCGTGAGGTTGAATAGATTTCTCTTCTGGATTAGAAGTCTAGCTAATTCTCCTGGTATTTCATAATCTTCCTCGCCTTTGTCTTTGGCTTAGTTAACTGGATGTTCGAAATCATAATTGGCGATAGTGGAGTCATGGGCAATGAGATCCAGAGTGGATGACGATCTGCAAGTGTGTGTGTGTGTGTGTGTGTGTGTGTGTGTGTGTGTGTGTGTGTGTGTGTGCATGTAAGGTACATGGCTATTTTGAGAAAAATGCAATAAAAGGAAAGAAATACAATGAACGCGAAAATTTAAATGCCAAAAGGTCCAATGCTTTATATTAAATGATCATATGATAGATGAACATGAACAAAACCCTTTTAACAAAAAATACCAAAGTGCCCCGGGCAAGGCATGTGGCTTAAAAGTCAGACAGAAATTCTTGAATTCGCAGAAAATGGTAAACAGTAATTACTCCTCTATGAAGGAGATGGGTGTGAAATCTTTTTCCTACCAGTTGGTGAGCTTTCTTTTGACAGTAGGATAGATCCATTCTTCAAAAGGGCATTCATTGTCAGAATCTTCTACAACATTCACTTCATGATTTCTGATGCGGAGATGTATCTTTCCCACACGAGCGCGTCTAACCTCGTTTTGAGCTTGAATGGTAAAACCCAATATGAACTTGTCCGTTTTAAATGGGATGTCAGGAAGTTGGCCCCAGATAATACAATCTCCCTCCTCGACCATGGCACGGGCATCCTTGAGCGAAATCATTCTTGGTACAACTTTATTAGCTTTTGACACAATGGAGGAGGCTTTGGTGGTGGCGACCATAGGAGGAATAATTTCAAAGGCCTGGCATGGAGTTTCTATGATTTCACCATCCATTTCCACATATTTGAAGGAATTAAGATGGATCACCATAAATTCTTCTTCACCGCTGACAGTAACGATCTTCCCTTGGACTGGATACTTTAGTTTTTGATGAAGGGTGGATGTCACTGCCCCTGCCCCATGGATCCAAGGGCGTCCAAGCAGACAAGAATAGGTGGGACTTAAGTCCATTATGTAAAAGGTAGATTTGAAAGTCTGTGAGCTAACTTTAATTGGGAGATCCACCTCTCCATGAACCAATCTCTTAGTTCCATCGAAAGCCCTCACGACAATATCGCTTGGCTTTAAAACCAGTCCTTCACAATCCAGGCGATCCAAAGCACCCTTGGGTAGCACATTTAACGATGAGCCAGTATTAACTAAGACATGAGCTAGGGTAGTCCCCTTGCATTCAACAGAGATATGTAAGGCTTTGTTGTGATTTCTTCCCATAGGGGTCAGATCAACGTTAGAGAATCCTAATCTGTTACCGACTGTTAAACTTTCCACATAATTCTCAAACTGGTCAACGGTGGTTTCCTGAGGTACGTGGGCCATCTTCAAGAATTTGATCAAGGCTTGGGTATGAATGTCTGAACACAGTAATGATGACAGCATGGAAATTTTGGAAGGGGTCTGCCCTAGCTGCTCCACTATTTTAAAGTCACTTTTATTTATAATTTTTAATGTTCCCTACATCTCTTGATTAGAGGGTTCTTCAACATTAGCTTCTTTGGTAGGTGCTTCTATCCTAGCAGACTCACCTTCTCTTTCTTTGTCTTTGGTGTTGGTACTGGACTTGTTATTGGTTATGCAGGCGGGAATTATTGTAGCAACGGGTGGTGAAATATCAGGGGGAAAGATCCTCCTTATTCTTGTTACTTTACTAGAATCGGCGATGTTGGTGACATCAGCTTTATTTCCGTCGATCCAAGAATCTTATTTTATCCCATGGTAATAAACCTCCGCACCGTAGTTCCATGGAACTGCTCTGTCAGAGGAGTAGGGGATGGGCCCAGCGACAATGATTATTAAAGGGGTGATGGTTGGTTCATTTTAAATCCTAATAGGACCCTTTTAGGGGATCCTAAAAGGCTTATTGGAAATTGTTATCACAGATAGGTCTTCAATTATGTTGGTCAAGCTCTTGATGGCAGGAATCTTTTCAAACAGAATCTCGTGACTATTTACCAAGCATTGCACACCTTCCTTCAATCGCTTGCACCCACTCACTTGTTGATTACAGTAGACACAATCTTTAGAACAGTCATGGAAAACCCCGACTTTTAACAAGTTAACCTTCATGATAGTTAACGGAGTTGTTAAATCTTCAATGGAGGAAACAAAAGTGGTATCATCAACTGCATTAACAATTTTTCCATGGTTTGGCATTGGTGCGGTTATTACATTAGGAGTAGCCGGTGGATCAAATTCAATTGTCTTGTTGTCTATCAGATCCTGAATCTTATTCTTCAGAGCCCAACACTGATCGGTTTCATGTAGGGGCTGTTGGAATGACATACACACTTGGAATTTGGATTGTATTTAGATGATGAATTATTCGAATTGGATGGTGGATCACGCAGTGTCACTAGATTGGCCTTCAACAGATGTTGCAAGGCTTGGGACAGTGACATACTAATCTTCATGAATTGTCTTCGTGGAATTTTGGGTCGTTGATTATTGAAGGATTGTCTTTGAGCAGACGGAGGGTTGGATATTAACATAACATTAACAGAAGGTTGATGATCCTTCTTGGCGTGAGACCTTTCCCCA
The DNA here is from genome assembly GCA_948472305.1 of Vicia faba. NCBI lineage: Eukaryota > Viridiplantae > Streptophyta > Magnoliopsida > Fabales > Fabaceae > Vicia > Vicia faba. The sequence continues at coordinate 1,039,319,638 of OX451736.1, forward strand.
TACACAACATTTTCTTCTTTCTTTCCAATGAACGGTTTCTTTGCAGTGTTGGAAGTGCAAGAAGTCGTCATTGGTATTTTTCCGCTCTTAATACCGCTTTCTACCCTTTCACCGGTCAGTATTAACTCGGTGAAGCCAGATGAGGAACTGCCAATTAATAGTTTGAAAAATGGGCCAGTCAATGTACTCATGAACATGTCAATTAATTCTGTCAGTGAGCGGTTATTGGACCCTACCAGCGAGATCTCTCCATTTTTGTGCATACTCCTTAAACCCCTCATTTGCACCCATTGCCATACCTTGAAGTTAAACTCTGGTTGGTGCCAAGTCGGTATTGTATTGATATTGATGATAGAAAGCGGTGGCTAGATCTTCCCATGTATGGATACGGGAACCCTCTAATTGGTAGAACCATTCTAATTGAGTCCCAGTCAGACTCTCTTGGAAGAAGTGGATCCGGAGCTTTTTGTCAGTGGTGTGCGGTTGCATCTTGTGCACGTAAGACCTTAGGTGAAGTTTTGGGCAGGAGACCCCATCATATTTGGAAAAGACTGGTATTTTGAATTTACGGGGAATGACGACCCCAGGCACTAAACCCAAATCTCCAAAATCCAACCCAGGTATGGCTTGAATTTCAACAGCTTTTAGCCTATCCTCTAACTGTTTGTATCTATCCTCGGCAGGTGGATATTGCTCATCAAAGTAGTCTTCATCTTCAGAAGCTTGATTATTTGCAACTTTAGAATGGGTGCTTCTTACCTCCTCGTCTTGATCTTCGTCCTCTTCAGACGACTCTTCAACTACTTGTACTTGACGGACCGAACCTTTAAATCTCCTGCCCATGTTGATGAGGGCCTTCTTTTTGGTTGTCAGCATTGCCATCATATCTTGTTGTCCCTTAGCCAGGGTAAACAAAGTTGCTTGGAACTAGGCATTCTGCGCTTGCAAGTCCTTCACTGTTTGTTTGATATCCATCTTACTGAAATAAACAATTGAGAGATAAGGAAGCCTGTTATGGAGAACCTGTTTATGTCATAATGCATGAAAAATGCGTGTGCAAATTATTTCAAGGACTTAGAATATTTAAATTTGTTTAGAAAAAAAGAATAAGCATCATTTGTATTAATAAGTTTGATTCAATTACAAACATGCCTCTTGGGCTTACAATGAAAGGAATAAACATAAAACAACTTCTTTAAGATAAAAAGGTTGAGTGCATCCTCTTCGGCGCGACGTAGGCATTCAAATTTAGCTCTTCATAAAGTTGTTTTGTGAGCTCCAGAGCTTTCTTCTCACTGGCATAGAATTGGGTCTCAAAGGTATCTCGTTCTTCTTTGAGCTGGACCCAAGACTTTTTCAATTCTTCTAAGTTTGTTGGCATATCCGGATAGAAGACAGTATATGGAACGTCTCCTTCAACAACAGGTTCCATGATGATAGGTAAAATGGTGGGGTAAGGCATCATGAGGTTTTGAGCACGTGCTCACACCCATTTAAGATAAGGTCCTAAAAGGATGGAGTTCTTATGCCCCAATGTCTTGTTATCCATTTTATACACCATACCCCAAGCATGAATGAACCTTTGACGGTACCCTTGGACATCGTTCTCATAGTCGAATGCAATTCCCTGAACCAGTGCATCATGAGGACCGTCCCTCCTAGCTTACCCAAACGGTTGCAACGCCAAACAAGGATTATAAGTGATACCTCCCCTAATGCCAAGTAGAGGGACATTAGGGAATTCTCCATAACTATTAATAATAGTAATGCTTTCCATAGACCGCGCTCACCAATAGATATCTGAATGTGGAAGTGACATCAACCTACTAGACCATCTTAAACCTTGTCGTTTTTTACAGTAGGTTGGGGTAGGTGCGAAAATAAACCACCTAGCTAAAAGAGGAGTGCAACACATCAGGAGTCCTCTTCTCTTCATGGTGCAGGAGTGAAAAGAATGTAAGATATCCCCAAGTAAAGTGGGCATCGGATTGTGAGATAGAAATTTTTTGACAGTGTTCACATCTATAAGTTGGTCCGGATTGGGTAACAGGACCATCCCATAGATGAGAAGAGCCAACACTTCTTATAAGGATTGAAAATCCAAAGCATCCCAAAAGAATTAAGCCCTTTCAAATAAAAACTTGGCCAAAAACCCTTTGATGCCAATTCTCGTTTCCCAATTAGCCGTAACATCAGATCGTTGCAAATGTAAAGCTGGAGCAATAACCTCAGGTCTTGGGTCTCTTTCAATACCGTTGAAGGGTAGTTGGTCAAGGATAGGGATCCCCAAGAGTCGAGAAAATTCTTTCATAGTGGGCAGAAGCTGGTAATCGGGAAAGGTAAAGCAATGGTGTAAGGGGTCAAAGAATTGGAAAAGTACTTTCATCATGTCTTCATCATAGCTTGAAGTGACCAGGTTGAGAAGTCGCCCATGTCTCTCAGTAAATGAAGAATTCCCAGGAACCCTTTATGCTAATTCTTTGAGTTTAGGAGGTACTCTTACGAGGTTGACTTGGATAGTATTTCTTCGACTGGGAGTCATGTCCTACAAAACAGAACAAAATAAATCCCTAGGTCCTTGAAATGGTTAATGCAAAATGTCATGGTATGATGTCATGATGTTTATGCACAAATATATAAGAAAAGAAAAATAAGCCCTTAGGTTTAGGCTTGCATGGGGTTTACAGGTAAGTACCCTTTTAGTTAGCTCATCCTGTCCTAGAGAGTAACCGGGTTCTAAGGGATCTCAATACAATTGATCCTTCTTCATCAGGCATTGTTTCAGTGCAAGCCTCTTTATTGGAAACCAAAATATCCCAAGAGTCAGATCTCAATGAGTGCAGCATCGAGTATCAACCAACTTTGGACTGCACCAAAGACGGCTACCTCACTACTTCCTAATGTCCAGGTTGTTCAATTAAGGTTCTAAGGTCAGTTAGTGCTTCATGACACCACACAACAGCCCCGTATTCTCCTTGACTACTCAAGGGCTAACGACACCAACAAATGTGTCACACTAACGTAGCTATTGTTTCAACCATGTAGGTATACCCCCGCACAGTTTCCACAATCTATTGCTACTTACCTAAAAGGTGTTCCCTGATCCGAGAAGAGGATCAATACAACCCAAACAAAGAACAACCATAATGTAAAGCAGATAAATCAAACAATGAAAGCAAGTAAATATGATCTAACTCTAAGGTAACCCCACTTTTAAGATATATCCCCAGCAGAGTCTCCATTCTGTAATACGGTGAGAGAACTGACTTGGGGTTTTTGTGTTTGATCATAATTGTTGTGGATAGAAAGAGTCGCCACCGACTTTTATTTTATCCAACAAGGAAAGGGTGAAAAGAACAGGAAAGACCTTTGAGATGTTTTCTTGAATTCGGGGGGGGGGGGGGGGGGTAGGTTATGAAAAGGGAAGGTATTAGCACCCTTTTCATTCGTAGTTATCTACGGGCTCTTAGTTGCTTGCTAGATCACTTGCTTTGTTTAAAAATGTGTTTGTGGTAGATTTTGAAAGTATTTTTGAAAAGCGCCTTCGTTTAGGCAAACTTTGTAATGATTCTCGTCTCTATAAGAATGTATACAAAGTGTTGGACTTTTGAAAATATTCCATATTTTTTAAAAGTGTTTGGTGTGTTTGAAAAATGTTTTGTTTTTTAGAATAGATTGTGAGCAAGAAACTAAGAACGTTCTACCTTACTCAAAAGTATTTTGTTCATTTCTCTCTTCCTTTGATATTTCTATCTTAACATTAATTGGTAATAAGCCTTATCTTTGGATGTGAAGGGACAGGTGTGGGTCAATTATATAGTCATAGAAGCCAACCTATGAGATATTTTAGCAATTTTCATTTATGGACTAGATCGTTTACCGAAGGAAACATTGAGGGACATCGAGGTACTACGATCTTTTTATCGAGGGACTTTTGCTAAAACACCCATATTCGAGGGACATGACTATTTTCTGAGGCAACAAGTGAGATTACCCTAGAGGTGCATATGTGTGAATAGTGTGTTTGATTATATGCATTTTTATCTTGAATTCGAAAGTTATCTATTTGTTGATTTTATCTTGCCATATAGCCTAATTACTAATAATGTAAGGAAACAATAAAAATGCAAAGAATAAATCGTAAACTATTGCAACCATAACAAAAAACAAAATAAAGAGAGGAAAAGTGAGTCTTTCGACCCAGGCAGTATGCTCCTTCGATTAACCCTATTTCAGCTTCTTTCGATTGGGCCTGTGAGGCAGCATGAATATGTATCCTTCGATCATGTCTTTTTTCTCTGCTTACTTCGATTGGACCTGCAAAACAAAAATGAGTGTATCCTTCGACCATACCCCTCTCTCTGATTACTTCGACTGGACTTGCAAAGTAAAATGAATATATGTCATTCGACCATACCTCTTTCATTTTAGATAGCAGCATGGGGTGAGGCCATGCTAATATTGCTTCATGGCCAGATTAATCCTTAAAATATATGTTTGATAAATAAAGAAAACAAACCAAAGGACTTAGCAAAGAAAGCAAACGAAGAAGGTGAAAACAAAGACAAACAAAAAATGTAATGATAATGCTTGAAACGAAAAGAAATGATTACTCACATGTTATGCTTGAAACGAAAGGTTAAGGTCAAGAGAACTTACCTTGCTTGAAGCAATAATGTGGGTCTTGGACTTGAGTTATTCCCCTGGTTGTTCTTGAATTCGAAGGAGAAGAAACAAACATGATGTTTCTTTGGTTAGATTCGAAAACCAAGAAAAGTTGATTTGTGTTTTCTTATTTCTGGATTTTTAAAGAAACAAGTGTGGTGTTTCTTCAAGTTCTGGGTTTAAGAGGGTTTTAAGTGTTTGAGTGTTTTGAGATTTATTTGAATATTCTTTCCACACAGCCAAAATCCTCTTCAGCGTTCTTCTTCTTTCTTTTTCTTTTTCAGCCCTTTTGAAGTGCAAGTGAACTCTCTATTTATAGAGAAAATTTTGAATGAACAGATTTGTGAAGGAATAAAATATAATTTCTTTGAAAGGCCAACATCCACTTGCATCAACTTTTTATAATCCCAAGATAAAAGCACTAAAATCAATGGTTGAGATGGTGGCTCCTAGTTTATAGGGGCAAGTGTGCAGAAGAGGCAGGCGCAAGGCTCAAGAACTTTCTAAAAAGGTAGTGATGTCATCAAGAGCAAGTTGGCTTGAAGAACAATTTAATATGGAGTGAGACACAAGTTGGAGGCCTACGTAGCCTGACCCATGGGTAACTTGACTCTTTGAATCGAATCCTTCATTTTTTCATAGCCTTTGACCAGACTTAACAAAGCAGCATTCGTTTCCACCAGTTGTATATCCTTCGAATGGACCAACTGTGTGTTCTTCGAATGGTCCTCTTCAGCTGAATGTGACACTGAGTCTCCTTGATTTTGATCACTTAGGCCCAACCCTTTGACCAGACTCAAAAGTAACCAAAACCAAATATTTTCCAACCATGGCAAGTCCTTCGAATGGGCCACTAAGTTGTGTATCATAATGCAGCACTATGTATGTTGAAGGGTCTGGAGATGGATTTGAAGGTGATATGAAAGTGATTCAAGATAATCCTGAAGATTGATTTGAAGCCAGCATGTAGGTGCATTCAAAGGAGACATGAAGGTGACAATGCCTTGTGCATGATAACATGAGGAAAACTCTTGCCTTGTGAATCAAAGTAAACATGTAAGGAGCTAATGGTGCAATCAAAACCAGCATGCAGAAGGTCCCTACTTTGGGTCAATGGAAAACCTTCAGAAGGCCATTGCCCTCTGAATCAAAGAAAGATTTCAGATAGTTATCTCTTTCTGAATCGAAGGAAACTAATATGAAGGTCATAATACCCAGTCGAAGCTAACATGCAGAAGGAAAATGCTTTGTGAGACAAACATTCAGGAGGCCATTGCTCTCTGAATTGAAGCTTGCATGCAGGGCTTTTTTTAGTGAATCAAAACAAACCTGCAGGAGGTCATTACTTGAATGAGGCTTGTGGACCAAAGGATGCATGAAGGGGTCCAGAGTTAGATTTGACGTATGTTTCATTTGAAAGGGAAACCATACTCCAATTGAAGCTTTATGAGAAGGTAATCTTTGCCCAATCGAAGCTTTCTTGTAGGAGGTCATTGCTCCCTGAATTAAGGCTTGCATGCAGGAGGCCTCATGTTCAGTCGAAGCGTGTGAATCAAGGTTTCTTCGAAGAAGCTAGAATGTTCAGTCGAAGGATGAATGAGTCGAAGCAAGCTTGCTTTTCTTCAATTTTTTCAAAAATCATTTTTTATCTGTTTTGCCCTTTTTGTCTGCTTTCTATTTGTGCAAATTTTGAGCTTTTGAAAATTCTTGTGAGAAAATGTCTTGAGAAATGAGTGAGTAAATTTTGGGGTACAACACATGGTATTGTCACACCATGCAAACCTAAAGAAAGTTTCCTAACATCCATACAACGAACGTTACGAAAATGAGACAATTCAGAAACAATACGTGAAAACAAAGAAAAACACATATATGCACAAATATCATATACAAGTTAATGTACAAATTCTATACAACATATACATTAATTACAAAACTCAAAAACAAAAGAATTATCGCAATGTGAAAACAATAGAACTAATCCTTGGCAACGGCGCCATTTTGTTGCTGCTGTAGAGCGGCAAGCAAAAAAGTAAAGTATTATTTTACTGGGTGATATAGGTTATATCGTATCGTGTCCATAGAGATTGGTTATTGATCTCCATTCGACAAATCATTCGTTAATAAGTTTGGGATTGAATGCGTTGAAAGAAAATGTATTAATAGAAAATAAATGTATAAAAAGGAAAAAAGAATAACTTATCAAGCATGTATATATACTACTTGTCACTGACTTAAACCTATCGACCTGTCATACTCAACCTACAATATTCATCAATGTCACTACGTATCACTCACAACCAAAGTCATTTCTAACCCAAATTGAGAGGCCGAATGCATCACCTTGGTAGCAATCTCTCAACCATCTCAACAACACAAAAGTCAACCGTGCTCGCCTATATCGACGATCTCTCAGAGCGACACAAATAACACAGAGGCATTAAGCTTTGATACCCAAGTAAATGTCAGTTCTAAATCTATCTCTAGAGTTCATAAACTAACAGATAATCATCCTAGATAAAAATCTAAGCAGTATATGTCTATAAAAACTTAAATCCCTAACGCAGAGTAAAAATCCAGGACAACAATCAACAAAGATTCGTAAAGAAAGTTTTATATAAAGCCAAGGGAGACAAATATACATAAGTTCAAAGAAAATATACATACAAACCCAACCAATAGAGAATACACAAAGAGGAAGATAAATGAATCACATATGTACTGGTTTGTCAGCATCGATCAAAGAAAAATCCACCCCGGATCATCCGTATGGAAGCTCCATAGTTGTTATCTAAGTTAATCCTAACAAAATTTACAAGTTGATGAAGTTGGGAGAAAAAAATTCCCCAAAACCATAACCTAAAAATGATTGAAAATGAAGTTATAAAACAAATCTCAGCAGACCACGCTAAGCGGACTCAGCGTGCTAAGCGGGCTATACGATATTTACACACTAAACCGACCTAAACCGTGCTAAGCACGCTATCTACGCTAAGCGGGCTTCAAAACATTGGTTCTTCCAAAATAGTAGAACGCAAGCAGCACGTTACAAAATGTGTTGAGCGCCACTCGCGCTTAGCGGGCTCTGCGTGCTAAGCGGGCTCTCCTGGACACAATGTCCCAAAACTAATCTTTTATTCTGAAAACATGCATCCAGAGTCGTGCCTTTGATACCTTATTCCTCAATGCTCCAAAATGCAACAAATACATATAAAATAAATTGAAAAATATCAAATGATACACTATGTACATAAAAACACAAATAAATACAAACTAAACGTATTTACACAAAAGTCAGGGTTATTCAATGATATTAACAATAAAAAGTCAATAAGTGCAAAAAAAAGTATATACAAAAATAACTACAATTTGCACTTATCAACTAGCTTATTCACTAGTTCTTGATAAATTGCATTGAAAGGCTACAACCCCGAAGGTACAAGACACAAATTTGTGCTTCAAGGAGTCAAATGCTCTAATGATGTCCATCAGTGAGTGTTGATGAAAATGACATGTTTATAAGGATCATTGCGTCCATTAAACTTGCAATACTACAAAAAACACATATAACAACGGTTGTGAAAGACCTACAATAACAGTTGAACAACCGTTGTTAGGTAAGGTGTGATTGTAAGTGGGTTATTTACAATCACAGTCAATTGTTGATGGTAGTAAATGGGATAACACGCTATAAATAACCATAATTGTATTAAACAATAATTGTCGTATGTATTTTAATAAATAGAATAAAATGCAGCAGTAGAACAAGAAGAAGAAGAAGAAGAAGAAGAAGAAGAAGAACAATAAAAATAACAACAATAAGCATAACAATAACAATAACAATAACAATAACAACAATAACAACAACAACAAGAATAATAACAAAGCAACAATAAGAACAACAATAATAACAACAACAACAACAAAACAAAGAACAACAAGAACAAAAATAACTAACATTGTTAACTTGAATCTATACATTCCTTGTCTCATTCAAGTTGGAGAAGAGATGATGGTGTTCTGAAATTTTTTAATGAAAGATATGATGTTTTCGAGTTTTATTTAAGGAAGAAATGATATTTTCAAGTTTGGTTTAGTTGAGAAATAGTGTTTCATAAATGAAAGATGATGTTTGGAGGTAGAAGATGAAGTTCGTCTAAGTTGAAAGTTTGTCTAAGTTTGAAGTTCGTCTAAGTTTTAGGTTTCATGCGGATCACTAATGCTAGTTTCGTGAGCATTGATAATAACTAAATGGATGGCCAATATTTATTTCAGGACGGTGAAGAAACTCAATAAACACGCTACATACAAAAGTACAACAGTAGAACAACAACAACAACAACAACAACAATTTTCGAACTCATGACCATACACTACATATGAGTTTGGTCTAATGCTAGTTTCAAGATGATGGTGTTTTGAAATTTTTTAATGAAAGATATGATGTTTTCGAGTTTTATTTATGGAAGAAATGATATTTTCAAGTTTGGTTTAGTTGAGAAATAGTGTTTCATAAATGAAAGGTGATGTTTGGAGGTAGAAGATAAAGTTCGTCTAAGTTGGAAGTTTGTCTAAGTTGGAAGTTCGTCTAAGTTTTAGGTTTCACGCAGATCACTAATGCTAGTTTCGTGAGCATTGATAATCACTAAATGGACGGTCAAGATTTATTTCAGGATGGTGAAGAAACTCAATAAACACGCTACATACAAAAAGTACAACAGTAGAACAACAACAATAACAACAATTTTCAAACACATCATCATACACTACATACAACAACGGTTGTATTAAACAACCATTATTGTATACATTTTAATAAAATATAAATGATGCAGTCGTAAATAACAACAACAACAACAGTAAGATTCAAACTCATGACCATGTGTCACTTTTCACCATAGTTAGAAGTTTCAACTGTGGTGAAAAGTTGGCTTATAAATGAAAATAAAATAAAAGTGCCTAATTGAATAAATTCTACCACGGTGAATTCTTTGATAGTTGTGAAATAAATTTCAGTGGCGTTACGAAAGATATTTTTTGTAGTAGTGTTGGCTAGAGATAGGTTTAAATCCTTTAGGGATAGGTGGTTTCCATATCTCTTCTAGAATGGCTGGAGATCCATCACTTCCATCTCCTTTGGTGGATTAGAATTTTGTTAGCATTGTCTGATATTATGGACATTATCCTCTAGTGTTTGATTCTGATATTGTAGTTCATCCATGGCGGCACGCATCTCCGCTTGAGCGTTGGCATCATTGCTACCACAAGTATCCTTATGCGTAAAGGATAGAGCTCCCTTATTAACAATGGTTGAGGACTGGTAGGTATAATAGTGAAGGGTAATAGTGAGTCTGATGATTGTAATGAAGAAGGTGTGACTCGTGTTAGTTGTACCGAGGCCCCATGGTGGACAGTGTTGTATTATTCAAAAAGTACATGTGCGTATGACACCACAATAGACAATACTCAGAGGCCTTAGTAGGTTTATAACTACTTTGGGTTGTTAGGGCTTGCCTGCGGTGGCAAGAAACCCTGTATGAAGGTATTATAGTGGTTTTAGTCGACCTACTTACGTGAGGTACGAGGCTCTGTATATTAGTGTAGTGCTTAGGGTATTTTATGCAAGTTATGACCCGTCTTTTTCTCGTTAGGAGAAAATATTTAAGGGGACTTCTTGACCTAGGTTTAGAAAACCTTTAAAAGCAGTAAATGCCCCCCCCCCCCCTGACTAGGGAAGACTGTTGACTACCTATTTTCTAGAGTGTCGACGTTTTCTTATATTCTTACATGACCGATGTGGGTAACAGTATTATTCACGTTCTCAGGCCCGTGAGCGAGCCCTCATGTTATGTAAAGATGTCGCCAAGACGACGTCATGCTAGGCAGGAACCTTAGAGTCGTTTTTGTTTGAGACTCTCACAAATATAACACTACATATGTGTTTCTTCTTTCTTCTTTAGTGGTCTTTGATTCAGTGTTGATGGTTCAGTTGGTTTGAGCTTCAGCTCAATCCTTCTATAGGTTATCGTTCTTAGATGGTGTTTTTTTTAGAGTTCACTTGTAATTTTTTCTAGTGGTAGCTTTTTTTACTTTTTAGCATTATAGTTATTTCCCCAGTATTTGATAGATTTTGTTATTGTACCTTTTGATACTAAGTTGTGTGAACTCTTTACTCTTTTGTTTGTTGAATTAGACTCTTTTTCTCCCTTTTATTATTATTAATATTATTTCGTCTTTAAAATAAAAATTAGACGAGAGGATTACTTAATACAACTATACTAAAGATTAATATGCTTTCGTTGTCATTGCAAATAAAATTTTCAATGTGAATCAATCACAACTCTTAGATAATTAAATGTATTTTTACTTCTATCATAAATGTCAATAAAATCATGCTCATAAATGATTATGATTTGCTAGTAGTGTAATTTCTTTACTTATAAATGCATAACAATTAAATATATTATAACATCTCAACAAAACAAATATTTAGCTCTCAAACTGGTTTATATGTCGTCTTTAGGATTAAATATATAATATCTTCTGTAATATAGACGAATTTTAATTTATTTCTTATAAAAAAATTGAATCACTCTCTTAAAATATTAAAATTTTATGTCTTTTATTTTCTAAATAAAAATTACTCTTTGTAATTTTTTTTATTTATTTCCAAATTTATTATTTAATTTGTATGCTTAAAGGGTAAATCAAAATAAAAATATTCAAAAATTTCTTTATATAAAAGATAAATCAAAATTAAATAATTGAAATTTTGTAATCAAACTTTCTTACTCTATCATGTGTTGATGTCTTTGTAACTTATTGACTAAGGCCTCTAATAACTCACTTCTCTCTTTCCTATTTGAGAACATCACCTGCAATTAAATATATTACTCACAAAAATCACATTAAAGTTTCTAAATTATTCCTCAATTAATATAAGGTTTACTTTCTTATGACTCTTTTATTCTAACTGAACAAGTTAACTAACGATTTATTGGAATAATACTTTTGGGAATACACTAATATTTTATATTTTTTAAAAGAGATTAAGAAGATTAATTGAATTTAACTAAATTATTTTATAATTATTAAAGTAAGTTATTTTTATTTATAATCAAGTACCCTAAAATATCTCACTATCTGTAATAAATATTATGGATAATTTTTTAAAAAAAATAGTTAATAATATTTTAAACTTTTAAAACAACAAATAAACTTACAAAATTAGTTATCAGTTATAATTGATTTTTTTTTTGTACAAACTTACCATAAAAATACAGCTCTTTACAAAATATAAAATTTTAAAATATATGTTATAAATATTAAATTAACTTTGAAAATATATGTTATATGTTAATTTTTGCTTATTTTTTTATTAGAAAATGCATATTTAATTAAATATTATACGGTCCTTCTATTTTATCTGAATCACAAAAATAAATTAATTATTTTAAATTTAAATAATTTTGATCTTGTCTTTTTTTTTTTATACTTATAATTGATATCTTTATTTTTAGATGTGTCAAATATGAAACGTGATAAATAATCATATAAATTTTTTCTAAACATTTATAAATAAAAATATAAAACCAATATTCAGTAAAAAAAAGTGGAAGAAAATAGAAAGTCAAAATTGTTTAAATTTAAAATAGTAAACATTAATTTGTAAATTAAATAAAATATGAAATTGTAATTATAATTAAATTTAAATATTATTGGAGTGAGTTGATAGTTTAATTGACATTTATTTATTGATTTAAATGAATGAATATAGTTGATTTAAGATTTAATTATTGATAACTATGCATAATCTAATGTTTAATTATTATATATTTATGCAATAATATAAATAAACTGTTAACTTATAAATCAAACAACTTTAAAAAATTAAATACTATTATAACAGTAAAAATACTTTGTTAATTAATAATCTAACAAAATTATTTTCATATTATAAAATATTACAAAATATATTTCTTTCTTAACTTATAATATAATATTAATTGTTTCTTGATGATTACATATTGTCCTATGTCATATGTGATTTGACTAACTGTCACCTTTCATACAAATTGTCACCTACGTGTATAATTATTATCGATAATTATACTTACGTGTCTGTTCTCTAATTCTATTAACAAATATTTTTCAAAGATTTATATATTAATTATCAATTATGATTTTTTTTAACAATAATCATGTATTAAAAAAATCGTAAATAACCGCGTTTCGAAAAAAATTACGCAAATAATCATGTTTCAGATGATTCTCCAAAGGAGGAGCCATTTGAATTGGCGCCTCCACCCCTACTTTTGCCCTAGGTGCCATCTCACTTGGCGCTTCCTTTCACTTTTAGCCAAGTGAGATGGCGCATGCTCCTTAAAAGTGAGAGGAGGCGCCATCTCACTTGGCTCCTAGGGCAAAATTAGGGCAAAATGTTGTTTTATAAATAATTCGTCCGTTTCTCCGAAATTTCGCACACTTTCTCGCACTGTATTTTTATTTTTTACTCTGTTATTTGCGTCATGGTGTCGCCTATGATTTTTAGCAAAGATGGTTACGTTATCTTCTCCGCCACGAAACCTGCGATGAAAATGAAATTCTGGCACATTCACTCCATAGAGCGTCTGAAGCGGGAGTTGATGCGATGGCTAGATGTAGACATTGGGGAGGGGGGGGAAATTCGAAGGATCCAGCGAAAACGAACAACAACCTCACATGCGACAGGGAGACCTAATGTATGGTTGGAGGAAGTCAAAACAGACAGCAATGTAATGTTGATGATGCATGAGTCAGATGAAATTGTGTTAACAGTTGTAATTTCGTAGACGGAATATCGTTAATTTTTCTTGTACGCGCAATATTTATTGTAGCAAAATCTGTTAACGAAAAACCCTAATGTTTACAACATAATTAAGGAAAGATTTTATGTATTACAATTTTTATGTGGTCGAGGCAAACGCCCGATTCGGACAACTTTTGCGATTGTGTCCGACCTGACGGCATAAATCACACTTTCTTTCTAACTTGTCAAGATCGTCCATTTCTGTTGTGATGCGCTTACTTTTGGGACGACCCTTCTTGTTCCTTCGCATTTGGTCATTGTGCCACACTATTTCGCCGTCGTATGCAGGCCAATAATCTGGTTTTGCTACCAAAGGAAAGTTGTTGTTGTAAACGTTGAGCAACGTTTCAAATTTGTAAATGTTTGACAGAAGTTGCAGCGCGTCTTGATGGGTATTGTTGTACCCCAAAATTTGCCCTCCCATATTCTTCAAAGTTTTGACAAGCATCATCTCAATTTGCTCAAGTCTACTCAAGGGTTGCACAGTCAAACCATCCTCCTAAGCCAGTCAAAATTAAGGTTTTGGTTCCTGCAAGGAAGTTGAGGTTTTCAAGGGCTCAATCAAGTCCCATATGCCCATATACATTGTCAAGCATCTACATGCCAAGTTTCAAGGCTCACAAGGTCAAGTTGCACAGTCAAAAACCCTAATTGCCTCACAATCAACTGCAGGGGTAAAATGGTCATTTGGCAGTCAAAAGTCAAAAATTTTGGTCAACATCTTATTTTGAAGCCACAATCATCATTTGATCAATTCTTGATCATAATTCCTCAAGAATGGCTCAAAAATCATCAAGATGCAAAAGTTTCCATTTTTGGACAGTTGAAAAGTCAACTGTAACTTGACCAAGGCATAACGTTTTCATGGTTCATCAGAAAAATCCCATCCAATGCTCATTTTGAAGGGGATGACATTTCCTACAACTCATATTCACATTCCAAGTCCAAGAAATGCTCTCACAAAAAGTTATCAATTTCAACATTATAGGTCATTTACTAGCTGCCAAATTCGTGCAAGCTATTTTTTGTACACAAAATTTTGAATTTGTGCCAAGATGTCCAGATACATGTAAGCATGGAAAGGGAAAGTTTTGCAAATTTTGGAAGCTTTTTAATTTGTTGGATTTTGGTTTGAAAGCATGGCTTTATGGCTTGGATTCTTGCCTTATTTCTTTGTCCCCTCCATCTCCTCTATAAATACAAGCCATGAGAAAGCATTACAGACAAATACACACAGCCTAGAGAACGCCCCAAAATTGCAAAAATTTCCTTGAAGTTGTCAAGCTCGAAAGATCGGATCTAGCCAGATTCAACTACTTCCAAGCACTCCATCAACATCCCAGGTCCCTCAAATGCTTATTTCTATTTTTCCATAACATGTTCCTGTGCAGGTTTCACAAAGGCTTTCCACCATGTGCATCAAACGATCATGCGCCAAGTGGCCTCAAAGATCAATCCAAGGGCTATGAGATGCTGGATACCATGCTCCAAGTCAAAGCACGTGCAGGCAATTCCTAAAGTCAACAAAGGCTTAAGCTTATTGGGCCATATTGCTTCCTCAAACCTCCATACCTGGGTCAACACCCCCATGGTTCTTTCATATTTTCTTTTGTTTTCTTTTCCTTTTTTATTTTCTTTTAATTAATTATTATTATTAACTATTATTATTATTATTTAATTCATAGATAATTATTTTCATAAACAAAAAAATCAAAAAAAACTAATATTTTTATTATTCTTATTTATTAATTTCACTTTAATTCATTGTTTTGTAATTAAATTATAATTAATTAATTAGTTTAATTAGGAAATTTTAATCTTTTTTTTAATAACTAAAATAAATTTAGAATTAGATTTTATTAACTTTTAATTTTAATTCCTTTTTATTTTATTTCATTAAAAACATAAAAACACAAAAAAAAACATTTTTCTTTTAATTAATTAATTAATTAGTTAATCATTAGTTTTCATTTCATTTAATCACAAAAAAAGACAAAAAAAAATTCATTTCTTTTCTTAAAAGGGTCAAAACCCTTAAGGCATTCCCGATTAATTTTTATTCGCGCGCATTTATTTTATTTTGATTATTATGTAACTGCTTCAAGAATGTAATAGTAATTAGGTTTATTGCTTTCTTTACTTTCCGCACTTTATCAAAACGGGTCTTTGTATTTTTGGCGATGTATAGACCCGCGCCTTGTAATAGCGTAGAATTTATATTTCCGCAATTTACTTTCCGCACCCCTAACTGTTAAATGCATGAAAGAATGTATGAAAAAATAAAATTAATCCGTAGCTCACAAATAACATGTACAAGATAACATTAACTGAAAAACAACACACAAAGCACATGCCACTCCTAGGATACGCTTCACTCGTTGCCTCGAAACGTGGTCATCAAGTATAGGACGTCTTAGAGGTCACCCTTTGTCTAAAGATCCAGTTGCCTCGAAACGGTTGCCTCGGATAAAAGGATCTAGGACATTAGGGTTACTTCTAAGGTGTCCTACCTTTGCTTTGGTGACCACACTGTCCCGATAATCGAATTGACCCGAACACCTCCAACAATGGTGCTACCTACCTCTCAATGGTGGGATAGCACTATCTAAAGGATTCTTACACAGCTTAATTCCTTAGGGTAGGTAGATGACTCATGGGTACTTGCTCTTTTCAAAACAAACAAAATACTTTTCACACCTTACACTTTCTAAAAGTTTTCAAACAAAACACTTCATACACTCTTGAGGACTGATACAAGAGTTACTTAGAAGTTTTTCAAACGAACTTTTTCAAAACCCACACACACTTAAAAAGCAAACATTTTTTTGAAAACATAAGAGCAAGTACCTAAGAGCCCGTGGATAACCACGGATAGAAAGGGTGCTAACACCTTCCCTTTCTATAAATCTACCTCCCGAACCGAGAAACATTCTCAAATAAGGAATTTTGTTGTGCTTTTGTCCTTTCCATGTTTGAGAACATAAAAGACGGTGGCGATTCTTGCTTACCGCGACATTTCGCGAAACCAGCTAAAAAACAGTCAGTTTTATTTCCACCGATCACAGAACTGGCGACTCTGCTGGGGAAATTAAAAGTGAGGTGTACCTTAGGAATAGTTCATCATCATGTTTTCAATTGCTTGATCTGCTTTCTTTAATATTGTGGGCCTGTCTTGGGAGTTTCATAGATCCTAACCCGGATCTGGGGGATACCTTCTTAGAAAGTAGCAACAAACTATGAGGGAACTGTGCGGGGTATACCGACACGGTTGAAGCAGTTTTCTACGTTGATGTGGCACTTTAGTGAGTACCAGTAACCCTTGAGTCAAGTCAATGAGAGTACGGGGCCGCCGCATGGTGTCGTGAAGCATCAACTGACCTTAGGAACCTTACTTGACCATCCTGGCCTCTTTAGGGGTAGTGAGATGACTGACTTTGGTGCAGTCTGAAGTTGGTTGATACTCGATACTACACTCATTGAGGGTTATTTTCTTGGAATATTTTGATCGCCAGTTCAGTGGCTAAATCAAAACAATGAACATAGAAAATAACCCAATGATATTGAGCTCCTTAGAACCCGGTTACTTTTGATAGGACAGGTTTTTGAGCCCACCAACTCCAAGAGGGTAGTACCCAAACTTCATGCTGGCCTAAACTCTAAGGGCTCTTTTGTGTGACTTGTGTGCCTTCAAACTTGACTACTTGCATACTTGTTATCTAACAACATGGGTTCCTTGCAGGTTTTGTTTACAGTCCTTAATTGGGACTCATTACAGGGCCTACTTACATCACTCCATGCATAGCATAAGATCATACCATTGCATGCATCCCGCATAAAGACTAATCCATTTCAAGGATCTCAAGGGCTTGTGATGCAGGTCATACTGAATCAAAGTGTCTAGCAAGGGGCAGAGGGGATTTATTTTCCTCTAGCCGAGATTGTCAGGGGCTATGACCCACTGGATATGGTGAGCCTTGACTCTTGAAGAAGGACTCGCAACAATATGAAGTTCCTTCCATCAAGATACCGGATTCAAATTCTAAACAATTTTCTTGTCTACCCCGCGAGATCCTTGAAAATATTGCATGCATACATACACATCATTGCATAACAGGTACCCTTGTTACAGGACACTTACCTTCTCCACTGTTTATTTCAGCAATGGCTTCCCAACAAGATAACCAGGGTCTTCATGCTCAAGAGACTCAGTTCAGGGAGATCTTTTTAAGCCTATCCAAGGGGCAGGAAGAGCTGAGGACACTCCTCATGGGGAACTTGGCCAAGAAAAGTCCCGAAGATGATAAGGACGAACAACTGAAACGTCTGCAAGCTGAGGTAGATGCAATGAGGACTCAGATGCTGGGGCAGATGGCCCTTATCCAAAGTTTGGCTCGGGAGCAAGAAGAGTTGAAAGCCATGGTCAACCAGCTTCATCAAGACAGATACAACATGAAGCAACCAGTCCAAGTCAGGAACCAGGTCACTGATCAGCTTCCGAGAGGACAAGGGTCTGGTATGGTGAAGAATAGACCTCTCCAAATTGCTACCACTTCACAGGTACAACCACAACCTCGCCCAGAGCAACGGGTTGATCAGAGCAAGCCCATAAGGCAATTCACCCAGCTTAACACGTCGCTGTCCCAAGCTTTGCAACACCTGTTGAAGTTGAATCTGGTGACGTTGATAGGACCTCACCCTAATCCTAAGACTTCTTCACCCAACTATAATCCTGGGGCCAGGTGCGCATACCATTCTAACAGCCCGGGGCATGATACTGATGACTGTTGGAAGTTGAGGTACAAAATCCAAAGCCTGATTGATGAAGGAGCTGTGGAATTCACCCCAGATGGTCAGGTCGAGTTCTTCTACTATCCCTGCGAGATTCACCATTTGAAGTGACAAGTCCTGAGATGAGAAGACTTTTTCTCCATTAGAATTTTCAAGTTGTAATTTTCTTTTAATTGTTCAAACAATTATCATGTCAAACGCTGTTATTTCATTAATGCATCGCATATGTCTGTTTTGAATCAATATATTCGCATTCGCTATATTCAAACTGCTTTCATTTTTTGATGTCAACTCTCAATTAATAATTCTAAAGCCTCTTGAGGGAGGATGACGAAAACGATACCATGATTTACAGTATGCTTTTGAACAGACCCCGCTGATGAGGTACAGGCGTTGTTTCAATTCCTAAACACTGGAGTTATAAGGATGATAATCCCTCGTCAACCCCTTTGAGCCAAAGAAGTAGGAGTTTTTATTTTCGAAAATTAAAACCCTTAATCATAACCTGGGGCAGGGTAGTTCTCTCCGTTGATCCAAGTGCACAACGAATGGCACCCAAAGAAGTCCTTACAAAACAAAATACAGTGATGGTTCCGAATAATCATAAAGACAGGCAGTCATTATCTCTCAAAATAAAAGCCCATTAAGTCCAAACCTATGAAGGAGACTTAC
Organism: Vicia faba; assembly: GCA_948472305.1. Classification (NCBI taxonomy): domain Eukaryota; kingdom Viridiplantae; phylum Streptophyta; class Magnoliopsida; order Fabales; family Fabaceae; genus Vicia; species Vicia faba. The sequence goes on from OX451736.1 coordinate 1,039,338,611, forward strand.
AAAACTGGGGCATCCCGCTGACTGTAATCACAAAAGAAACAGTTTAGGAAAAAAACAGGGATAACAAAATCAAAAAAAGAAAGAGGTCCTACAAACCCTCAACAAAAAGAAATGACTGCCTATTCAAAATAAACCGTCAACATCCGAACCATCACCGGTATATCAGGACGAAGACTCAAACAAGGTCTAACGCACGATCAGCTGAGCTTAGGTTTGAAGAACATCACGAAGAGCGGGTGGGTACAGATAAATTTGAGCCTTTATCTTTTGTTTCTTAAACCGTGAACCAGGCCACGTTATAACCCTAAAAAGTCCTAGCTGAAGCATGGGTTAATTAGAAAGCATATTGTTACAAAGGTATCCTGACTCCTTAAGGCTCGCTGTAAAATCTTGAGTTGACATCACATGTTACATAATTCACTTGTTTTTATGAAAAAATACATTTTCAAAAAAACTTCAAAACAGACATAAGCTTTGCATTTTTAACATAACTTTGTTTGCATATGACTTTTTGTTTGAACAACATAGAAGTTTGCACGAGGAATATCTAATGAACAAAAGCACCTACAAGCAAGGGCATGGCATGATCATTATCCATCATCAGGGGCAGTTAAGTCAAGATTCGGAGAATCTCTCAAAAGGCCAACCAACTTGGGGCAAATCTCCATCTGGATCACTTGAAGCATTGGACGATCAAACGAAGATCTTCTGGTAGTAGGGCAACGCAACACTACTGACAGGGGCACCTCCCTACATTCCGAGAGTATGGATATAGTCGAAAAAATACTGCGCATAATCAAAGACCCGCTAGGTTGACACACCTAGGCAAAAATAAGGGCTTCCTGGCGAACCAAAAGGGTTCGGGCAAAAATAAGGGATGAAAATAAAAAAATTTGTGCACCCGGCAAGTCGAAAACCTGAAAAGGCGGCTTGGGCAAAAAAGGGTATCCCGATGGACTGAAAACCCGAAAGGGAGGTCCAGGCAAAAGTTAGGGATCAAAAGCGTACGACTATGTCCCATCATCTCGTCACTTGCCTACCAGAAGAAGATTTGTCGATCGGCAGTTATCAAGCACCTCCACAAGGTATCTTCTTCTCCCACATCAGAAACAGGGGCAATAATGAGTTGTCCAAGCGGTCTAGTTGCTCTGTCCACCAAGGTACTAAGGTAGGTTCAGCTGAAGAACATAACCCAGATACCTCCTCTCCCCTCAGAGTAAGACAAGACTCAACAATACTCTCCCCAAGCAGAGTTGGTCTCCCATCAGCCTTGGAAAGGTACAATATCCCTAGCAAGTCAACCCTCTCCCCAAGCAGAGGTAATCTACTGTCAGCCTTAAGGAAGTGGGGCATCCCCAGAAGATCTCAATATTCCCCAGCAGAGTATACAGATGTTCCTAAGCAAGCATCCCCGGCAGTCTTGATCTAAGATTGTTCTCCGACGGAATACCAGACACCCCAGTGGAGCCACTCCCCAGTACAGTCTCAAAAGTTTCCCCAGGAGGGTTGAATCAATCTCCCCAGTAGATTCTGGAAGCTTATCCCCAGTAGATTCTGGAAGCTTATCCCCCGCAGAGCACGAACACGTCTCCCCGGCTTTATTCAAAGGTTATTCCCCACCAGGGTATAACTGGGTTATCCTCAGCTAATTGCCACAGAAAGATCGTCCTCGGCGAAGTTCTTCCTCCCCCCAGTGGAGTTCATCAAATCTTTCAACATAACATATCAACGGAATCCCCAGCGGAGTTATCATCAAACCTCAGCGAAGTATCTCTTCCCACAGAGCAATTCCCCGCAGAGTAATCTCTCCAACAAGTTTATTCCCCAACGGAGTCGTCTTCTCCTACCGGTTTATTCTTGCAACCATCATCCCCAGCGGAAATGAAGAACTCTACTCTTCAAACATCAGCCCAGGATTCAGCTTCACGGCATTCGTCAAGGATTTATTTTCCTAGACGAAAATGCATTCATAAACATCACATTGACATACATCATGACATATGCATATATGCATCATAACACACTATCTCATTTATTTTGGGGACATCATGACATCATGCATTTCATACATCATGACATTGCATACAACTGATGTTTCGCCTTTTCAGGAAAAAGGTCAATCCCAAAGATGATTACTATCAACTATCGCAATTCCAGATTCGATTCCTGTATCCAACCAGGGCATATCTGTGAGTAGATTCGACACCTGTATCCAGCCAGGGCATATCTACATTAAAGAGATTGAAGAGATAGCCGAGAAATGCTCCAGATATGGATGTTGTTCTTTTGCTTATTCAGATTTTCTCTTCAGAGATGGCTTAGAAATGCTCCAGAGATGGATGTTATTCTTTTGCTTATTCAAGAGTTCCCTTTCAGATATAGCTGGGAAATGCTCCAGATATGGATGCTATTCTTTTGCTTATTCAGATTTTCTCTTCAGAGATGGCTTAGAAATGCTCCAGAGATGGATGTTATTCTTTTGCTTATTCAAGAGTTCCCTTTCAGATATAGCTGGGAAATGCTCCAGATATGGATGCTATTCTTTTGCTTATTCATATTTTCTCTTCAGAGATGGCTTAGAAATGCTCCAGAGATGGACGTTATTCTTTTGCTTATTCAAGAGTTTCCTTTCAGATATAGCTGGGAAATGATCCAGCGATGGATGTTATTCTTTTGCTTATTCAGATTTTCTCTTCAGAGATGGCTTAGAAATGCTCCAGAGATGGACGTTATTCTTTTGCTTATTCAAGAGTTTCCTTTCAGATATAGCTGGGAAATGCTCCAGATATGGACGTTATTCTTTTGCTTATTCAGAGTTCTTTTCAGAGATGGCTTAGAGATGCTCCTGACCCGGACGCTATTCTATTGCTTATTTAGATTCAAACTCCTAAAGATAACTTAGAGATGCTCCAACCACGGATGCTATTCTATTGTTTATTCCAGATTTCTCTCCAGAGATGGTTTAGAAATGCTCCAGAGATGGATGTTATTCTTTTGCTTATTCAAGAGTTCCCTTTCAGATATAGCTGGGAAATGCTCCAGAGATGGACGCTATTTTGTTGCTTAGTCAGAGTTGCTTATTCAGGGCTTCTTTCCAGAGATAACTTAGAGATGCTCCAACCACGGATGATATTCTATTGTTTATTCAGAGATTCTTTCTCGAGATGGTTCAGATGCGATCCAGATATGGCTACATTCTGATACTTATTCCTGATTCCCTTCTAGAGATAGCTTAGAAATGCTCCGGACACGGATGCTATTCTATTGCTTATTCAGAGATTCCTTTCAGAGATGGCCTATAGATGCTCCAGATCCGGATGCTATTCTATTGCTTATTCAGATTTCCTTCTAGAGATAGTTCAGATACAACCCAGGCATGGCGACATTCTGATACTTATTCCAGATTCCGTCCAGAGATAGTTCAGATGCAACCCAGACATGGCGACATTCTGATACTTATTCAGACTTCCTTTGAGATATAGCTTAGAGATGCTCCTGACCCGGACGCTATTCTATTGCTTATTCAGATTCAAGCTTCTAAAGACAACTTAGAGATGCTCTAGCCCGGATGCTATTCTATTGTTTAGTCCAGATTCATTCAAAAGCCAGTCCAGATACGATCCAGATTCGGATGACATACTGTCACTCATTCAAACACATACTAGATATGCTCCAGACACGGAGGCTATTCTATTTCTTATTCGGACGCAGCTATCCATTCCAGTTCCAAATGGCATCTATAAGCCCATTCCCGACAAGGTTCTGTCACACTTCCAGATGGCATCTATAAGCCCATCCTCCTATCCACCATCTCTCTGCATGGCATCTGTAAGCCCATTCCCCGACACCACACTGTTGATGCTCCACTATGTGAGTGCAAATTTCTGGGCACTTTAGTGTTCAATCATCTTCCACCTTCGGATCACGAAAGGAACGCAAGCCAATCTACATCCTCAGGTCTAAGAAGATTGAACAGGGGCAACTGTTGTACCCCAAAATTTGCCCTCCCATATTCTTCAAAGTTTTGACAAGCATCATCTCAATTTGCTCAAGTCTACTCAAGGGTTGCACAGTCAAACCATCCTCCTAAGCCAGTCAAAATTAGGGTTTTGGTTCCTGCAAGGAAGTTGAGGTTTTCAAGGGCTCAATCAAGTCCCATATGCCCATATACATTGTCAAGCATCTACATGCCAAGTTTCAAGGCTCACAAGGTCAAGTTGCACAGTCAAAAACCCTAATTGCCTCACAATCAACTACAGGGGCAAAATGGTCATTTGGCAGTCAAAAGTCAAAATTTTTGGTCAACATCTTATTTTGAAGCCACAATCATCATTTGATCAATTCTTGATCATAATTCCTCAAGAATGGCTCAAAAATCATCAAGATGCAAAAGTTTCCATTTTTGGACAATTGAAAAGTCAACTGTAACTTGACCAAGGCATAACTTTTTCATGGTTCATCAGAAAAATCCAATCCAATGCTCATTTTGAAGGGTATGACATTTCCTACAACTCATCTTCACATTCCAAGTCCAAGAAATGCTCTCACAAAAAGTTATCAATTTCAACATTATAGGTCATTTTCAAAAGTCAACAAAAAGGCATTTTAAGTCAAAGACCATAACTTGAGATTAGTAACTCAAAATGACATTGGACCAAAGGCATTGGTGAGAGGACTTCAAGACCTTTCCAAAATGTCCAAGAACATGTTCATATGATCAAAATTGAGCAAGATATGCATTGGAGAAGTTGGGAAATTTTTGTGAAATGGCAAAAGTCAACTATCCTTGAAACTTCAATTTTTGACAAAAGGGCCCACTTTTTTCCACTTGATTCAGCCTTGTCATGCCACCCACGTGTCCCATGATAAATTTCAAGATTAAACATTAATTTTTCTATTTTATTTAATTTTTATTGATTTAATCCATTTTAAATCCATAAAATTCAAATAAAATAAAAAAAATTAATTAAAGGGGATCTTTGTGGTTTGAATGACCTTTATATGCCATTTACTAGCTGCCAAATTCGTGCAAGCTATTTTTTGTACACAAAATTTTGAATTTGTGCCAAGATGTCCAGATACATGTAAGCATGGAAAGGGAAAGTTTTGCAAATTTTGGAAGCTTTTTAATTTGTTGGATTTTGGTTTGAAAGCATGGCTTTATGGCTTGGATTCTTGCCTTATTTCTTTGTCCCCTCCATCTCCTCTATAAATACAAGCCATGAGAAAGCATTACAGACAAATACACACAGCCTAGAGAACGCCCCAAAATTGCAAAAAAATTCATTAAAGTTGTCAAGCTCGAAAGACCGGATCTAGCCAGATTCAACTACTTCCAAGCACTCCATCAACATCCCAGGTCCCACAAATGCTTATTTCTATTTTTCCATAACATGTTCCTGTGCAGGTTTCACAAAGGCTTTCCACCATGTGCATCAAACGATCATACGCCAAGTGGCCTCAAAGATCAATCCAGGGGCTATGAGATGCTGGATACCATGCTCCAAGTTAAAGCACGTGCAGGCAATTCCTAAAGTCAACAAAGTCTGAAGCTTATTGGGCCATATTGCTTCCTCAAACCTCCATACCTGGGCCAACACCCCCATGGTTCTTTCATATTTTCTTTTGTTTTCTTTTCCTTTTTTATTTTCTTTTAACTAATTATTATTATTAACTATTATTATTATTATTATTTAATTCATAGATAATTATTTTCATAAACAAAAAAATAAAAAAAAACTAATATTTTTATTATTCTTATTTATTAATTTCACTTTAATTCATTGTTTTGTAATTAAATTATAATTAATTAATTAGTTTAATTAGGCAATTTTAATCTTTTTTTTAATAACTAAAATAAATTTAGAATTAGATTTTATTAACTTTTAATTTTAATTCCTTTTTATTTTATTTCATTAAAAACATAAAAACACAAAAAAACATTTTTCTTTTAATTAATTAATTAATTAGTTAATCATTAGTTTTCATTTCATTTAATCACAAAAAAAGACAAAAAAAAAATTCATTTCTTTTCTTAAAAGGGTCAAAACCCTTAAGGCATTCCCGATTAATTTTTATTCGCGCGCATTTATTTTATTTTGATTATTATGTAACTGCTTCAAGAATGTAATAGTAATTAGGTTTATTGCTTTCTTTACTTTCCGCACTTTATCAAAACGGGTCTTTGTATTTTTGGCGATGTATAGACCCGCGCCTTGTAATAGCGTAGAATTTATATTTCTGCAATTTACTTTCTGTACCCCTAACTGTTAAATGCATGAAAGAATGTATGAAAAAATAAAATTAATACGTAGCTCACAAATAACATGTACAAGATAACATTAACTGAAAAACAACACACAAAGCACATGCCACTCCTAGGGTACGCTTCACTCGTTGCCTCGAAACATGGTCATCAAGTATAGGACGTCTTAGAGGTCACCCTTTGTCTAAAGATCCAGTTGCCTCGAAACGGTTGCCTCGGATAAAAGGATCTAGGACATTAGGGTTACTTCTAAGGTGTCCTACCTTTGCTTCGGTGACCAAACTGTCCCGATAATTGAATTGACCCGAACACCTCCAACGATGGTGCTACCTACCTCTTAATGATGGGATAGCACTATCTAAAGGACTCTTACACAGCTTAATTCCTTAGGGTAGGTAGATGACTCATGGGTACTTGCTCTTTTCAAAACAAACAAAATACTTTTCACACCTTACACTTTCTAAAAGTTTTCAAACAAAACACTTCATACACTCTTGAGGACTGATACAAGAGTTACTTAGAAGTTTTTCAAACGAACTTTTTCAAAACCCACACACACTTAAAAAGCAAACATTTTTTTGAAAACATAAGAGCAAGTACCTAAGAGCCCGTGGATAACCACAGATAGAAAGGGTGCTAACACCTTCCCTTTCTATAAATCTACCTCCCGAACCGAGAAACATTCTCAAATAAGGAATTTTGCTGTGCTTTTGTCCTTTCCATGTTGGAGAACATAAAAGACGGTGGCGACTCTTGCTTACCGCGACATTTCGCGAAACCATCTAAAAAACAGTCAGTTCTATTTCCACCGATCACAGGTATGAGCACAAGCGGAAATGACATGAGAGCAAGGCATACGAAATGCTTGAAACCTGCCACAATCGCACCAACAAGAAGGTAGCATGACCCTATATTCTTGTCTTGGCATGCCTTCGTTGTGGTCGATTGTCTCTTTCACTATGAAGTTATGGCTGTGTCGGTCAAACCGTATAACCTTATGAGTGTTGGCTTTAGCACTTTCAGCCTTAATGTATTTCATGCAGCTTTCACTCCATAATTGTCCAGATTGCAACACTGCATTCCATATTTCACCTCTTTTGGCAAATAACGCAGCCATCCTAAAATACGTAGATTTTACCAAAGCAGTGATCGGGAGGTTTCATATGCCTTTGAATACCCCATTCATTGATTCAATAAGATTCATTGTCATATGCCCCCATCTTTGGCCATTGTCGTATGACCTAGTCCATTTTTCCACCAGAATATTGTCGATCCACCTACCAGCTTCCGGATTTGACAAATGGATCTCGTTGCGGTAATATTTGAATGTGGGTTGTGTCAATGCATATCCCGCATTCATAATCTCTTTCCTTAATGTTTTGTCCTTGATCTCCCTCGTGAAGTTCTGGACGATATGCCTAACGCAATAGACATGCGTAGAAGGAGGGTCATGCTAATCGTTTGCAGGATTATTGTAGGCACTTTCAATGGAGGTATGTCTGTCTGATATCAAACAGAGATCTGGTTGAGGAGCCACGTGTGTCTGCATATTTTTCAGGAAAAAGTTCCAAGCACCACCGGTCTCCGCCTCGACAAAGGCAAAGGCAATGGGGAAAATGTTGTTGTTGCCATCTTGTGCAACTGCCATCAGTAGCGTGCCTTTGTACTTCCCATACAACCAAGTCCCATCAATTTGTATAATTGGTTTGCATGATGCAAACCCTGTGATGCATGGTTGAAATGCCCAAAACACTCGACTGAATATTCCGTTTCCGTTTAGTAGACTACCATCTTGGGTGTATGCTGGCACTGTTTCCAGAATGTAAACACTACCTAGAGAATACGTCTTGAGTGCATTCAGGTAGCGGGGAAGTTCTTGGTATGACTCCTCCCAGTTTCCGTACACCCTTTCAATCGCCTTAGTCTTTGCTAACCACGCCTTACGGTAAGACGAGTGTAGTTAAAAACCATGGTGATGTGGGAGATGATTGTTTTCACCTTCAAAGATGGGTCGTTGCTGACCAGGGGTAGGATTTCTTAACAGATGAGATCGTAGTTGAGTTTTCGGTGGTCCTGTGATTGAGTGGAACTTACACAAGTGTGGGTAGTCATGGAACCTATGACCCAGCAGTCACCTCTTAATCTGTATGATGCGGCCAGCTTGAACATACAGTCAGGGTGGACACACTTGATCTTGTACCTTTCCGGGTTGAAACGGTCCACCTTAAAATCAACTGAGTTGAGCATGTGGAATTTTTTTATGGCTCTGATGCATTCCTCTCTGTTACGAAACTTGTCCTTCTCTTTTAAATTTTCATCTGAATGCATATACGGATTGAAAAATAAGTCAGTAGAAGGTTCACCTCCGCCCATGTTGAAGTTTGTCATGTGCGGAGGTGGTGTGTAGATTTCGTTTGCAGGAATACTAGGGATGCCATCATCGTCGGAATCATCATTCACCATTTCATCAAACTCTAACTCGTCATCTTCTTCTTCATCATCAACTGCATCTACCTCAGCTTGTTCATTCTCCAAAGGATCAACCTCTTGTGTCACCTGAGGCTCTCGCAGAATAACGTACAACTCAATAGAGTCGTACCCAGAATACACATGGCTGGAAAACATATTCTGGAGATCCTCGTCATCTTGAACTTCAACCTTATAAAAAATTACTTGGTTGTTTCCAAAAAAAACTTGATTCTGATAAAATATCTAGGTCACTGGGCCTCGTTCAAGTTTGGCCTCCAATCATTTTTTGAAGTACGAGAAATTGGCTTTCCCGTTTAAGAGAAATCATATGTTGTTTGTGTCTCTAAACAAAAACCCAGCGGTGGGACAAATGTATGTCTCACCGTTTAAATGTGCTTTGACGACAAATTGTGGTGCAGAGGCCATTGCGTAGGATTGTTTGAAGGTTTGAAGGTTGTAATGTTTGAATTTTATGAGTGATTTGAAGGTTGGAATGTTTGAAGTTTATTGATTGTATGAAGGTTTGAATGTTGTAAGGTTTGAAGGTTGAAATGTTTGAACTTTATGAGTTATTCGAAGGTTTGTATGTTTGATTGTTTGAAGGTTTGAAGGTTTGATTGTAAGAACGTTTGAAGGTTGGAAGATTTGACAGATTAAGTGAATCAATGTTATGATAAACGTAAGACTAAAAATTTCAATTAAGTAAGGATGCAACCCACAAGGCTGCCAATAGTGTTACATGCATGGCATCCCAAAGGTTGTCACGTAGCCTGAGCCTAGCCTGCAACAAAGGACACCTCTTATTCGCCAATTGGGATGGCGACACAATTCATTTTTGTACTCTTTCTCCAAGTCCAATGGCGCCTCCCTTACTGTCCAATCGTGATACATGCATGCAGATATGTAACCCCCTAGGCTGCCACCTAGCATGCGCCTACTCTGCACCTATATTATATGTTGTAAGTCTCCTCCCATCACCTCCAATGGGGTTACATGCATTCAGGCAAGGCATCCCAAAGGCTATCACGTAGCCTGAGACTAGCCTGCAACAAAGGACACCTCTTATTCGCCAATTGGGGTGGCGACACAATTCATTTTTGTACTCTTTCGCCAAGTCCAATGGCGCCTCCCTTAGTGTCCAATCGTGATACATGCATGCAGATATGTAACCCCCTAGGCTGCCACCTAGCCTGCGCCTACTCTGCACCTATACTGTATGTTGTAAGTCTCCTCCCATCACCTCCAATGGGGTTACATGCATTCAGGCAAGGCATCCCAAAGGTTGTCACGTAGCCTGAGCCTAGCATGCAACCAAGGACACCTCTTATTCGCCAATTAGGGTGGCAACACCATTCATTTTTGTACTCTTTCGCCAAGTCTAATGGCGCCTCCCTTACTGTCCAATCGTGATACATCCTTAGGCTGCCACCTAGCCTGCAAGAGTGACACCTTTCATTTTTTTACATGCATGCATATATGTAACCCCCTAGGCTGCCACCTAGCCTGCAAGAGTGACACTTCGCATGCATGCAAGCACCAACAACCACTATATGAAATTGTTTTTCCTATAAATACATACCATATCATACATCTCTCACACCCACACAAGTCTCACTCTCTGCTACGAAATATTTCATACTCTCTTACACTTTCTAAGTCTTTCATACTCTCTTACACTTTCTAAGTCTTTCATAATCTCAAGCATTTTAAACAATGGCTCTTCTAACAATGGGCGAATCTCACAGAGGCACAAGGGAAAACATTACCGCATTTGTAAGTTTCTATTTTGGTTATACATTTTTCATACTTCAGATGATGCTTTGTTCGTCTTACTTAATCTTACACCTTTTACATTATGAACTCAGGACACCAAAAGATTCAGAATCCGTTCTCACAACTACTTGGCTCCCGACCCATTTATCGTACCATACTTGGAATACGCAGGTTTTGGACATGTCATAAAGATCTCCAACCGCACCATTGACTCGAAGTTCATTCTTGCAATGTTGGAAAGGTGGAGACCAGAGACCCATACATTTCACCTACCAATAGGTGAATGTACCATCACGCTAGAGGATGTGTACATGCTACTAGGTCTCCCTGTCAACGGTAAGGCCGTGAACGGGTCGGTTCAACAACCCAACTCTCAGTGTGAAGAACTGTTGGGCAGGGATATGGTTGAAGGTGGTGGTGCGAGAGGTCAGGGAATACTACTCACTGAGCTGAAAAGTCATTATGCAAGTTTGGAATTAAACGAAAATTCCTCCGAGCAAGACAAAGTAGTAAAAGCCAGAACTTATCTTATGATACTATTTGGTACCTTTTTATTTCCCGAAAGTACGGGAAATAGTGTAAATTTTATGTATTTACATTTACTAAGAAATTTTGAAAAAACAAGAAAATATAGTTGGGGTTCTGCAGTTTTAGCCCACCTCTATAGTTTCTTGTGCAAAAATGCAGTCAAGGAAAAATGTACATTTTATGGGTGCGCTTTTTTACTACAAGCCTGGGGTTGGTGGAGGATGGAGTCCTTAAACCCCGTCAACAACAACACTTTCGGTTTCCCGTACGCAACAAAGTAATTCATCAAGTTATATCATTTATTACTATTCATCTCTTCACCAAATATATGCTAAGAATAAAATGTTTTTCATTTCCTTTAGGTACTGCGTGAGGGGTATGTATTACGGCAAGAATCCAAGATTCAATGTCGCACTATACCACAATCTGTTGGATCACTTAGGCCTGGATGATGTACGTTGTAGCTTTAAACTTTTCTTCATTTAAATTATTTATACATTACGCTTTCGTTAACTTGATTTAAATTTTATCGCAGTTCGTCTGGAGACCATATTTGGGTTTGGGCCATGATCCAAACCCGGAGGATGCAGCAATTTGGACTGCGAAGACTGCAATCATTCGGTTTAACATTATGGAGATGCACCACAGCGACCGTGTGAAGATGCAATTTGGAATGTATCAAGAGATACCAAGTGATCCAACTTGTTTGTCCCCATGGCATCTTAAAAGGGTCGACGCCCAGTGGGGTCTTACCAACTGGAAAGACTTCGCTCCGGAATGGTGTAAGATGTGGCAGAGGCGTCACCTCTATGTCTTGCAATTACCGGTTTTCCTTAATCATGGTAATATGCGACACACAGATCAATAGGTCGGTTAGTAACCCTGAAATGCACGTGTCTCATCCAAGGTACTTGGTTGACCCACACACACAATGGGCACAACCCTCGTTTCCCCAACAACAAACCCAAAACCCATCAACCTCCCACCAACCCCCAAGAAGAAACAGACCCACAAACACCCAACCATAGTCCCCACCATAACACAATTACACTCAAATGCCACACAACCAACCACATTCACCACCTCACTACCAATACCCCGATATGCCTCACACCCAACCACAATACCAATCACAATACCAGCACACCCGCATACCCCACACACAATTTTAGTCTTCCGTATATCCCAATATGGACCCCTCAACATCCAGCCTTAGCCCTGATATGGGAATGTCAGAAGATTACGAACAAACCGACCCAGCCTACCATCAACCACAATATCACCAAACCACCCAACATCCTCAATACAAAACACCCCAAGATTCATTTCCTTTCTACCCACCGTACTCAGACGATCAATGCTACATACCCACCATGGAACCCCACCCACCGCCAACACGACCAAACTTTGAGGGTATGGGTAACCGACTGTACCAAAGCGGATCTTCTAGATATGGAGATCTGACTGATTTTATGGATCCGGACCGCATTGACTTTGCTGGGCCATCGACCCTGCCGCAGCAGGAAACGCGACGACACCTAGCACGGAAAAGAAGAGGACAGGGATGCGGAACCGGGGGTCATTACCGGGTTCCGGGGGATCACTGATTTATCTATTTTTTTCCTGTATTTTTTTATCTGTTTTTTTAATGTAATACAGTTGGATGTAATTATTTTTTTTTAAATAAAAAGTCTATTTTGTTGATCCTTGTTGTACCCCAAAATTTGCCCTCGCATTTTTCCACAAGAAATCACAGCTTCAGGCGTTTCCTGATTTTTCAAACTGGCTCAAGACTCAGTCAAACAGGCTTTTCTCGTCAGTCATACAAAATTAGGGTTTTACTGATTTTCAGGGCTCTAGAATGTTTCAAACAGTTGGCTTAGGGTTTTGGTTGATTTTGGCTCAACTTCGATCAGGCGAACGTTTCTTTGGCATTTAATCAAGAATTAGGGTTGTTCATGCGCGGTTCCTCAGAAAGATTTAATTCTACGGTGCTTTTCAAGTTATTCCGAGATTTGGATTGAATTCACATTGTTTGACTTAATCAGTAAAAAATTGCACTTGAATGGAATTCGCATTGTGTGATTAAATCAGTGAAAGGATGCGTTGGATTGGATTTGCAAGGTTTGATTAAAGTCAGTAAAGGAAAAAAGCGTCTGGGCAATTGCTGTGATTGACTGTTGTTTTGCTCTGGATGTTGGAAGCACCGAGTTTAATTGATCAATACTGAAGCAATGTTTATTTAATTATTTATTATTCTAGGATTAAATGATTGGAATTTATTTTCAATTATTATAATTAAAGAATTATAAATAATAAAACGAACAATTAAAAAGAGGAAAAGAATTAATTGGATAAAAAACTTTCTATTTATTTTTAAATTATTTGTACAATTGTTTTGTTTACAAATTGTTTACAATAATGATTTTACAGTAATTTAAATCTAAGTAAGACTATCTTAATTTTTTCTAAAATCTTCAATTCTTCATCTGTTGCTAAATCCTCTCCGTTAAAAATTTTATCTGCAAAAGAAAAGAGGAAAAGTCAGAAACAGTTAAATAAATAGAAGACAGACAGATAAAAGAAAGGGTCATCATTAAGGGCAACTGACTGGGATCAGTTAGCCCTCTCTGCAAATCACGGGATTTCTCCCGGTTCACAAAGAGGGATGAATATTTGCTTGCTAAACTTGGAATGCACAAAATTGAAAAATGCAAATTTTGTCAACATACTGCATATTTCAAAACAAACAGGATGGCCTAACCACAAAGTCCAAACTGAATCACAAGTACCAAACTATCCACAAATTGTCAAAGATATCAAACAAGTACAAGGCTACTCAAAACTGTCAAAAGAAGATATGGAAAGATAAAAGAAGCATAAAAGCTGGAAGAAGTACAAGATGCAGCACAAAATCTGGAAGGAAGGATAAAATATGCAGAGTAAACATGTAATGCAAGCAAGCTTCTCATCATTTCCCAATGCTGCCCTTTCAGAATAAAGTACACATAAAACATTGTTTATTATTTTAGTTGTACTGGAGAGAGAAGAAGAGAAAAAGAGCAGGCTTACTGGCTTTGAGGCTTGAGAAAGAGAAATAAAACAAACTACTAACACAGTAGAGGGATATCAAAAAAAAGGAGAGCCACAAAACTGTAAGAAAAACAAATATACAAAACTGCAACAGTATGTCCAAGCCATAAGATAGCCTGAAGCAAAGCTCCCAAGCCATAACAAGGATACTCACAATAAACCAGAAAACCTGTATACCCTGTCAAACAAAAACAAAACTTGCCAAGGCCAAAACCAACAAGCTAAAAAACCTGCAATCAAACTCAAACAACCAGCATAAGCCTGAAACACCACAAGCCAAAACTGGTATCAAGCCTGTACCACCAGTTTTCAAACCAACAGCCTACTGAGAACATAAGCTCCCAAGCCATAACAAGTATACTCACAGCAAACCTGCAAGGCCATAACCTGTCAAAACCAGTTCAAACCACCAGCCTAACCAAGCAAGGCCAAAAACCTGTAAAGTTAAACCAGCCCAAATACATTAACCTGCTAGGCCAAACCTGAAGCAAGCCTCACCAAGGCCATAACCAAAAATCACAAGCATCAAACACATCAAACCAGTAAGGCCCAACCTGTCAAAGCCTAGCCTTAAAAACACTAAGCAAAAACCTGTCAATCCAATCAACTAAACACCAAACCCTCTAGCATCAAACTGTCAACCAACAAAGTCAAAAAAAAGACTTCTAAAGCCCTCAGTTTGAAACCATCATTGGGAAAACACATTAACAAGCCAAAATCATTCAATCTCAGCATCCAAGCATCAAGACAACCAAACAAAAAGGAAACGTTCAAGACAACTCAGTGTCAAACATCACAGGCCCTCAGAATATTCATCATTGGGCAAGCGTCCAGGCAACAGAAGAAGGAGATAAAAAAAAAGCATACGAAGCATGTAAACAGGGCGACAAGAAGAAGAAGACAAAAAAAGGCTTTCAAATATATCGTCATCATAAAACCTAGAAAAGGAAGAATACTGAGTACCAGGGAAGTCTTCCCAAAGTTCACAGCCTCATCAAGTTTTCCTCGCTTCCGGCCCTCCAAACGCCTCCTAGATCCCTCCTCCGTCTCCGAAAGGTAGTCCTCTTATATCCTTTACATACATGTCAGAATAACGAAAGCAAACACATAAATCAAAGACCCAATCGAAACGTAAAATCAAAGATATAATGAAAACCCTAAGCGCGAGAAAGACAGAGTTCAAACCTTGCAAGTGTCACCTAAACGGTCCATTGGAGGGAGAAAAGGGAACGGTGGCGTTGGTGGCAGGCATCAAGGCATGAGAAGACAAAGAGGACGAACAAAGGAGAACGGCGCCGCTTCTGTGTACATCAAACCCTAAAGCGTTATCCAAAATGAAACAACAATCAGAAACCCTAAAACATTGTTTGAAACAACTGGGCCTCGCCCATTTTCTACGCCTAAGCCCAAACGTTCCAGTTAACACCCCCCTTTTGTCCATTCATTCTGTTTGTTAGTTTGGGCCTAATGCCCTTTTGGCCCATTCGATTTCCTAAAGTCAATACCTTTTTACATATCACATTTGTTTACATAAATTAACACAATAAATTCTTTTTTTACACTAAAATTTTGTTAACCTTTTTATTTCTTTTTTACATATAACACAATCAAATTCTATAAAACAAAATGATACACTTAACCCTTTTTATATATATAACTCTTTTTTTCTTTTTTTCTTTTCTCAAATTATTCTTTTGTGAGCATAAATAAAAAATGCATATTAATAAATACATTAAAAAAATAGATTTTTTTATTTATTTATTATCTCCTTTGACTATACATTTAAACATTAATACAAAATACGCAATATAATTGAAAAAAAAACATTCTTTCTTTCTTTTAATTAAAATACCTCTTTTGTATATATTAAACAAAAATATGAAGATACAAATTTATATCAAAGGTAAATAACAATTTTCAAACTTAGAACATTTTCTTTTCTTAAATTTTCTTTTTGTACATATTGAAGAAATATACAAGACTACAAAAGACTAAATAAATAAACATTTAATTCTTTTCATTTAGGTCAAACAACAATTAGTAATACACATTAAATTCACATTTCGAACCTGTAAATAAATTACAAATACATATACACTTACATGTACACTTACACATCTATATTACACAAATACATTTACATTTCTCTTACATACAATTACTATTCTTATACATTGATATACATTGTTTACACTTTTATCGCAATTCGATTTGGTTGTAAATTATTGGACACTATATTCCTAAAGTCTCATCCCCATTTGTAAATTTGTACCCCCACTCCCGGATACTATTTGTAATAGCGTAGACTCTAAATTCTTGCAATTTACCGCTTTCGAATTATACCATGGTTAGATCTAGGGTTTGTGTTGTACCCCAAAATTTTCCCTCGCATTTTTCCACAAGAGATCGCAGCTTCGGGCATTTCCTGATTTTTCAAACTGACTCAAGAATCGGTCAAACTGACTTTTCTCATCAGTCAAACAAAAATTAGGGTTTTATTGATTTTCAGGGCTCTGGAATGCTTCAAACAGTTGGTTTAGGGTTTTTGGTTGATTTTGGCTCAACTTCGATCAGGCGAACGTTTCTTTGGCATTTAATCAGGAATTAGGGTTTTTGGGCACGTTCTCAGAAAGATCTAAATTCTACAGTGCTTTGCAAGACATTCCGAGATTTGGGTTGAATTCGCATTATTTGATTTAATCAATAAAAGACTGCATTTGGGTTGAATTCACGTTGGTTTGTCTGAGCCAGTCAAAAGATCCATGCAGTTTGGATTTACAGTGTTTGGTAAAAATCAGTGAAAAGGGAATGCGCCTGATCAGTGTTTTGATTAACTGTTGCTTTGCTTTGGATATTGGAGATACCAGGTTTAACTGATCAATGTGCTAAAGCATTGTTTATTTAAATTATTTATTATTCTAAATTAAGTGATTGAAATTTATTTTTCAATTATTTTAATTCAAAGAGTTTTAAATAATAAATAAACAATAAAGAAGGAGGAAATAGAATTGATTGGATAATAAAGACTTTTATTTATTCTTGAATTATTTGTACAATTATTGTTTATAATTTAATTACAAGCAATGATTTTACATTAATAAAAAGAAAACTATCCTATTTTTTCTAATTCTTCATTCTTCATTTAGTACCCCTCTCCATTCAAATATTCATCTGCAAAAGAAAGGAAGAAAAGTTAGAAACAGATAATTTGAATTAAAGAGACAGATAAAAGAAATTCATCATTAAGGGCCACTGATTGGGATCAGTTAACCCTCTCTGAAAATCACGGGATTTCTCCCGATTCACAAAGAGGGAAGAATTTTTATTTGCTAATCATGAATGCAAAGTTGAGAAAAAATGCAAAGTGTCAAACTGCATAAGTTCAAAATCTCAAACTCCAAGTTCAAACCAAACTGAAAAATCCAAATTCCTACTTTCTGTCAAAAATGCCAAAAGGTACAAGTTGCTGTCACAGGATCCAAGCTGTTAGTAAAGAAGATTTGGCAAAGATATCAAGTTGTCAAAGGAAAGAGGATTTGGGAAGATATCAAAGCCAAAAGTACAAAAGTTGTCAAGAAAAGATACAATATGCAGAGGAAATCTATTATGCAAGCAAAAACATTTTTTCATCATTTCCCAAGATAAGGGTGGCCCTTTCAGAACAAAGGTACGGCACAAACATAGTTTAACATATTTAGCTGTACTGAGAGAGAAGAGAGAGAGAGAAGAGAGCAGGTTTTTTAGGCTTTAGGCAGAAGAGAGAAACATATACAAAAGAACAAAACACAGTAGAAAGGAGGAGAAAGATATCAAACAGCAAACACCTCCAAACACATAACCTGCAAACAAGCCTCACTAAAACTAAAAACATGTGCAACATCACAAGCTAAAACATGCCTCAGCCTCATACCAGCCTAGAACAGTTCAAGCCATTCAAAAACCATAAATCCTCAAACCTGCTGAGCCTCAAGAACCAAACCTGTCTGAAGAAAACGAATAAAAACTATCAGATGCCTCAAGCTTGCATTGAGCCTAAAACCTGTAAAGAACCAGTACAACCTACCTGAAGCCTCGCTAAAGCCAATAACCAGTTCATCAAAACCAGAACCTGCCTAAGCATAAACCAGCAATACATGGCCTAAAACCTTAACCATTCAAAGCTAAATATATCACAAGAACCAGCATATGCCCATAACCAGAAAACCTTACCAGTTGCAAAAGCCAACAAACTCAAAACATATCTCATCAACACTAAAAAGATCCAACATCACAAGCCTCAGAAAAAGCAATATCACAAGCCTCAGACAGCATCATCATGGGCCATTAATTCAAGCGTACAGTAGAAGAAGAGGAAGAAAGGCTAATCAAAGTAAAAGCTTCAACAATAGCATGTTAACAGTTATAGCATCTAAGCCCTCAGAAAAATATCATCACAGGGCGATCGAAAAGCAAGCAATATAAGCATACGAGCAAAGTAGGCAACTATCAAGCTCAACAGTTTCAAAGGAAAATTCGAGGCAAAAGAGAAGAAGAAAGTCAGAGAAGCATCAAAAGCATCACATTAAACAAGCATACAGAAGAGGAAACTCAGAGGCAACAAAGGCAAGCCAAGAAAGAGAAGAAGAAAAGAAGACGTGTATCAAGCTTTCAGATTGACATCATAAAGCCTAAAAAAGGGTAGTACAGAAATACCAAGTGTCATCCAAGCAAGCGTCTTCACCGTCTCATCACCGAGCCTCCGCCTCAACGCCTCCATTTCATCCTCCTCCTTCTCCAGGACCGAAGGTAGTAATTTCCTTCCTTCCCTTTCATAATCCTCAAACAATAAGGCAAATAATAAACATTCCAAATCAGAAAGCTATGCATGTAAAAGGAATCATAAAAAGCGTAAAACCCTAAAAAACGAAGTGGATTGAAATCGCTACCTTTTGCTCTCATCTTCGCGTTGTCCAGTCATGGAGGGAAGAGGAGGAACATTGGCGTCTGGTGGCTAAGGATGAAGAGGAATTGGAAGCCTGATTCAGGGACGAGACAAAGAGGATGAACGAAGACGAACAAACACGAACGCCGCCGCTGTCTCAAAAAAAAACCTAAGCGTTGTCCCAAATGAAAACACAAGCAAAACCCTAAAACGTTCTTGAGCCCAAGCGTGGGCCTCGTACCCCTGAAATGCCTAAAGCCCATCCACATGCTTTCATTTAGTTTTTTAAAAACATATCATTTAAGAAATTAACAAGACATAGTATTTATTTTTTACACTAACAAACATTTTTATATATAGTATAATTTGGTTTATATAGAAACTTATAAAAATATTTTTTTTCTCTATATTTAAACTCATCTTTTCTTTTATTTCTTATATATACATAGAATATAATTTGTTTCTTAAGATTAACATTTAATTGGCACACTAATACATTAATACATAAAACACATTTTTATTTAGAATATCTAATTTAAATTTTCTTTGTACATAATAAGTAAACATACATTTTTGCATAATTTAATTTCTTAACATTTAAATGAGAATATTTTTTGTACATAAATAACAAAAATACATTTTTTTACATCATATAATTAAAATTGAAAACACTTTTTTTCTTTTAATTCAAATATTCTTACTAATAATACAAAGATACCTTTTTTATATATCAAATGTAAAATAATAACTTTCAAACTTAGAATATTTTTCTTTTCATTAAAACATTCTTTTCATACATATCAAAATACAAGATTACAAGACTAATTAATTAAATTAACATTTAATTTTTCTTTAGGTCAAAATAATACTTAATACGCATTCAATTTCACATCTCTAACCTGTAAATAATTACATACGCATATACTTGTACACTTACACAATACATTTACATGGCTCCTATACACATTTGTTTATCTTATACATTGATATACATTATTTACATTTGATCGCAAATTCGATTTGGTTGTAACTTATTGGATACTATAAGTCTCATCCCCATTTGTGAATATTGTACCCCCACTCCCGAATACTATTTGTAATAGCGTAGACTTTACATTTTCGCAATTTTACCGCTTTCAATTATACCATGGTTAGACCTAGGGCTTGCATGTACATAAAATCAAACGCTAGATAACCTAATACAAGACAAATACATGAAATCAATACACAATCACACTTGCACACCCTAGGGTAATCCCACATGTTGCCTTCCAAAATGGGCCATGCTTGCATGTCGAGTATCTTTGGCAAAACAAATTCAAATGATCATAAGTCCCTCGATGACGCTTTCAAATGTTGCCTAAAACGGAATGATCATAGTCCCTTCAAAACAAATTGCCGAAGACACTTGGCACCATTGCATTCATGGTCCATACGATGACCCGCGCCCGTCCCGAATAAACTTCCTAAACGCAAGATTGTCCACCAAATTCAATGGTGGAACAAAATTGTCTAAAAGGGTTGAAAACATAGAGAAAACCTTTGAGTACAATAGGGTAGAAAAAAACTCTTAGTTACTTGAGATCAACTTGCAAAAACACTTGCCTTCTTTTCAAAAAACCACACTCCACAAGCACTTTCAAAACAAACTCTCAAAACATTTTGAAACATCTTTTCGAAAAGATACACGCCTTCGTAAAATATTCGAGTAAAGAATTGTTACAAGGTTAGCCTAAGACAAGGCATCTTCTTCCAAAACATTTTCAAAAACACACATACACACACCATTTTCAAGCAATCGAAAATCAAGGCAAGTGATCTAAAAACCAAGTAACTAAGAGCCCATGGATAACCATGGATGAAAAGGGTGCTAATACCTTCCCTTTTCATAATCTACCCCCGGACCCACGAAATATCTCAAAAGGTTTTTGCTGGGCTTTTTTAACCTTTCCTTTAGGATAAAATAAAAAGTCGGTGGCGACTCTTGCTCAACCGCACAAGTGCGAATACGAACGCAAAACCATAGTCAGTTCTCCCACCGTATCACAGAACTGGGGACTCTGCTGGGGACTACTACTCAAAGTGGGGTTACCTTAGGGTTTAGATCACCTTTATTTTCAATTGATTGCTTTGTTTGCTTTTACATTTGTGGGCTTTGTATCGGAGTTTCATAGATCCTAACCCGGATCTGGGGGAAACCTTTTTAGGTAGCATAATCTGCGAGGGACCTGTCTGGGGTATACCGACATGGGTGAAGCAGTGGCTACGTTGGTGTGGCGCCTTGGTCTGTACCGATATCCCTCGTGTTAAAACGGGGAGAATATGGGTCTTCCAAGGAGTCATTAAGCACCAACCGACCTTAGAACCCTAAATTGACCCAACTTGGCCATTAGAATAGTAGCAGTATGCTACACTCTTTGAGGCTAAACTCTCGCGATGGTTCCGGCCGCAAGAAAAGATAGCGATGTTGGAGTTATGACCGATCGAGGGTAGCCAATGATTTGAGATCCTCTAGAACCCGGTCACTTTTGATAGGACAGGTTTTAACCAACGAACTGAAAGAGGGTAGTACATGAACCCCATGCAAGCCTAAACCTAAGGACTTGTTTGCTTTGTGTGAATATGTTTGCCTGTATATACACTCACTTGCTTGTGCATACATGTACATAACATCATAACATCTTACCATAGCATTTTCAATAACCATTTCAAGGATCTCGAGGTTTCTTTTGGTGCAGGGTTACGTTGAAACAGACGTCTTTCAAGGGGAAAGGGGTTTCTCCTCTAACCAATCCAGTCAAAGTTCAAATACAATGACTTGAATCAGTGGCTATGACCCACTCAACATGGTGAGCTTGATTCTCGTGGAAAGATATCCACCGATACAAAGTTCTCCAGTCAAAGTTCAAGTACAACAACTTGAATCAGTGGCTATGACCCACTTGACATGGTGAGCTTGATTCTCGTGGAACTTTCCATCCACCGGTGCGGAGATCTCCAATCCAAGAGCAAAGTTCAGCCTCTAACATTTTCTTTTGTTTACCCCAAGAGATCCTTGAAAGCATGCATCCACATTATCATGCATTGCATTTTGACAGTCTTTCCTTTTTCAGGTTTCCTTACTCTCATACTGTTTATTTCAGTAAGAGATGGCTCTAGAAAGGTCTGTCAAAGACATCCAAGACCAGACTGCTCAGCTGCAGGAGATGTTCCTGAACTTGTCCTTGGGGCAAGAAGAGATGAAAGCTCTCCTCACAAAGAGCTTGGGGAATTCCAACAATGCCAGGAGTGATCAGCTTGCAGAGCTGCAGTTTGATCTGACAACCTTGAGAACCCAAATGATGGGACAGTTGGTGGGCCAGATGGCTCTCATCCAAAACCTATCTCAGAGACAAGAGGAACTCAGAGTTCTTGTCCGCCAACTGCTTCCAAATAACCAACTGGGGCAAATATCTGAGGTTGAAGAGCAAGTCACCGCTCAGCCTCCATCCACTCAAGAAGACAAAGGGAAAGCTCCTTTACTTGCTTCAGGGTCACAAGCCCATCAACAACCTCGCCAGCGTCAACGAGGTAATCGGCGTAAGCAAGAAACGTCGGGAAGACAGTTCGCGGAGACTGAAATACCATCATTCTTCATACTGAAGCGCCTGATGGAGGTCAACTTGCTTACCTTAAAGGACCCTCCTCAGAAGCCCAATATCTCCTCTCCTAACTACCGTCCTGACACATTTTGTGTTTACCATTCCTACAGCCTGGGACACGACACCAACGATTGTTGGGCCTTGAAGAACAAGATTCAAGATCTGATCGACATTGGGGTGCTGGAACTCATGCCAGACGGCGAGATGAAAATCTTCCGTTAAAGGGTTCTCCACTTGAAGTGACAAAGCTCAAGCTGAAAGACTTTTGCTTCTTTTTGAATTTTCAAAGTTGTAATTTCTTTTGCTGTCAAACAAATTATCTGTTGATGTTAAACTTTGTTTTCATTAATGCATTGCATATGTTTGTCTTGAATTCATCCATTCGTTTCACTACTCTTATGCTTTTCTTTATGATATTTGACTCTTGATAACAAGCTGTAAGCCTTTAGAGGGAGGATGACGAAACAATACCATGATCTTATACAATATGCTTCTGAACAGACCTTGCTGATGATGTACAGGCATTTCTTTCAATCCCCAAACACTGGAGTTATAAGGAAGTTAATCCCTAGTCAACCCCTTCGAGCCAAAGAAGTAGGAGTTCTCTGTTCTAAACAATCAAAACCTTTGATATAAACCTGGGGCAGGGTAGTATCTCAGTTAATTCAAAGAAAATGCGCATTAAAGTCGCAAACTCTCAGTTCGTAACACAACGAACGACGTCGAAAAAGAAAGCATTCCTTTGGAATCAAAAGACAAGGGCGGTTCCCTATCACATAGACAGTCAATCTCTCAAAAAAGAAAAAGCCCGCTGAGCCAAAACCTATAAAGGAGGCTTAAGAAAGCTGGGGCATCCCGCTGACGGTAATCCCGGAAAACGGTAACAGTCAGGCAAAAGTTAGGGATAACAAATCAAAATCAAAATAGTGAGGTCACTACAAAACCCTCAACAACATGAAAAAATGTTGAAAAAGAAAAAAAGGAGATGATGACTGTCTCCCCAAAATTCAACTGGTGAACCATCGCCCAAAAGTCGTTCCAAACTCAAAACAGAGTGTGACGCACAATTAACTGAGCTTAGGTTGAAGGACATCACGAAGAGCGGGTGGGTACAAATATACTTTGAGCTGTTATCCTTTGTTTCTTAAATCGTGAACCAAGCCACGTTACAACCCCTCAAAAGTCCTAATTGAAGCATGGGTTAGTTCGAAAGCATACTGTTACAAAAGGTATCCTGACTCCTGTAGGGCTTTGCTCTAAATCTTGTGTTGATCTGTCTTATAAAAAGTTTTATGCTAAAAACGCATTTTTCAAAACTTCGAGACAAACATAAACTTTGCATTACCTGAATATCACTGTCTGCATTTGGCTTTTTGTTTAACAGCGAAGAAATTCATACAACGAATGTTCGGAGGAACGAAAACTCTCTCAGTAAGCAAAAATCACTTCAAGAGGATAACACTTCCATCAAATCTCCTATCAACAAGGGGCATGACATGTCACCATCCAATTAACCTGGGGCAGTCCAGTCAAGGTCCAACAGATCTTTCAAAGTTCAGTTAACCTGGGGCAGTCCAGTCAAGATTTCAAGAAATCTCTCAATATGCGGAGTAATCTAATTCAAGATTCTTTCATCACCACTTGGGGCATTCGAATGTCAAAAGTGTTCAACAAATCAACTATTACATTTCCAGACTCGATTCCTGTATCCAGTCAGGGCACGTCTGAAGAGTTCCAGATCAACACCTGTAACAAGCCAGGAAAACATCTGTGAACGACCGATTGTAGACCAACCCCTGTAACAAGCCAGGAAATTATCTACATCACCACTTGGGGCATTCGAATGTCAAAAGTGTTCAAAAACCCGATACAGTTTTACACGAGCTCATCATCAGGAAACCCTACACCGGTTCCTCTTCAAGACTTCTGAAAACAGTTTACGGATTCTTCCCAACAACGGATGTTAATCTACCAACTTGTTCAGAGGCAACCTTTGAAAATAGTTTACGGACGCTTCCCAACAACGGATGCGGCTCTATTGCTTATTCAACTTCAAGATTTCTGAAAACAGTTTACGGGTTCTCCAAGTAACGGATGTTAACCTATCGCTTGTTTAGATTCTTCTCAAGACTTCTGAAAACAGTTATGGATTCTTCCCAACAACGGATGTTAATCTATCAGCTTGTTCAGATGCAACCATTGAAAACAGTTTACGGACGCTTCCCAACAACGGATGCTGCTCTATTGCTTATTCAATTTCATGATTTCTGAAAACAGTTCACGGGTTCTCCAAGTAACGGATGTTAACCTATCACTTGTTCAGATTCTTCTCAAGACGTCTGAAAATAGTTTACAGATTCTTCCCAACAACGGATGTTAATCTACCAACTTGTTCAGATGCAACCTTTGAAAACAGTTTACGGACGCTTCCCAACAACGGATGCTGCTCTATTGCTTATTCAATCCCAAGATTTCTGAAAACAGTTTACGGGTTCTCCAGTAACGGATGTTAACCTATCGCTTGTTCAGACACTTCTCAACATTCTGAAAACAGTTTACGGATTCTCCAGTAACGGATGTCAATCTATCGCTTGTTCAGATTCCAAGCCTTCACCTGCAGTAATCAGAGGACTCTCGCAATCCCCAGCCAGAGAACCTTCCAGAAGCTAACTCCACTCAGAGTCAAGCTTCATTATCCCCAACGAAGCTAAAACTTCAAATTATCAATCCCTAGCGGAGCCGGACTATTGAACCTTCTCCCCACAGAGTTTTGGGAGGGCAAATCCTGAGTTCCCCAGTGAAGTCGCCAGAGTTACTTCCCACCGAGCTGAAGATTCTCAATCTTACCTCCCCATCATGAGTCTACTAGTTTGGAACTCCCCAGTAGAGGTCATCAGGAATTCTCTTCCCCAGTAACAGCCAAGGATTTATTTTCCCCGGCAGCAATCAAGATTCTTTTGTCTTCAGCCATCCAGGATTCATTTATCCTCAGCATTAGCTCATCAGCTTACATGCGCATTCATCCCATTCATGTCATAAACATTGATGCCACATACATTTCATCATGCATCATAACATTGCATACAACTAACCCTCTACCTTTTCAGGTAAGATCAGTCGACAGACACAGATCATCTTCCGAGATTCATCCAGAAATAGTTCAGATGTGACCCGGACACGGCGACATTCTGATACTTATTCCAAGATTCATCCAGATGCAGCTTTACACGAGATCATTATCAGGAAGCCCTACACCGGTTCCTCTTCAACTTCAAGACTTCTGAAAACAGTTCACGGGTTCTCCAAGTAACGGATGTTGACCTATCACTTGTTCAGATTCTTCCCAAGACTTCTGAAAATAGTTTACAGATTCTTCCCAATAACGGATGTTAATCTACCAACTTGTTCAGACTCTTCTCAACTTTTGAAAATAGTTTACGGACGCTTCCCAACAACGGACGTTTCTCTATTGCTTATTCAATCTCAACTCCTGAAAATAGTTTACGGATTCTCCAGACATGGATGTCAACCTATTGCTTATTCGGACCTCCCGATTCAGAGATGTTCCAAAACATGGATGCCTTTCTGATACTTGTCCACTCACCATTGACATACAGTTCAACATTACCAGATGGCATCTATAAGCCCATCCTCCTACCAGCAGTCACCAGATGGCATCTCTAAGCCCATCCCCCGACAAGATTTTATCGCACCAGATGGCATCTTTAGGCCCATCACCAAATGGCATCTGTAAACCCATTCACCTCTACCATCACATCGCCGAGTGCAAATTTTCTGGGCACTTTAGTGTCCAATCTTCTTTTACCTTCAAGTCGCGAAAGGCAAACTTGCCAAACTAACTCTTCAGGTTCAAGAAGATTGAACAGGGGCAACTGTTGTACCCCAAAATTTGCCCTCGCATTTTTCCACAAGAGATCGCAGCTTCGGGCATTTCCTGATTTTTCAAACTGACTCAAGAATCGGTCAAACTGACTTTTCTCGTCAGTCAAACAAAAATTAGGGTTTTATTGATTTTCAGGGCTCTGGAATGCTTCAAACAGTTGGTTTAGGGTTTTTGGTTGATTTTGGCTCAACTTCGATCAGGCGAACGTTTCTTTGGCATTTAATCAGGAATTAGGGTTTTTGGGCACGTTCTCAGAAAGATCTAAATTCTACAGTGCATTGCAAGACATTCCGAGATTTGGGTTGAATTTGCATTATTTGATTTAATCAGTAAAATACTGCATTTGGGTTGAATTCACGTTGGTTTGTCTGAGCCAGTCAAAAGATCCATGCAGTTTGGATTTACAGTGTTTGGTAAAAATCGGTGAAAAGGGAATGCGCCTGATCAGTGTTTTGATTAACTGTTGCTTTGCTTTGGATATTGGAGATACCAGGTTTAACTGATCAATGTGCTAAAGCATTGTTTATTTAAATTATTTATTATTCTAAATTAAGTGATTGAAATTTATTTTTCAATTATTTTAATTCAAAGAGTTTTAAATAATAAATAAACAATAAAGAAGGAGGAAATAGAATTGATTGGATAATAAAGACTTTTATTTATTCTTGAATTATTTGTACAATTATTGTTTATAATTTAATTACAAGCAATGATTTTACATTAATAAAAAGAAAACTATCCTATTTTTTCTAATTCTTCAGTCTTCATTTAGTACCCCTCTCCATTCAAATATTCATCTGCAAAAGAAAGGAAGAAAAGTTAGAAACAGATAATTTGAATTAAAGAGACAGATAAAAGAAATTCATCATTAAGGGCCACTGATTGGGATCAGTTAACCCTCTCTGCAAATCACGGGATTTCTCCCGGTTCACAAAGAGGGAAGAATTTTTATTTGCTAATCATGAATGCAAAGTTGAGAAAAAATGCAGTGTGTCAAACTGCATAAGTTCAAAATCTCAAACTCCAAGTTCAAACCAAACTGAAAAATCCAAATTCCTACTTTCTGTCAAAAATGCCAAAAGGTACAAGTTGCTGTCACAGGATCCAAGCTGTTAGTAAAGAAGATTTGGCAAAGATATCAAGTTGTCAAAGGAAAGAAGATTTGGGAAGATATCAAAGCCAAAAGTACAAAAGTTGTCAAGAAAAGATACAATATGCAGAGGAAATCTATTATGCAAGCAAAAACATTTTTTCATCATTTCCCAAGATAAGGGTGGCCCTTTCAGAACAAAGGTACAGCACAAACATAGTTTAACATATTTAGCTGTACTGAGAGAGAAGAGAGAGAGAGAAGAGAGCAGGTTTTTTAGGCTTTAGGCAGAAGAGAGAAACATATACAAAAGAACAAAACACAGTAGAAAGGAGGAGAAAGATATCAAACAACAAACACCTCCAAACACATAACCTGCAAACAAGCCTCACTAAAACTAAAAACATGTGCAACATCACAAGCTAAAACCTGCCTCAGCCTCATACCAGCCTAGAACAGTTCAAGCCATTCAAAAACCATAAATCCTCAAACCTGCTGAGCCTCAAGAACCAAACCTGTCTGAAGAAAACGAACAAAAACTATCAGATGCCTCAAGCTTGAATTGAGCCTAAAACCTGTAAAGAACCAGTACAACCTACCTGAAGCCTCGCTAAAGCCAATAACCAGTTCATCAAAACCAGAACCTGCCTAAGCATAAACCAGCAATACATGGCCTAAAAACTTAACCATTCAAAGCTAAATATATCACAAGAACCAGCATATGCCCATAACCAGAAAACCTTACCAGTTGCAAAAGCCAACAAACTCAAAACATATCTCATCAACACTAAAAAGATCCAACATCACAAGCCTCAGAAAAAGCAATATCACAAGCCTCAGACAGCATCATCATGGGCCATTAATTCAAGCGTACAGTAGAAGAAGAGGAAAAGAGGCTAATCAAAGCAAAAGCTTCAACAATAGCATGTTAACAGTTATAGCATCTAAGCCCTCAGAAAAATATCATCACAGGGCGATCGAAAAGCAAGCAATATAAGCATACGAGCAAAGTAGGCAACTATCAAGCTCAACAGTTTCAAAGGCAAATTCGAGGCAAAAGAGAAGAAGAAAGTCAGAGAAGCATCAAAAGCATCACATTAAACAAGCATACAGAAGAGGCAACTCAGAGGCAACAAAGGCAAGCCAAGAAAGAGAAGAAGAAAAGAAGACGTGTATCAAGCTTTCAGATTGACATCATAAAGCCTAAAAAAGGGTAGTACAGAAATACCAAGTGTCATCCAAGCAAGCGTCTTCACCGTCTCATCACCGAGCCTCCGCCTCAACGCCTCCGTTTCATCCTCCTCCTTCTCCAGGACCGAAGGTAGTAATTTCCTTCCTTCCCTTTCATAATCCTCAAACAATAAGGCAAATAATAAACATTCCAAATCAGAAAGCTATGCATGTAAAAGGAATCATAAAAAGCGTAAAACCCTAAAAAACGAAGTGGATTGAAATCGCTACCTTTTGCTCTCATCTTCGCGTTGTCCAGTCATGGAGGGAAGAGGAGGAACATTGGCGTCTGGTGGCTAAGGATGAAGAGGAATTGGAAGCCTGATTCAGGGACGAGACAAAGAGGATGAACGAAGACGAACAAACACGAACGCCGCCGCTGTCTCAAAAAAAACCTAAGTGTTGTCCCAA
Source organism: Vicia faba (assembly GCA_948472305.1). NCBI lineage: Eukaryota > Viridiplantae > Streptophyta > Magnoliopsida > Fabales > Fabaceae > Vicia > Vicia faba. The sequence continues at coordinate 1,039,367,936 of OX451736.1, forward strand.
ATGAAAACACAAGCAAAACCCTAAAACGTTCTTGAGCCCAAGCGTGGGCCTCGTACCCCTGAAATGCCTAAAGCCCATCCACATGCTTTCATTTAGTTTTTTAAAAACATATCATTTAAGAAATTAACAAGACATAGTATTTATTTTTTACACTAACAAACATTTTTATATATAGTATAATTTGGTTTATATAGAAACTCATAAAAATATTTTTTTTCTCTATATTTAAACTCATCTTTTCTTTTATTTCTTATATATACATAGAATATAATTTGTTTCTTAAGATTAACATTTAATTGGCACACTAATACATTAATACATAAAACACATTTTTATTTAGAATATCTAATTTAAATTTTCTTTGTACATAATAAGTAAACATACATTTTTGCATAATTTAATTTCTTAACATTTAAATGAGAATATTTTTTGTACATAAATAACAAAAATACATTTTTTTACATCATATAATTAAAATTGAAAACACTTTTTTTCTTTTAATTCAAATATTCTTACTAATAATACAAAGATACCTTTTTTATATATCAAATGTAAAATAATAACTTTCAAACTTAGAATATTTTTCTTTTCATTAAAACATTCTTTTCATACATATCAAAATACAAGATTACAAGACTAATTAATTAAATGAACAATTAATTTTTCTTTAGGTCAAAATAATACTTAATACGCATTCAATTTCACATCTCTAACCTGTAAATAATTACATACGCATATACTTGTACACTTACACAATACATTTACATGGCTCCTATACACATTTGTTTATCTTATACATTGATATACGTTATTTACATTTGATCACAAATTCGATTTGGTTGTAACTTATTGGATACTATAAGTCTCATCCCCATTTGTGAATATTGTACCCCCACTCCCGGATACTATTTGTAATAGCGTAGACTTTACATTTTCGCAATTTTACCGCTTTCAATTATACCATGGTTAGACCTAGGGCTTGCATGTACATAAAATCAAACGCTAGATAACCTAATACAAGACAAATACATGAAATCAATATACAATCACACTTGCACACCCTAGGGTAATCCCACATGTTGCCTTCCAAAATGGGCCATGCTTGCATGTCGAGTATCTTTGGCAAAACAAATTCAAATGATCATAAGTCCCTCGATGACGCTTTCAAATTTTGCCTAAAACGGAATGATCATAGTCCCTTCAAAACAAATTGCCGAAGACACTTGGCACCATTGCATTCATGGTCCATACGATGACCCGCGCCCGTCCCGAATAAACTTCCTAAACGCAAGATTGTCCACCAAATTCAATGGTGGAACAAAATTGTCCAAAAGGGTTGAAAACATAGAGAAAACCTTTGAGTACAATAGGGTAGACAAAAACTCTTAGTTACTTGAGATCAACTTGCAAAAACACTTGCCTTCTTTTCAAAAAACCACACTCCACAAGCACTTTCAAAACAAACTCTCAAAACATTTTGAAACATCTTTTCGAAAAGATACACGCCTTCGTAAAATATTCGAGTAAAGAATTGTTACAAGGTTAGCCTAAGACAAGGCATCTTCTTCCAAAACATTTTCAAAAACACACATACACACACCATTTTCAAGCAATCGAAAATCAAGGCAAGTGATCTAAAAACCAAGTAACTAAGAGCCCATGGATAACCATGGATGAAAAGGGTGCTAATACCTTCCCTTTTCATAATCTACCCCCCGGACCCACGAAATATCTCAAAAGGTTTTTGATGTGCTTTTTTAACCTTTCCTTTAGGATAAAATAAAAAGTCGGTGGCGACTCTTGCTCAACCGCACAAGTGCGAATACGAACGCAAAACCATAGTCAGTTCTCCCACCGTATCACAGTTTGCATGTACATAAAACCAAACGCTAGATAATTTAATACAAGACAAATACATGAAATCAACACACAATCACACTTGCACCCTCTAGGGTAATCCCACATGTTGCCTTCCAAAATGGGCCATGCTTGCACGTCGAGTTTCTTTGGCAAAACAAATTCAAATGATCATAAGTCCCTCGATGACGCTTTCGAAAGTTGCCTAAAACGGAATGATCATAGTCCCTTCAAGCAAATTGCCAAAGACACTTGGCACCATTGCATTCATGGTCCATACGATGATCCGCGCCCGTCCCGTTAAACTTCCTAAACGCAAGATTGTCCACCAAATTCAACGGTGGAACAAAATTGTTAAAAAAGGGTTGAAAACATAGAGAAAACCTTTGAGTACAATAGGGGTAGACAAAACTCTTAGTTACTTGAGATCAACTTGCAAAAACACTTGCCTCCTTTTTCAAACCACACTCCACAAACACTTTCAAACAAACTCTTCAAAAACATCTTGAAACATCTTTTCGAAAAGATACACACCTTCGTATATACTCAAACACGAGTCATTACATTGGTTGCCTAAGACAAGGCATCTTCTTCAAAAACATTTTCAAAAACACACACACACACACACCATTTTCAAGCAATCGAAAATCAAGGCAAGTGATCTAAAAAAACCAAGTAACTAAGAGCCCATGGATAACCATGGATGAAAAGGGTGCTAATACCTTCCCTTTTCATAATCTACCCCCCGAACTCATGAAATATCTCAAAAGGTTTTTGCTGTGCTTTTTTAACCTTTCCTTTAGGATAAAATAAAAATTCGGTGGCGACTCTTGCTCAACCGAACAAGTGCGAATACAAAACGCAAAACTCAAGTCAGTTCTCCCACTGTATCACAGAACTGGCGACTCTGCTGGGGACAAACTTAAAAGTGGGGTTACCTTAGGGTTTAGATCACCTTTACTTTCTTGCTTTGATTGACTTGATTGCTTTATCTTTTGGGTTCTTGTTTGGGTTTGTTGTAAATCCTACACCCGGATTTGGGGCACCTTTTTAGGTAAATAGCAAAAAACTGCGAGGGAACTGTGCGGGGTATACCGACACGGTTGAAGCAGTAAGCTATGTTAGTGTGACATATTTGTGAGTACCGGTAACCCTTGAGTTCAATCAAGGAGAGTACGGGGCCGCTGAGTGATGTCGTGAAGCACTAATGAACTCTTAGAACCTTAACTGACCATCTTAGCCTTTTTAGGGGTAGTGAGATGACCGACTTTGGTGAAGTCCGAAGTTGGTAGATACTCGATACTACACTCATTTGAGGGTTATTTTCTTGGAATATTTTGGTCGCCAGTAAGTGGCTAAACCGAAACAATGAACACAGAAAACAATCCAATGATATTGAGCTCCTTAGAACCCGGTTTCTATTTTAGGACAGGATGAGCCAACTAACTTCAAGAGGGTACTTACCTACACCTTATGCAAGCCTAAACCTAAGGACTTGTTTGCTTTGTGTGAATATGATTACTTGTATATACACTCACTTGCTTTTGCATACATGTACATAACATCATAACATCATGCCATAGCATTTTCAATAACCTTTTCAAGAATCTTGAGGGTCTGTTGATGAAGGGATACATTGAACCAGACGTCTACCAAGAGGCAAGAGGTTTCTCCTCAAACCAATGCCAATCAAAGTTCAAGTACAACAACTTGAATCAGAGGCTATGACCCACTTGATATGGTGAGCTTGATTCTCGTGGAAAGACATCCACCAGTGCACAGTTCTTCAGTCAAAGTTCAAGTGCAACAACTTGAATCAGTGGCTATGACCCACTCGACATGGTGAGCTTGATTCTAGTGGAAAGACATCCACCGGTGCAAAGTTCTCCAATCCAAGAGCAAAGTTCAACCTCTAACATTTTCTTGTGTTTACCCCAAGAGATCCTTGAAAACATGCATCCACATATCATGCATCCACATATCATGCATTGCATCTTGACGATCTTTCCTTTTTCAGGTTTCCTTACTCTCCTACTGTTTATTTCAGTAAGGGATGGCTCTAGAAAGGTCTGTCAAAGACATCCAAGACCAGACTGCTCAGCTGCAGGAAATGTTCCTGAACTTGTCTCTGGGGCAAGAAGAAATGAAAGCTCTCCTCACAAAGGGCTTGGAGAATTCAAACAATGCCAGGAGTGATCAGCTTGCGGAGCTGCAGTTTGATTTGACAACATTGAGGACCCAAGTGATGGGACAGTTGGTGGGCCAGATGACTCTCATCCAAGACCTATCTCAAAGACAGGAGGAACTCAGGGTTCTTGTCCGCCAACTGCTTCCAAACAACCAATTGGGGCAAACATCTGAGGTTGAAGAGCAAGTCACCGCTCAGCCTCCATCCACTCAAGAAGACAAGGGGAAGGCTCCTTCACTTGCTTCAGGGTCACAAGCCCATCAACAACCTCGCCAGCGTCAACGGGGTAATCGGCGTAAGCAAGAAACGTCGGGAAGACAGTTCACGGAGACTGAAATACCATCATTCTTCATATTGAAGCGCCTGTTGGAGGTCAACCTGCTTACCTTAAGGGATCCTCCTCAGAAGCTCAATACCTCTTCTCCTAACTATCGTCCCGATGCATTTTGTGTTTACCACTCCTACAGCCCGGGACACGACACCAACGACTGTTGGGCCTTGAAGAACAAGATTCAAGATCTGATCGACATTGGAGTGCTGGAATTCATGCCAGACGGCGAGATGAAAATCTTCCGTTAAGGAGTTCTCCACCTGGAGTGACAAAGCTCAAGCTGAAAGACTTTTGCTTCATTTTAAATTTTCAAAGTTGTAATTTCTTTTGCTGTCAAACAATTATCTGTTGATGTTAAACTCTGTTTTCATTAATGCATTGCATATGTTTGTCTTGAAATCATCCATTCGTTTCACTACTCTTATGCTTTTCTTTATGATATCTGACTCTTGATAAAAAGCTGCAAGCCTTTAGAGGGAGGATGACGAAACAATACCATGATCTTATACATTATGCTTTTGAACAGACCTTGCTGATAGTGTACAGGCATTTCTTTCAATTCCCAAACATTGGAGTTATAAGGAAGTTAATCCCTAGTCAACCCCTTCGAGCCAAAGAAGTAGGAGTTTTCTGTTCTAAACAATCAAAACCTTTGATATAAACCTGGGGCAGGGTAGTATCTCAGTTAATTCAAAAGAAAAACGCGCATTGAAGTCGCAAACTCTCAATTCGTAACACAACGAACGACGTCAAAGAAAAGAAAAGCATTCCTTTGGAATCAAAAGACAAGGGTGGTTCCCTATCACATAGGCAGTCAATCTCTCCAAAGAGAAAAGCCCACCAAGCCAAAACCTATAAAGGAGGCTTAAGAAAGCTGGGGCATCCCGCTGACTGTAATCTCGAAAATGGGAGCAGTCAGGCAAAAGTTAGGGATAACAAATCAAAATCAGAATAGTGAGGTCATTACAAATCCTCAACAGCATGAAAAAATGTTGAAAAAGAAAAACGAGATAATGACTGTCTCCCAAAATTCAACTGGTGAACCATCACCCAAAGGTCGTCCCAAACTCAAAGCAGAGTGCGACGCACAATTAACTGAGCTTAGGGTTGAAGAACATCACGAAGAGCGGGTGGGTATAAATATACTTTGAGCCTTTATCCTTTGTTTCTTAAACCGTGAACCAAGCCACGTTACAACCCTTCAAAAGTCCTAATTGAAGCATGAGTTAGTTCGAAAGCATACTGTTACAAAAGGTATCCTGACTCCTGTAAGGCTTTGCTCTAAAATCTTGTGTTGACTTGTCTTATAAAAAGTTTTCAGCTAAAAATGCATCTTTCAAAACTTCGAGACAAACATAAACTTTGCATTGCTTGAATATCGCTGTCTGCATTTGGCTTTTTGTTTGACAGCGAAGAAATTCATACAGCGAATGTTCGGAGGAACGAAAACTCTCTCAGTGAACAAAATCACTTCAAAAGGATGACACTTCCAACGACAAATATCCTATCAACAAGGGGCATGACATGTCACCATCCTGTTAACCTGGGGCAGTCCAGTCAAGGTTTCGACAGATCTTTTAAAGTCCAGTTAACCTGGGGCAGTCCAGTCAAGATTTCAAGAAATCTCTCAGTCCGCAGAGTAATCTGATTCAAGACTCCTTCATCACCACTTGGGGCATTCGAATGCCAAAAGTGCTCAACAATTCCCTCATCACCTCAGAAGATTGATATAGTTCAAGATGTGACCCAGAGATGGCGACATTCTATAACTCATTCCAGATTCCTTCCAGATATAGTTCAGATGTGACCCAGATTTGGCGACATTCTATAACTCATTCAGATTTGCATCCAGATATAGTTCAAGATGTGACCCAAGATTTGGCGACATTCTATAACTCATTCAGATTTGCATCCAGATATAGTTCAAGATGTGACCCAGATTTGGCGACATTCTATAACTCATTCCAGATTCCTTCCAGATATAGTTTCAGATGTGACCCAGATTTGGCGACATTCTATAACTCATTCAGATTTGCATCCAAATATAGTTCAAGATGTGACCCAAGATTTGGCGACATTCTATAACTCATTCAGATTTGCATCCAGATATAGTTCAAGATGTGACCCAATATTTGGAGACATTCTATAACTCATTCAGATTTGCATCCAGATATAGTTCAAGATGTGACCCAGATTTGGCGACATTCTATAACTCATTCCAGATTCCTTCCAGATATAGTTTCAGATGTGACCCAGATTTGACGACATTCTATAACTCATTCAGATTCGCATCCAGATATAGTTCAAGATGTGACCCAGAGATGGCGACATTCTATAACTCATTCCAGATTCATTCCAGATATAGTTCAAGATGTGACCCAGATTTGGCGACATTCTATAACTCATTCCAGATTCATTCCAGATATAGTTCCAGATGTGACCCAGAGATGGCGACATTCTATAACTCATTCAGACTTCCTTCAAGATATAGTTCAAGATGTGACCCAGATTTGGCGACATTCTATAACTTATTCAGATTTTCATTCATGATATAGTTCAAGATGTGACCCAAGATTTGGTGACATTCTATAACGCATTCAGACTTGCTTCCAGAAATAGTTCAGATGTGACCCTGATTCGGCAACATTCCGTAACTTATTCAAGATTCCTTCTAGATATAGTTTAGATGTGACCCTGATTCGGCGACATTCCGTAACTTATTCAAGATTCCTTCTAGATATAGTTCAGATGTGACCCTGATTCGGTGACATTCCGCAACTTATTCAGATTTTCATTCATGATATAATTCAAGATGTGACCCAAGATTTGGTGACATTCTATAACTCATTCAGACTTGCTTCCAGAAATAGTTCAGATGTGACCCTGATTCGGCGACATTCCGTAACTTATTCAAGATTCCTTCTAGATGTAGTTCAGATGTGACCCTGATTCGGCGACATTCCGCAACTTATTCAGATTTTCATTCATGATATAGTTCAAGATGTGACCCAAGATTTGGTGACATTCTATAACTCATTCAGACTTGCTTCCAGAAATAGTTCAGATGTGACCCTGATTCGGCGACATTCTGTAACTTATTCAAGATTCCTTCTAGATATAGTTCAGATGTGACCCTGATTCGGCGATATTCCGCAACTTATTCAGATTTTCATTCATGATATAGTTCAAGATGTGACCCACGATTTGGCGACATTCTATAACTCATTCAGACTTGCTTCCATATATAGTTCAGATGTGACCCTAATTCGGCGACATTCCGTAACTTATTCAAGATTCCTTCTAGATATAGTTCAGATGTGACCCTGATTCGGCGACATTCCGCAACTTATTCAGATTTTCATTCATGATATAGTTCAAGATGTGACCCACGATTTGGAGACATTCTATAACTCATTCAGACTTCCTTCAAGATATAGTTCAAGATGTGACCCTGATTCGGCGACATTCCGTAACTTATTCAAGATTCCTTCTAGATATAGTTCAGATGTGACCCTGATTCGGCGACATTCCGCAACTTATTCAGATTTTCATTCATGATATAGTTCAAGATGTGACCCACGATTTGGTGACATTCTATAACTCATTCAGACTTGCTTCCAGAAATAGTTCAGATGTGACCCTGATTCGGAGACATTCCGTAACTTATTCAAGATTCCTTCTATATATAGTTCAGATGTGACCCTGATTCGAGGACATTCCGCAACTTATTCAGATTTTCATTCATGATATAGTTCAAGATGTGACCCAAGATTTGGCGACATTCTATAACTCATTCAGATTTGCATCCAGATATAGTTCAAGATGTGACCCAGATTTGGCGACATTCTATAACTCATTCCAGATTCCTTCCAGATATAGTTTCAGATGTGACCCAGATTTGGCGACATTCTATAACTCATTCAGATTTGCATCCAGATATAGTTCAAGATGTGACCCAAGATTTGGCGACATTCTATAACTCATTCAGATTTGCATCCAGATATAGTTCAAGATATGACCCAGATTTGGCGACATTCTATAACTCATTCCAGATTCCTTCCAGATATAGTTTCAGATGTGACCCAGATTTGACGACATTCTATAACTCATTCAGATTCGCATCCAGATATAGTTCAAGATGTGACCCAGAGATGGCGACATTCTATAACTCATTCCAGATTCATTCTAGATATAGTTCAAGATGTGACCCAGATTTGGCGACATTCTATAACTCATTCCAGATTCATTCCAGATATAGTTCCAGATGTGACCCAGAGATGGCGACATTCTATAACTCATTCAGACTTCCTTCAAGATATAGTTCAAGATGTGACCCAGATTTGGCGACATTCTATAACTTATTCAGATTTTCATTCATGATATAGTTCAAGATGTGACCCAAGATTTGGTGACATTCTATAACTCATTCAGACTTGCTTCGAGAAATAGTTCAGATGTGACCCTGATTCGGCGACATTCCGTAACTTATTCAAGATTCCTTCTAGATATAGTTCAGATGTGACCTTGATTCGGCGACATTCCGTAACTTATTCAAGATTCCTTCTAGATATAGTTCAGATGTGACCCTGATTCGGCGACATTCCGCAACTTATTCAGATTTTCATTCATGATATAGTTCAAGATGTGACCCAAGATTTGGTGACATTCTATAACTCATCCAGACTTGCTTCCAGAAATAGTTCAGATGTGACCCTGATTCAGCGACATTCCGTAACTTATTCAAGATTCCTTCTAGATATAGTTCAGATGTGACCCTGATTCGGCGACATTTCGCAACTTATTCAGATTTTCATTCATGATATAGTTCAAGATGTGACCCAAGATTTGGTGACATTCTATAACTCATTAAGACTTGCTTCCAGAAATAGTTCAGATGTGACCCTGATTCAGCGATATTCCGTAACTTATTCAAGATTCCTTCTAGATATAGTTCAGATGTGACCCTGATTCGGCGATATTCCGCAACTTATTCAGATTTTCATTCATGATATAGTTCAAGATGTGACCCACGATTTGGCGACATTCTATAACTCATTCAGACTTCCTTCAAGATATAGTTCAGATGTGACCCTGATTTGGCGACATTCTATAACTTATTCAAGATTCCTTCTAGATATAGTTCAGATGTGACCCTGATTCGGCGACATTCCGCAACTTATTCAGATTTTCATTCATGATATAGTTCAAGATGTGACCCACGATTTGGAGACATTCTATAACTCATTCAGACTTCCTTAAAGATATAGTTCAAGATGTGACCCTGATTCGGCGATATTCTGTAACTTATTCAAGATTCCTTCTAGATATAGTTCAGATGTGTCCCTGATTCGGCGACATTCCGCAACTTATTCAGATTTTCATTCATGATATAGTTCAAGATGTGACCCACGATTTGGTGACATTCTATAACTCATTCAGACTTGCTTCCAGAAATAGTTCAGATGTGACCCTGATTCGGCGATATTCCGTAACTTATTCAAGATTCCTTCTATATATAGTTCATATGTGACCCTGATTCGACGACATTCCGCAACTTATTCAGATTTTCATTCATGATATAGTTCAAGATGTGACCCAAGATTTGGCGACATTCTATAACTTATCCAAGTCTGCTTCCAGAAATAGTTCAGATGTGACCCAGAGATGGCGACATTCAGTAACTTATTCCAGACCAACACATGCAGCAATCAGAGGACTCTCATTATCCCCAGCCAGAGAACCTTCCAGAAGCTAACTCCACTCAGAGTCAAGTTTCATTATCCCCAGCGAAGCTAAAACTTCCAACTATCAATCCCCAAGCAGATTGAAGACTCTCATTCTCAGTTCCCCACAGAGTATTCGAATATTCCCCAATGAAGATCTCCTCAAGACAAGAATTCCCCAGTAGTTTGGCATACAACCCAAGCTTCTGATTTCCCCAACAGTGGTCCCAAGACTTCTCATTTTCAACAATCAGAAGATTCTTGCCCTCCCCGGCAGCAGTCAAGATTCTTTTATCTTCAGCCATCCAGGATTCATTTATCCTCAGCAAGATAGCTCATCAGCTTACATGCGCATTCATCACATTCATGTCATAAACATTGATGTCACATACATTGCATCATGCATCATAACATTACATACAACTAACCCTTTACCTTTTCAGGTAAGATCAGTCGACAGACAAAGATCATCTCCCGAGATTCATCCAGAAATAGTTCAGATGTGACCCGGACACGGCGACATTCTGATACTTATTCCAGATTCACTCAGATGCAGTTTTACACGGACGCATCCTCGGGAAACCACTACACCGGTTCCTCTTCCACCTCAAGACTTCTGAAAACAGTTTACGGATTCCTCCCAACAACGGATGTTAATCTATCGCTTGTTCAGACTCTTCTCAACTTTTGAAAACAGTTTACGGATGCCTCAAGATACGGATGTCAATCTATTGCTTATTCAGACCCCCAGTTCAGAGATGGTCCAAAACATGGACACCTTTCTGATACTCATTCCAGATGGCATCTATAAGCCCATCCTCCTACCAGCAGTCACCAAATGGCATCTTTAAGCCCATTCTCAGATGGCATCTCTAAGCCCATCCCCCGACAAGATTCTATCGCATCAGATGGCATCTTTAAGCCCATCACCAAATGGCATCTGTAAGCCCATTCACCTCTACCATCACATCGCCGAGTGCAAATTTTCTGGGCACTTTAGTGTCCAATCTCCTTTTACCTTCGAGTCGCGAAAGGCAAACTTGCCAATCTAACTCTTCAGGTTCAAGAAGATTGAACAGGGGCAACTGTTGTACCCCAAAATTTGCCCTCGCATTTTTCCACAAGAAATCACAGCTTCAGGCGTTTCCTGATTTTTCAAACTGGCTCAAGACTCGGTCAAACAAGCTTTTCTCGTCAGTCAGACAAAATTAGGGTTTTACTGATTTTCAGGGCTCTAGAATGTTTCAAACAGTTGGCTTAAGGTTTTGGTTGATTTTGGCTCAACTTCGATCAGGCGAACGTTTCTTTGGCATTTAATCAGGAATTAGGGTTGTTCATGCGCGGTTCCTCAGAAAGATTTAATTCTACGGTGCTTTTCAAGTTATTCCGAGATTTGGATTGAATTCACATTGTTTGACTTAATCAGTAAAAAATTGCACTTGAATGGAATTCGCATTGTGTGATTAAATCAGTGAAAGGATGCGTTAGATTGGATTTGCAAGGTTTGATTAAAGTCAGTAAAGGAAAAAAGCGTCTGGGCAATTGCTGTGATTGACTGTTGTTTTGCTCTGGATGTTGGAAGCACCCAGTTTAATTGATCAATACTGAAGCAATGTTTATTTAATTATTTATTATTCTAGGATTAAATGATTGGAATTTATTTTCAATTATTATAATTAAAGAATTATAAATAATAAAACGAACAATTAAAAAGAGGAAAAGAATTAATTGGATAAAAAACTTTCTATTTATTTTTAAATTATTTGTACAATTGTTTTGTTTACAAATTGTTTACAATAATGATTTTACAGTAATTTAAATCTAAGTAAGACTATCTTAATTTTTTCTAAAATCTTCAATTCTTCATCTGTTGCTAAATCCTCTCCGTTCAATTTTTATCTGCAAAAGAAAAGAGGAAAAGTCAGAAATAGTTAAATAAATAGAAGACAGACAGATAAAAGAAAGGGTCATCATTAAGGGCAACTGACTGGGATCAGTTAGCCCTCTCTGCAAATCACGGGATTTCTCCCGGTTCACAAAGAGGGATGAATATTTGCTTGCTAAACTTGGAATGCACAAAATTGAAAAATGCAAAGTTTGTCAACATACTGCATATTTCAAAACAAACAGGATGGCCTAACCACAAAGTCCAAACTGAATCACAAGTACCAAACTATCCACAAACTGTCAAAGATATCAAACAAGTACAAGGCTACTCAAAACTGTCAAAAGAAGATATGGAAAGATAAAAGAAGCATAAAAGCTGGAAGAAGTACAAGATGCAGCACAAAATCTGGAAGGAAGGATAAAATATGCAGAGTAAACATGTAATGCAAGCAAGCTTCTCATCATTTGCCAATGCTGCCCTTTCAGAATAAAGTACACATAAAACATTGTTTATTATTTTAGTTGTACTGGAGAGAGAAGAAGAGAAAAAGAGCAGGCTTACTGGCTTTGAGGCTTGAGAAAGAGAAATAAAACAAACCGTTAACACAGTAGAGGGATATCAAAAAAAAGGAGAGCCACAAAACTGTAAGAAAAACAAATATACAAAACTGCAACAGTATGTCCAAGCCATAAGATAGCCTGAAGCAAAGCTCCCAAGCCATAACCAGGATACTCACAATAAACCAGAAAACCTGTATACCCTGTCAAACAAAAACAAAACTTGCCAAGGCAAAAACCAACAAGCTAAAAAACCTGCAATCAAACTCAAACAACCAGCATAAGCCTGAAACACCACAAGCCAAAACTGGTATCAAGCCTGTACCACCAGTTTTCAAACCAACAGCCTACTGAGAACATAAGCTCCCAAGCCATAACAAGTATACTCACAGCAAACCTGCAAGGCCATAACCTGTCAAAACCAGTTCAAACCACCAGCCTAACCAAGCAAGACCAAAAACCTGTTAAGTTAAACCAGCCCAAATACATTAACCTGCTAGGCCAAACCTGAAGCAAGCCTCACCAAGGCCATAACCAAAAATCACAAGCATCAAACACATCAAACCAGTAAGGCCCAACCTGTCAAAGCCTAGCCTTAAAAACACTAAGCAAAAACCTGTCAATCCAATCAACTAAACACCAAACCCTCTAGCATCAAACTGTCAACCAACAAAGTAAAAAAAAAAGACTTCTAAAGCCCTCAGTTTGAAACCATCATTGGGCAAACACATTAACAAGCCAAAATCATTCAATCTTAGCATCCAAGCATCAAGACAACCAAACAAAAAGGAAACGTTCAAGACAACTCAGTGTCAAACATCACAGGCCCTCAAAATATTCATCATTGGGCAAGCGTCCAGGCAACAGAAGAAGGAGATAAAAAAAAGCATACGAAGCATGTAAATAGGGCGACAAGAAGAAGAATACAAAAAAAGGCTTTCAGATATATCGTCATCATAAAACCTAGCAACGGAAGAATACTGAGTACCAGGGAAGTCTTCCCAAAGTTCACAGCCTCATCAAGTTTTCCTCGCCGCCGACCCTCCAAACGCCTCCTAGATCCCTCCTCCGTCTCCGAAAGGTAGTCCTCTTATATCCTTTACATACATGTCAGAATAACGAAAGCAAACACATAAATCAAAGACCCAATCGAAACGTAAAATCAAAGATATAATGAAAACCCTAAGCGCGAGAAAGACAGAGTTCAAACCTTGCAAGTGTCACCTAAACGGTCCATTGGAGGGAGAAAAGGGAACGGTGGCGTTGGTGGCAGGCATCAAGGCATGAGAAGACAAAGAGGACGAACAAAGGAGAACGGCGCCGCTTCTGTGTACATCAAACCCTAAAGCATTATCCAAAATGAAACAACAATCAGAAACCCTAAAACATTGTTTGAAACAACTGGGCCTCGCCCATTTTCTACGCCTAAGCCCAAACATTCCAGTTAACACCCCCCTTTTGTCCATTCATTCTGTTTGTTAGTTTGGGCCTAATGCCCTTTTGGCCCATTCGATTTCCTAAAGTCAATACCTTTTTACATATCACATTTGTTTACATAAATTAACACAATAAATTCTTTTTTTTACACTAAAATTTTGTTAACCTTTTTATTTCTTTTTTACATATAACACAATCAAATTCTATAAAACAAAATGATACACTTAACCCTTTTTATATATATATAACTCTTTTTTTCTTTTTTTCTTTTCTCAAATTATTCTTTTGTGAGCATAAATAAAAAATGCATATTAATAAATACATTAAAAAAATAGATTTTTTTTATTTATTTATTATCTCCTTTGACTATACATTTAAACATTAATACAAAATACGCAATATAATTGAAAAAAAAACATTCTTTCTTTCTTTTAATTAAAATATCTCTTTTGTATATATTAAACAAAAATATGAAGATACAAATTTATATCAGAGGTAAATAACAATTTTCAAACTTAGAACATTTTCTTTTCTTAAATTTTCTTTTTATACATATTGAAGAAATATACAAGACTACAAAAAACTAAATAAATAAACATTTAATTCTTTTCATTTAGGTCAAACAACAATTAATAATACACATTAAATTCACATTTCGAACCTGTAAATAAATTACAAATACATATACACTTACATGTACACTTACACATCTATAATACACAAATACATTTACATTTCTCTTACATACAATTACTATTCTTATAAATTGATATACATTGTTTACACTTTTATCGCAATTCGATTTGGTTGTAAATTATTGGACATTACATTCCTAAAGTCTCATCCCCATTTGTAAATTTGTACCCCCACTCCCGGATACTATTTGTAATAGCGTAGACTCTAAATTCTTGCAATTTACCGCTTTCGAATTATACCATGGTTAGACCTAGGGTTTGCATTTACATAAAACCAAACGCTAGATAATCTAATACAAGACAAATACATGAAATCAACACACAATCACACTTGCACCCTCTAGGGTAATCCCACATGTTGCCTTCCAAAATGGGCCATGCTTGCACGTCGAGTTTCTTTGGCAAAACAAATTTAAATGATCATAAGTCCCTCGATGACGCTTTCGAAAGTTGCCTAAAACGGAATGATCATAGTCCCTTCAAGCAAATTTCCAAAGACACTTGACACCATTGCATTCATGGTCCATACGATGACCCGCGCCCGTCCCGTTAAACTTCCTAAACGCAAGATTGTCCACCAAATTCAATGGTGGAACAAAATTGTTAAAAAATGATTTAAAACATAGAGAAAACCTTTGAGTACAATAGGGGTAGACAAAACTCTTAGTTACTTGAGATCAACTTGCAAAAACACTTGCCTCCTTTTTCAAACCACACTCCACAAACACTTTCAAACAAACTCTTCAAAAACATCTTGAAACATCTTTTCGAAAAGATACACACCTTCGTATATACTCAAACACGAGTCATTACATTGGTTGCCTAAGACAAGGAATCTTCTTCAAAAACATTTTCAAAAACACACACACACACACCATTTTCAAGCAATCGAAAATCAAGGCAAGTGATCTAAAAAAACCAAGTAACTAAGAGCCCATGGATAACCATGGATGAAAAGGGTGCTAATACCTTCCCTTTTCATAATCTACCCCCCGAACCCACGAAATATCTCAAAAGGTTTTTGCTGTGCTTTTTTAACCTTTCCTTTAGGATAAAATAAAAAGTCGGTGGCGACTCTTGCTCAACCGAACAAGTGTGAATACAAAACGCAAAACTCAAGTCAGTTCTCCCACCATATCACAATCCTGTATCCAACACGCAATGCACCGGACAAAAAAATAATTCAAATTTTGCCCTAAAATAACACCTAGGCGCCATCTCACTTGGCTTAGGGCATGCCATAAGCACATAGACGCCAAGTGAGATGGCACCTCCCCTTAAACAATGGGAGTATGCGCCAATTCAGATGACTCCTCCTTTGAGAAGTCATCTAAAACATGGTTATTTGCGTAATTTTTTCCGAAACGCGGTTATTTACGAATTTTTTTTTAATACATAGTTATTCAAAAAAAAATTACCAATTATAGTTGACATATTTTAAAATTACTTTCAGGATTGCTCACAATATTCTGTCAAATATTATAGGTAATAAATAACTAACAATATAGACCTATGTATCAAATACAAGTACTACGTACCAAATACAAGATCTCTCAGGCTTATTATAAACATCATAAAATAATGTTAATTGAATAATCGTGTATGATTTCTTTTACCAAATAATAGTGTATGGTTTTAAATATAATTCATATTTAATTGTGTCTATTTATCTCCTCTAAAATATTCTTTAATTAACTTTTATTTTGTTAAGTGATATTTTTAATAAAAAAATATAATTTATTTAAGACTAGATCAGACCAGACTTATTTAATAAAAAAGTCAAACTTAGGCTTTTTTAAAGTCTATTTAATTAAAAAGGTTAGACTTAGGTTATTAAAAAAGTCTATGAAGTCTTATAGGTTAGCCTATATTTTCATGTATATTAAAAATAGTTTAAATAGATTGGTTATATATATATATATATATATATATATATATATATATATATATATATATATATATATATATATATATATATATATATATATATATATATATATATATATATATATATATATATATATATATATATATATATATATATATATATATATATATATATATATATATATATACTATATATATATATATATATATATATATATATATATAAAAGAGGCTAAATATGCTTGCCTATATATGCAGATATATTAGAGCAAAGACTAAATAGGTCGGTCTATATATACATATATATGCCGACATATAAGACTTCTTATGTAATATAGATTAGTTGAAAAACTTAATGAAAAATATGCTTTTAGGCCAGGTCAGGTTTTAGAAAAGGTCAGGTCATACCCAAAAAAAAATCTATAATAGGTCACAGGCTAGACTCAGACCTTTTAAGTTTATCGTAGGTCAGACCCGAGCCTTATAAAGTCCAGCCTAGCCTAACCTTTTTCTATCCCTAGTGCCAAATCATTCTATTATTTTAAAATAAATTTTATATGACATACCAAATTTTCATTGAATGATAATGTAAAATAATTTTACAATGTTATTGTACTACCTTTTAACTCTTCTTTTTAATATATATTTCATTTATCTTTAAAAGAATACAAATTATCTATAATGAAGTAAAACTATAGTGAAGTCTTTTAAGAGACTGTTTGAGAGTTGATTTTTAGAGGGTTTTGAAGGAAAAGACTTTGTAGGTTGCATTTATATCTTAAAATGTGTTTGATATTTTAAAAAAGTTTTAAAAACAATATAATTTTATATGCTAACATAGTATATTATTTTTTAAACTTTTTAAAAATATATCAAACACATTTTAAGATATAGATACAATCTTCCGAAGTCTTCCCCACCAAAATCCTCCAGATACCAACTCCCAAACAATCCCTTATGAAATTATGGTTGAAACAATTCTAAAATTCATTTTGTAGGATAAAAATTTTCAGTTTATAAATACATATTCAAATTATATATTATCTGATATAAGATTCTTAACACATTTTCTCTTACACTTTCACAACTGAATATTTGAAACATAAAAATAAATGGTGAGTGTCCTATACAAATAACCTAATAATAATCTAAATCTTAAACTAAGCTCTTACTATTATATTAAGAAATGTGGCTAGTCCTACCCAATTTTTACAAAATTAATTCGTAGATAAGCACATTTTATGATCTTTGATGTGAAAGTCTTAACAAAGTCTACTTATAAAAATAGGTTCAACTAATTTATAAGTAAAAACAATCATATTCTTTAAGAATCATAGTTAAAAAATTTAATTTTTTGTTTTTATGTTAAAAAAATGAAGTATATAGACTACCTCACTCCTAATTTATAATAGGGTTTACGGAAAAGTAAAAGGATAATTTATTAATTACTTTATAATAGTTGAACTTATAATTGATTGTTTATAGATTAGTTGATTTAAGTTATATTGTTTACTAAAAATTATTGAACTGGTTTAGAATCGTAAAATTACATAAAGACAAACCTTAATAAAATAACTTAGCAGACGATTGGGAAACAAAATATTTTTGTAGAAACCAACAGAAAGAAGAGTCCTCACTCCATCTATAGAAGATGACATCAACATTTTGAAACAGTGTTAGAAGAAACCTAAAATCTCATTATTGTGCCTAGTTCTATCTCAACTGTGTAGAACATCAAACCATCTAGTTTCACTACCCAACTAACCAGTGACCAAATTACATTCACCGTATTCACCATGTTTGGTTTTCTCTCAAGTTTTGTATTTGAAATGTGAAGTGAACTCTATGCACTGCTTTACAAGTAATATATTATGAAGAAAATGATGAATAAGTCCAAAACTCATAACTGCTAGTCTCTGTCCTAACATGTTTTGACAATGAAAGCCATAAATTCCATAGCATAAGGGACCCCTCCATATGCATGAGGCATTGGCAAGTATGAAAGTATTGATCAAATGCTTATCATGAAGCAACACAATATCCAACTCATAAATTGTTACAGTTAATTTAATATATAAAAACATACTGTTAAAACTTATAACTAATAACCAGTAAAGAGTTAGAATGAGAATTGAATAACCATTATTTAGCATTCATAAAATTTATTAAAAATATGAAGTTTTTTTAACACAAAAATACCTCTTTTAATTAAAGAAAAACATATATCATAATCTTGGTTCTAAAATAACTGATCTACTATAAACATGTGGTATTGCATTGACAATTGCATCTAAAATATTGTTAATGTGATAAGTTCCACAATCACATTGAAAGACATGTATGATATGATTTAATGTTGCATATTCGGTTGTATTAAGATCTGATCTGACCTGATCAGAAGGTTTGGACCGTCACGACTTACTCCGAGCTGAAGGCTTTTTGAACGAGGAGGGGGGGTACCTGCAAGGCACTCCGATGCTTAAGTCAGTGGGAGTACTAGCAGATAATATAGTTGAGGTTAGAATGATCAATACCTGACCCTCTGGAAGCAGAGGGTATTTATAGCCCCCAGCGCTGGGCCAAGGTTCCTTCATTGGGCCGGGCGGATTTGGCCCAATGGAGGAACTGCCAGGTTCTACGTGGGTAGTGGGGACCAGCACGTGGTTCCCTTCCTGGATATGCTGCATGAAATATGGGCGGACGGAGACGCGGTCTTTCCGGAGTATCGTTGGGGTAATAGGGGACTAAGTCTGCCCTAGCAAGTTAGCTCGTGACCATGTCGAGCTGCGCAGCACGGTGCCGAGCTCGACGCCAAGACCTCGAGTTGGACGGCGAGTGTCGAGCTGGAAGCCAGGACATAGAGCTGGATGGCATGCTGTCGAGCAGGACTTCATCGTGGGGCTGGACACCGAGATGTCGAGGTGGACATCAGGGTGTCGGGCATGGACGTGGCCCCCTTTGCCCAGTGTGGTCCTTAGTGAGTCCCTTTGGACTGGGCCTTAGTAATGATTTTGGGCCTGTCGGGCCCAGTCCAGAACAGGAGCCCCCCAAGTCGTGGTTCCTTTGCGAGGAGCCATGACTTGAAACAGTTGTTCCGTCGCTGAGGTCTCGTGTCCGGGATGGAGGCGTGGACCCTCGAGGGGTCTCCTCGTGACGTGCTCGGAGACGTCGTCGGTGGTGGATGCGTGGAGGATCCATACCGGGCGCGTCAGTCGAGCACACGAGGCATCTTTCGGGAGTTGTGCCGCCACCCTAGGGGGGTAGGGCCATCATTGCGTTGGGTGCAGTGCGTCGAGGAGACGGAGTCCGTGGCTGAACGAGGTGACGTTTGGTATTCCACGTCATCCCTATAAATAGGGTCTTTGGGCCCCATAATACGTTTTCCGTTCTCCGTGCTCTCTTCGTTGCAACTCTCAACACTCTCTCCAACCGTGACTTCCCGTCTCAGATTCTTCATTTCTTAGCCAAATCCCAACTTTGATCCAAGTAAGTGATCCATTTTCTTTATTTTCCTGTTTTAGAATGCATGATTCTAGGAAATTGTAGATGTTTTAGGACCGTTAATGTGGGATTAGCCCGGTAAACTCGTGTTTTGCCCGACAGATTCATGTCTAGGACCGGCAAACGCATATTTGTGGCCGACACATTCATAGTTTTAGGTGAAAAACTTCAGAGCTGCCCGGGGTCTTCATGATCCTGGGCGCCTGACTCATGCCGGTGCCCGGTATGTTTATGGTCGTGGTCGTGGGCCTCATAATGCGGCTCGCCATGTTCATACCCCGGATCGACATGCTTGAAGAGTGGTCGCGCAGTTGGTTTGTGGAAGAACACTGGATTCAGGAGAGTCGGGGAGGCATCCACTTGTGAAAATGGACTTGTGGTAGTGTATGGACGACATGATTATGTCGAGCATAGGGCTTCATGCTCAATCTGATTGGTTTCCCGTGCTCTGCAGGTAACCATGGCGGATGAGCCGAGCTCCTCTGGTCGGCGTGACAGCGAAGAACAAAGTGCCGACGAGTCGGCCAACCTTATAGACACTGTGACCGACCCATCGCTGGAATGGGTGGGCGCCGAGCCTCGGGGGACGGCGTCGATATACAGTCGGGATGACCGACATCCGTTCATCGCTATCGAAGAGGGGCAGGACCAGCCCGACTTTCAACCGAATTTCGAGGTCATGCTGCCGTCGACCAACGCCAGAATTTGTTCGATGTACCCGGACTATAGCTTTGCGATGTACGAGATCGCGTTTAAAGACTTGGGTTTGCGGCTGCCTTTCACAGACTTTGAGACCGGGGTTTTTACGCATTTGGAGCTGGCCCCGTCCCAGCTACACCCAAACTCTCTCGCTTTCATCCGGGCGTTTGAGCTGACGTGTCGCTACTTAAGGATAGGGGCGACCATCCCTCTCTTCTTTAGGGTCTTCCACCTACAGCGTCAGTCCCGAGGAGGGAAGCACAGCTGGGTGTCCCTGAAGCAGTCGAGGAGACTGTTTAGGATGTACATGGACTCTGAGGGGGTTCAAGGATAAGTGGTATGTGGTACGCCCTACCACCGACTCTGCTGTAGATTCCCTCTTCGAGGAGGAAGGGCCGGTCAGCGATGATGACGGGGAAGCAATGTTGACCGATGACGGGAGCCCCGTATTAGGACGTCGGGCTAAGTTCCCGGTGTACTGGATGTCCCGACACTTCCAGCATGGAACCGGCTATTTCCATACCGCAGTCGGGGACATGTGCACGGAGGATCAGCGGGCGTATGAGGCTCTCTGTAACTTTGTCGACAGTTTTCATCCCGCCCAATGGGTTACGCGGGAAGGGAATGATATCCTCGACAAGGACGGTTACCCGACATTCGAGGCTCGCCCGATCGACACCAAGGCGTTGGTGGAATGTTCAACATACAGGCAGGCAGCCCGCCTGTTAGGTTGTTTGTTTGAAATTCTTTACTCGTCATTTATTTACGCGTTTTGCTCGATACTGACTTTTCTTTTACTTCGTGCAGGTACGATGGCCAGCCGATATGAGAGGCTCCTGAAATTGTCAACCGGCCAGAGGCGAAACAAGAAGGTCGTGCCTGCCCCGCAATTGACGAGAATGGGACCACCGCCAAGCACGAACGTTCCTCAGCCGGTGAGGGTGGATTCGACGTCGAGCTCGGGAGCAGCATCGGATCCAGAGGTCGAGGAGATTGACGCCAGCGCCGTTCTGACGCAGAGGAAAAGGACCCGCGTGGAAGGCGGTTCGAATGTCGGGGAAGATACCGGTCCTGTTCAATCCTTTGCCTTCCCCCCCTGCTTCGAGGAGGAGGGCTTTTTCGAGCGGTTCCCTCCGACCGTGGTCGTTCATGAAGCCGAGGCTATAAAGAGGATGACTAAGGAGGAGAGGAAGTCGCGGCTGGTCGCCAGCGTGGACGGGCTGGTTAAAATGGCCGAAATGGCTCTGGTATTGTCTGAGGATGCAGAGGATGCTGCTCGTGTTGAAGAGCTCGAGCGGGAGAAGGCGGCCTTGACGGCGAGCTCAAGGAAGTTGAAGGTCGCTCTGGAACGCTCCGAGGGGATGTTCCAAGAGCAGACCGCGATACTTGACGCCGAGAGGGAGATGCTGACCTTGGAAAAGGAGAAGTCGGGGCGGTTGACCGAGGAAGGGGAGTTGCTCCGGACCGACAGGGATCGTTTGGCTGCTGAAGTCGAACGCCTGGGCAAGCAGGTTGAGGAACTGAATGCTGTTCAGCAACCCGCCGAAGATGAGCCCGAGGACCTAATGGTTTTGAAGAGTCGGGCTGAGCTTATTGCCCATATCCGGAACCTCGAGGAGGACGCAGTCGGTGCCCTGGAAGACGGGTTCAATTCTGCAGTCGACCAGCTCTCATTGCTAAATCCCGGACTGGTCACCGAGGGCATCGGGCACACCCATCGGGTTGTCGGTGGCGCGATCATTCCCCCGCCCGACTCTCCCGGCGTCGATAATAATGATAACGTGGAAGTTTGATTTGTATTCTTTGGATAGCGGGCCTGCGTGCCCTTGATATTTGAATTTGTATTCTTTGGGCCTGCGTGCCCGTTTATTGCATGTATGAACATCGCCAGCCTTCTTGGTCGGTTTAATATTGCTTTGTTGCCTTCGGGCGTTTATACCTTGTTTATTTTGGATTTTCTGCCCTTGTATGAACTCACATGCTTGTATGAATTTAGCTCAAGTCCCAGGCCCGAGGAGTGCCCGTAGGTGGCTTTGATTTGGCGAGCGACTATGCTCGTCTCCATTTGTGTGCAATCCCGGCCCTATTTTGGTTGGCCGGGGTGGCTTAAGCGTTGCGCTCGAGGGGAGAGATTTTCTTTTGACCCTTGTAGATGTCCCGTTATCCTTGATGGAATGTCGGGCATTTCGGAGCGAGGTTGCTCAGTCGGGCGTGGAGCCCGTAGGGACGATTCGCCCTTGGCGCGAACTGCCCATCGCGAGCTGGGTGTTCTGCCTCATGGGTACGACGACGGTGGTGCTCGGTACAGCTGTCCACGTCGGGCACTATAGATCGTCAACGTCTACCGCGCGATGCCGTGCCATTTTGGTCGTGTGTCGGCCTGTACCTTAGCCTTAAACGAGGTTGGACGTTTTTCCTCGTTGCCCGAGCATGGTTGCTTTTGGTCGAGGGTCCTAGGTGTTGATAGTTTCTAACTGTAGTACTGCTTCAACTTAGCAGCATTCCAGGGTCTTGGTAATGGCTCTCCGTCTAACTGCTCGAGGTAGTACGCCCCGGTACCCGTGGTGCCGTGGACGCGGTAAGGTCCTTCCCAGTTCGCGGCCAACTTCCCTTCGCGGGAGTCTTTCTGGTTTCTGCGTAGTACCAGGCTGCCTATTTCGAACTCGCGCTTGATGACCTTGTCATTGTGGCGTAGAGCCACTCGTTGTTTTAGGGTTGCTTCGCGCAGGGCAGCCCCCGATCGGATTTCCTCGACTAGGTCGAGTTCATCCCTTAGTGCTTCGTCATTCATTTCTTCGTCGAGAGGTTCCTCTGTTCGTCGGGATGGTTCCATGATTTCGACTGGGATGACGGCTTCGGTGCCGTACGTTAGTCGGAATGGAGTTTCACCCGTCGTTGAGTGGGGTGTGGTGCGGTATGCCCACAGAACGCTGTGGAGCTCCTCGACCCATCCTCTTTTGGCCTCGCCGAGTCGACGTTTGAGCCCTCGGAGGATGACTCTGTTCGCGGCTTCGGCTTGCCCGTTGGTCTGAGGGTGCTCGACCGACGTGAAGTGATGTTTGGTCCCCAGTTTGGTGACGAAGTCTCGGAATCCGTGGTCGGTGAACTGGGTGCCGTTGTCGGTCACCAGTGCCTGCGGAATTCCGAACCTGGCGAGCACGTTTCTTTTGTAGAAACGGAGGATGTTATGTGAGGTGATTTTCGCGAGGGCCTCGGCCTCGATCCATTTTGTGAAGTAATCCACGGCGACGATTAGGAACTTGTTCTGATAGGTCCCTTGCACGAAGGGCCCGAGGATGTCCATGCCCCACCAGGCGAACGGCCATGGGGATGATAATGTGCTCAGCTCGTGTGGGGGAGCGAGGTGCATATCCCCGTGCTTCTGACACTTATCACACTTTTTCACGTGTTCCTTGGCGTCCTGTTGCATCGTCGGCCAGTAGTATCCTGCTCGGAGGGCTTTCCTTGCCAAGGATTTACCGCCCATGTGCTGGGCGTTGATACCTTCGTGTATCTCCCGCAGTACGTCGGGGATGGAGGACTCGTCAATGCATTTCAGGAGAGGAATGGAGAATCCCCTTCTGTACAGTTTCTGCTCGAGAACAACGTAAGAACATGCTCGCCGCTTTATTGTGGCTGCGTCGGCCTGGTTCGTCGGGAGTTCTCCCTTTGTAAGGAAATTATAGACCGGGGTCATCCAAGACGTGGCGTCCCCGATAGCATGAACCTCGACCGTAGTCGAGGGTGGTTCGATGCTCGGCCGTGCCAGAGATTCCTGGATGACGGATTTATTCCCGCCTTTCTTTCGTGTGCTCGCGAGTTTGGACAATATGTCCGCCCTCGTGTTTTGTTCGCGGGGAACGTGAGAGATTTCTGCTCGTACGAACTTTGCCATGTGTTTTTTGACTAAGTTCAGGTACTCAATGAGGTTGTCATTCTTGGCCTGGTAGCTTCCCTGTACCTGGGAAGCGACGAGCTGGGAGTCGGTGTAAATTTGAACTTCACGGGCTCCTAGGTCCTCGGCTAGTCTCAGTCCTGCGAGCAGGGCTTCGTATTCTGCCTGGTTATTTGACGTCGGGAAAGAGAGAACCAAGGAGTGCTTGATTACCACACCTTCTTCGTTTTCGAGGAGGATCCCCGCGCCGCTTCCGGACGCACTGGAGGCTCCGTCGACGAAGATGGTCCATTTGTGTTCCTTTCCCGGGGGATGTCGTTAGAGGTCATCTCGGCGACAAAGTCGGCCAAGGCTTGTGCTTTCAGGGCTTTCCTGCTCTCGTACTGAATGTCGAATTCAGAGAGTTCCAGGGACCACTTAAGCATTCTGCCTGCCATATCTGGCCGACCCAGGAGTTGTCTCACCGGTTGATCAGTTCGCACGACAATGGTGTGTGCTAGAAAGTAGTGTCTGAGCCTCCTCGCAGCGTTGACGAGGGCCAGTGCAACTTTTTCTATCTGTTGATACCTGCTCTCGGGGCCTTGTAAGGCTTTGCTCGTGAAGTAGACAGGTTTCTGCCCGTCGGGAGTCTCGCGGACAAGAGCTGCACTGATGGCTTCGTTTGAAACTGCCAAGTATAGGTAAAGTGGCTCGTTGTCATCTGGTCGAGATAGCACGGGTGGTTGAGACAGGCTCTGCTTCAGATGGCGAAGTGCGTGTTCGCATTCCTCGGTCCATTCGAAGGCTGCTTCCTTTCGTAGGAGTTTGAAAAAGGGAAGGGCGTGCTGAGCGGACTTCGCGACGAAGCGCGAAAGTGATGTCAACATGCCGTTCATTATCTGTATCGACTTCTTCGACGTTGGAGTCGGGAGGTCGGCGAATGCTCGGCACTTGTCGGGGTTGGCTTCAATGCCTCGTTCTGTTAGGTAGAATCCGAGGAACTTTCCTGCCTTAACCCCAAATGTGCACTTCTCCGGGTTGAACCTCATTTTGCATTGTCTTGCTTGGGCGAAGACAGTCTTGAGGTGAGCTGCGTGATCGGTGTCTGCTCGAGATTTGACGATCATGTCGTCCATGTATACCTCGAGCATGTCGCCGATCTGTTTGTTGAACACTTTGTTCATCATGCGTTGGTACGTTGCGCCGGCGTTCTTTAGTCCGAAGGGCATTACGTTGTAGTAATAGTTGCCCGAGCTGGTCATGAATGCCGTGCAGCGTTTGTCGCCCGGAGCCATTGGGATTTGATTGTATCCCGAGTAAGCGTCCATGAACGACAAAGTTTTGTAGCTGGCCGAGTTGTCGACCAGCATATCAATGTTTGGTAGAGGAAAAGCATCCTTCGGGCAAGCCCGATTGAGATCGGTATAATCAACACACATTCGCCATTTTCCATTATTCTTTTTGAGAAGTACAACATTTGACAGCCAGGTGGAATACCGGGCTTCAGAAATAAAATTTGCCTCTAAGAGGTCTTTTACAGCTTTTTCAGCAGCCTCCGTTTTTTCTGGAGACTGCCTACGCCTACGTTGTACTACTGCCTTGGCGGCTGGATCAATGGCGAGGTGGTGACAGGCGACCTCAGGGTCGAGTCCGGGCATCTCTGCAGCGCTCCAGGCGAAGAGATCAGCATTCTCGCGCAGACAGGCCTTGATTTGCTTTCTGGCCAAGTCGGGGAGGTCCTTGCCAATCTTTACTCCCTTGGTCGGGTCTGCTCCGAGGGGAACGAGTTCGAAATCGCCGTCCGGAATAGGTCGAAGGGGAATTTGCTCGTTGCTGGCCGGTTCGTCTTGGTCAAAACGGGCGTCGAGCGCAATGGAGTCGACCTTTGGTGGAGCCTTCTGAACTTCTGCCTCAGGAGATGCTCTGTCGGGCTCTTGCTTTGTCTTCTTGATGGGCCTAGTGCTGGGACCCACGTCGACAGTATCCCGTCCCCTTGAAGCGGCGTTGAAGCACCTGCGGGCAGCAGCGAGGTCGCCATGGATGGTGGCTACCCTTGCCCGTTTGGTGTAGAACTTCATTTTTAGGTGGACGGTTGAGGGAACCGCTGTCAGCTCCGCCAATGTCGGCCTCCCCAAGATGCAATTGTACAGGGACGGGCAGTCAATGACGAGGAAGCGGACCTTCACCTGTCTTGTAGCAGTTCCTTCCCCGAATGTCACGAGGAGCTCGACATATCCCCAAGGTTTGGACGTCGAGCCGTTGAAGCCTTGAAGGTCCGAACCTATATATGGAGACAGATGGGAGTCGTCCAGTTGTAAGGTCCGGAATAGCTGGGTGTACATCACGTCGACGGAACTCCCTTCGTCGACCAGGATGCGATGCACGTCAAAATTAGCCATCTTTGCCCTTATCAGCAAGGGGATGACTGCGTTCGGTGCTCCGCCGGGGAGCTCTTCCAAGTAGAATGTGATAGGCTCTGATCTGCCCCTCACCATTTCAAAAGTCACAGTTTGAGGAGGAGCTTTGTCGACCAGTTCGTCCAACTTCCTCTTGGCTGAGTTGATGGTGAGGTCGTTGAACCCGCCCCCGTTGATGACCATGGCGGAGGGGAAGTATTCCCACCTGCTGTGCGTAGTCAGGGGCTCCTGCAGGAGCTCAGGCAGTTCGAAATCCTCGGGCCTGGTTACCGAGAAGGCGGTCTGGATTGGCACCGACTCGTCAGATGGTCGGGCATCTTCTTCGGGCTCCTTTGCCTCGCGGGCTTCACGACGGGGAGCGTCGTTTCTCCTGTACTGTGCAAGTCTCCCTCCTTTGATGAGGGTTTCAATAGCATCCTTCAGGTGGACGCAGTCCTCTGTCAAGTGACCATGACTCCTATGGTACTGACAGTATTTGTTTTTGTCGACTCCTGGCTTGGCAGGAGCTGGTCGGGGACGCTTGACGCCACCGTCTTTAAAATCTGTGCTTGCACACTCCGCCAGAATACGCTCGCGGGAAGCCGTGAGCGGAGTGTACTCAGTAAACCTGCCCGAGGGGCCCCTTTGTTCTCGGACCTCCCGGGGTCTGTCTTCCTTCCTCTTCTCTCCGGTGCGTCGGGGAGGAGGGTCTTGTCTCGAGCTGCTGCCATGGTTGCGAGCCCTGGAGTCTCGTGCCCTGTTGGCAGCTTCTCTCTCCTCGTAGTCCATATATGCTCGGGCTTTGTCGAGGAGAGCATCAAAAGTTGCAGGTGGCTCGATGCCTACAGCTTTCCTGAATTCTGTGCCGGGGAGGAGGCCCCTCTCCAGCAAGTACCTCTTCATATGGTCCGCGCAGGGGACCTGGATTGCTTCCCGGTTGAAGCGGTTGATGAATTCCCTCAAGGTCTCATCATGTCTTTGGATGATGGCCTCGAGGGCTGCCTCGGTCTTTGGATGGCGACGAGACGCTGTGAAGGAGCTGATGAACTGGTTCTTCAAGTTCCGCCACGAGGTGATGGAGCCCGGGGCAAGTCCCTTGTACCAGTCCATGGCCGCCTTCCTGAGAGTTGTTGGGAAGAGACGGCACTTGATGGGCCCCCCGACATTGTGATAGTGGAGCATGGCTTCGAACCCGTCAATGTGGTCGACTGGGTCCGCCACTCCATCATACTCCTTTAGGTGTGGGGGCTTCTCCATGCCCGGGGGGATAGGTGCGTCCATGATTGCCTGCGACAGGGGACCGCGGGGGTCGTCCTCGTCGCTCCTTTCTGGAGAAAGAGAAGGGG
Source organism: Vicia faba (assembly GCA_948472305.1). Classification (NCBI taxonomy): domain Eukaryota; kingdom Viridiplantae; phylum Streptophyta; class Magnoliopsida; order Fabales; family Fabaceae; genus Vicia; species Vicia faba. The sequence goes on from OX451736.1 coordinate 1,039,396,315, forward strand.
TCCTGTAGTTGTGTCGGGCACGTTGCTCGTGCTGGGATTCCCTTGAACGTGATGTTCGGTGATGGAAGGTCACACGCCCGTCTCTGTTGTGCCTCCGGTCGTGCCTTGATGGGTCGCGAACGGGATCTTCGGCAGGAATGACGGGCTGTCTTTCATACTGGGGCCGCCTCTGCCTTGGTGCGGGAGAGGGGCTCCTAGAGTTTTCCCTGTGATGTCTCCGCGGGGGAGTAGGGTGTCGAACTTCTTCGACCCGAGGAAGTGGAGATGGTGGCCTTTGATGTCTCCTCGGGGGGCGTCGATCATTTTCCAGTGCCCTAAGTCTTTCTCCTTGCGCGAACAGGAGATAGTTCGTCTGGTTGATGGCCGCGAACAGTGCCTGAGCCGTGGCATCTGCCCCGGCAGGGGCTTGGACTTCATAGAACCGGGCAGCCTGGCGATAGGCGAGAGCCTCCGGATCGTCTTCGAGTCTTGGAGGAGTTGTCGAGGAAGACGCAGTGTTCCCGTCCCTGCGGGTGGAAGGTCCAGGGGCGGTTGTCACGGGGACGGTATTGTGGCCGGCACCACTGGGATTGTCCAGGTGCCCATTCTTGTCCGCGGGACCGTTGTTGGCGTCGAGGACGCGAGTGTGTTGTTCTTCACGAGTTGGAGAGGCCATGACAGTGAATGGATTGAGCTTTGGTCTTTGAAACTGTTCGTTAGACGGGGAAGCTGTTTCCCACAGACGGCGCCACTGATCTGACCTGATCAGAAGGTTTGGACCGTCACGGCTTACTCCGAGCTGAAGGCTTTTTGAACGAGGAGGGGGGGGGGGGGTACCTGCAAGGCACTCCGATGCTTAAGTCAGTGGGAGTACTAGCAGATAATATAGTTGAGGTTAGAATGATCAATACCTGACCCTCTGGAAGCAGAGGGTATTTATAGCCCCCAGCGCTGGGCCAAGGTTCCTTCATTGGGCCGGGCGGATTTGGCCCAATGGAGGAACTGCCAGGTTCTACGTGGGTAGTGGGGACCAGCACGTGGTTCCCTTCCTGGATATGCTGCATGAAATGTGGGCGGACGGAGACGCGGTCTTTCCGGAGTATCGTTGGGGTAATAGGGGACTAAGTCTGCCCTAGCAAGTTAGCTCGTGACCATGTCGAGCTGCGCAGCACGGTGCCGAGCTCGACGCCAAGACCTCGAGTTGGACGGCGAGTGTCGAGCTGGAAGCCAGGACATAGAGCTGGATGGCATGCTGTCGAGCAGGACTTCATCGTGGGGCTGGACACCGAGATGTCGAGGTGGACATCAGGGTGTCGGGCATGGACGTGGCCCCCTTTGCCCAGTGTGGTCCTTAGTGAGTCCCTTTGGACTGGGCCTTAGTAATGATTTTGGGCCTGTCGGGCCCAGTCCAGAACAAGATCCATATCATATAATTTTATCCATGTTTTTTCAAGTATTTTTTATTGATACTCAAAATTTCATAACCTCAAAATTCAATTTATTTGTGATGTAAATTTTTTTGACATTAATTGTTTTTCAAATGTGTACTTCAAACATCTCTCAGTCAAAAATTACGTTGCAATGATCGTGATGTGCGTCACACTAACTTAATTGATCATTAAAACTATGAGTATTATCAATCATTTTCTATTCAATAATTATAACTATACATTTATTACTAAAATGAATAATTTTTAAATTAGACCGTCTACATACTTTAACCTCCAAATAGAGAATAATGAAACCTTTAAAATCTGACGCTTTCCTTTCTTATAATTAAAAACAAATAATATTTTTCCACTATTGGAAATTCTAATCGTGAAAAAAAAAACTGTACTATTCATGAATTCGACTTTCAACGCCAATAATTTTATATTTTATTTAAAATAAAAGTAACGTCATTTTTCTTTTTAAATTAAAAATAAATTACATTTTTTTAAGTTGGAAATTTCAAACCGTATGAAAAAACTGTATTAATCATGGGTTCGAATCACAGCGCCATCATATTTGTATTTTTATTTTATAATAAAAGGGACACCTTCCTTTTTTATTTTAAATTAAAAATAAATTATATTTTCTCACGGTTGGAAATTAAAATTTTTTTGCATCTCTTTTAAAAAATCAATTTTTTTTTAATTTTCATTATTCAGATTTTTTGTGTGGTCCTCCATCACAAGGCAATCATTTTAATGACATGGAAAATACTATTTTGTGCCACATAATATAATGTTATTTCATGTCACTATTTATTATTAATTTGAAATAGAGAAATATTTTTAATAATAAAAATACTTTAATTTAATTCATATTTTCAATTTTAATACTTATATTGTTTTAAAATTAAGGATATAAATCAACTCATTTCCTTTTGCATTCTCTCTGGCTTCTCACTTTGCATATGAACTCTAGTTTCCATCTTGGTATCCGAGGGTGGTGTATTCATTGTCGTTCTTCCAATTTCTCAGATCCTTTCTTTCATTAATCAGTGTGGTTCTTCAGTTCGAAGCATTAATCACCTTTTTTTATCTTGTTTGCAGCGAAGCATTTCTCTAAGGAAGAACAACCCCGAACATTCATGGAAAAGAGACGAAAAAGTTAAGTTTTGTCTATTTTATGTGTATTATTCTTCCTACTTTTAGATACATTAGTAAATGTTACTGTTTCTGAATCACTCCTATGAAAACATGCATTTAACTAAAGAAAGAAACAAATGATGATCTTGCATATGCAACTTCGTATACGCAAATCCTTGGTTCAATGAGGTATTTATGTAACTCAAGACCAAACATTTTCCAAAGCGTCTTCCTTTTTTATATTTAAATTAAAAATAAATTATATTTTCTCACGGAAAGGAAGACGTCACTATTGTGCTTCTACCAAAATCAATAGAATTGTTAGACATTAAATCTCAACAACAACATCAACAACAACAACAAAATCAATTGAATGTTTAAACATTAAATCTCAACAACAACAACAATATTAATGTCTAACGATTCAATTGATTTTGGTAGAAGCACAATAGTGACATCTTCCTTTTTTATATTTAATTTAAAAATAAATTATATTTTGTCACGGAAAGGAAGACGTCACTATTGTGCTTCTACCAAAATCAATAGAATCATTAGACATTAAATCTCAACAACAACAACAAAACCAATTGAATCGTAAAACATTAAATCTCAACAACAATAACAATAACAACAACAACAAAACAATAACAACAAAAACATAAACAACAACAACTACTACTACGGACTAAATTAATAGAATTAATAAAAGTTAATCTCAACAATGATAAAACAAAATAATTAAATAAACTTGTTAAACCTTAAATCTCAACAATAATAATAACAACAACAGTAAAAACAACAACAACAATAGCAACAACAACAACTACAGTAGCTACAACAACAACATCAACAATAAAAACAACAACAACAATAAGAACAACAACAATAATAACAAATATTGTGGCCAAGTGAAGCCCTTTGGAGATAAAGAAAACAAAGGATCCTTCGTAGATAAAGAACGCAAAGGAAGTAGTGAGAGAATAATGAATCAAATTGAAGTCTTGTGTTGCAGTAGTTGCAATTGGTGGTGCATGAAAGCTTTGGAGATAAAGAACATAGAGGAGTAGAAATATCCAAATAGTCAATTGGAAATTTATTATGTGCTTGATGTTGTTGATGATCAAAAGAAGATAATGGATTGAATAAACATCAAACGGTTATAGTTTGTAGGATTGCTTTTGAACATTTCTCTTGTATCCAACCTTTTAATCACCTTTTAGGTTGGAAAGGATCCCACTTACGGGTCTTGAAGTATAATTGCCTCTTGGAGATACAAGAATCTCTTTTAGGGATCCAACATTTTGATCGCCTCTTAGAGCTACAAGGATCCCTTTTAGGGGATCTAGCATTTTAATCGCGTCTTTAGGCGACAAGGATCTCACATATGGCCCAACATTTTGACCGCCTCTTAGGGAGTCAAGGATCTCTCTTTAGGAATCAAGAAATTTAATCGCCTCTTAGAGCATAAAGGATTGCACCTAGGGGTAAATCAGTTTAATCCTCTCTTATGGTGGCAAGGATACCTATTAGAGTTCTAACATTTTGATCTCCTCCAAAGGTGGTCTTCCTCAGACATTTTAGGTTTCTTGCAAAAAGTGAATAGCCAGCCAACACAGATTCTCAAAAACAATAAAATGAGGGGCCTTATTAAAAACCCTTGTCCCACGCAAGGGATAGAGGGAAAAGAATGCACCCCATGAAACAACATGTCCTTACAAACGGTAGAGATGCAATACTCGCCTTTCAAAATTAACAAAAATCTGATAAAGAAAACAAACAAATGACATTAGTAAAATTTACGCCAAAAGGAATTACTTTTGGGGAGCATCCTTACCTTTGCAGGCCTCTCCTGCTGGCTTAATTCCTGAGCTCACATTCATAGTATTTGTACCTAGAGTGCAGACCTTTTTCAGCTTGATACTATCTTCATATCACCTTCTGGTGATTTCCTAATCTCATTGGATAACTCCTATCAGAGAGCGGGTACTTCATGCATAAATGCAAAGTGGATAAGGTGGTACTCAGTTGATTAAAAGATGGTCGCCAATAATTATATTGTAATAAGAAGGGGCATTAATAACCAAATACCCGACCTTAAGTTCTTTTGGTTGATCTTGCCTCTAAAGGTGGTCTTTAGCATGATGTAGCCTTTTCACTTGCACTTGCTATGCATAAAATCTAACTACCAAGCCCTTGAAAGGGTTTAAGTCTTATGTGTCGTGGTGGAGTCTTTCATACGCATCAAAATATAGAATATATGTAAAACTTCCTTGGTCTATGAGAACACTTTTGATCTCCAAATCATTACATATAACAATAATGACTATGGGGTCATGATTGTGATGGTGGAAGCCAGTTGCATCCCTCTCAGAGAAGGTGATTTTGGCTCGCCGTCACCTTCAATATTAAAGAGGTCTTCTATATTCAGAATCTGGTGAGCATGCCTTCTATAGGAGAAGTTAATCTTCTCTCCTCCAACGAGTCCTTCTACAATAGTATTTAGCATGTGGCATGCTACTTTTCTTCCTTTGCCTTGAGATGTTTCTTGCGCCTTGCTGGGCCAAAGGCTCTTTGCATCGTTTGGCCAACGAGAGATGGATTTGTTTGGTCCATGAGAGGAATCATCCATGACATACTTCTTGAGATGTTCCTCCTAGATCGACCTCTCAATTTATTTCTAGAAGTTGGTAACAATATTCGGTGTGGTGCTCTTTGGATTTATGGAACTTTCATTATCTACTTGGTTCAAGACCCACTGCACCTGCCTTCAGAGTTGGAGGCATGGGGATGTTGTACAGGTGAAGAACCTCACACCATATTTATTCACGACAAATGTTCATAGGTGTGAAGCTCCCCGCCATCTTGCCTACTTTCTTTAATATAGTATTGTGTTTTACGAGAGAGGTATAATTAATCTTCCTTTGGTGGTGTGAACCTTCAACGTTGGGAACATAATCCTTAATGTATTGTGTCATCTTCCCAGTGTTTCTCTCATCGCCTTTTATTTAACATTTTGCCCATGTGACAACCTCCATTGAAGGGTTCCTCCTTGAATCCATTTCGGAATGTCCCACAAACATTCTTGGTTTAGGGGAACAACCCTACTGGTGGTCTAATTGATATGGGAGAGATAGTCACTCAAAGAGTGTAAAGGACCTTATCACGACAGTATGGTGGTGGACATCTTCCTATGACGGTTTACGACGAACTTGTGTACTATCTTATTCACTAGTTCTTGATAAATTGCATTAAAAGCTCGAAATAGACCTATATATCATCGCATGGCTACACCCCCGAAGGTACAAGACACAAATTTGTGCTTCAGGGAGTCAAATGCTCTAATGATGTTCATTAGTGAGTGTTGACGGAGCCGACATGTTTTTAAGGATCAATGTGTCCATCAACCTTGCAATACTACAAAAAACACATATAACAACAGTTGTGAAAGATCTATAATAACAGTTGAACAACCGTTGTTAGGTAAGGTGTGATTGTGAGTGGGTTATTTACAATTACAGTCTATTGTCTGTGGTAGTAAATTGAATAAGGCGTTATATACGACCACAATTCTATTAAACAACAATTGTTGTATGTCTTTTAATAAAATAAAATAAAATGCAGTAGTAGAACAAGAACAAGTACAAGAAGAAGAAGAAGAAGAAGAATAAGGAGAATACCTAGAACAACAATAAGCACAACAATAACAATAACAACAAGAAAATCAACAATAATAACAACAACAACAAAGCAACAACAAGAACAACAATAATAACAACAACAACAACAACAACAAAATAAAGAACAACAACAACAAAATAAAGAACAACAAGAACAACAATAACTAACATTGCTAACTTAAATCTATAAATTCCTTGTCTCATTCAAGTTGGAGAAGATATGACGGTGTTTAGAAATTTTTTATGAAAGATATGATGTTTTCGAGTTTTGTTTATGGAAGAAATGATATTTTCATGTTTTGTTTAGTTTCGAAATAGTGTTTCATAAATGAAAGATGACATTTGGAGGTAGAAGATGAAGTTCATCTAAGTTAGGAGTTCGTCTAAGTTTTAGGTTTCACGCGGATCACTAATGATAGTTTCGTGAGCATTGATAATCACTAAATGGACATCCAAGATTTATTTAAGGACGGTGAAGAAACTCAATAAACACGCTGCATGCAAAAATGATTGTATTAAACAATCTTTGTTGTATGTATTTTGTTGTACCCCAAAATTTGCCCTCCCATATTCTCCAAGAAATTGCCAAGTCAAGTCACAAAATTCCCCAAGGGTTGTGCAGCTCAACTGTCTCCTATACAGTCAAAACTAGGGTTTGTGTTCTGATCAAAGAAAGGAAGCTTTCAAGGACCCAATCAAGTCTCATATGCCTACAAAGATGGTCAAGTATCCTCATACCAAGTTTCGAGGCATTCAGCTCAAAATTGCACAGTCAAAACCCTAGATTGCACTACAGTCAACTGTAGGGGCAAAATGGTCATTTGACAGTCAAAAGTTCAAATTTTTGGTCAACATATCATTTTGAAGCCACAAACATCATTTTATCAATGCTTGATCATGATTCTCAAAATTTGGCTCAGAGATCATCAAAGATGCAAAAGTTGCTATATTTGGACAGTTGAAAAAGTCAACTGAAATTGACCAGGGCATAACTTTCACATGGATTATCAGAAAAATTCCATCCAAAGCTCATTTTGAAGAGAAAGACATTTCCTACAACTCATCTTCATACTTCAAGTCCAAGAAATGCTCTCACAAAAAGTTATCAATTTCAACATTATAGGTCATTTTCAAAAGTCAACAAAAAGGGACTTTAAGTCAAAGGCCATAACTTGAGATTGGTAAATCAAAATGACATGGGACCAAAGGCATTGATTAAAGGACTCAAAGACCTTTCCAAAATGTCCAAGAACATGTGAAAAGCTTAAAAATTGAGCAAGTTATGCCTTGTGGAAGTTGGGAAATTTTTGGAAATTTTGAAAAGTCAACTTTGATCCAAATGACCTAAAAATGCAAATGGGCCCATTTTTCTTCCAAATTTCTTCATGCCAAGCCTATGCACGACCATTAGGCCCAAAAGGAAGTTTTTCTCCATTTTTATTTATTTATTTGGATTATTTATCATTTATAATTCATTTAATTAAATAAAATGCATAAAAAATACAAACCTAATGAAAACAAATCTTTTTATGCAGGTTTGGACTCAATATTTCGTGTAAATACAAAAGGGGAAAGATTTGAAGCTGATTGGCATGATTGAGAGCAAAATGCACATGGAAAAGATTTGAAAAAATCTTAAGAAAATCAAATATTGAAAACTATCAATGCCATGGATTTGTTCCACTTTTGTTAACCTAAATGCTTCCATACAAGTACTAGAACAGAACCCTAAGGCCTAGGGACTGAAAACTGCGCAGCAATTGACATTACACAATTGAAAAATTGCTTGAAAAACTCAAAACTGAAATCAACTCTAGAGGTCGATTCAAGCCTCCATTCTTGTCTCAATAGCTTCACTGTGGTTCCCTGAACGCGTGCCAATCCCTAACATCAATTCAAACGCAAAGAATTGGTACATTGAACGTGAACTGAACCCAGAAAATTGCCTAATCGTATTTTGGTTTTGAAGCATGATCATTGGATTTTAATTGTATATTCATGTTCCTTACAAAGTTTTAAAGCTAACCATTGTATTCAATTGGATTTTCATGTTGTATATAAGGTTTTGCCATGGCCAGTTTCTAGGGTTTACAGGCTTGCCCATTTGGGGTTTTTGAGACGAAGCAAAATTGGAGCTCAAGACTATTGCCACTGCACTTAGCACGTCCAGACGAAAAGATTCCAACCCTCGCGCTCAATTTATGAGCGTCGAGGGTCTATTCGCTATTTTTTGATATACGGTCTTAGGCCACGCTATGAAAACCGTTGCCTCATGTTTACGTTTCAGGGAAAAGGAAGAAGAAGGACTCGTGGCAGTGGGGGATACGTGGGTTTGAATTTCGCGCGTCTAACTTATTCACGTTTTATCTTCTTTTATTATATTTATTGCTTACTAATATAATAAACGCGTTGAAGTGCTTCAGTGGTGCAGGTGTCACTTTGCAAAGTCCAAGACCTGGGTTCGAACCCCAGGTCTGTATCATTCTCAACAATATTTTTCCAAAGACGTTCCCATGCAATACTGGTATGAAGACGCATCATATACCCCAGACCAAGCCTTGACACGTCCCCCTGGAGATCAAACCAAAGGCTTAGATTTGAAGAGTACCATGTACCTCAGTCAACGCTTCAGCATACCATTCAAAAAGTCAAATGGACTTAGGATATTTTGGGCCAGAATTTCACAATTGAAACCTCCATATTGGGTCTGAAACCCCCCTGGTTTGCAATTTCTTCCTTTTTTACTTATTTTTATTTTATTGTTAATTGTGATTTTTATTTTATTCAATTGTCTTAATTTAATTAATTATATTTTACAAAATACAAAAACATCATAAAAAATCAGAAAAGACCAAAAAAAAAAAATAATAAATATTTTTATTGTAATTATTTTCTTGTAAATAAGTTAACATATAATGAATTTAGTTTTAATTAGGATTTTTGCAATTTTAATTCTTTTCATAATAAATATAAAAATGTAGAATTAGGTTAATTAATAATTTCCACTCCTTTTAATTTTTCCTTTTTATCATAATATTATTATTTATTTATTTTCATAATTAAATTGTATATAAATAAATTAGGGTTTAATTTAGATTAATATAACATTTTCATAATAAACTTAAAAAACATTAGAACTAGGGTTTAGCATTTTATTTTTAATTTCAATAAATTCTTTTTCTTTTAAGTCTTAAAAAATACAAAAATACCAAAAAAAACATTTAATCTTTAATTCCAACTAATTCATCAACTTTAATTTTTTGCAAAAGGGTCCAACGCCCATACTTTTAATTATTAATTTCGCGCATTTTACTTTGTCGCTTATTATAATTATGTACATGTCCCAAAGCCTTGTAAACGATTTATTTCTCGCACTTTTATTGCTTTATTTATTTTCCGTCTAAATCGGGTCCGGTTTAATTTTGGCGATGTGGACCCGCGCCCTTTGTAATAGCTGTAGATTTATTTTCCCGCAAACTTTATAACTGTTAAAAAGCATGCAAGAATGAATGTCTTAATTAAAATCAAGCGTAGAACACAAATAAACATGACAAGACAAATATCAATGAAAACGACACACGAATCGCACACACCACCCCTAGGGTACGCCTCACTGTTGCCTTGCCTCGAAAGGTGATCGTCGAGTAGAGGATGTTTTAGTAAGTCCTCATGATCCAGGAACCTGGCATGAGGGTAGCTTCTAAGGTGTCTTCCCATTGCTCTGGTGATCACCATGTCCCGAACTTTCGAATTGACCCAAACACCTCCAACGGTGGTGCTACCTACCTCTCAATGGTGGGATGGCACTACTTTTAAGGACATTTACACAGACGAATTCCTTAGGGTAGATAGGTTCTCAAGGATACTTGCTCTAATTTCAAACAAATCAAAATCTTTTCACACCAACACATTTTCAAAAGCTTTCAAAGCAAATTTTTCAAACACTCTGACGTACGAGTCGAACTGAAATTTTTCAAAGAAACTTTTTAAACCCACATTGAAATGCAAACAAAACATTTTTGAAAACACAATGAGCAAGTATCTAAGAGCCCATGGATAACCATGGATAGAAAGGGTGCTAACACCTTCCCTTTCTATAACCTACCTCCCGAACCGAGAGCAATCTCTTTAAGGAATTTTTCTGTGCTTTTGTCCTTTCCATTTGGAGAAAATAAAAGACGGTGGCGACTCTTGCTTCCGCGACATTTCGCGAACCAGCGTTAAACAGTCAGTTCCAGATCCACCGATCACATATTTTAATAAAATATAAAAAGTACAATAGTTCAACAACAACCACAACAACAACAACAACAACAACAATTTTCAAACTCATGACCATGCACTACATACAACAATGGTTGTATTAAACAACCATTGTTTTATGTATTTTAATAAAATATAAAAGATGCAGCAGTAAACAATAACAACAATAACAACAGTAAGATTCAAACTCATGATCATGCGCCACTTTTCACCATAGTTGGAAGTTTCAATTGTGGTGAAAAGTTGGCTTATAGATGAAAATAAAATAAAAGCGCCTAATTGAATAAATTCTACCACGGTGAATCCTTTGGTCGTGGTGAAATAAATTTCAGTGGCGTTACGAAAGATATTTTTTGTAGTAGTGTTGGCTAGAGATCAGTTTAAATCCTTTAGGGATAGGTGGTTTCCATATCTCTTCTAGAATGGCTGGAGATCCATCACTTCCATATCCTTTGGTGGATTGGAATTTTGTTAGCATTGTATGATATTATGGACATTATTCTCTAGTGTTTGATTCTGACAGTGTAGTTCATCCATCGTGGCACGCATCTCCGATTGAGCGTTGGCATCACCGCTACCACTGGTATCCTTATGCGTAAAGGATAAAGCTCTTCTATTAACAATGGTTGAGGATTGTTAGGTATAGGAGTGAAGGATAATAGTGAGTCTGATGATTGTAATGAAGAAGGTGTGACCCGTGTTAGTTGTACCGAGGCCCCACGGTGGACACCATTGTATTATTCTCATATGACCGATGCGGGTAACAATACTATTCATGTTCTCAAGCCCGTGAGCGAGCCTCATATTATGTAAAGATGTCGCCAAGATAACGTCATACTAGGCGGGAACCCTATAGTCGTCTTTGTTTGAGACTCTCACAAACATAACACTACATATGTGTTTCTTCTTTCTTCCTTAGTGGTCTTTGATTCAGTGCTGGTGGTTCAATTGGTTTAAGCTTAAGCTCAATCTTTCTATAGGTTATCGTTCTTAGATGATGTTTTTTTTTTTGGAGTTCACTTGTAGTTTTTTCTGGTGGTAGCTTTTTTGCTTTTTGGTATTATAGTTATTCCCACTTGTATTTGGTAGATTTTATTGTTATAGCTTTTGATATTAACTTATGTGAACTCTCTACTCAATTGTTTGTTGTTTTAGATTGTTGTCTCCCTTTTATTATTATTAATATTATTTTGTCTTCAAAATAAAAATTAGACGAGAGATTACTCAATACAACTAATTATACTAGAGATTAATATGCTTTCGTTATCATTGTAAATAAAAATTTCAATGTGAATCAATCACAACTCTTAGATAATTAAAGATATTTTTACTTCTATCATAAATGTCAATAAAATCAAGCTCATAAATGATTATGATTTGCTAGTAGTGTAATTTTTTTACTTATAAATGCATAACAATTAAATATATTATAACAACTCAACAAAACAAATATCTAGCTAGCTCAAACTGGTTTATATGATTAAAGCTACAATGTAGACAATAACACAATTAGGAAGTGTTTATACGAATTTACTTGAATACACTTAATACAAACAACATTCATATTAGTGTTTGAAAACACTTGCACAACCATAAGTTAAAAGCAAAGACATAACTGAACTCACTCAAACAACTTATCAACTTAGAACTTACAAAACACAATTGGACTCACTCAATTAACTTATCAACTTAGAACAAACAAAACACTCCATTGACATATTCATAGATATGAGTTGGATTATTTTCTTTCGCCATGCATAACTGAAGAAAGAAACCGTTTAAGGCACCTATTATAAATACTTGGTCTCTCCAAGTGAGCCAAGTGACCAGCCTCCTCTATCTCTTGAAATGTTGCTTTATTTCCAAGCTTACTGTAATATGTATCAAACAATTAAATTGTAGATAAATTGCGTACAAATTTTAGGGTTAAATATAAAAAAATCTTTCGAATATTAATTTATCTTCTATAAAAAAAAAATTAAATCACTCTCTTAAAATATTAAAATTTTATGTCTTTTGTCTCATAAATAAAAATTACTCTTTGTGCTTTTTTTTATTTACCTCCAAATTTAATATTTAATTTGTACATTTAAAGGGTAAATCAAATTAAAAAATTTCAAATTTTTTTTATATAAAGAATAAATTAAAATTTACTTATATTACAAGGGATAAAGTGGTATTAGCCTTAAAAAAAACTTTGAAATAATTGAAATTTTGTGATCAAACTTTCTTACCCTATCATCTTTTGTGCAACCTCTGGTTTGAAAAGTTTGTCTTTCTCACCCCATAAAAGAAATATTTGCTGCAAAGGAAAGTTAGTTAGTTAGTTATTATTAATTAATAAAATTAAAAACATAGGGTTTTAGAACAATTGTAAAATAGCACATAGAAAATGGCAAGAGGTTTAGTATCAAAATATTAGCATCAAAATTATGAATAACCTGCGGAAATTTCGGGATGTTGATGTCTTTGTAACTATTGACTAAGGCCTCTAATAATTCACCTCTCTCTTTCCTATTTGAGAACATCACCTGCAATTAATGATATATTACTCACAAAAATCACATTAAAGTTTCTAAATTATCCCTCAATTAATATAAGGTTTACTTTCTTATGTCTCTTTTATTCTAACTGAACAAGTTAACTAACGATTTATTGGAATACTACTTTTGGGAATACAATAATATTTTTTAAAAGAGATTAAGAAGATTAATTGAATTTATCTAAATTATTTTATAATTATTAAAGTAAGTTATTTTTATTTATAATCAAGTACTCTAAAATATCTCACTATCTGTAATAAATATTATGGATAATTTTTTATAAAAAAAATAGTTAATAATATTTTAAACTTAAAAAAAAACAAATAAAATTACAAAATTAGTTATCAGTTATAATTGATTTTTTTTGTACAAACTTACCATAAAAAATACAGCTCTTTACAAAATATAAAATTTTAAAATATATGTTATAAATATTAAATTAACTTTGAAAAATATATGTTATATGTTAATTTTTACTTATTTTTCTATTAGAAAATGCATATTTAATTAAATATTATACTGAATTATAATATCTATAATATTAGTCTTTCTATTTTATCAGAGTCACAAAAATAATTCAATTATTTTAAATTTAAATAATTTTGATCTTGTCTCTTAATTTTACATTTATAGTCGATGTCTTTATTTTTAAATGATGTGTCAAAGATAAACGTGATAAATAATTATATAAAACTTTTCTAAACATTTATAAATAAAAAATATAAAACCAATATTCAATAAAAAAAGTGAAAAAAAATAGTTGAATTTAAAATAATAAACCTTAATTTGTAAATTAAATAAAATATGAAATTATAATTATAATTAAATTTAAATATTAGTGGAATGAGATGATAGTTTAATTGACATGTATATCGTTGATTTAAGGTTTAATTATTGATAAATATGCATAATTTAATATTTAATTATTATTTATATTTGTGCAATAATATAAATAAATTGTTAATTTTTATAAATCAAACAACTTTAAAAATTTAAATACTATTATAACAGTAAAAATACTTTGTTAATTAATAATCAAAAAAATTTATTTTCATATTATAAAATATTATAAAATATATTTCCTTCTTAAAACTTATAATATAAATATTAATTGTTTTTTTAATGATTACATATTGTCATATTGTCATATGTGATTTGACTAACGGTCACCTTCCAAACAAATTGTCACCTACGTGTATAATTTGTTATTGATAATAATACTTACGTGTTAACTATTCTCTGTTCTATTGACAAATGTTTGTCAAAGATTTATATATTAATTACCTATTAATTACCAATTATAGTTGACATAGTTTAAAGTTACTTTCACAGTCAATTGCTCAAAATATTCTGTCAAATATTATAAGTAATAAATAACTAACAATATATACCTATGTATCAAATACAAGTACTAGGTACCAAATAAAATAATGTTAATTGAATAATGATGTATGGTTCTTTTTATCAAATAATGGTGTATGGTTTTAAATATAATTCAAATTTAATTGTGTCTATTTACCACCTCTAAAATATTCTTTAATTAACTTTTATTTTGTTAAGTGACACTTTTAATATTTATGAAATATGTTCGCTTAAAAAATTTTTAAATTTGCTCAATTTATCTATATTATTTATGGTTAATATATCTGATATATTAATATAAGTGAAGGTTAATTTATGTGATAAATAAATAATCGAATTCTTTCTGAATTCTGTTTTTTTTAGTCTTTTTTCTAATTATTTTGTTCTTGTGGATTGTGATCTCCTCATCTGATGGTTGAAATTGTTATAAATATTTATATTTTTTGTGTTTTTCTATCATTTTTATTTTCGAGATTAGTACTCATGTCTTTTTCAAGTGTCCCTTATACTTTGGCCGTGCATTCTTTTTTGTTGTTTGAGAATAATCAATCACAATTATTTTAAGTGTCAAATAAGAGTGAGAATAAGTCAGGTCGGCCTACAGAGATCTGTGATCTAGCCTATTTAAGACCAGACCAGACTTATTTAATAAACAGGTCAAACTTAGATTTTTTTAAAATCTACTTAATTAAAAAGGCCTGACTTAGGCTATTAAAAAAGTCTATGAAACCTTATAGCCTGACCTGTATTTTTATGTATATTAAAAATAGTCTAAATAAATTGGCTTATATATGCATATAAATATTAGAAAGAGACTAAATATGCTTGTCTATATATGCAGATATATTAGAGCAAAGACTAAATAGGTCGGTCTATATGTATATATATATATATATATATATATATATATATATATATATATATATATATATATATATATATATATATATATATATATATATATATATATATATATATATATATATATATATATATATATATATATATATATATATATATATATATATATATATATATATATATATATATATATATATATATATATATATATATATATATATATATATATATATATATATATATATATATATATATATATATATATATATATGTCGACTTATAAGGCTTCTTATGTAATATAAATTAGTTGAAAATCTTAATGAAATATAGGTTTTCAGGTCATGTCAGATTTTAGAAAATGTCAGGTCAGACCCAAAAAAATAGTCTATAATAGGTCACAGGTCAGGCTCAGACCTTTTAAGTTTATCGTAGGCCAGACCCGAGTCTTATAAAGCCTAGCCTAGCCTAGTTTATTTCCACCCCTAGTGCCAAATCATTCTATTATTTTTAAATAAATTTTATATGACATACTAAATGGTGAAATTTCATTGAATGATAATGTAAAACTATTTTACAATGTTATTGTACTACCTTTTAACTCTTCTTTTTAATATATATTTTATTTATCTTTAAAAGAATATAAGTTATCTATAATGAAGCGAAACTATAGTGAAGTCTTTTAAGGGACCATTTGGGAATTCATTTTAGGAGGATTTTGAAGGGAAATACTTTATAGGTTGCATTTATATCTTAAAATGTATTTGATATTCTAAAAAAGTTTTAAAAACAATATGATTTTATATGCTAATATAGTATATTATTTTTTAAACTTTTTAAAAATATTTCAAACACATTTTAAGTTAAAGATGCAACTTTCCGAAGTCTTCCTCACCAAAACCCTCCAGAAACCAACTCTCAAACAACCCCTTACGAAATTATGGTTGAAAAAATTCTAAAAATCAGTTTATAAGATAAAATTTTCAGTTTATAAACACATTCAAATTATATATTGTCTGATGTAAGATTCTTAATACATTTTCTCTTGTACTTTCACAACTGAATATTTGAAACATAAAAATAAATGATGGGTGTCCTATAACGAATAACCTAATAACAATCTAAATCTTAAACTAAACTTTTTACAAAATCAATTTGTAAATAAGCACATTTTATGATCTTTGATGTGAAAGTATTAACAAAGTCCACTTATAAAAATAGGTTCTACTAATTTATAAGTAAAAACAATCATATTCTTTAAGAATCATAGTTAAAAAATTTAATTTTTTGTTTTTATGTTAAAAAAATGAAGTATATAGATTACCTTACTCCTAATTTATAATAGGGTTTAGGGCAAAGGAAAAATATAGTTTATTAATTAATTTATAATAGATGAATTTATAATTGATTGATTATAAACTAGTTGATTTAATCTATACTATTTACTAAAAAATGTTGAATTGATTTAGAATTGTAAAATTACATAAAGACAAACCTCAATAAAATCACTTAGCAGACGATTGGGAAACATAATGTTTTTGTAGAAACCAACAGAAAGAAGAGCCCTCACTCCATCTATAGAAGACGGCATCAGCATTTCCGAGCAAGAAGAAAATCCAGCATCTTCCACTGCCTTACTAATCATACACTCCGAAATTGCCAAAACTGAACCAGTTACAACCACCGCTTGCACCAATTCATGATACATCTCAGCCATTTTAAACGCCACCATTCCACCATAACTGAATCCAACCACCACACACTTCTCCACGCCGAGTTTCTTTAACCCGGCCGCCACACACTCCGCTTGAAAAGCCAGTGACCGGTCTGGCTTATCGGTTATGGATCCACCGAAGAAAATTAAGTCTGGAACATAAACGTCGTAGTTTTTGGCTAGAGGGGTGAGTTGGAACTGCCATGTTGCAAGTCCGTCGCCGCAGAAGCCATGCAGAAGAACAACTACTGGTTTAGTAGGTTTGGAAATAGGTTTGTTGGATTTTGAAATGGTGTTAGAAGGAACCCAAAATCTCATTACTGTGCCTGGTTCTATCTCAACTGTGTAGAGCATCAAACCAGCTAGTTTCACTACCCAACTAACCAGTGACCAAATTACATTCACTGTGTTCACCATGTTTGGTTTTCTCTCAAGTTTTGTGTTTGAAATGTGAAGTGAACTCTATGCATTGCTTTATAAGTAATATATTATGATGAAAATGATGAATAAGTCCAAAACTCATAACTACTAGTCTCTGACTTAACCTGTTTTGACAATGGAAGCCATGAATGTCATAACATAAGGGACCCCACCATATGCATGAGGCATGAAGCAACACAATATCCAACTCACAAAATTGTTACAGTTAATTTAATATATAAAAACATACTGTTAAAATTTATAACTAATAACCAGTGAAGAGTTGAAATGAGAATTTAATAAACATTATTTAGCATTCATAAAATTTATTAAGAATATGAAGTTTTTTTAAGACAAAAATACCTCTTTTAATTAAATAAAAACATATATCATAATCTTGGTTCTAAAATAACATATCTACTATAAATATGCAGTATTGCATTCACAATTGCATCTACAATATTATTAATGTGATAACTTCTGCAACCACATTGAAAGACAAGTGTGATATGATTTAATGTTGCATATTCGATTGCATAAGATCCATATCATACAATTTTATCCATGTTTTTTCAAGTATTTTTTATTGAAACTCAAAATTTCATAACCTCAAAATTCAATTTATTTGTGATGTAAATATTTGTTGACATTAATTGTTTTTCAAATGTGTACTTCAAACATCTCTCAGTCAAAAATTACGTTGCATCGATAGTGATGTGCATCACACTAACTTTAATGTCCATAATCACAACACCTGCAATCATATCCGCTACCATAATTTAAAACTATGAGTATTATCAATCATTTTCTATTCAATAATTATAACTATACATTTATTATGAAAATGAATTAGTTTTTAAATTAGACCTTGTAGATACTTTAACCACCAGATAGTGAATAATGGTCGAAATGAAACCTTTAAAATTTGACGCCTTCCTTTGTTATAATTAAAAGCAAATAATGTTTTTCCACTATTAGAAATTCTAATCGTGAAAAAAATTATACTGATTATGGATTCGACTTTCAGCGCCAACAATTTTATATTTTATTTGAAATAAAAGTAAGTCATCTTTCTTTTTAAATTAAAAATAAATTATAATTTTTTAAAGTTGGAAATTTCAACCGTATGAAAAAATTGTAGTGATCATGAGTTCGACTCACAATGCCATCATATTTGTATTTTTATTTTATAATAAAAGGGACACCATCCTTTTTTATTTTTAAATTAAAAATAAATTACATTTTCCCACGGTTGGGAATTTTAAATGTAGGGAAAACTCACTCAGTTTTGTTTTTCAAGATATATAACGCTCCAAGCTTATTCACATTTGCTTAAATAAAGTCTCTCATGCCCTATACGAACTTCATCTTCTATCTTCGAACTTTATCTTTCATTAGCCAAACTCTATTTCTCTTAACTACAATAAAAATTACATACAACGACACCACGTTTATTACGGTCCTTCAGGAAACCGTGGTGATATCTATGCTTTCAAGCACCCATAATTTTTTTTAATTAAACATTGTTAATTTATTACAACGGTTTATAAACTCGACCGTATTGATATCTTATATGTTTCATGAGTTTGATTCTTAGTTCCTCCTCATTCGTGATTTTTTCTATATTTCAGAGAAGCCTTCATTTTTATTTAAAAAACCAAAGTAATATCACCATTGTTCTTTAAGCTAACCATTGTGATATATTTTTCAATTTTTTAATTTTTAATCCCGACTCTTTTTTAATAAAATATCATTAATGTAAATCTTATATCACCACAATTTTTAAAGAAAATCGTTTTGATATATTTTTCATTATTTTTTAAAATTAAATGCTTAATACCTGACGCATTTTTTATAAAATTTCATCATATATCACAACGGTTTTTCTTAACAACCGTGGTTATATGATTTAATTACTTTAACGTAACAGAGCTAGTTAACTTGTCTCTTCAGTTCCATATTTTCATTTTCATCACGAAACAACACCATTTTAACCCTTGACAAATATATAACATTGTAACCCTAAATCAAACAACACCATTGCAACCCTAACGGGAACAATTTGTATCAACCCTAACAAAAGGTACAACACCAGTATCTTTATTTTCAACCAACTTGTGTGCTTTTGTACCATCGAGGAAGGAGCTGACTTGTGCTCTTCGTTCTTGACTAGCCTTCAATTTAGCTTTCGAGTAGGAACTCAAAGAAGGAGCCAACGCCATTTTTTACTCATTCATCACATTTCTGGTACATAAACGTTTTCCCCGTGCATCTACAGTACCGTCATTTTTCATTGAGTTTTTTTTCATGTTGATGCCGCCACGAATGCCATTGTTGTTTATGTATTTGTTGTTGTTGTTGATTTTTCACATGCTTATGTATTTGCTGTGGTTGATAATTCTTCACGTGCTTATTTATTTTGTTATTGATGATTCTTCACATGCTTATGTATTTATTGTTGTTGATGCCATTATTGTTGTTGATGATTCTTCACAGGCTTATGCAGTGCCGACCCTGTGCATGTGCAGAGTAAGCCACATCACAGGGCCTTAACTAATTTGGGGTCCCAATTTCATTTTGGACTTTATAGAAATTTAATAAAATAAGTAATATTTAACTTTGTTTCTAAAAATAAGCAATATTAGCATGTAGTTTGTAACAACCCAAAAATCATAGTTAATTATTTTATTAGTTAATTGTGATTATGTCTGAATTATTGTGATTTATATGATGCATTGTGGTGTATTGGTGATACTATCATTAGTATAAAACGTACAAACAACAATGCCCAAGTCACCACATCAAAGGATCCACCGTAATAGAATCTATTCAACTAGACGCTTTTTTATTTTCATATTTAAGTCACTTTTCACCACGGTTGGAAGTTCCAACCGTGATAAAAAGTGGCGTATGGTCATGAGTTCGAATCTTGTTGTTGTTGTTGTTATTCTACTATTACATTTTTATATTTTATTAAAAGACATACAACAATAATTGTTTAATATAATAATTATTGTATGTAGCGCGCACGATCATGAGCTCGAATCTTGTTGTTACTATTCTACTGCTGTATTTTTTATATTTTATTAAAATACATATAATAATGGTTATTTAATACAACTGTTGTGGTATGTAGCGTGATTATTGAGTTTCTTCACCGTCCTTAAATAGATCCCAGCCCTCCATTCAGTGACTATCAACGCTCAAGACACTACCATTAGTGATCTGTATGAAACCTAAAACTTACACAAACTTCTAACTTAGACGATTCATTTTCTACCTTGAAACACCACCTTTCATTTACGACACAATATGTCTCCACTAAACCAAGCTCAAAAATATCATTTCTTCCATAAGCAAAACTCGAAAACATCATTTCTTTAATTTACAAATTTCAGAACTCCATCATCTATTCTCCAACTTGAATGAGACAAGGAAAATATGGATTCAAGTTAGCAATTCTTCTTCTTCTTCTTCTTCTTCACAGTCATGAGAGGAGTAGAAACTTCATCCACCAAGGTCACAAACAAGTCGGTATCAACAACATTAATTCCACGACCGTGCTTAGGCATGGGAGCAGTTATGACATTGGGCTTCTCCGGAGCATCGAACTCAATTTCCTTGGCTTCAATAAGATCTTGTACCTTATTTCTTAGAGCCCAAAAATCATTGGTATCGTGGCCAGGACTCTCAGAATGATAGGCACACCGAGCATTTGGATTATATCGGGGAGATGTAGTATTTGGATTCTTGGGAGCCTCTTTTAAAGTTGCCAGGTTGGATCTCAGCAGATGAGGTAGAACTTCAGCTAATGTCATGTTGATTCGGGTAAACTGCCGTTGTGGTCTTTCCACCCTTTGTTGATTGTTGCATTGTGGAGCAACTGCAGGCCTCAGTATCATTACGACACTTACTGTCTAACGATGTTCATCCCTGTTTTGGCCCCTCGGGCTATAGATGGCACTCGCTTCCTTCTTACCAGCAAAAGGCTTCTTTACTGAGCTCGAAGAGGTATCCTTCTGTATCTTGCCGCTCCGAATCCCAGCTTCTACTCTTTCTCCAATTAGAATCAGCTCGGTGAAACCAGCTGACGAGCTACCGATCAAATGATTGAAAAATGGACCAGATAGCATCCCCAGAAACATATCAACCAACTCCCTATCAGACAATGGGGGTTGAACTCTTCCAGCCAAGTCTTTCCAGTTCTGTGCATAGTCTTTAAAGCCTTCACTTGCACCCATGGACATACTCTGGAGTTGAGTACGAGTAGGAGAAAGGTCGACGTTATATTGATACTGCTTATAGAAAGCAGCAGCCAGATCTTCCAAATTTCGGACATTGGCTCCCTCCAGCTGGTAAAACCATTCAAGCTGAGCCCTGACGGACTATCTTGAAAGAAATGAACCCACAAATTTCTATCAACAGTGTGGGACTGGATCTTTCTAACATAAGAACGGAGATAGAGTTTTGGGCAGGACAACCCATCATACTTAGCAAAAACTAGAGCTTTGAACTTCTGCGGGATGACCACTCCCGACACCAATCCAAATTCTTCGAAATCCAGTCCGGGTATCCTCTGAACTTCCATGGCACTCAAACGATCTTCCAACTGCTTGTATCTATCCTCAGCAGGAGGATATTGCTCATCATTATAGTCAGTATCGTTGTCAGAAACTGTAGGACTGGGGTCCTTCTCCCCTGTCTCTTCTTCTTGATTCTCCCCTTCCTTAGATGAAGAGGTCAGATCGACTTGTCGCTTCAACCGCTCTCCAAACCTTCTACCCACATTCAGAATACCGACAGCCTTATTCTTTTTATTTTTCTCTTTCAGGATGAGGGCTTTCAGATCCTCCTGCCCTTTTGCCAGACTTACGAACATTTGTTGGAACTGGGCGTTTTGTGCCTGAAGGTCCTTGATGCTTTGTTCGGAAGACATTTCTGCTAAAATAAACAACGAAGAAGATGAGAAACCTGTAATGGTACATGTACATGCAATGTTATGAATGGGATACACATGCAATGATTTCAAAGACTTTGGGAAATTTAAATTTTCAAACCAAAATAAAACAAAGACTTTATTAGTTGAATTCAAAGTTCAAATTCCTTTTAGGCGTTACAATTAAAAACAAATCTAAAACTAGAAAATGAATCAAAATTCCCATGGATGCTTCCTTTTTGTGTCGAGATAATCATTGAGTCCTTTTTCCTCGTGAAACTTCTTTGTGAGCTCTAAAACCTTCCTCTCCTGAGCATGGAACTGATCCCTGTAAGTATCCCTCTCCTTCATCAACTGAATCCAAGACCTCTGTAATTCCCCAAGATCAGTGGGCATATAAGGATAGAGAACCGTGTAAGGAATACCCCCTTCAGTAGTGGGTTCCACAATCATTGGTAAAACGGCCACATAGGGAATCATAAGCTTCTGGGCGCGAGCTCATACCCATTGGAGGTAAGGTTCCATAGGAATGGAAGCCTTTGGCCCTAAAGCCTTGGTTCCAGATCTGTTTACCATGCCCCAAGCTCGTATGAACCTCCGGCGATACTCTTGAACATCATCCTCATAGTTGAATACAATTCCCTCGATAAGTAACTCATGGGGACCATCTCTTCGAGCGTAACCAAATTGTCGCAGAGCTAAACAAGGATTGTAGGTTATACCCCATCTAATACCAAGTAATGGAACATTAGGGTACTCTCCGCAGCAGTCAATAATAGTAGTGTTTTCCATATCTCGGGAACACCAGAGAATATCTATGTGAGCGAGTGACATTATCCTTTGCGACCAACCCAAACCTTCTTCATTCTTCAGTACGGACTTAGGGAGGTGAGAAATAAACCACCTCAACAGCAATGGCATGCAACACATAAGAACCCCTCTTCTCTTCATGGTACGAGTATGGAGAGCGTGCAAAATATCTCCGATCAAGGTAGGCATAGGGTTGCGGGAGAGGAAGATCTTGATAGCATTCACATCTATGAATGAGTCCAAATTAGGGAATAGGACTAACCCATAGATTAGAAGAGCCAAAACCTCCTCAAAAGCCTGAAAATCCATATCATCCCAAAACAATTGGGCCTTGTCTATCAGAAACTTAACTAGAAAACCCTTGACTCTGCTTCTTGTTTCCCAATTGGATACAACGTCGGCCCGTTTCAGATGCAAAGCTGAGGCAATGAATTCTGGATTAGGATCTTCTTTTAGACCTGTGAAGGGCAACTGCTCAAGAATGGGTATATCCAACAGCTGAAAGAATTCTTCCAAGGTAGACACCAACTGATAGTCTGGAAATATGAAGCAGTGGTGCTTGGGATCAAAGAGCTGAAAGAGTACACTCATCATCTTTTCATCAAAGTTTGAAGTAACCAGGTTGAGAAGTTGACCATGTCTCTTAGTGAATGCAGAAGTTTCAGAAACCCTTGATACTAGCTCTTTGAGTATGGAAGGTATCTTCACAAAGCTGATTCAGATAGTGTTTATACGAATGAAAGACATGATCTGCAAAACAGAACAAAGATAAATTCCCTTGGTCTTTGAAAGGGTTAGTGCAATAAGAATGAATGCTATGTCATGATGCATGATGTCATGATAAACCACAGGTATAGCAAACACAGACAAATCACACTAAGTTCTTAGGTTTACGGCTTGCATGAGGTTAAAGGTCGCACCCTCTTAAAGTTTAGTTGGTTTCAAACCTGTCTTAAAAAGTAACCGGGTTCTAAGGGATCTCAATATCACTGACCATCCTTTATCGGGCATTGTCTTAGCTCAAGCAATCTTTTCTTGCGGCCAAAATATCCCGAAAGTATGATCTCAATGAGTGTAGCATTGAGTATCAACCAATCCTCAGCTCTAAACCCGAGGTCGGCTATCTCACTACTTTCTAATGGCCAAGTTTGTTCAACTAAGGTTCTAAGGTCCGCTATTGCTTCACGACACCACATGGAGGCCCCATATTCTCCTTGTTTCCCCATGAAGGATACCGGTACCAACCAAAGTGCCACACCAACACAGCCATCGCTTAAACCATATCGGTCTACGCTGTACATTCTCCACGATCTATTGTTGTTTACCTAATAAGTGCCCCAGATCCGAGTGTAGGATCTATAGTAACCCAAGTAAAAACCCTTTAAAAATAAAGCAAACAAAACAAACAATAATGCAATAAAAAAAGACATAGATCCTAAGGTATACCCCACTTTATTTTAGTGTCCCCAGCAAAGTCGCCAGTTCTGTGATACGGTGGCAGAACCGACTGTTAATACTGGTTTGCATTTTGCGTTTTTTGTTCACAAAATGTCGCGGTAAGAAAGAGTCGCCACCAACTTTTATTTCATCCAATCATGGAAAAGGAAAAAGAACATAAAAAACCTTTTTTCTAGATTTCTGAGTACGGGGGTAGATTATAGAAAGGGAAGGTGTTAGCACCCTTTCTATCCATGGTTTTCTATGGGCTCTTAGGTACTTGCTCATCTTTTTAAAATTGCTTGTGTGTGTGCTTGTTTTGAAAAAGTTTTACTTCGTGATAACCGTTGTATCAGTCCTCAAAGGTGTGACGAAGTTTGTTTTGAAAATTGTTTTGAAAGGTGTTTGTGTGAAAAGTTTTGTTGAGCAAGTACTTAAGATTCTACCTACTCGAAAAAAGATGGTTCGTTCTCGCTTCCTTTAGACAACACTATCCTGCTATTAAGGAGTAGGTAGCCCCGTCGTTGGAGTTTGTAAGGGACGTTCGAAAGGGACAAGTACAGTCACTTGAGCAATGGGTTGGAAACTTTAGTAGTAACCCTAGAGTCTTAAGATCTTTTCGAGGTAACATTTCCTAGGCAACATTCGAATGGGACATTTTGATCTTTTAAACTGGAGGGTAGCCACTAAAATCTCCTATGCTTAATGACTGTTTACCGAAGGCAACCGAAGTGAGGAAAACCCTAGGAGTGAGTATGTGCACGTAAATTTTTCAGTTAATTAGTCTTTGCACATTAGGTGATCTACCGTTTTAGTTTTAAAGAATTCTTCCCATACAATCCTATTAACCACGCATCTAACAGTTAAATATTTGCAAAAATTTAAAGTGCGAGAAAATAAACCTAGCTATTACAAGGCTTCGGGGAGGGGGATTAATTACACAACCAAAAAACTGGGGAAACGCGATAAGTAAAAAACCCTAATTTAAAGCTATTACAAACCGTTGGCAGTTACAAAAATAATGAAAAATAATTAAGACGCGCGGCGAGTTAAATGCGGGGACGCTTAAAAATAACCTAAAACCCTAATTGAGGAAAAAGGGTATTTTTTGTGAATTTTTATTTAAGAAAACAATAAAATTGCAAATTTATTAAGCCCTGTTGTACCCCAAAATTTTCCCTCTCACTTTTTCAAGAATCTCCTCAAGATTTCTACTGGGCCAAAGCTGCACAAGGTTTGATCAGCTCAAGTCGCCATGGATCATATTGGATTTTCAAGCATTAGGTCAAAGAGGAAGCTATTGAAAGAGCAAAGCAGATAAATTTGACTATTTTTGACAAAATTAAAAAAATAAGTTTGTTTCAAATGGTGCTTAACTTCAACAGAAGTTGCTCCTCCATTTTAGCTTCGGCTGAGTTTGGTTTCCCTTTCGAACATTCTCCTTCGGCTCAAAGAGGAAGAGCCTCTGGTAGCCTCCTTCGACTCAAAGAGGAAGGGCCTCTTGTATCATTTTTCGATTCCAAGAGGAAGAGTCTCTTGTATCCTTTTTCGATTCAAAGAGAGAAAAGCCCCCTCTTGATGTCCTTCGACTCAGAACTTGGTGGATTCCTACTGTCCTCCTGCAGCTTCCCTTCGACACATGTATAGCCTATATACCATGACATGTATGGATGTTCCAATCGAAGGTTATACCTTGATGGCCCATCTGAAGAATTGTAAGATGCATATGTGGTCCATTCGAAGGACATTTTGAAAGAAACATTGTTATCTGAAAAGAAGTCTAGTCCAAAGCTAGAGCCAGTTGGTCAAAACAAAGGAGAAGTAGTCCAGATGCTAGTAGTATCAGGTGCAAACTTGTTGCACTGGCCACAATATTCCAAACATACAAGCTCTTCACTATGTCATTGCCTCAGGCGAAGAAAGTACCATGATGGTGCATTCGAAGAGTTTGTCAGGCATATCTGGATGCCCCCAATCGAAGGTCATATATTACTGACCCATCCCAAGAGCTTTAATTTGGCCCCTTCGAAGGATATCCATAGGAGTCATTCGAATGACACTTCGATTGGAAAAAAGAGATGTTTATTGAAAAGTCTGGTTGAAAGGCAAGGATAGGGAGTCAAGACAAAAGGTTGAGATGCCAAAGGTACTTGTTGACCAAGTCCCATGCGCTTCCAGGATCAAGCCTGATACACTGGCCATAAAACTCCAAAACTGTTGCACGATAGTCCTGCATTGCTGCCCTATTCCTTGCACCAAAATGGCAATAAAAGACTATCCCTCGAAAGCCACAAAGGCAGTATACCCCTTTTGTTTAAACTTTTTTGTTCTCCCTCCCAAAGAATTAACTCAAGCTACCTATAAAAAGGAGGCATCAGCACACGTACAAGGGGCCTGAAAATCTTTGGCAAGAAAATACTTGTGAAATCTCTCAAAATTCTCAAACACTTCTCAACATTTTTATTACACACTAAGAGGAAACCTCCAATTCATTCTCCAAGTGACCGTCAAATCACCATTCGACCTACTCATACCACCCCTTTCAATCCAGTCGCCACTTTCACCAAGTAGTAACTGGACTAGCCTCAGGGGACTCCCAACGAACCCTCATTTTCCATCAGAGAAAGTCAGTACCTCTCCCTTCGATTTAATAACCTCAAGAGGTAAGTTTTCTTTCAAGTTTAAGTCCATTTTATTTTAATATCATGTACATATGCCAATATAAAAAATATAGACATTTCCGAACTATTGTCTTAGCCTTCGATTTTGACTGCCTGTAGGATAAACATAGACATTTCTAGATTATGTTTTCGATTCTGACTGCCTGTGTGTCGAAAAAGAATCAACCTTAGTCTAGTTATGGATTGGACTTTGAAACCCATAAATTTTCATGCTAACCCCTGGATCGTAGTTATATCTGGATATTGTATTTTTTTTAGACTGTAAGACAATTTAGTTGTACTCTTCGATTGGCTTTTGCATAAGCCCCTTCGAACCATACTCTGAAGACCCAATATGCATACAAAGGGCCAGCAAGGAGCTTGTGGAAAAGTATGAATGTTTTCACTTCTGGGCCTCAATCGAAAGGCAGAACTATGTTGATTTCTAGGCAGAATCGAAAAGCGTGACCATCTTGATTCCAGCTCTCAGTCGAAGGAGTCGGAAATCCAGATCAAAGGAAGTCAAGAAACGCAGATTCGAAGGGTGTGCATTCCATGCTGACTCCTAAAGCCTGTAAAAAGAAATAGCAAGAAGGGTGAGTCGAAGGTTACTGGCTAACACTCCTGCAGTCGAAGGAAACAGAAAAAAGGAATATTCGAAAGGGGCCATGAAGATTTGATTCGAAGGGTGATAATGCCTGGGTCGAAGAGCTCATTTTCCTTTCTTTTATTTTGTTTTTTTTCCTTTACATTTTCTTGCCTTTCAATATGGTTGTAATAGTGTAGGATATTTATTTCCTGCATTTTTATTGCTTTATACAAATGTTAGTAACTAGGATGTATGGTAACATAAAACCAACAAGTAGACCACCCTAATCAAAGACTAAATGCATGCAAATAAAACACATTATTCACACATGCACCTCTAGGATAATTCCACTTGTTGCCTATCGGAAAATAGTCATGTCCCTCGAACATGGGCGTTTTAGAAAAAGACCCTCGATAAAAGATCGTAGTCCCTCAATGACCCTTGATACTGCCTTCGGTAAACGATCTAGTCCCTAAAACGACATTGCTAAAACGTCCCATATGTTGCCTTCTATGACTATACAAACGTCCCAACGCCCGTCCCTTCACATCCAACGATGGGGTTTCTTACCAAATCAATGGTAAGATAACAACATCTAAAGGAGGAGGAAAATAACATCTAAACACAATCCACAAACACATCTTTGAACCACTTCTCGAAATAAAAACTTGGTACGCGTTCTTATAGAAACGAGAGCCATTACAAAGAGATTTTCCAAAATACTTTCAAAGCCCACACCACAAGCACATTGTCAAATAAAAGCAAGTGATCTAAATGAGTAACTAAGAGCCCATGGAAAACCATGGATGAAAAGGGTGCTAATACCTTCCCTTTTCATAATCTACCCCCCGAACCCGAGAAATAATCTCAAAAGGTCTTTCCTGTACTTTTTTACCTTTCCTTTTGGATAAAAGAAAAGTCGGTGGTGACTCTTACTATCCGCACAAATGAGATCAAAACGCAAAACATTCAAGTCAGTTCTCCCACCGTATCACAAGCCCTAATTTCTAATTAGTTTTATTTACAAAAAGAATTAAATGAACCTAGTTTCTAATTATTTTTAATTATGAAAAAAAGAAATTAAATTAACCTAATTTACTAATTAATTCAAAATAAATATTTTATAAAAAAAATGATCTTTTTGTGATTTTTGTGATTTAATGATAAATTAAAAAAAAAGTAATTAATTTTTGATGAAATGAAAATAATTAAACAAATTAATTAAAATAAAAGAAATAAAAAAGAAAGAATTAAAAACGGGCATGTGGTGCATTGCTGAAGGAGGGTGTATTTCTGAATTTTTCAGGCCCAATAGTGCTGAGCCCCAGTCAATGCGCCCGATCCCATGGAGTGTTGACTTGAGGGTGCATCATGGTCTCTCATTTGGAATGTGTTGGATCTGATAATATGCTGATCAAGTGGATCGATGTAAAGGTGCAAGGTACACATGTGGAATTGTGAAGCATTGGATCTGCAAGTGGAAAGTGAGAAAATAAAGAAATTTGTTGGGACCTGGGATCAAACCCAGGTCCTTATACTCACCACCAACGCGCCTCACCACTGGGCCAACTCTCTTATTTGTTAATATTATAAGAACAAATCATAATATACAAACAATGTGGTTAATTGGAAAAATGCGCGCGAGATTTAAATAACCTAATGGTTGGCTTCCACATATCGTCTTCTCCAGGGATCCGTCGCTTTAGATATTCACCCTATACCCACGGACAACGCTTGTAGCCATAACCCTGTACAACTCAAAAACTCATAAAACGCAATATAAATGAGATTAAAGGCCAAGGTTCAACTGGTTGTGATGTCACGGTCATCATGGTACCTTATTCATGGCCTAATTTCACCTCTAGCCAAAAACGCATGTGGAAACCCTAACAATGGCAAGTACAGATATAGGATTCAAAAATGCAATTAAACTATTCAGTCAGCTTGCACACATGTCAAAGATCATAAATATGTCAATCAAATGTGCTAATAATGCAGGAATTACGGTAATCGATTCTGGAAAAAAATTGTAAACCGTGTGAGTTACAGCTTGCGTTTCTTGGTGCTTCAGACCTTGCAAACGATTGGGATGGCTTCCTGAGACATCCAACAATTGATTGGCAGTGCTAGGCTGGCTTGAGATGGCCTGTGGAGTGAAAACCGATTCACACTTTTCTTTGAATTTTTTGAATTTGCTCTGCCTCTTTCACGACTGCTAACCCCTCTCTTATACCTTGTACATGTTCATTATATATCCTAGAACAAATTAGGGTTATAAAACTGGCTTGTATCTTTGCAATTATGGAAGATTTGATTTGATTTTCATGCCATATGCAAACTTGCTATATTGAGCCAAATTATCCCTTTCTTGTACCAATCATGCTTGATTCGATTTGGCCTTGATATTTCAGCATATTTTGATTGCAAACCTGTCAACAAATCATATCAAAACAAATCTTTGATATTATTTGTCATTTATTTGATTTAATTCAAATTTTAATTAATAAAAAATCAAAATAAAATGACAAATGAAGCAAATAATGTGTGGGTGAATATTTGGGTCGTGGACCATATTATAAGTGAGGTGCAAGCATAAAAAGTTAGGCCCATTTGGCAAAAAATGTAATTTTGAGCCCATTTGACTTTTGACAATTTTGCAAAAAGGGTCAACTTTGACAAGACATATCTCCTCCAATTTTAACCCTAGAGAGGTGTTCTTGGACTTTTTAGAAATCTTAGGATGTCCCCTAAGCAACCCTTTTGGTCTCATTTCAATTGGGTCTTCCATGTTCATGAAAGAATCTTTGACCCAAAAGGTGTTTTTGTTGACTTTTCAAAAGGACCCATAATTGTGGAAATTCATATCTTTTTATGAGTGCATATTTTGAACTTGTGAGCTGAATATGAGTTGTAGGGAATTGCATACTCTTCAAAATGAGCCTTTGATGGGAAATTTCTGATAAAGTATGAGGACGTTATGTTTGGTCAAAGTTTGGTTGACTTTTCCTAAGAAACCCTAATTTAGCAACTTTTGGGTTTTGATGAATTTAGGGCATTCCTTGAAGAATCATGATCAACCCTTGATCAAATGATGAAAGTCACTTCAAAATGTTTATGTTGACCAAAAATATTGAAGTTTGACTCTATGTGGGCCACAATTGACTTTTGACCTAATACAATCAATTCTCAAGCATCCGAGCAGTTGATTGAGCAAAATTCTTGTGCAATGCTTGAAACTTGACATGGAGGGTCTTGAGAACACATTAGGACCATTGAGAGCATATGAGGTCTTTGGAGTCCACCTATCTTGATGAAAATGGAAACCTTAATTTGAGACACACTGCCTTAGGAGAGAGTTTGTCTGGTCAACTCGTGGGCAAACTTGAGCAAATTGAGGATCTCTATGGGCATGTGTTGAGTAAAATAAGAGGGCAAATTTTGGAGTACAACAATAGCTCTCATGGAAAATGTGTCAGAATACAGTGAAGCTTCTGGTTTAGACTCAGAATCAGACACAAAAGAGGTATTCCCTGATTTCACTGTTAATTTTACTAAGGCTGAACTTGCAGAAAGTCTGAATGAAATTCTGGGAAGGTATCAGCAAATAAGAGTCAAATTCAAGAACCTGAAAAGGGATCTTGTCTCTGACTCTAAAAAGACTGAGAGTCTTAGATTAGAGAATTCTGAGTTAAAATAAAATGTTTCAAAATTAGAAAACGATTTACAAAACTCTCAGAAACAAATAATCTATGAGACTCCCAGTAATGCTGATAAGATCATCAAAGAATATGATCACAGCTTTCGGAAGTTTCTGGCTAAAAACATAGACAAAAGCAAGATGGCTTCAATGATCTATGGAGTTAGCAGGAATGTCATAAAAGGAATAGGATACCAAGGTAAGGTATCTCCACCTAAGAAAGTCATGGACCTTGTCATTAAACGCACACCACTAAAATCACACTTCACCTTTAGGCACACACATGACCTAAAATACACTAGTAATGATTACTCTGTCAAACAAAAATTCAACCAGAATTTTGGTAAAACTAACAAACCAGGACCCAAAAAGATATGGGTACCTAAGGAAAAAATTATATATGTAGCAGATATCTTTAGCAGCAAGGCTAAAACACCAGTCATGGTACTTGGACTCTGGATGCTCTCGACACATGACGGGAAGAAAGCATATGTTCCAAAGCCTGGAACTTAAACCTAGAGGCTACGTGGGCTTTAGAGGCAACCAAAGAGGGAAGATCACTGGCTCTGGAACAATAGGTAATGGTAATCTTCCTTCTATAAATAATATGCTCTTAGTTGATGGATTAATGCATAACCTGTTATCCATAAGTCAATTAAGTGATAACGGTTATGATATAATATTTAATCAAATTCATGCAAAGCTGTTAGTCAGAAAGATGGAACTATCCTTTTTAATGGAAAGAGGAAAAACAACATTTATATGATAAAACTTTCTGAACTAAAGAGTTAGAATGTAAAATGTCTTCTCTCTGTTAACAACGATAAATGGGTCTGGCACAGAAGATTGGGGCATGTTAGTATGAGAAGATTATCTCAGATTAACAAACTCAATCTGGTCAGAGGACTTCTTAATCTGAAGTTCATCTCAGATGCTCTGTGTGAAGTATGTAAGAAAGGAAAATTTGAAAAACCTGCTTTTAAATCTAAAAATGTTGTTTCCACCTCTAAGCCATTAGAACTTTTGCACATAGACTTATTTGGACCAGTAAAAACTGCGTCTGTTAGTGGCAAGAAGTATGGGTTAGTGATCGTAGATGACTATAGCAGATGGACATGGGTAAAGTTCTTAAGACACAAGGATGAGTCACATTTTGTGTTTGTTGCATTCTGTAACCAAGTTCAGAATGAAAAGGATCTTAGAATTGTCAAAGTCAGAAGTGATCATGGTGGAGAATTTGAAAATAAAAAATTTGAAATATTTTTTAATGAAAAAGGCATCTTGCATGACTTCTCTTGTCCTAGAACTCCCCAACAAAATGGAGTTGTAGAACGAAAGAATAGAACACTGCAAGAAATGGCCAAAACCATGATCAATGAGACTAACATTGCTAAGATCTTCTAGGCAGAAGTAATTAACACAGCGTGTTACATTCAGAATAGAATCTCTATAAGACCTATTCTGGAAAAGACTCCATATGAATTATGGAAGAACAAAAAGCCCAACATTTCGTATTTCCATCCTTTTGGATGCACATGTTTTATTCTGAATACTAAAGATCATCTGAACAAGTTTGACTCTAAAGCATAAAAGTGTATTATGTTAGGATACTCTGAACGCTCAAGAGGGTACAGAGTATACAATACAGAAACACAGATTGTTGAAGAGTCAACCAGTGTTAGATTTGATGATAAGCTTGACCCTCAAAAGTCAAAGAAGAATGAATTCTTTGCAGATATAGAAGTTGAATTTACAGGTACTGAAGACAACTCATCAGAAGTTCCCAACAAAGACCCTCCAACAACTTCAAAAAGAAATATTACAAGTTATCATGTACCTCCTGTTGATCAACTCCAGAAAAGGTTATCCAGAAGCAGCATAGCTCACCTAAAAGATAAGATTCTGGGAAAGAAGAATGATCCAATCAGAACAAGATCAACATTTAGAAACTCTGAAGAATCCCTCATGGGACTGGTCTCTTTGATTGAACCATCAACAATTGATGAAGCTCTTCTGGACAATGACTGGATTCTGACAATGTAGGAGGAATTAAATCAATTCACCATAAATGACGTATGGGATCTGGTTCCCAAACTAAAAGGATTCAACGCCATTGGAACAAAGTGGGTGTTCAGAAACAAACTGAACGAGCAAGGAGAAGTCATTAGAAACAAAGCATGACTGGTGGCACAAGGTTATAGTCATCAAGAGGGAATAGACTATACAAAAATCTTTTCTCCAGTCGCCAGGTTAGAATCTATCAGCCTCTTAATCTCATTTGTTGTAAACAATGGCATCACTCTGTATCATATGGATGTCAAAAGTGCATTCCTAAATGGCTACATAGATGAAGAGGTATATGTGCATCAACCCCCTGGGTTTGAAAATTCCAAACACCCAGAATATGTTTTCAAACTAAAGAAGTCACTATATGGTCTAAAACAAGTTCCCAGAGCTTGGTATGAAAGACTAAGTAACTTCCTGTTAGAAAAGGAATTCACCGGAGGGAAAGTGGACACAACCTTGCTCTGTAAGACATTTAAGAATGAAATTTTAGTTTGTCAGATTTATGTAGATGATATCATTTTTGGATCCACTAAACCTTCTCTGGGAAGAGAATTTGCTAAGTGCATGCATGCAGAGTTTGAGATGAGCTTAAAAGCACTTCTGGAAGCTGCCAATTTCTGGGAGACAATCTGATCTCATGGACCAGCAAGAGACAGTCCACCATAGAATTGTCAACAGCAGAATCTGAATACATAGCAGCTGCTGGATGTAGCCCTCAAATGCTCTGGATGAAAAGTCAACTTGGAGACTTTAACATATTTTGAGAGTAACATTCCTATCTTATGTGATAACACTTCTGCCACATGTCTCAGTAGAAATCCCATTTTGCATTCTAGGGCTAAGCATATAGAAATAAAACATCACTTTATTAGAGACTATATTCAGAAAGGAATTCTTACTTTAAAATTTATTGACACAGACCATCAATGGGCTGATGTATTTACAAAACTCCTTTCTGAAGATAGATTCAATTTCATTCTGAAACATCTCAGCATGAAATTATGCCCAGAATAAAATGTTTTATTTGCATATCTTAACCCTCAGAACTTTATTGTTTTTCTGTGAACATCTGATCAAATTGTCTTCAGAAGTTAGAAGTACAGTTGCCTCAGAATCTATCTATGAAGATCTGAACATTTCATTTCAAGGATAGAGGCGTGCAGTTCACATCATCAAACATTTGTCATCCTCTCACAAGCTACCTTCTGAGGCTGAACACGCGTCCAAATTCTGAAGGGTCCAAGGCTCTAATTGGATGCATTGAGACACTTGTCAGTGGTAACTGTTCAATATATCTCTAAATCCCCTAATTTCAGGTTTCATTAATGCATATAATCATTACTTATCTTCTTTATTACTGATTACGCTTTCTAAAAACCTATATAAACTCAATTTACTATTTCATTCATTCATGTTTTACCCTCTTCTATACTCTCTCTTGTTCTAGTTCTATTTCAAAAACCCTTTCCATTATTTTTCTTCAAAGAATCCGTGTGAACAATGGCATCATCATCAAGTCTCAAGAATCTCAACGCTCCTAAATCTTCATCAATAAAACAATATGAAGAACCCATTAGACTCCTACTCACTCCGGTTGACAACCTTGAAGTTCTCTCTAAATTGATCATTGATTTTGAAAGCTTACAAGAAAATGGGTTTAATCTGTATGAAGATGTAACTGCATAGGGATGGACATATACTTTGATCGTCAGTTGGGTCCAACTTTTCCCATTCTTGTTAAATAGTTCTGGATTCATGCTACCTCATCCAACCACCAGGTCACATCACATGTTATGGGAAAGAAGATAGTGATAACAGAAGAGTTGATTGGGAAACTCATTGGATACAATGGCGGTGGAGTCAGGTGCATTGATATGGCTAATAGGTGCTCTGACCTAAAATCTATTGCTAGGGAAATATTCACTTCTGGATAGCCATCCAGCAAGATCAGAGACTTAAAGGATCATCACAGAATCTGGGCTAGAATAATTCTGGGATACATCAATCACAGGAAGCCTACAAGCTCTCCTGATTATAACAATATTGATCAACAGTTTCTGATTTACTTCATTGCAAAGAAGACTAAGATAAACCTTCCACACCTGCTCTTCAACCATCTCAGAAAAAGTGTGAAAGAGACAAGAGAAGAAGAAAGAACTAAGAGTGATTGGATTCTTATTGGAAGATTTATTTCAGATATTCTAACAAAAAACAGGCTGATAGAACATCTGACAGAGGCTCAAGAAATCAGTACTCTGGAAGCCACTGCTGGGAAACCCTTGAATGCCAAGAATATGAAGAAAATGAAGATTATTGAGAACATTAAGAAGGAACCAACAATTGCTTCTCATGAGGCCATCACTTCTAGGAGAATCCCTCTAAAGGATTTTCCACTATTTTTTGAGATAGATGCCTCTCCAAAAATCATAGTTAGATACCTTGAGGCTTGCAAAGCTGATGGGACTATTCCAAAAATCAACATCCAAGATCTGCACAAGCCAGCTCCAGAGGTTGTGTTAAAGAAATCTAAAAAGAGGAAGGTAGCAAGAGAAGGATCCTCTCAGAGGACACCTAAAGCTGCGAAAAGGAAAGGTAATCCATCTTCTGTTTCTGTTGTAGATTCATTAGCTATTCCAACATCTGAAACCATTCCCCCTCAACCAACAGAAAATCCTTCACCCCAAACATTTGAGGATTTTGACATAGAGTTTGACCCATTTGTAACTCTTGGAAACTTCTTGAATGAACCTCACTCCCCCAATCTAAATCCCAATCCAGAACATCATCAACCAGAACTTGCTAAAGTTCTATCTGATATTGAACTGTTTGATTAAGACTTTTCCTCACCACTCCCAGAAAATCCAAACACTCAACCTCAACAACCAGAAAATCCATAACCACACTCTCCTCAACCAGAAAATCCACAACCACAATCTCCTCAACCAGAAAATCCACAACCACACTCTCCTCAACCAGAAAATCTGAACCTCAACTCACCTCAACCAGAGAATGGAAACTCTCTCACTCCTCCTTCTGAAAACCATCTTTTCAAATTCCTAAACCAGAAATTCAACATGCTACCGCAAACCAATCTGAAGACTCCCCTTCAGATTCTGATACCACTATCCCAATCCTTGGAATAACAGAACCTCTTACGGTTCGCTTACCTATCACTATTCATGATATTCTAGAAATCCCTTCACCATATGAATCTACACCACCAAACACCCCTAACTCACCAATCTTGATTTCTGACTCTTCCACTCCATCACCCATCAACCGTCCAGCTGACAACTTCAGACTTGTCATTGATCCTCAAGTGCTGGACCAACTAGCTTCCACCTCAAACAATATTGCCACTCCCAAACCTAAACCAACCTTAACCAAATCAGATGTTGGTAAGAATCTGTTCATTTTTGAAACAGGAATGGATTACTTCTTTGAAGCAAGCAAGTCAAGAGATTTCTAATCCTGCTGCTTCTGATTCTCTATGGGGAAGATTTAGAAAATGGCTCAACTATGAAACCCAGAAGCTGAAAGAATCGGGCTATGAAAGGGCTCAGCAGAACTTCAGTGATCAGCTGAAAGTCTTCCAAGATCATGTTCTGAGCCAATGGTATAAGAAAGAAATTCTTTCGCTGGATAATGCTCCCTGGAAAGAGCACCATCCTTCATAAGTCACTGAACCAGATTCTGATAGTCCCCCTCTGACTACTGCTCCAGAAAACATGATTGCAACAGAAGAAGTGGTTCAATCAGAAGAGGCTGCAGAATGTTCTGAACGACATGCAACCCCTGAAGATACACCAGCTTCATCACTAGTCATGCAAACTCTGGAAGAGTTGAAGAAGGAGAATGCCTTTATCCATGCCAGACTGGATAAGCAAGAGGATACAAACAAAGAGATCAAGGGTAGTTTGGATAAACAAGAAGATACAACAAAAGAAATCAAAGACATTATGGGAAAGCAGGAAGAGTCAAACACTCAGATCAAGAGCTTGTTGGAAGTGTTGTTCAGACGCCTTCCCCCTCCTTCTTAGATTTTCTTTAAAATGTTTATCTGTATTTTTTTTATCTTATCCTCCTTGTTTCTGAAAATTGTCATTGCATTCTGTTTTCAATATAATTCATCCTTTTTGACTCTGATTATATTGCTTTTTGTTACCTGAAAAAAAGGGGGAGAAAGTAAGATATTTTCAATAACAGAATACCGAGACAAAGTCTCAAACATTTTGAATATTTTAAACTCTATATTTTTTGAAAAGCTTGAACGGGAACACATTCTGATAAGGACAGAATGAGATGCATCAAAAGCTCTGATGAGAAGGAACTTCAGAGAAGTAATCAACTCGGGGGGAGTCTCTCTTAAGCTTTTTATTCTATATTTTTTCATCATCAAAAAGGGGGAGATTGTTAGAACATAGTTTGATTCTACAACCCTTAATTAGAGTTTTGATGATAACAAACACAAAGAACAAATATGCACTCTAAATTTGTGTTATTTTGTATGCAAAAGTTTTAACCAAAACAACATCAGAAGTTAAGCTATAGAAGCTTTCAAGCTGAGGTAATCAGAAACTGCGTTGAAGAATGATGATCAGAACCTGCGCTGAAGTGAAGAATACTCTGATTCTAAACAGAAGTTTCATATACCATCAGATCCTCACATCTCTGAGTTATCAATGTTCTGAAGCAATTCCAACATGCAAGATTCTATGTTCTGAAGCATTACTATTCAATCAAGACATCATCACATGCAACAGCTTCATTCAGACAAGAATCTTCTCAATATGGAAACAACATTGAATGTCCATTATCACACTTTATGTTGGACAGGATTTTCATGCCTATATAAACAAGCTAAGAGGACAAAACATTTACGATTTTGCTTAAGACTGTAACATACCTCTAAAACGCTGCAAGCCTACATATTCATATTTACGCTCAAAATTATGTAAAATATCAGAGTTGTGATACTGTTTTTATAAGGAAAAACAACTATACACAGAATACTATTTTATTTTGATTAAGCTAGTTTTCCTTGATATTAACCGGGTTGTGGTTGTACTCAAGAAGACTTTGGCAGTTGTCAAAGTAGTGTTGTAATCAGTTTTTGATTAGTGAATTAAGTCCTCGTTGGAGAGAGGTGAAATCACCTTGACGGGTGAACTGGAGTAGTTTGAGATCAAACGAACCAGGATAAAAATATCGTGTCTATTGCGCTTTTGATTTTAAGTTTCAATTCAACCCCCTTCTTGTATTTTTCACTTCTTCAGTCAGGGCTTGATATTGATATTGTGGTTCACCGTCTACCGATTAAAGAAGGTCGTTCTCCAATAAAGCAGAAGGTCCATCGGATGCGTCCCGAGATGTCTGAAAAGATCAAAGCTGAGGTTATGAAGCAGTTCAACACATGTTTCTTGGATGTTATGTCTTATCCTCAGTGGCTTGCAAATGTGGTGCCAATATCTAAGAAGGATGGCAAAGTGCGTATGTGTGTAGACTACAGGGATCTGAATAGGGTGAGCCCCAAAGATGACTTTCCACTTCTGCATATTGATGTTCTGGTTGATAATACCGCTCAGCACAAAGTATTCTTCTTCCTGGATGGTTTCTCGGGTTATAATCAGATCAATATGGCACCTGAAGACATGGAGAAGACTACATTTGTTACGCAGTGGGGAACTTTCTGTTATAAGGTTATGCCTTTTGGTTTAATAACGCCGATGCAACATATCAGCATGTTATGGTAGCCTTGTTCCATGACTTGATACATCGCGAGATAGAGGTTTGTGTTGACAACATGATAGCCAAATCTCAGACTGAAGAGGAACATCTTGACCACCTACATAAGTTGTTTGAGAGATTGAAGAAGTACAAGCTGAGGTTAAATCCAAACAAGTGCACTTTTGGGGTGAGATCTAGTACACTCCTAGATTTCGTTGTCAGTGCTAAAGGTATTGAAGTTGATCCCACCAAGGTCAAAGCCATTCAAGAAATGCCTGCTCCTCATACTGAGAAGGAAGTCATAGGTGTATTAGGACAACTAAATTATATTTCCAGATTTATTTCTCACTTGCCCGCTACTTGTGAGCCGATCTTCAAGTTACTGAAGAAAGATTAAGTAGTGAAATGGAACAATGATATCCAAATAGCTTTTGACAAAATCAAGGAGTACCTCCAAGAACCTTCGATTCTGATGCCACCAGTTGAAGGAAGACCATTGATCATGTACCTAACAGTGCTAGAGACCTCATTGGGATGTGTACTGGGGAAACATGACGAGTCTGGTCGAAAAGAGAATGCCATATACTACCTTAGAAAAAAGTTTACCGACTGTGAAACAAGATACTCACTGCTCGAAAAAACTTGTTGTGCCTTGGCATGGGTTGCTCACCGACTAAGATAGTATATGTTGACTCATACTACTTTGTTGATCTCTAAGATGGATCCTATAAAATATATATTCGAGAAACCCGCTCTATTCAGAAAAATAGCAAGATGGAAAATGGTCTTGACAGAATACGACATTCAGTAGACCACTCAGAAAGCAATCAAATGAAGTGTACTGGCAGATCATTTGGCTCATCAAGCCGTAGATAACTATCTATGATACGGTGGGAGAGAACTGACTGTTTTTGGAATGCTGGTTTGCATTTTGCATTTGTATTCACAAAATATCGCGGTAAGCAAGAGTCGCCACCGTCTTTTATTTTATCCAACAAGGAAAGGAAAAAAGCACAGAAAAATTCCTTTTTCGAGATGTTTCTCGGGTCCGGGGGGTAGATTATAGAAAGGGAAGGTGTTAGCACCCTTTCTATCCGTGGTTATCCACGGGCTCTTAGGTACTTGCTCAAAGTGTTTTCAAAATTGCTTTTCTTTGTGTTTGTGGGTTTGAAAGAAGTTTTTGTTTGAAAGGAGTGTAAGTGCGAAAAGTTTTGTTTTGTTTTTTTTGAGAGAGCAAGTACTTAAGAACCATCTACCTACTCGAAAAAAGAATTAATTTGTGCTAATGTCCTTTAGACAATGCTATCCCACTATTGATGAGTAGGTAGCATCGTCGTTGGAGTTTTAGGGTCAATTCGATTAAGGGACATGTGGTCACTAAAGCAATGTTAGGACGCCTTAGCGGTAACCCGAATGTCTTAGATCATTTTTCCGAGGCAACCGTTTCGAGGCAACTATGATCTTTGTATAAGAGGGCGACCTCTAAAACTTCCTATACTCAATGACCACGTTCGAAGGCAACCAAGTGAGGTGTACCCTAGGAGTGCGCATGTGCGAGTGTATTATTTCGGTTAATTTTATCTTTATACATGTCATGGGTGAGCTATGTTGATTTTAAGTTCATACATTCGATCTTGTCATGCATTCCCTATTATCA
The DNA here is from genome assembly GCA_948472305.1 of Vicia faba. Classification (NCBI taxonomy): domain Eukaryota; kingdom Viridiplantae; phylum Streptophyta; class Magnoliopsida; order Fabales; family Fabaceae; genus Vicia; species Vicia faba. Next base: position 1,039,437,284 of record OX451736.1, read on the forward strand.
AACATCTAACGGTTTATAAGTTGCGGAATTTTAAATGGCGGAAATTAAATCTAAACTATTACAAGGCGTCCGATATTTACATAGCCAAAAATAACCCTTGAAATTAAAATGCGGAAAGTAAAATAAATCGATAAAATAAAGTCTTAATTAAAGCTATTACATTCCGGGAAACAATTACATCAATATCATAAATGGATCGCGTGCGAGAAAATTAAATCGGGCACATTTTTTAGGGTTTTGACCCCTTTTTAGGAAGAAAGCATTTTTTGTTTTTTTTTAATTAAAAGGAATTAGATCTAAGTTAATTAAATAAATAAATAAATAAATTAATAAAAGTGATATTTTTGGATTTTTTGGGTATTTAAAGAAATAAAATAAATTTGGTCAAAGTTAATAAAACCTAATATTCTACATTAATTTTAATTATTGCAAAAATACTAAAAGTTAAACCTAATTAAACTAAATTAATTAAATTAATTTATTTACAAAAATAAAGTGATGAATTTAATTTTAATAAATAAAATATATTTTTGTGTTTTTGATTTTATGAGGAAAATAGTTTAGTTGGTTAGTTTAAATAATAAAAAATAATAATACAAAACAAATAAATAAATAAATTGAAAAGAAAAAGAAATAACCAAAAGGGGGTTTTTGGGCCCAAGAGGAGGTTTGTTCAGCAATTCAGAGGCCCAAACGTGCAAGCCTGCATTGACCTTCCTTGATTCCCTGTGGCACGTTGACCTGGTCTTATGATAGTCATCACCTTTGGGCCATCAGATTTGGCCTGGAGGCCATCTGGCAGATGATCAGGCGATGGTGTATGATGTGCTGCGCCTTGGATGAGCGCGTTGGAGAGGGTATGGGACATTGCTTTTGATTGCTATAGACTCAGTGGATGTCTAGCAAGAGGATAACGTTGAGACTTTGTGTTGAAAGCACCTCTAGGATCGATTTCAGATTCAAGTTTTTCTCAAGTTTTTTCAAGTTTTGCTTTTGTGGTTTTGCAGCCTCTTGGTTCTTTTGCTCGTGCCTTTAGCTTGAATAAGTATAATGGAATGAATTAGGTCAAGTTTTGGGCTTTTAATCCTTATGCATTGATGATTTAGGATTTGATATGATCCTCCATGAAAAAGCTTCCAAATTTGTCCAAACACCAATATTTTGTGCAAGATATGGCTTGATACGAGTTTGATCCTGTCCATGATGATAATTAAAACCTGTATCAATAAAAAAGATACCAAGTTATCAATACTTAGATTTTATTTGGATTTAAATTGATTTAAAATGAATTAATTCAATAAAAATCAAATTGTAAGTGTTTGGTTGTTGGCATGTTTTTTGGTAAAACCAGTTGTGTGAATGTCATGACTGATGTCATAACATTCTGGGATACAAGGTACATTCTGCAGAAAAAGAATGTCATACAAGAGTTGCTCAATATGAGTGTTTAGCTGATCATTATGCAATGATCATATTTATTGCATTCTACCAAAATCAGTAAACAAGATTCTTGTTGTCATAACCAATGTTAAGACATCCTGTACTGATCTAACATTTGTGCAGATTTGTTATTCCTGAGAATTTTCAGGAATTTGGTTTATACAGTCCAGGTCAGATTCTCACGTGGACATTAGGTTAACTCTGCTTAACCCTAATCTGGTTGTTAAAGACCTATGACCAAGTCTTGAGGTTAACCCTAATTAACCCTAGCTATTTTCGTGGAAGCCCTAACAGAAGAATAGTTGGCTATATATTCCTCATGAAGATTATTGGTGAAAGATACTTTTTGACAGAAGATCAATAAGGGACTGTATAGTTGTAACTACTGTGAGCCAATCAATTATTATTGTGATAAGTGATTTGGAGTAGGATTTTGTAAGGGTTATGTATCACTCAAAGCTTTGAAGCACGAGTGTTTGTGTTACTTGATTAAAGCTTTGAAGCAAAGTCAAGTTAGGGTTGTGTATCACTTAAAGCTTTGAAGCACGAGTGTTTGTGTTACTTGATTAAGCTGTGAAGCAAAATCAAGTGTATGTACTGAAGAGTGTCTTCATAATTTCATTAGTCAATTGTTTAGTATCACTGTTGTGATTGAGGGGGAGTGAGTAGGAACTCAGGTTTAAGTTGAACTTAAATTGAAGTTGCATTGGGTAGGTCTTAAGTGAAGGAGATAAACTGGTTGGTTTATTCCTGAATTAATATCTCTTATAGTGAATTTCCTCCCTGGCTTGGTAGCCCCCAAAGTAGGTGTTGTTACACACTGAACTGGGTAAACAATTGACTGTATTCTTTACTGCTTTTAGATTTACTGTCTTGAAGAGTGTCAGATACGGTGTCATAACATTCACTGTGACATTAAGTATCTGCTGCCAAAATTTCACAAATAAAATAGAAAAATTAATAATTGGACACAAGACTGAAGATAGGACACGTGTGTAGTGTGACAAGATCAAATCAAGTGGAAAAAAGTGGGCCCATTTGGCAAAATTTGAAGTTTTGGGGATAGTTGACTTTTGGCAATTTTGCAAAAATGCCCAACTTCAACAATGCATAACTCCTTCAATTTTGAACTTTTGGAAGTTTTCTTGTACTTTTTAGAAACCTTGAGATGTCCTCTAACCAAAACTTTTGGTATCATCTCATTTTGATATTCCATGCTCAAGTTATAAGCTTTGGAAAAAAAGGTGTTTTTGTTGACTTTCAAAAATGACCTATAATGTCCAAATTTGCAACTTTTTGTGAGTGCATTTCTTGATCTTGGGGTATGAAGATGTATTGTAGGAAATTGAATCCTCTTAAAAATGAGATTTGGATGGGTCATTGCTCATAAAGTATGAGAAAGTTATGCTTGGTCAAAGTTGAGTTGACTTTTCCTACAAAACCCTAATTTAGCAACTTTTGAGTCTTGATGAATTTTGAGCAATCCTTGATGAATCATGATCAACCCTTGATCAAATGATGAATTATCCTTCAAAATGAGAATGTTGACAAAAATATTGAGGTTTGAGTGTATTTGGGTCACAGTTGACTTTTGCCCTAGCACAGTCGATTTTTGGACCTCTTGAGCAGTTGACTGACCAAACTTCCTCTGCAAGGCTTGAAATTTGACATGGATGACCTGGTGAACATATTAGGACATTGGGGATCACTTGATGTCATTTGGATGCAAGAACCTTGATTCAACACAAAACCCTAGTTTGAGTTTGACTGCCTTAGGAGATGACTTGACTGTCCAACTTTTGAGCAATCTTGAGCCACTTGGAGATTATTCTTGCAATGTCTTGAGAAATATGGGAGGGAAAATTTTGGGGTACAACAGTTTCCCCTGTTCAATCTTCTTAAACCCGAGGATATAGATTGGCTTTTAGGCCTTTCGTGATTCGAAGGTGGAAGATGATTGAACACTAAAGTGCCCAGAAATTTGCACTCGCATGACATGGTATCAGCATTGTGATGTCGGGAATGGGCTTATAGATGCCATTTGGAGACTGTTGGTAGGTGGTCTGAACTTCAACTGGAATACGAATTAGGGGGATCTTATCGGTGATCGGACTGAACCAGAGGAGGTCTTGGATTGACTCTGACTGGATCGGCATCAGAAAAATCTTTAGGAATTGATTTAACTAGACCAGAGGAGGTTTTGTCTTCTTTGACTGGATTGGCATCAGAAAAATCTTTAGGAATCGATTTAACTGGACCAAAAGAGGTTTTGTCTTCTTTGACTGAATTGGCCTCAGAAAAATCTTTAGGAATCGATTTAACTGGTTTTGTCTTCTTTGACTGGATTGGCCTCAGAAAAATCTTTAGGAATCGATTTAACTGGTTTTGTCTTCTTTGACTGGATCAGCCTCAGAAAAATCTTTAGGAATCGATTTAACTGGTTTTGTCTTCTTTGACTGGATCGGCCTCAGAAAAATCTTTAGGAATCATTTAACTGGTCTTGTCTCCTTTGACTGGGTTGGCCTCAGAAAAATCTTTAGGAATCGATTTAACTAGTTTTGTCTTCTTTGACTGGATTGGCCTCAGAAAAATCTTTAGGAATCGATTTAACTGGTTTTGTCTTCTTTGACTGGATTGGCCTCAGAAAAATATTTAGGAATCGATTTAACTGGTTTTGTCTTCTTTGACTGGATTGGCATCAGAAAAATCTTTAGGAATCGATTTAACTGGACCAAAGGAGGTTTTGTCTTCTTTGACTGGATTGGCATCAGAAAAATCTTTAGGAATCGATTTAACTGGACCAGAGGAGGTTTTGTCTTCTTTGACTGGATTGGCATCAGAAAAATCTTTAGGAATAGATTTAACTGGACCAAAGGAGGTTTTGTCTTCTTTGACTGGATTGGCATCAGAAAAATATTTAGGAATTGATTTAACTGGACCAAAGGAGGTTTTGTCTTCTTTGACTGGATTGGCATCAGAAAAATATTTAGGAATCGATTTAACTGGACCAGAGGAGGTTTTGTCTGGATCGGTATCAGAAAAATCTTTAAGAATTGATTTAATTGGACCAGGCAAGGTTTTGGGATAACTTCAACTGGATCAACATCAGCAAAATTTTTAGGAATCGATTTAACTTGACCAGAGGAGGTCTTTCATATAGTTGAGAATTTAACTGCATCTTTCCTGAAAAGCAAAGGTCAGTCATATGCAATGCATGATATGGATCAAGCAATGATGTTCTCAATATAAATGAGATTGTATGGTATGATGCGTATATGTATGTATCATGATGTATGGAAATGTGATGTTTTAGTTGGGGAAAATAAATCCCGGATAGCTGCTGGAGAATAGAGTTGGATTCTTCGTTTCCGCCGGGGATGATGAACGAAGATGATAAACTTGTAGGAGAGGATAACTCCGTAGGGGAATAAATTGATGAGGAGATTACTCCGAGGGGAATTACTCTGTGGGGAAGAGATGTTCTGCTGAGGATTCCAATTTTAAGCTCCGTTGGGGATGGATTACCGTTGCTGGTGATATTGGATCATGTTGAGGATTGAATACCTGTCCGTGAAAGGAAAGAACTTCGCTGGGGATGATCTTTCAGTCGCGACTTGCTAGGGATAACCCTGTTAGACTCTTGTGGGGATAACCCTCTGAATTTGGCTGGGGAGATTTATTTGTACTCCGCTGGGGGTAAACTTCCAGATACTACTGGGGATGATGCTTCAACTTCGCTGGGGGAAGCTTTTTCAGACCTTGCTGGGGAAATATTGACTCCACTGGGGGTATCTTGTATTCTGCCGGGGAACATTCTCATACTCCGTTGGGGAATATTAAGACTTTCGGGGATACTCTTATACTTGCTGGGGAATATTCTTATACTCGCTGGGGAATATTAAGACCCTTTTAGTGCTGATGGTAGACTAACTCTGCTTGGGGAGAGTATTGCTGATTTGTTCTTAGTTGCAAGTCTCAACTGGGAGAGTTACCATTATTGTCTTACTCTGCGGGGAGTGAAAGTATCTTAGCCATATTCTTTAGCTGAATATACCTTGGTACCTGGTGGATAGAGCAACTGTACAGTTCAGACAATTCTTATTTGCCCCTTGTTTCTACTATTACCAGTAATTCATCTTTTGTTTCGCATGTGAATATTTATGAGCAGTAATTAATGTCAAATGCATATATCAAAAATGAACATTGGACGTTCTTTGCAAATCAAAACAGATAAAGGAAAAACAGTTTGAAATTTCTTTGAAAGTGAATTGTATTGATTTTGAAGTTTGGCCTGTAAATAGGCGTTTTTGTACAAGAGGCTGACGTCCTAGTAAGAGAACGCCGCCGAACAGATAGAATTCACACAATTTGTGAAAACTAAACAAAAAAGCTATGTGAATAACCCCACTGGGTTCCAACTCTGCTATTGCCCTTATATCCTCGAGCATCTCATCACTTTGCTATTGGTTGAAGATGAACCAGATTGATTAGTGCCGTCCAAGCTTGATAGCCGATACCGAAGTCTGGATGCAAGGTGATCCAATGAGACATAGTATTACGCTTTGATCCCTAACTTTTGCCTGGACCTCCCTTTCGGGTTTTCAGTCCACCGGGATACCCTTTTTTGCCCAAGCCGCCTTTTCTGGTTTTCGACTTGCCAGGTGTACAAATTTTTTTCATTTTCATCCCTTATTTTTGCCCGAACCCTTTTGGTTCGCCGGGAAGCCCTTATTTTTGCCTAGGCCAGTCAACCTAGCGGGTCTTTGATTATGCGTAGTATCTTTTTACTATGTCTGCATTGACGGGGTGAGGAAGGTCGTCACCATCCATGGTGGTTAGAATCATAGCTCCGCCTGAGAAAATGTTCTTAACCACAAATGGCCCTTCGTAAGTAAGGTCCCATTTGCCCCTGGGATCACCTTGAGGTAGAATTATGCACTTGATTACCAGATCCCCAACTTGATACTCTTGTCGTCTAACTTTCTTGTTAAATGCCTTGATCATCCACTTTTGGTACGTCTGACCATGACACATAGCAGTAAGTCTCTTTTTGTTGATTAGGTTCAGCTAATCAAGCCGGGTCTGAATCCAGTCATCTTCACTCAAACCTGCATCTTTCATGATCCGAAGAGAGGGTATTTGTACTTCAATGGGCAAGACTGCCTCCATGCCATATACCAAGGAATAGGGTGTTGCCCCTGTTGACGTCCGCGCTGAGGTACGGTACCCATGGAGAGCAAATGGTAACATCTCGTGCCAGTCTTTGTATGTCACTGTCATCTTATGCACAATCTTCTTAATGTTCTTATTAGCTGCTTCGACAACCCCATTCATCTTCGGCCGGTAGGGAGAAGAGTTATGATGCTGTATCTTGAATTGCTCGCAAAGTTCAATGATCATCTTGTTGTTGAGATTAGTACTATTGTCCGCAATGATCCTCTCTGGTACACCATATCGACAGATCAGATTATGCCGAATGAACCGTGCCACGATGTTCTTGGTTACAGTAGCAAAGGAAGCTACTTCAACCCACTTCGTAAAATAATCAATTGCTACCAGGATGAAACGATGCCCGTTGGACGCTGTAGGTATGATCTCGCCGATCATATCAATGCCCCACATTGCGAAAGGCGAAGGAGCTGTCAAGACGTTCAGAGGAACTGGAGGTATGTGCACCTTATCAGCATAGACTTGGCACTTGTGACATGTTCGAGAATGATGATAACAGTCGGCTTCCGTAGTGGACCAATAATATCCTGCCCGAAGGATTTTCTTTGCCATGGTGTGTCCACTGGAGTGAGTTCCGAAAGTACCTTCATGTAACTATGCCATGATCCTTTCCGCTTCATTCTTATCCACACAATGCAGTAAGGTCGAATCATGGTTACGCTTGTAAAGAACGCTATTGCTGATGAAGAACTTTGCTGCGAACCTCCTCAGAAACTTCGTGTCATTAACAGATGCACCCTCGGGGTATTCCTGAGCCTCAAGATACCTTTTTACTTCGTGATACCATGGTTTATCTGCTACCTCTTCAGTCTCAATATCACAACAATGTGCAGGTTCGTCTAGTCTTTCAATGATAATCTGGGGAGCCTCGTTGTCCCAATTGACTTTGAACATAGAAGACATCGTGGCTAGCGCGTCCGCCAACTGATTCTCCTCTCTAGGGAAGTGTTCAAAGGTTATCTCCTCGAAATGGGAGAGGAACGTCAACACATACTCCTTGTAAGGAATAAGATTTGGGTGTTTCGTATCCCACTCGCCTTTGATCTGACTGATCACGAGAGCGGAATCTCCAAAAACACTTAGAAACTTAATCCTTAGGTCAATTGCTGCTCGAAGACCCATTATGCACGCTTCATACTCTGCCATATTGTTGGTGCAGTTGAAACATAGTCGGATGATAAATGGAGTATGAGAGCCTTTAGGAGATATGATCACGGCACCGATGCCATTACCCAAAGCGTTCGAAGCTCCATCAAAGTACATAGACCATCGGGATCCTTCCTCAGGTCCTTCATCCGGTCCAGGTGTCTCACAGTCAGTTACTAGCATGATATTCTCGTCCAGAAATTCAAAGTTCATAAACTAGTAATCATCCACTGCCTGATGTGCCAAATGGTCTGCCAACACACTTCCCTTGATTGCCTTTTGGGTCGTATATTGGATGTTATACTCAGCCAAGATCATCTGCCATCTCGCTATTCTTCCGGACAAGGCAGGCTTCTCAAAGATATACTTGATGGGATCCATCTTTGAAATCAATAGAGTAGTGTGAGTCAGCATATACTGTCTCAGCCGGCGAGCAGCCCATGCCAAAGCGCAACAAGTTTTCTCAAGCAACGAGTATCAGGTCTCACAGTCAGTAAACTTTTTGCTAAGGTAATAAATAACATGCTCTTTTCGGCCAGACTCGTCATGCTGACCCAGCACACACCCCATTAAGTTGTCGAGTACTGTCAAGTATAGGATTAAAGGTCTCCCTTCAACTGAAGGCATCATAATAGGTGGCTCTTCGAGGTACTCTTTGATCTTTTTGAAAGCGGCCTGGCATTCATCGTTCCAATGTAGTACTTGATCTTTCTTCAGTAGCTTAAAGATTGGCTTACAAGTAGCAATTAGGTGAGAGATGAATCGGGCAATGTAATTCAGACGTCCCAGAAAACCTCTGACTTCTTTCTCTGTTATGGGAGCTGGCATTTCCTGTATGGCCTTCACTTTTGCAGGATCCACTTGAATACCTTTATCGCTTACGACGAAACCCAGTAGCTTACCAGATCTCACCCCGAAGGTGTGAAGATGTGAAAAACACAAGAAGGGGGGTTGAATTGTAAAACTTAAACGAAATGCTTAGACAACACTGTATTTTAATCCTGGTTCGTTTGATCTCAAACTACTCCAGTCCACCCGTCAAGGTGATTTCACCTCTCTCCAACGAGGTCTTAATCCACTATAATCAAAGGATTACACAACTACTTTAACAACTGTTAAAGCCTTCTTGAGTATAACCACAACCCGATTTATCTCAAGGAATTCTCTTACAAATAATAGAACAAGAATGTGTTTAATGTTTTCTAATAAAACAGTATATCACAATTGTGATAATTACACAATTTAAGCTTAGAATAAAATTGAATTGCTAAAGCGTTTGAGTGAGCGTGGTGTTGAAGGCTTTGCAAATTATGAGTGCATGCGTGCGTATTTTCTCAGGAAGTCTGGTTTATATAGGCAAAGGCAGAGACGTTGTCCATAATGCCAGTTAAATGATAATAACGCACTTTCCTTTTTGAGAAGATCTTGTCTGAAGAGAGCCGTTAGCATTAATTCTGTCTTGATTACTTAGTAACGCTTCAGAGTCTTCTTTGCTTATGATAACGCTTCTGAGTGCTGATTACTTGGTAAGGATCTTTGATCAGAGTCAGAGTGTGTATGTTATGCGCAGATTCTGGTCATCAAGCTTCAGCGTATATTTTGGTCATTGAGCTTCAGCGTGTAGCACATGTTACTGATCTTCTGATGCTGATATGTTACTGATCTTCTGATGCTGATTCCATCAGAGCTTCTGCATATATAAAACATAATTTTAAGAAGCATATTTGTTATATATATATAACTTTGTATTTATTTTATTCTTTGTATTTTGTTATCATCAAAACTCTAATCAAGGGTTGTAGAATCAAACTATGTTCTAACAATCTCCCCCTTTTGATGATGACAAAAACAAGATTTTTCAATTAGAAATAAAGAATAAAAAGTATAGAGTTAAGAAGAGAAAACTCCCCCCTGAGTTGATTACTTCCCTTTAATTCCATGAGTCTTTGAGCATCAGAAATTTACTGTATCTTTCATCATATTTTTGTACCTGTAAGCTTTTCAAAAGATAAAAAATTTAAATAGATCAGAATGTTTGAGACTTATGTCTCAATAATCCGTTATTGAAAAATATCATTCTTTCTCCCCCTTTTTGTCAGTTATCAAAAAGAACAAATAATCAGAGTCAAAATGCATTTATATTGAAGCCAGAAGCAATGATAAGTTCAGAACAGTGTAAAAATATTACAGATAAACAAGTTATAAAAACAAGGAAATTCTAAGAGGGAGGAGGAAGACGCGTGAACAAGGTTTCCAACAAGCTCTTAATCTGAATGTTGGTCTCCTGTTGCTGGGTTAACATGCTCTTAATTTCCTCAATTTTGTTGTCTTGTTTATCCATTCTTTCATTCATCAGCATATCAGATCTTTTCAAGTCTTCTAGAGTTTGCCTGTTCAGGGAGGAAGCTTAAGGATCTTCTGAAACTAGATGCTTTCCAGAGCCTTCTGCAATGTCCTTTTCTTGACCCTGTTCTTAAGCAGGAATCATCTGTTCTTCTGACTCAGGTTGATCTTTGGATGCTGGACGATGTTCAGACCAAGAGGCATTGTCCAGAGGGAGAACTTCTTCCTTAAGCAGCTTTCTCAGAACTGGACCTTCAATTTCTTTCAGCAGATTGCTGAAGTTCTGTTGAGCTTGTCCGTAGCTCTGTTCTTGCAACTTAAAGGTTTCAGAGCATACCCATCTTCTGAACTTTGTCCAAAGGTAGTCTGATGCAGCAGGATCAACCAGTTCAAGACTAGCTTGTTTCATAGAAGTGATCCACTTCTGTACTTCTGTTTTAAATGTCAATAAGCTGGTACCAACATCTGGATGTTTTGGTTTAGGGATAGCTGTTTTGTTGGTTATGGCAGCAAGACGTTCAAAAACTGTTAAATCAATGACATTCTTGCTGTGGTCATCTGGATTATTATTTGGTGAGGGAGTGGGAGAGTCAGGAATTATTATTGGACTTGATGGGGAGTTAGGTGGAGTTGATTTTGGTGAGGAGGGAAGTTGGGGAATATTCATAATGGTACCAAGGGGCAAACAAATAGCCAGAGGTTCTGTGATTCCAGGAATGGGAGTGATATCAGAATCAACAGTTTGGTTTGGTTCTGGTTCACAGGATTTAGAGGGTTAAGCCTCAGAAGTTTGAACTTCTGGTTGAATTGGTTCAGGTTGAGGAGAAGGTGGATGAATTTCTGGTTGAGGAGATGAAAGTAGTGGGATTTCTGGTTCTGGAGAGAGGGGAATTTCTGGTATTGGTGAGAGGGGAATTTTTGGTTGTGGTTCTGTGGTGGTTTCAGGATTTGGATTTTCTGGTGTGGGAGCAGAAGTGTGTTGGTCAAAGGTATCTATATCAGATAGAACTTTTGCAAGTTCTTTCTGGGTTGCTTCAGTATTTGGATTTTGAGGTTGGGAGCGAGATCTTCTAAGAGTTAATGATTCAGAGGGGTCAAAATCAATGTCAAAGTCATCAAAGGTTTATGGTGTTGGGTAGTCTGATTGAGTGGTAGTTGGGATAGATGTTGATACAGGAATTGAATCTAAAACAGTTACAGAAGAAGGATTACCTCTCTTTTTAGGAGTCTGCTGAGATGATCCTTCTGCTACAACTTTTCTTTTCTTGGTTTTCTTCAGCACAACTTCTGGGGCCTTCTGATGGAGATCTTGAATGTTCAAAGCTGGTGTTGTCCCATCCGCTTTGCATGCATCCAGATATCTTAGTATTATATCTGGTTTAGAATCAATCTCTGAGAACAGAGGAAAGTTATCCAGAGGGACTCTTCTGCTGGAGATTGCAGCAAAAGGAGTGACGCTGGGTTCCTTCTTGATGTTCTCAATCAACTTCATCTTCTTCAGATTCTTTGCATTCAGTTGTTTGCCAACAGTAGCTTCCAAAGAGCTGATTTCCCAAGCCTCTGTAAAATGATCAATCAGCTTATTCTCTGTTAGAATATCTGATATCAGTCTTCCTAAGGGTATCCAGACCCTTTTTGTGCGCTCCTCTTCTCTGGTTTCCTTGACACTGGTCTTAAGATGGTTAAACAGCAGATGAGCCAGATTTACCTTGACCTTCTGAGAGATGAAGTAGATCAGAAATTGCTGATCAATGTTGATGTAGTCAGGAGAGCTGGTAGGCTTCCTGTGGTTTATACATCCCATAATGATCTTGGCCCATATTCTGTGCTGGTCTTTTAAATCCCTTATGTTACTGGAGGGAAGCCCCAGAGTGAAGATTTCTCTAGCAATTAGGGCAGCATCAGCGCATCTTTCAGCCATGTCAATGCAACGGACACCACCACCACTGTAGCCTATTAACCTTACAATGAGGTCCTCAGTAATAAAAATCTTCTTCCCCATAATGTATGAAGTAACTTGATGGTTGGAAGATGAAGCGTGAATCCAAAATTCCTTTACCAGAATAGGGAATGTTGGACCCACCAGTCTGTCAAAATATTTTTCCCATCCTTGAGCTTTAACTTCTTCAGAGAGATCAAACCCATTCTCCTGAAGACTGTTGAAATCCACGATTAATTCTGACAGAACTTCTAGATTTTTGATTGGTGTGAGAAGCGTTCTGTGGGGTTCTTCGTATTGTTCAGTGGAATCTGATTTCTGAGAACTTGAAGTGGGGATGCTTGAGGAAGCCATGTTCACACGAATGTTTTGAGGAGAAAAATTGAAAGGGTTTTGAGAAAGTATGCAAACTGAAATCAGTAAGATTGAGAGAAAATAAAAGTGAAGCTAAAGAGTGTAAATGGTGAGAAATGTGTTTAAATAGATTTCTAAAAAGTTTTGAAAACATAAACGGCAAGAGAGAGAAATTAATTGTAATGATTATGTGCATTTAATGATAGCTGATTTAGGGGGATTCAGAAAGATATTTGGAACGGTTACCCATGACATGTGTCTCAATGCAACCAATCAGCGCTTTTGACCTTTCAGAAAGTTGAACGCGTGTTCAGCCTCAAAAAGTAGCTGATGACTAGATGACACTTGTTTGCTTGAGTGAACAGCGCATTTCTATCCTTGATTGTGATAGATTCTGATACAATCTGTGCTTCTAAAGTTCTGAAGAAAGATTGGTCAGTAGTTCACGAAAAATAAACAAAGTTCTGAAGGTTAAGATATGGAATCAAAACAGTTTTATTCTGGGCAGAGCTTCATGCTGAGATGTTTCAGAATGAAGTTGAACCTATCTTCAGAAAGAGGTTTTGAAAAAATATCAGCCCATTGATGGTCTGTGTTAATAAATTTTAAATTTTAAATCCCTTTCTGAATATAGTCCCTAATAAAATGATGTTTTATTTCTATATGCTTAGCCCTAGAATGCAAAATAGGATTTTTACTAAGGCAAATAGCAGAAGTATTGTCACAGAGGATATGGATGTTACTCTCAAATATCTGGAAGTCCTCAAGTTGACTTTTCATCCAGAGCATTTGTGTGCTGCATCCAGCTGCTGCTATGTATTCAACTTCAGCTGTTGATAGAACTATTGTGGATTGTCTTTTGCTGGACCAAGAGATCAGATTTTCTCCTAGAAACTGGCAGCTTCCAAAAGTGCTTTTACGTTCTACTCTGTCTCCAGCGAAATCAGCATCACAATATCCTATCAAACTGTAATCACTTGATTTTCTATAAAACAAACCCAGATTAGTAGTACCTTTCAGATACTTGAAAATTCGCTTAACTGCTGTTAAGTGAGATTCTCTAGGATCTGATTGGAATCTAGCACAAATTCAAACACTGAATAGAATGTCAGGCCTTGAAGCCTTCAGATAGAGAAGAGAACCAATCATACCTCTGTAGACCTTCTGTTCTACCTTTTTACTTACCTCTTCTCTTTCCAGAATGCACGTGGGATGCATTGGAATCTTTGATGACTTACATTCTGAGAGATCAAATTTCTTCAGAAGTTCTCTGACATATTTGCTCTGATGAATGTAAGTTCCTTCTGGGGTTTGATTAATCTGAATGCCCAGAAAGAATTTTAGTTCCCCCATTAGGCTCATCTCAAATTCTGCCTGCATACATTTAGCAAACTTTCTTCCCAGAGAGGGTTTAGTAGATCCAAATATGATGTCATCAACATAAATCTGACATACTAAAATGTCATTCTTAACTGTCTTACAGAACAAGGTTGTGTCCACTTTCCCTCTGGTGAATTCCTTTTCTAACATGAAGTTACTTAGTCTTTCATACCAAGCTCTGGGAGCTTGTTTCAGACCATAGAGTGACTTCTTTAGTTTGAAAACATATTCTGGATTTTTGGAACTTTCAAAACCATGGGGTTGGTGCACATATACCTCTTCTTCTATATAGCCATTTAAGAATGCACTCTTAACATCCATCTGATACAGAGTGATGCCTTTATTAACAGCAAATGAGATTAAGAGTCTGATAGATTCTAACCAGGCGACTGGAGCAAAGGTTTATGTATAGTCTATCCCCTCTTGCTAACTATAACCTTGTGCTACCAGTCGTGCTTTGTTTCTGATGACTTCACCTTGTTCGTTCAGTTTGTTTCTGAACACCCATTTTGTTCCAATGACGTTGAATCCTTTTGGTTTGGGAACTAGATCCCATACGTCATTTCTTGTAAATTGATTTAGCTCTTCTTGCATTGCTAGAATCCAGTCATTGTCCAGAAGTGCTTCATCAATTGTTGTTGGTTCAATTAGAGAAACCAGTCCCATGAGGGATTCTTCAGAGTTTCTGAAGCTAGATCTTGTTCTGATTGGATCTTCCTTTCTTCCTAAGATTGTTTCTTCTAGGTGATCCAAGCTGCTTCTGGATAGTCTTTTCTGGAGTTGATCAACAGAAGGTGCCGGATTGCTTGCAGTTACTCTTTCTGATGTTGAGGTAGTGTCTCTGTTGAGAGCTTCCGATGACTTGTCTTCAGTACCTGTGAGTTCAACTTCCATACCTGCAAGGAATTCATTCTGCTTTGACTTTTGAGAGTCAATCTTATCATCAAAATGAACACTGATTGAATCTTCCACAATTTGTGTTTCTGTATTATATACTTTGTACCCTCTTGAGCGTTCAGAGTATCCTAACATAATACACTTTTGTGCTTTAGAGTCAAACTTGTTCAAATAATTTTTTGTATTCAGAATAAAACAAGTACATCCAAATGGGTGAAAATAGGAAATGTTGGGCTTTCTGTTCTTCCACAATTCATATGGAGTCTTTTCCAGAATAGGTCTTATGGAGATTCTATTCTGAATGTAACACGCTGTGTTTATTGCCTCTGCCCAGAAGATCTTAGCAACGTTAGTCTCGTTGATCATGGTTCTGGCCATTTCTTGCAATGTTATGTTCTTTCGTTCTACAACTCCATTTTGCTGGGGAGTTCTAGGACAAGAGAAATCATGCAGAATGCCTTTGTCATTAAAGAATAACTCAAAATCTTTGTTTTCAAATTCTCCACCATGATCACTTATGACTTTGACGATTCTAAGATCCTTTTCATTCTGAACTTGGTTGCAGAAGGTAACAAACACAGAGTGTGACTCGTCCTTGTGCCTTAAGAACTTTACCCATGTCCATCTGCTATAGTCATCTACGATTACTAACCCATACTTCTTGCCACTGACTGAAGCAGTTTTAACTGGTCCAAATAAGTCAATGTGCTGAAGTTCTAATGGCTTGGAGGTGGAAACAACGTTTTTGGATTTGAAAGCTGGTTTTGCAAACTTGCCTTTCTGACATGCTTCACACATAGCATCTGAATTGAACTTCAGGTTAGGAAGTCCTCTGACCAGATTGAGTTTGTTAATTTGAGATATTCTTCTCATACTAGCATGTCCCAATCTTCTGTGCCAGATACATTGCTCGTTGTTAACAGACAGAAGACACTTTACGTTCTGACTTTTCAGTTCAGAAAGTTTGATTTTATAAATGTTGTTTTTCCTCTTTCCATTAAATAGGATAGTGTGATCGGTGGATCTGGAACTGACTGTTTTGCGCTGGTTCGTGAAATGTCGCGGAAGCAAGAGTCGCCACCGTATTTTATTTTCTCCAAATGGAAAGGACAAAAGCACAGAAAAATTCCTTAAAGAGATTGCTCTCGGTTCGGGAGGTAGATTATAGAAAGGGAAGGTGTTAGCACCCTTTCTATCCATGGTTATCCATGGGCTCTTAGATACTTGCTCATTTGTGTTTTCAACAATGGTTTGTTTGCTTTTCAACTGTGGGTTTTAAAAAGTTTCTTTGAAAATTTCAGTTCGACTCTTGTATCGGTCCTCAAGAGTGTTTGAAAAATTGCTTTTGAAAGCTTTTTGAAAATGTGTTGGTGTGAAAAGTATCTTTGATTTGTTTTGAGATTTAGAGCAAGTATCTACGAGAACCTACCTACCCTAAGGAATTCGTCTGTGTAAATGTCCTTTAAAGTAGTGCCATCCCACCATTGAGGGGTAGGTAGCACCACCATTGGAGGTGTTCGGGTCAATTCGAAGGTTCGGGACATGGTGATCACCAGAGCAATGGGAAGATACCTTAGAAGCTACCCTCATGCCAGGTTCCCGGATCATGAGGACTTACTAAGACATCCTCTACTCGACGATCACCTTTCGAGGCAAGGCAACAGTGAGGCGTACCCTAGGGGTGGTGTGTGATTTGTGTGTCGTTTTTCATTTATTTTTGTCTTTTGTCATGCTATTGGTGATCTAACGTTTGTTTTTAGTTTTGTCCATGCATTCTTTCATGCCTTGATTTAACAGTTAAAAAATACGAGAAGTAAAAATTCTAAGCTATTACAAACGGCGCGGGTCCACATCGCCAAAATTTCTCGAACCCGATTTGACAGAAAAATAAAGAAAGAAAGTAAATAAAGAATTAAAAGTGCGAGAAATAAAGATTACATGGCCTTGGGAGAGATACATAAATATTATACGAAATAAAATAAATGCGCGAATTAAATGAGAATTAAAACGGGGGCGTTGGACCCTTTGGCAAAATTAAAATTACATGGAATTAATTAATAAAGAAGAAGAAAAGGATATGTTTTTGGTATTTTTTAGTATTTTAGGATTTAATATGAAAAAGAATTAATTAAAATTAATGCTAACCCTAATTCTACAATTTTTGATTTATTAAAAAAAAGAAGATTAAAACCTAATATTAACCCTAATTAATTTACATGCAAATTAAATTATAAAAATAAATATTTAATTATTTAATTATCATGGAATAAAAGAAAAAAGATGAAAATTAATTAAACCCTAATTCTATATTTTTTAGATTTTTTTATTAAAAAAAGTTAAAATTAAAACCTAATTTAAAACTAATTAATTAAAGTTATTTATTTATAAAAAAATACTAAAATAAAAATGTTTATTATCTTTTTATCTTTTTCTGATTTTTTTGTGTGTTTTTTTTATATTTATGAAAATATTAAATTAATTAAATACAATAATTAAAATAAAAATAGAAATAATGCAAAAGAAAATATTTAAAATGGCAAACCTAGGGGGGTATCAGTCCCCAATGTGAAGGTATAGCCCAGGAATTTTGAGCCCAAACAAGCCTGGCCTTGTTGACTTTGGCACTAGCGTGTATACGCGTTGACTACAATCCATGGTATTGCGCAGTTCTTGGCCTTCTGATTGTTCTATTGGGACGCGTGGACGTCTGATTATGAAGGCATATGGTGGTCTTCAAGGCTTGAACTGCATATGAACGTTAATTGAAAAATAACATTGAAAGAATGAAGACCTAGGGCTCGAACCCAGGTCATGTACGTTACCACCACTACGCCTTGCCAGCTGATCCACTTGGTTACTTTGTATATTATATGAATGACAATTATTATAAAACAAAACAAACGCTAGTGGCCTAAATCAGAAAAACGCGCGCCAAGATTCAAAGTATCCAGTCATGGCTTGCCACGTACCCTTCTTCTTCGTTGAGCCCTGAAACATAAACATATTAGGCAACGTTTTTCAAGTGTTCTTTTAGGCATGTTTTGGGAAAATAGCGAATAGCCCTGTGATGCTCATAAATTGAGCGCGATGATGCCATTATTTTCGTCCAAACGCACTGATCATGACCATGGCATCGTGGTAGGCTAATTTTACACTATTTGAAAACGCCCAATTCACAACTTTGAAAACCCTAGAATTTGATAATGGTGAAATCGTATATAGCTTGCAAAAACTCAATCAAGATAGATGGTTAGCTTCAAAATCACACAAGGAATATGAATCTACAAATAAAATGCCATGAATATGCGTAAATTGTAAAGCACGATTATGAAAAAAAGTGAGAAAGTTTGGACTTTTGTACAGTGATTCAAAGGGTTATGTTTGATGTTTTTGATCCAGGAAGATTGCTTGAGGTCCTAGGAGTGCAATGGGATGAAAATTTCGCCTTGAATCGTCCTGCAAAGGTGTTTTCAGAATTGGTATTTTTTGACAAATTTCAAGTTTTGCTTTCCAGATTTTTGAGCAGCTGCGTGGTCTTTTTCATTAGGGTTGTGTTCTCTACTTATGTAAGAATGAATTAGGTCAGAGAAAACCATCTAAATCTTTTGCATTCATGGTTTTTGAAATTTGATTTTCAAAGATCTTTTTCAATCTTTTTTCATGTGTTTTTGCTCTCAATCATATCCAATTGCATTGGTTCTTTCCTTATTTAGCTAGGCACGAAATCTTGATGATATAATGTGCACAAAAAGATTGAAAAACTAGGTTAAGCATTTTTCATGTATTTATTTTAATTTAAATGAATTATTATTAATAAAAATCCAAATAAATAAATAAAAAATGAATAAAAACTTCCCTTCGGGCCAAGTGGTCGTGCATATGCCTTGGATGATGAATTGTGGAAGAAAAATAGGCCCATTAGCAATTTTAGGTCATTTGAACCCATGTTGACTTTTCAAAATATCCAAAAATTTCCCAACTTCCACAAGGCATAACTTGCTCAATTTTTAATCTTTGCTCATGTTCTTGGACATTTTGGAAAGGTCTTTGAGTCCTCTAACCAATGCCTTTGGTCCCATGTCATTTCGCTTTACCAATCTCAAGTTATGGCCTTTGACTTAAAGTCCTTTTTTGTTGACTTTTGAAAATGACCTATAATGTTGAAATTGATAACTTTTTGTGAGAGCATTTCTTGGACTTTAAGTATGAAGATGAGTTGTAGGAAATGTCTTTCTCTTCAAAATGAGCTTTGGATGGAATTTTTCTGATAATCCATGTGAAAGTTATGCCCTGGTCAATTTACAGTTGACTTTTTCAGCTGTCCAAATAAGGAAACTTTTGCATCTTGATGATTTTTGAGCCAAGCTTTGAGAATCATGATCAAGCATTGATCAAATGATGTTTGTGACTTCAAAATGAGATGTTGACCAAAAATTTGAACTTTTGACTGTCAAATGACCATTTTGATCCTACAGTTGACTGTAGTGCAATTAGGGTTTTGACTGTGCAATTTTGTGCTGGAAGTCTTGAAACTTGATATGAGGATGCTTGACCATATTTGTAGGCATGTGAGACTTGATTGGACCTTTGGAAACTTCATTTTCTTGATCAGAACACAAACCCTAATTTTGGCTGCTTAGGAGGCCCTTGCACTGTGCAACCCTTGGGGAATTTTGAAGCATGACTTGGCAAATTCTTGGAGAATATGGGAGGAAAAATTTTGGGGTACAACAGATAGTCCTATCTTTCTGACTAACAGCTTTGCATGAATTTTGATTGAAGATTATATCATAACCGTTATCACTTAATTGACCTATGGATAACAGGTTATGCATTAATCCATCTACTAATAAAACATTACTTATAGATGGAAGATTTCCATTACCTATTATTCCAGTGTCAATGATCTTTCCTCTCTGATTGCCTCCAAAACCTACGTGGCCTCCAGGCTTAAGTTCTAGGCTTTGGAACATATGCCTTCTTCCCGTCATGTGTCGTGAGCAGCCAGAGTCCAGGTACCATGATTGGTGTTTTTGCTTTGCTGCTAAAGATATCTGCCACATGTATTATTTTATCCTTAGGTACCCACATTTTCTTGGGTTCTGATTTGTTAGTTTTACCAAAACTCTGGTTGAGTTTTGGTTTGACAGAGTAATCACTGCTTGTATATTTTATGTCATGTGTGTGCCCATATATAAAGTGTGAATCAAGTGGAGTACGTTTTATAACTAAATCCATGGCATTTTTTGGTGTAGGTACCTTACCTTGATATCCTATCCCTTTTCTGCCATTTCTGCTAACTCCGTAGATCATTGAAGCCATTTTGCTTCTGTCTATGTTTTTAGCTAGAAACTTCTGAAAGCTGTGATCATACTTCTTGATGATCTCATCAACATTGCTGGGAGTTTCAGGGATTGTTTCCTTCTAAGAGTTTTGCAATTGGTTTTCTAATTTTGAAATTTTATCTTTTAACTCAGAATTCTCCAATTTGAGACTCTCAGTCTTATTAGAGTCAGAAGCAAGATCCCTTTTCAGGTTTCTGAATTTGACTCTGATATGCTGATATCTTTCCAGAATTTCATTAAGGCTTTCAGCTAGTTCAGCCTTAGTAAAGTTTATAGTAAAGTCAGGGAATACCTCTTCCGTGTCTGATTCAGATTCTGACTCAGAAGCTTCACTGTCTTCTGTTATGTTTGCCATGAGAGCTATGTTAGCTCTTTCATCATCTGATTCTGAGTCAGCTTCAGATGTGTCAGAATCATCCCATGTAGTCATGAGACTTTTCTTCTTTTCCTTGCCAAACTTCTTTTTGGGCTTTTCCTTCTGAAGCTTTGGGAAATCACTTTTGTAGTGCCCTTGCTCGTTACATTCATAGCAGATGATGTCTTTGTTGTTTGGCTTTCTGTTTCCTGAAGAACCTTTAGATCTTCTGTGTCCAGAGGAGGATTCTGACCTTCTGTATCTGGAGAAAGATTCATTCTGATTTTCTGATCTTCTGGGGTTCCTGAACTTTCTTTGCCTCTGCTTCCACAATTGGTTTACCCTTCTGGAGAGGAGAGATAGTTCATCTTCTTCTGATGAGGACCCATCAGAGGTTTCTTCCACATCCTGCAAAACTTTGGAGTCAGATTTTCTGTTAGATTTTAAAGCTAATGGCTTACCTTGCTTTTGAGGCTCATCTGCTTCTAGCTCTATCTCGTGACTTCTGAGGGAGCTGACAAGTTCCTCCAGAGAGATTTTATTGAGATCCTTGGCTAGCTTAAGCGCTGTGACCATTGGCCTCCATTGTTTTGGCAAGCTTTTGATGATCTTCTTAACATGATCAGCAGTAGAATACCCTTTGTCAAGAACTTTAAGACCAGCAACAAGAATTTGAAATCTTGAAAACATAGCTTCTATTGATTCACTCTCTTCCATCTTGAATGCCTCATACTTCTGAATGAGTGCAAGGGCTTTGGTTTCTTTGACTTGAATGTTGCCTTCATGTGTCATTCTCAGAGAGTCAAACATATTCCTTGCAGTATCTCTGTTTGATATCTTCTCATATTCTGAATAGGAGATGGCGCTGAGAAGAATTGTTCTGGCCTTGTGATGATTTCTGAAATCCCGCTTTTGCTGATCAGACATTGTTTTCCTGTCAATCTTCTGACCACTTCCATCCACTGGGTGCGTGTATCCATCAGTCACCATGTCCCACAAATCAGCATCATGGGCCAGAAAGAAACTCTCAATTCTGTCTTTCCAGTAGTCAAAGTTCTCTCCATCAAAGACTGGAGGTTTGCCACTGAATCTGTCTCTTTCTTCATTATTGTCATTTCTGATGTTTTGATTTGGACCTGCCATTGTGTTTTTCTAACGCTGGATCTTGTACTGACACAGTTAAGTGTTATAAGCTCAGAACCAGGCGCT
Source organism: Vicia faba (assembly GCA_948472305.1). NCBI lineage: Eukaryota > Viridiplantae > Streptophyta > Magnoliopsida > Fabales > Fabaceae > Vicia > Vicia faba. The sequence goes on from OX451736.1 coordinate 1,039,458,921, forward strand.
CTGATGCCAATTGAAGATGTGAAAAACACAAGAAGGGGGGTTGAATTGTAAAACTTAAACGAAATGCTTTGACAACACTGCATTTTTATCCTGGTTCGTTTGATCTCAAACTACTCCAGTCCACCCGTCAAGGTGATTTCGCCTCTCTCCAGCGAGGTCTTAATCCACTATAATCAAAGGATTACACAGCTACTTTAACAACTGTTAAAGCCTTCTTGAGTATAACCACAACCCGAATTATCTCAAGGAATTCTCTTACAAATAATAAAACAAGAATGTGTTTAATGTTTTCTAATAAAACAGTATATCACAACTGTGATAATTACACAATTTAAGCTTAGAATAAAATTGAATTGCTAAAGCGTTTGAGTGAGCGTGGTGTTGAAGGCTTTGCAAATTATGAGTGCATGCGTGCGTATTTTCTCAGGCAGTCTGGTTTATATAGGCAAAGGCAGAGACGTTGTCCATAACGCTAGTTAAATGATAATAATGCACTTTCCTTTTTGAGAAGATCTTGTCTGAAGAGAGCCGTTAGCATTAATTCTGTCTTGATTACTTAGTAACGCTTCAGAGTCTTCTTTGCTTATGATAATGCTTCTGAGTGCTGATGACTTGGTAAGGATCTTTGATCAGAGTCAGAGTGTGTATGTTATGCACAGATTCTGGTCATTAAGCTTTAGCGTATATTTTGGTCATTGAGCTTCAGCGTGTAGCACATGTTACTGATCTTCTGATGTTGATATGTTACTGATCTTCTGATGCTGATTCCATCAGAGCTTCTGCATATATAAAACATAATTTTAAGAAGCATATTTGTTCTATATATATAACTTTGTATTTATTTTATTATTTGTATTTTGTTATCATCAAAACTCTAATCAAGGGTTGTAGAATCAAACTATGTTCTAACAAGGTGCACTTGTTCGGGTTTAACCTCTACTTGTATAACTTCAGCCTGTCAAACAGCTTCTGCAGATGGTCAAGATGTTCTTCCTCAGTCTGGGACCTTGCAATCATATCGCCAACGTATACCTCAATCTCATGATGGATCATGTCATGAAACAAAGAAACCATGGCACGCTGATATGTCGCCCCAACATTCTTCAATCCAAAAGGCATGACCTTGTAGCAAAAGGTACCCTACTGAGTAACAAAAGTTGTCTTCTCCATGTCTTCGGGAGCCATTTTAATCTGATTATAACCGGAGAAACCATCCATAAAGGAGAATACCTTGTGCTGAGCGGTGTTGTCAACCAGAACGTCAATATGAGGTAGAGGGAAGTCATCCTTGGGACTTGCCTTGTTCAGATCCCTATAGTCAACACACATTTGAACCTTATCGTCCTTCTTCGGCACCAGAACCACATTGGCCACCCACTGAGGGTAAGAAGTAACTGCTAGAAAACCGGCGTCGAACTGCTTCATAACTTCAGCCTTGATTTTCTCGGACATCTCTGGGCGCATTCGGCGGACCTTCTGTTTCACCGGAGGACAGTCTTCCTTGATAGGTAGGCGGTGAACCACAATGTCAGTATCCAAACCAGGCATATCTTTGTAAGACCAGGCAAAGATCTCAACATAGTCACGCAACATCTGAATCAACCGTTGCTTCACACTAAGCTCCAGATTTGCCCCGATCTTGACCTCTTTCTTGTCTGTCTCAGTACCCAGATTCATAGATTCTACCGGCTCTTCATGCGGCTAAATGACCCTTTCTTCTTGGAGTAACATTCTTGCAAGCTCACCAGGCACTTCGCAATCATCTTCACCTTCGTCTTCGGCTAAGTTGATCGGATTTTCAAAGTCATAACTGGCAGTAGCAGAGTCGTTACCAGTGAGATCCAGAGTTGATGTAGACCTGTATATGTGAGTGTGTGTAAAATAGCTGTTTTGCAATATATAATAAAGAAAAACAAGGAGCGCAAAATTTGAAATTCAAGAACGTCCAATGCTTTTATTAATGATATATGAAAATGACACACATAAAGCCCTCACAAATGAAGCCACAGTGCCCCGGGTAAGACACCGGGCCGTAAAGTTTAAAACATTGTCTGTTACATATACAAAACAAAAGTTTCATTACTGGGTAATAACGGAAATGAGCATAGAATCTTTCGCTGTCCAGTTGCTTAATCCACCATTGGCAGTCGGGTAGATCCAATTGTCGATATCAAACTCTTCATCACCGTCGTCCTCGATAACATTCACCCCTGCATCTTGTTTAGGCTTCTCTGGTGCTCCGAACTTAATCTCCTTCGCATCGATCAAGTCTTGTACCTTGTTCTTCAAAACCCAACAATCATCCGTATTATGCCCCGGGCTATCAGAGTGAAAAGCACAGTGGGCATTAGGGTTATACTTTGGTGATGTTATATTCAGATTCTTCGGGGCTTCCTTTGGAATCACCAGATTAGTTTTCAGCAACTGTGGTAGAATCTGAGATAAGGTCATGCTGAGACGAGTGAATTTCCTTCGAGGTCTTTTTTGATTGTTGTGCTGCGGAGCACTAGCAGGTTTTGAAATAACAACTGCATTAACAGCTTGGCGGTGTTTAGGTCTATTCTGTCTTCTTGCACTGTAGACAACATTGGACTCTTTCTTAAAGGGCTTCTTCTCAGTGCTTGATGAGGCACCCTTCTGTATCTTACCAGCCTTAATACCAGCCTCAATCCTCTCACCGGTCAAAATAAGCTTTGTAAACCCAGACGAGGAGCTTCCGATCAGATGGTTAAAGAATGGACCAGACAGGGTCCCAAGAAACATGTCCACAAGCTCCCGATCAGCCAAGGGTGGTTGTACTCTACCAGCGAGGTCCCTCCACTTCTGAGCATAATCTTTGAATCCTTCACCCATTTCCATTGACATACCCTGGAGTTGGGTACGCATAGGAGCGAGGTCGGAGTTGTACTGGTACTGCCTGTAGAAGGCAGTAGCCAAATCTTCCCAACTGCGGATACTGGTTCCGTCCAACTGGTAGAACCATTCAAGCTGAGTCCCTGAGATACTGTCTTGAAAGAAGTGGATCCATAGGTTCTTATCAGCGGTGTACAATTGAATCTTCCTTACATATGACCGGAGGTGCAGCTTCAGACAAGAAACTACGTCATACTTAGCAAAGGCTGGTGCCTTGAACTTGTGGGGAATCACCACCCCAGATGATAGACCTAGATCACCAAAGTCTAGACCAGGCACTTTCTGAATTTCCATAGCACTTAACCGGTCTTCCAGTTGTTTGTATCTATCCTCAGCAGGAGGATACTGTTCTTCATCGAAGTCCATCTCATTGTCGGAGACCACAGGGCTAGGATCCCTCCTTTCTTCTTGACTATCTTTCCCTCCAGATGAGGTGGTTAGATCAACTTCATTCTGTAGCCGGTTTCCAAACCTGTGCCCTGTGTTAAATAGGATTGTCCTCTTCTTCTTCTTCTTCTTCTCTTTCAGAATCAGGATCTTCAGGTCTTGCTGACCCTTAGCTAGATTCATGAACAACTCTTGAAATTGGGCATTCTGGGCCTGGAGGGCCTTGATGGCTTGCTCAGTTGAAGGTTCAGCAGACATGATGAGTGCTGAAATAAACAGCGAAGAAGATAAGAGACCTGTAATGGGTACCTATTATGGAGTGCATGAGATGAAATGCGTATGATTATGATTTCAAAGACAATCGGGAGATTCAAATTTGTAAACCAGAAAGGAAATATACTTTATTAGATAAACTTTGTAATTCAAATTGTTCAACAAATTTCTCTTAAGGCGTTACATGAAAAGAAATACTGAAAAGTAAATAAAAACTGGAAAGGAAATCATCAAAGGTCAATCAATGCTCCCATGGTCTCTTCTTGTCGGTGCGGACGTAGTCGTTGAGAATCCGCTCGTTCTCCAACTGCCTAGTCAACCTCTGGATCTTCTGCGCTTGCTCGTTGAACTTCTCTCGGTAAGAATCCCGTTCCTCTCTCAGCTGCATCCAAGATCTCTTCAGTGCCCCAATGTCAGTGGGCATATAAGGATGGGGGATGGTAGGAAGAACCCCTTCTTCATTAGCAATTTCAACACTGATAGGCCAAACGACTTCATATGGCATACCCAACTTTTGGGCACGGATACTGACCCATCTGAGACATGGCTCCATTGGCAGAGAAGTCTTTAGGCCCAGCTCATGTGGATCAGATCTATGAACTCTATCCCAAGCCCTTATGAATCTGCGACGTTGCTCATTGCTATCCCCTTGAAAATCAAAGATGATACTAGGCATTAACATCTCATGAGGTCCTTCTCTTATGGCTCTCCCAAACTGACGTAAGGCTAAGCACGAATTGTAAGAAATTCCTCCATGGGTTCCTAGCAGTGGAACATTGGGGTACTCCCCACAACGATCAATGATAGCCTCTTCATCCATACCTTTGAGAGTCCAGATGATGTTATTATGAGAGAGAGACATAACTCTATAAGCCCAGCCCATGCCTTCTTTGTTCTTCAGCACTGATTTGGAGAGGTGCGAAATAAACCACCTCGCCAATAACGGAGCACAACACATCAAGGTTCCCCGCTTTCGGGCGGTACGAGCATAAAGCTGATGAAGGATGTCACCCAAGAGAGTGGGTACCGGATTGCGAGAGATGAATATTTTTACCGCATTCACATCAATACAGGAGTCAGAGTTCGGAAACAATACCAAGCCATATATCAGAAGAGACAAAATATCCTCGAATGCCTTGAAGTCTAGACTATCCTAGAAATAGTTAGCCTTACCAACCAAAAACTTAGTCAGAAAGCCCTTTGCTCCACTTCTAGTCTCCCAATTAGCCATTACCTCTTCTTTGGTCAAATGAAGGGCTGCATCAATCTCTTCGGGCCTAAGAATCTTCTCCCAACCAGTAAACGGGGTCTGCTCCAGAATAGAGATACCGAGCAGATCAAGGAACTCTTCTAGGGTGGGAACCAGCTGGTAGTCCTGGAAAGCAAAGCAATGGTACAGCGGGTCATAGAATTGGACTAGGACACTCATCATCTGCTCGGCCAATTTAGAGGTGACCAAACTGAGAAGATAACCATGTCTCCTGAGGAAGGAAGTAGTATCAGGCAACTTTGCAATCAGATCCTTAAGCAAGGTGGGAATCTGGACAAAGTTAATCCAGATGGTATTCCTACGCATGGGCATCATGATGACCTACAAAATAGAACAAAGATGAATCCCTCCTATCTTTGAAATAGGTTAGTCCAATGTAAGATGTATGCAATGTTATGATGTCATGATGTCATGATAGAAATCACACCACAAGTATCCACAAATAGAAAACATGGTAAAGGCACACAAGTCACACAGAGAGCCCTTAGATTTTAGGCTGGCAAGGAGCTTAGGTACTACCCTCTTTCAGTACAGTTGGTTTAAACCTGTCCTAAAAATAGTAACCGGGTTTTAGAGGATCTCAATATCACTGACTACCCTCAATCGATCATAATTCCAATTTAGCAACCTTTTCTTGCGGCCGGAATCATCGCGAGAGTTTAGTCTCAATGAGTGTAGCATACTGCTACTGTTCTATGACCAAGTTGGTCAATTTAAAGGTTCTAAGGTCAGTTGGTGCTTAATGACCCCTTAGATGACCCATATTCTCCTCGTTCTAACACAAGGGATATCAGTACAATCTAAAGTGCCACACCAACGTAGCTACTGCTTCAACCGCATCGGTCTACGCCGTACAGTTCCCTCACAGTTTATTGCTACTTACCTAAAGGGTATCCCCAAATCCGGGTTAGGATCTATAGTAACTCCGATACAAGCCCAAAAATATAAATCATACAAGGCATACAATTGAAAACACAATGATCTAATCCTAAGGTACACCCCCACTTTTTAATATTCCCCAGCAGAGTCGCCAGTTCTGTGATACGGTGGGAGAGAACTGACTGTTTTTGGAATGCTGGTTTGCGTTTTGCGTTTGTATTCACAAAATGTCGCGGTAAGAAAGAGTCGCCACCGTCTTTTATTTTATCCAACAAGGAAAGGAAAAAAGCACAGAAAAATTCCTTTTTCGAGATGTTTCTCGGGTCCGGGGGGTAGATTATAGAAAGGGAAGGTGTTAGCACCTTTTCTATCCGTGGTTATCCACGGGCTCTTAGGTTTTTGCTCAAAGTGTTTTCAAAATTGCTTTTCTTTATGTTTGTAGGTTTGAAAGAAGTTTTTGTTTGAAAGGAGTGTAAGTGCGAAAAGTTTTTATTTTTATTTTTGAGAGAGCAAGTACTTAAGAACCATCTACCTACTCTAAAAAAGAATTAATATGTGCTAATGTCCTTTAGACAATGCTATCCCACTATTGATGAGTAGTTAGCATCGTCGTTGGAGTTTTATGGTCAATTCGATTAAGGGACATGTGGTCACTAAAGCAATGTTAGGACGCCTTAGCGGTAACCCTAATGTCTTAGATCATTTTTCCGAGGCAACCGTTCCGAGGCAACTATGATCTTTGGACAAGAGGGTGTGATCGGTGGATCTGGAACTGACTGTTTAACGCTGGTTCGCGAAATGTCGCGGTAAGCAAGAGTCGCCACCGTCTTTTATTTTCTCCAAATGGAAAGGACAAAAGCACAGAAAAATTCCTTAAAGAGATTGCTCTCGGTTCGGGAGGTAGGTTATAGAAAGGGAAGGTGTTAGCACCCTTTCTATCCATGGTTATCCATGGGCTCTTAGATACTTGCTCATTGTGTTTTCAAAAATTGTTTGTTTGCTTTTCAATGTGGGTTTTAGAAAAGTTTCTTTGAAAAATTTCAGTTCGACTCGTACGTCAGAGTGTTTGAAAAATTTGCTTTGAAAGCTTTTGAAAAGTGTTGGTGTGAAAAGATTTCAGTTTGTTTTTGAAATTAGAGCAAGTATCCTTGAGAACCTACCTACCCTAAGGAATTCATCTGTGTAAATGTCCTTTAAAGTAGTGCCATCCCACCATTGAGAGGTAGGTAGCACCACCGTTGGAGGTGTTCGGGTCAATTCGAGTTTTAGGGACATGGTGATCACCAGAGCAATGGGAAGACACCTTAGAAGCTACCCTCATGCCAGGTTCCCGGATCATGAGGACTTACTAAGACGTCCTCTACTCGACGATCACCTTTCGAAAGGCAACAGTGAGGCGTACCCTAGGGGTGGTGTGTGCGAATTGTGTGTCATGTTTCAGTTATTTATCTTGTCATGTTTGTTGTGTTCTACGCTTGATTTTAATTTGCCCATACATTCTTTCATGCTTTTGATTAACAGTTATAAAGTTTGCGAAAAATAAATCTAAGGCTATTACAAATGGCGCGGGTCCACATCGCCAAAATTAAACCGGACCCGATTTAGCGGAAAAATAAATAATACGACAAAATAAAAGTGTAAGAAATTTAAATTACAATGCTTTGGGACAATTACATAATTATAATAAGTGACATAAAATAAATGCGCAAAATTAATAATTAAAAGCGACGGGCGTTGGACCCTTTTGCAAAAATAATTAAATTAAGGAATTAAAATAAAAAATTAAAAATTAAATGTTTTGGTATTTTTGTGTTTTTTAAGATTTAAAAGAAAAAGGAGTTAATTGAAATTAAAATGCTAAACCCTAGTTCTAATGTTTTTTAGGTTTATCATGAAAGAATTAAATTAAAACCTAAATTAAACTCTAAATTAATTTATGTACCATTTTTAATTTATGAAAATAAAATAATAAATAAATAATATTGCTATTCTGAAAAAAAAGAAAATAAAAAAGAAAATAAAAGGTTATTAAACCTAAATTCTATGTTTGGATTTTTATTATGAAAAATATTTGATAAACCTAAATTAAAGCTAAATAATTACAAGCATTCATTTAGAAAATAATTAAAAGAAAAATTATATTATTTTTGGTCTTTTCTGATTTTTTGTGATGTTTTTATATTTTGATTAAAACTTAAATAAAACAATAATTAAAATAAACACAACAATTAAAATAATTATTAAAAGATATAAGAAAAAGAAATAAAATTGTCAAACCAGAGTGGGGTGTTGCCCCAAATGGGAGGTTCAGGCCTTAGAACATTGGCCCATCATGCCTTGAATTCACTGACTTTTCTAATCATGTGTGATGAAGTTGACCATAGCGCATGGTGTTCCTTGAATCTTGGCCACGGATCTGATGCCATTTGGACGCGTGGAGGTTGGATGAGGACGGAACATGGTGTACATCACTATGAGCGCTGCATGGAATGACGTATTGAAAAATAATGTGAGAAATTATACAGACCTGGGACTTGAACCCAGGTCATGAAGGTTAACGCGTTGATAGCTTGCCAGCTGAGCCATTTAACTACTTTGATATATAATATGCAAATAAACAATATAATAAAAAAACAAGACATGAGTGGATTAGCGCGCGGAACATTTGAATGAGCCAGTCCCTTTATGACACGACATCATCATCTTCATCCCTGTAAAAACAAAACTCAGAGGCCACGGTTTTTGAAGCGTTGTTTTAGAGGGTCTAGCAGAAAATAGCGAATAGCTCCATGAGCTTCATAAATTGTTCGCGAGGTATGTCTCTTGTTCGTTGGAGCACGCTGATTGCAATGATAATGATCTTGAGTCCCAATTGTTCCTTGGGTGAGAAACCCCAAATCAAGAACTCTGAAAACCTAAATTTCGATCATGGTGAATTCGCGTACAACGTGTAAAACTTCAATCAAGCATAAGGGTTAGTTTCAGAAACTCAAAACAAACATGATGCAATGAATAGAATGCTGTAAAAGTGCTTAAAAAATGCTATACGATTTCAAAAAATTCTTGGTACAGTTTGAGTTCTAACTACCAATTCTTGAGGTTTTAGTCGTTGTTATTGATTGGAATGTGTCCAGCAAGCTTTCAGGAAACTATTGGAATCAGATTTGCGCTTTGAAACGCCTCCTAGAGCTGATTTCAGTTTTCACTTTTTGGAGAAATTTTGCAAGTTTGTATGAGGTTTCTGAGCGCAGCTTTTTGTCTAATCCTTTTAGGTCTTTGATTCTGAGTATGTATAGAGCATGCTAGGTCAACAAAATTGCACAAAATCTCAAGCATTCATGGTTTTACATATTTGATTTTATGAAATCTTTTTCAATCTTTTCCATGTGCATTTTGGTTCAAATCTGATCAATTCTCATCAAAACTTGCTTAATTAAGAAGTGCACGAAATATTGACCTTGGAATGTGCATAAAAAGATTTCTTTAAGTTAGGTTTATATTTTTCATGTATTAAAATGATTTAAATGAATATAAATTAATATAAATTCAAATAAATAATTAAAAAATATGAAAATACTTCCCTTTGGGCCTAATGGTCGTGCATAGGCTTGGCATGAAGAAACTTGGAAGAAAAATGGGCCCAATAGCAAATTTAGGCCTTTTGCATCAATGTTGACTTTTCAAAATTCCCAAAAATTTCCCAACTTCCACAAGGCATAACTTGCTCAATTTTTAAGCTTTTCACATGTTTTTGGACATTTTGGAAAGGTCTTTGAGTCCTTTAACCAATGCCTTTGGTACCATGTCATTTTGATTTACCAATCTCAAGTTATGGCCTTTGACTTAAAGTCCCTTTTTGTTGACTTTTGAAAATGACCTATAATGTTGAAATTGATAACTTTTTGTGAGAGCATTTCTTGGACTTGAAGTATGAAGATGAGTTGTAGGAAATGTCTTTCTCTTCAAAATGAGCTTTGGATGGAATTTTTCTGATAATCCATGTGAAAGTTATGCCTTGGTCAATTTCAGTTGACTTTTTCAGCTGTCCAAATATAGCAACTTTTGCATCTGAGCCAAATTTTGAGAATCATGATCAAGCATTGATCAAATGATGTTTGTGGCTTCAAAATGATATGTTGACCAAAAAATTTGAACTTTTGACTGCCAAATGACCATTTTGCCCCTACAGTTGACTGTAGTGCAATCTAGGGTTTTGACTGTGCAATTTTGAGCTGAATGCCTTGAAACTTGACATGAGGATACTTGACCATCTTTGTAGGCATATGGGACTTGATTGGGCCTTTGAAAAGTTCATTTGCTTGACCAGAACTCAAACCCTAGTTTTGACTGTATAGGAGACAGTTGAGCTGCACAACCCTGGGGGAATTTTGTGACCTTGACTTGGTAATTTCTTGATGAATATGGGAGGGCAAATTTTGGGGTACAATAGTTGCCCCTGTTCAATCTTCTTAGACCTGAGGATGCAGATTGGCTGACGTGCCTTTCGTAATCCGAGGGTAGAAGATGATTGGACACTAGAGTGCCCAGAAATTTGCGCTCACATAGTAGCAATGATGATGAGGGAATGGGCTTATAGATGCCATTTGGATGTTGCTTGGATAGGATGATGGGCTTATAGATGCCATCTGGATGTTGATCGCGTAGGAGATTCCTTAGCGAGAACCTGCATACCTGCAAAACAGAAAAATGAGTACCTGACACGTCGCAGGAGCTGATTTTAGATGCTTGATATAGATATGTCCTGACTGGTTACAGGAGCTGGGTCTGGAGCTTCAAACGCTGATGAATGAACCAGGGATGGTTACTGCCTTAGCATGGATGGTAAGAGAATCTTGAATGATTTCAACCTCAACAACGCTCGTTGAGAAAATCTTGGTGAGAATTACCATCTTCGTAGTGTCAGGAAGAGAACCGAAGGGCCTTATAATCTCAAAGGGAGTCACCTCACTCACCGTTGGAGAGGGAACTATAGGAAATTATAATCTGAAAGGGAAATATCACCTCACTCGCCGTTGGAGAGGGAAACATCTTGAAAGGGAATTACCACCTCACTCGCCGCTGGAGAGGGGACCATAAGAGAATATCACCTCACGCTCATGCCGGAGAGGGGAATATCTTGAAGAAGGAATTACCACCTCACTCGCCGTTGGAGAGGGGACCATAAGAGAATATCACCTCACGCTCATGCCGGAGAGGGAAACATCTTGAAGAAGGAATTACCACCTCACTCGCCGCTGGAGAGGGGACCATAAGAGAATATCACCTCACGCTCATGCCGGAGAGGGGAATATCTTGAAGAAGGAATTACCACCTCACTCGCCGTTGGAGAGGGGACCATAAGAGAATATCACCTCACGCTCATGCCGGAGAGGGAAACATCTTGAAGAAGGAATTACCACCTCACTCGCCGTTGGAGAGGGGACCATAAGAGAATATCACCTCACGCTCATGCCGGAGAGGGAAACATCTTGAAGAAGGAATTACCACCTCACTCGCCGTTGGAGAGGGGACCATAAGAGAATATCACCTCACGCTCATGCCGGAGAGGGAAACATCTTGAAGAAGGAATTACCACCTCACTCGCCGTTGGAGAGGGGACCATAAGAGAATATCACCTCACGCTCATGCCGGAGAGGGAAACATCTTGAAGAAGGAATTACCACCTCACTCGCCGTTGGAGAGGGGACCATAAGAGAATATCACCTCACGCTCATGCCGGAGAGGGAAACATCTTGAAGAAGGAATTACCACCTCACTCGCCGTTGGAGAGGGGACCATAAGAGAATATCACCTCACGCTCATGCCGGAGAGGGAAACATCTGAAGAAGGAATTACCACCTCACTCGCCGTTGGAGAGGGGACCATAAGAGAATATCACCTCACGCTCATGCCGGAGAGGGAAACGTCTTGAAGAAGGAATTACCACCTCACTCGCCGTTGGAGAGGGGACCATAAGAGAATTTCACCTCACGCTCATGCCGGAGAGGGAAACATCTTGAAGAAGGAATTACCACCTCACTCGCCGTTGGAGAGGGGACCATAAGAGAATATCACCTCACGCTCATGCCGGAGAGGGAAACATCTGAAGAAGGAATTACCACCTCACTCGCCGTTGGAGAGGGGACCATAAGAGAATATCACCTCACGCTCATGCCGGAGAGGGAAACGTCTTGAAGAAGGAATTACCACCTCACTCGCCGTTGGAGAGGGGACCATAAGAGAATTTCTACTGAGTCTTTATCAGAAAAATCTGTTTGGAGTCGATTTAACTGGACTAGAGAAGTCCTTGAAATATGTTTGAGAATTTCAACTGCATCTTTCCTGAAAGGTAAAGGTCAGTTATATGCAATGCATGATATGGATCAAGCGATGATGTTCTCAATATGGATGCGATTTATATGATATGATGCGTACATGCATGCTGTAATGATGTATGTGATGATTTATGTATGTTTTTGTCCAGGAAAATAAATCCTTGACGGGTGCCGGGAAGTCATATCCTGGGCTGGTGTTTGAGGAAGAGTTTTTGCTTCCGCTACGGATGATCGTTGCAAGAATACCGGTAGGAGAAGATAACTCCGTTGAGGAATGAAATAATTCTGCGGGAGAAAATATACTCTAGCGATCATGCTGGGGAGTGCTACTCTGTGGGGATAGCGATGCTTTGCTGGGTTGATGAAGATAACTCCGCTGGGGATACCGTTGATGAGTTATGCTGGGAGATTTGATGAATTCCGCTGGGGATATCCTTGTTGTGCTGGAAGTGTTGATAGACTTCGCTGGGGGTAGGAAGATACTTTGCCGAGGACGCTCTTTCCGTGGCTTTTGGCTGAGGATAACCCAGTTATATCCTGTTACGGAAATAACTCTTTAAATCAAGCCGGGACGACGCGTTCGTGCTCTGCGAGGGATAAGCTTCCAGAATCTACTGGGGATAAGCTTACTGCTTGGGGGTATGAACTCCAAATTTCTTGGGGAACTGGATTGGACTCTCATGGGGAGTTTTGATATGCTGGAGGATGATCCCTTAGAATGTTGATATACCGCTGGGGAACAATCTTTAGACCAAGACTGCCGGGGATGCTTTATGTATACTGCTGGGGAAGTATTGAGATCGGCTGGAGGATACTCAATTCCCTTGATATTTGACAATTTTGCTTGGAGAGAGAATGTATTGTTTTACTGAACTACTCTCTGGGGAATTAAGATACTCGGTCATGTTCTTTGGCTGAACCTACCTTGGTACCTTGGAGGATAGAACAATTAGACTGCTCAGACCACTCTTTATTGCCCCTGTTTCCAGTGTCACCTGCAATTAATTCCTTTGTTTCGTATGCAAATATTTATGAGTTAGCAAATCATTGTCAATGCATACATCACAAATTGAACCTTGGACGTTCTTCGCAAAACAAAACAGAAAAAGAAAAACACTTGGGCACGTTTAACTGGAAATATATTTTTATTGATTTTGAATGGCCTGAATAGGCGTTTTGTGTACAAGAGGCTGACGTCCTAGTAAGAGGTACGTCGCCGATCAAAAGAGTTTATACAAGTTTTGTACAAATGAAAATAAAACAGCTGTGTGAAAGATGTATGATCCACTGGGTTTCAACTCTGCTATTGTCTTTATGACTCCGAGCGTCTCATCACTTGATGACCTTGGTTGAAGGTGAAGTTGACTGATCGATGCCGTCTGAACTTGGTGTAGATACCGGATTCTGGATGCAAAGTGATCAATGAGACATAGTTTTACGCTTTATCCCTAATTTTTGCCTGGACCGCCCTTTCGGGTTTTCAGTCCACCGGGATACCCTTTTCTGCCCAAGCCGCCTTTTCAGGTTTTCGACTTGCCGGGTGTACAGATTTTTTTCATTTTCATCCCTACATTTTGCCCGAACCCTTTTGGTTCGACGGGAAGCCCTAACTTTTGCCTAGGCATGTCAGCCTAGCGGGTCTTTTTCATGCATAGTATTTTTTAACTATGTCTGCATTGGCGGGGTGAGGAAGGTCGTCACCATCCATGTTGGTTAAGATCATTGCTCCTCCTGAGAACACATGTTTAACCACAAATGGCCCTTCGTACGTAGGGGTCCATTTTCCCCTTGGATCACTCTGAGGAAGGATGATACGTTTGATTACCAGATCCCCAACTTGATACTCTTGTGGTCTGACCTTTTTGTTAAATGCCCTGATCATTCGTTTCTGATACGTCTGACCATGACAGATAGCAGCAAGTCTCTTCTCGTCAATGAGGTTGAGTTGGTCAAGTCGTGTCTGGATCCAATCATCTTCGTTCAGATTTGCATCCTTCATTATCCGGAGAGAGGGAATTTGCACTTCGATCGGCAAGACTGCCTCCATACCATAAACCAGAGAGAAAGGAGTTGCCTCGGTTGACGTCCTTGCTGAAGTACGATACCCATGCAGAGCGAACGGTAACATCTCGTGCCAGTCTTTATACGTCACTGTCATTTTTTGCACGATCTTCTTGATGTTCTTATTTGCTGCTTCTACGGCCCCATTCATCTTCGGTCTGTAAGGAGAAGAATTGTGGTGCTGTATCTTGAACTGTTCGCAGAGCTCAGCAATCATCTTATTGTTCAGATTGGTACCGTTGTCTGTAATAATTCGCTCAGGGACGCCGTATCGACAGATCAGATTGTGCCGAATAAACCGTGCCACAACAGTCTTGGTTACCGTAGCATAGGATGCTGCTTCAACCCACTTCGTAAAATAGTCAATCGCCACTAGGATAAAGCGATGTCCATTGGATGCTGTAGGTTTTATCTCGCCGATCATGTCTATGCCCCACATTGCAAACGGCCAAGGCGCAGTCAGAACATTCAGGGGAACCGGAGGAACATGCACCTTATCTGCATAGATCTGGCACTTGTGGCATGTCTTGGAGTGTTGGTAGCAGTCAGCTTCCATTGTGGACCAGTAGTATCCTGCCCGTAGGATCTTTTTAGCCATAGTATGTCCACTGGAATGCGTACCAAAGGTCCCTTCGTGCAGCTCTTCCATGATTCTTTCCGCTTCAGTCTTGTCCACACAACGCAGTAAGGTTGAATCATGGTTTCGCTTGTACAAGACGCCGTTGCTTAGGAAGAACTTGGCTGCGAACCTCCTCAGGAATTTCTTATCATTGATAGAGGCACCTTCAGGGTATTCCTGAGCTTCCAGATATCTCTTCACTTCGTGGTACCAAGGCTTCTCAGTTACCAATTCAGTTTCGAGATCACAACAGTATGCCGGTTCGTCCAGTTTCCAGATGATGATCCGGGGAGCCTCATTGTCCCATTTAACTTTGAACATTGAAGACATTGTAGCTAACGCGTCCGCTAACTGATTCTCTTCTCTTGGAAAGTGCTCAAAGGTTATCTCCGTGAAGTGGGGAATCATGGTCAACACACATTCTCTGTAAGGGATCAAGTTTGGATGTTTCGTATCCCACTCTCCTTTAATCTGATTGATCACAAGAGCGGAATCTCCGAAGACACTTAGAAATTTGATCCTTAGGTCGATCGCAGCTTGAAGACCCATGATACACGCCTCATACTCCGCCATGTTGTTGGTACAGTTGAAACACAGCCGGGCAGTGAGTGGAGTGTGAGTACCTTGAGGGGATATGATGATGGCGCCGATACCATTTCCCAAAGCATTAGAGGCTCCGTCAAAGTGCATAGACCATCGGGATCCTGGTTCAGGTCCTTCATCCGGTCCAGGTACTTCACAATCAGTTACAATCATGATGCTTTCATCCGGAAACTCGAAGTTCATTGATTGGTAGTCATCTACAGCTTGATGAGCTAAGTGGTCTGCCAATACGCTCCCCTTGATGGCTTTCTGGGTTGTATACTGAATGTCGTATTCCGTCAAGATCATTTGCCATCTTGCAATTCTCCCAGACAGAGCAGGCTTTTCGAATATGTATTTTATCGGATCCATTTTTGAGATCAATAAGGTAGTGTGAGTCAGCATATACTGTCTCAGCCGGCGAGCAGCCCATACCAAAGCGCAGCAAGTTTTCTCAAGCAGTGAGTATCGGGTCTCACAGTCGGTAAACTTTTTGCTAAGATAATAAATGGCATGCTCTTTTCGGCCAGACTCGTCATGCTGCCCCAGCACACACCCCATTGAGTTGTCAAGTACTGTCAGATATAAGATCAGAGGTCTCCCTTCAACCGGTGGCATAAGGATGGGTGGTTCTTGGAGATACTCTTTGATTCTGTCGAAAGCGGCCTGACATTCATCGTTCCAACGTACTACCTGATCTTTCTTCAGCAGCTTGAAGATTGGCTCACAGGTAGCAGTCAGATGTGAGATGAACCGAGCAATGTAGTTCAGGCGTCCTAAAAAGCCTCTGACTTCCTTCTCTGTCTTAGGAACTGGCATCTCTTGAATAGCTTTGACCTTAGCAGGGTCCACTTGAATACCTTTGTCACTGACCACGAAGCCTAGCAATTTTCCAGATCTTACCCCGAAGGTGCACTTGTTCGGGTTCAATCTCAGCTTGTACAGTTTCAACCGGTCGAACAACTTCTGTAGATGATCTAGATGCTCTTCCTCAGTTTGGGACCTAGCAATCATATCGTCCACATACACTTCTATCTCGTGATGGATCATGTCATGAAATAAGGCAACCATGGCACGTTGGTAGGTTGCCCCATCATTCTTTAATCCAAACGGCATGACCTTGTAACAGAAGGTGCCCCACTGAGTAACAAATGTAGTCTTTTCCATGTCTTCAGGTGCCATCTTGATCTGATTGTAGCCTGAAAAGCCATCCATGAAAGAGAATACTTTGTGTTGGGCTGTATTATCAACGAGGACATCAATGTGAGGTAAGGGGAAGTCATCCTTGGGGCTGGCCCTGTTCAGATCCCTGTAATCGACACACATTCTGACCTTACCGTCCTTCTTAGGTACCGGCACCACGTTAGCAACCCACTGAGGGTAAGAAGTTACTGCAAGGAACCCGGCATCAAACTGTTTCATGACCTCGGCCTTAATCTTCTCTGACATCTCTGGACGCATCTGACGGACCTTTTGTTTAACTGGAGGGCAGTCTTCTTTAGTCGGCAAATGATGGACGACAATATCGGTATCCAACCCTGGCATGTCTTCGTAGGACCAGGCAAAGATCTCCATATAGTCATGTAACATCTTGGTTAACCGTTGCTTCACACTGAGCTCTAGGTTGGCACCAATCTTTACCTCTTTCCTGTCTTCGTCGGTACCCAGGTTTATGGTTTCCACTGGCTCTTCATGGGGTTGAATTGCCCTCTCTTCCTGAAGCAACAGTCTAGCAAGCTCGCCAGGCACTTCGCAATCATCTTCACCTTCGTCTTCGGCTAAGTTGATCGGATTTTCAAAGTCATAATTGGCATTAGCAGAGTTGTTGTCAGTAAGATCCAGAGTGGATTGAAACTGTATGAGTGAGTGTGTGTGTAAATACAGCTGTTTTGAAAATTATGTAAAGGAAAGGAAAGATAGAAAAGGAACACAATATTTGCAATGCGAAAATAGTCCAAGATTTTCATTCATGATGTATAAAATGACAGTTTGTATGCCCTCACAAATAGAACCACGGTGCCTCGGGTAAGACACCGGGCCATAGAGTTTATCATTGTCTATTACAAAATATAACGAAACAAAGAAATTTATTACTTAGTAACAAAAGAAACAGGGAGATTGTCCTTGGCGCTCCAATTGTTAAGTCCGCCATCAGCAGCCGGGTAGATCCAGCTATCAAATTCAGCTTCATCCACTTCCTCTTCAACCCCAATAGCATTAACTCCATGAGCAGGCAGGGGAGCTGTCACCACATTAGGCTTGTCAGATGCCTCAAACTGTACCTCCTTAGCGTCAATGAGGTCCTGCAGCTTGTTCTTTAGTGCCCAACAGTCATCAGTAGCATGCCCCGGGCTGTCTGAATGGTAAGCACAACGAGCATTCGGGTTGTACTTGGGAGAGGTAGTGTTTGAGAACTTTGGCGCCTCCTTGACAGTCACCAAATTGGTGGATAGCAACTGTGGCAGGATTTGCGATAGGGTCATGCTTAACCGGGTAAACTCTCTTCGGGGTCTATCAGCCCTTTGAGGATTGTTTGGCCGGGGAGCGGCAGCAGGCTTAGCGATCATTACCGCGCTGACAGATTGGCGGCGATCAGGTCTTTCTGATTTCCTGGAGCCATACACGGCACTAGACTCCTTTTTGAAGGGTTTCTTTTCTGAACTAGAGGATGATGCCCCCTTTGCAATCTTCCCAGATTTCAGCCCAGCTTCAATCCTTTCTCCAGTCAAGATCAAATCAGTGAAACCAGCAGAAGAATTCCCAATGAGATGGTTGAAGAATGGCCCAGACAGGGTCCCCAAGAACATGTCCACTAACTCTCGATCAGTCAAAGGTGGCTGCACCCTGCCAGCCAGGTCTCTCCACTTCTGCGCGTACTCTTTAAAACCTTCACTTGCACCTAACGACATACCCTGGAGTTGAGTACGTGTAGGGGCAAGGTCGGCATTATACTGATACTGCTTATAGAAAGCAGTAGCCAGCTCCTCCCAGTTACGAACTTTGGTCCCATCCAGCTGATAGAACCATTCGAGATGAGTCCCTGAAAGACTCTCCTGGAAGAAGTGGATCCATAGATTCTTGTCCGCAGAGTACGGCTGAATCTTTCGAACATAGGACCTCAAATGCAGCTTGGGACAGGACGCCCCGTCATACTTAGAAAAGGTTGGAGCTTTGAACTTGTGCGGGATAATTACACCAGTCGACAAACCCAGATCTCCGAAATCCAGCCCAGGTGCCTGTTGCACCTCCATAGCCTTCAACCTGTCCTCCAGTAGTTTGTACCTGTCATCTGCAGGAGGGTACTGCTCTTCATCAAAATCCGTCTCGTTGTCGGAGACCACTGGAGTAGGAACCTTGACTTCTGCCTGAGAAGGACTCCTACCAACAGAAGAACCAGCCTCTTCATGGTGCAGAGTATTACCCAACCTTCGGCCTGAGTTGAACAGAACAGTTCTTCTCTTCTTCTTCTTCTCCTTCTTCAGGAGCATAGTCTTCAGTTCTTCTTGGCCTTTAGCTAGACCCATGATTAGCTCTTGAAACTGCGCATTCTGCGCCTGGAGAGCCTTGATTGATGTCTCTGTTGATTCAGATCCGGGATTCATGATGCTGAAATAAACAGCGAAGAACTGTAAGCAACCTGAAAAAGGGGAAAAACCTGCTATGCACATGATGTATGAAATGCGTATGGATTATGTTTTCAAAGACAATCGGGAATCAACTTTGTAAACAAAAAGGAGCACACTTCATTAGATTCAACTTTGTAACTGAAATTATTCAACAAGTTGCCCTTGGGCGTTTACATGAAATGAAACAACTGGAAAGGAAATAAAAACTGTAAAGGCACATTCAGAATTCCTCATTGATCCCATGGTCTCCTCTTCTCAGTACGGAGGTAGGCATTCAGAGCTCTTTCATTCTCCAACTGCTTTGTCAGCTTCTGGATCTTTGATTCCTGCTCGTTGAACTTTTCCCGGTAAGAATCCCGCTCTTCTTGCAGTTGCGACCAAGATCTCTTCAATGTCTCATAATCAGTAGGTATCTGAGGAGGAAGGACAGTTGGAGGAACACCATCTTTATCAGGATACTCAAGAATGACGGGTCTGACAGCTTCATACGGCATTCCTGACTTTTGAGCACGGATGCGGACCCATTTGTAGTAGGCTTCCATAGGTAGAGAAGTCTTTGGCCCTAGCTCTTGTGGGTCAGCTTTATGAACCTTCTCCCAAGCCTTGATGAACCTACGACGCAGCTCGTCACTATCCACCTGAAACTCGAAACTGATGTGAGGCACCAACATCTCATGGGGGCCTGCTCTTCTTGCTCTTCCAAACTGACGGAGTGCTAGACATGGATTGTAAGAGATCCCTCCTTGAGTACCAATCAGAGGAACATTAGGATACACCC
This sequence comes from Vicia faba, assembly GCA_948472305.1. Classification (NCBI taxonomy): domain Eukaryota; kingdom Viridiplantae; phylum Streptophyta; class Magnoliopsida; order Fabales; family Fabaceae; genus Vicia; species Vicia faba. The sequence goes on from OX451736.1 coordinate 1,039,478,644, forward strand.
CGCATCGATCAATAATAGCTATCTCATCCAAACCTCTGCAAGTCCAAATGATGTCTTTATCGGTGAGAGACATTAACCTGTGAGCCCAACCTCTTCCTTCTTGGTTCTTCAATACGAACTTAGGGAGGTGCGAAATAAACCACCTCACCAACAAAGGGATACAACACCATAGGGTTCCTCGTCTTCGGGTAGTACGGGCATGAAGTTGTTGCAAGATGTCACCCAAGAGAGTGGGCACAGGGTTCTGAGACATAAAGATCCTAATGGAAGTGACATTGATGAAGTTGTCAGGATTAGGAAACAGGACTAACCCGTAGATTAGGAGAGCCAAGATGTCTTCATATGCCCTAAAGTCCAAGTCATTCCAGAAGCTGTTAGCTTTACCAATCAGAAACTTGGCCAAGAAACCCTTAACTCCGCTTCTAGTTACCCAGTTGTCTGTCACCTCTTGATGGGTCAAAGGAAGAGCTGCAGCAATGTCCTCAAGCCTGAGGGTCTTTTCCCAACCAGTAAAGGGAGTCTGATCCAAGATAGGGATACCAAGCAGATTAGAGAACTCTTCCAGGGTAGGGACCAGCTGGAAGTCTTGAAAGGTGAAGCACTGGTACTGAGGGTCATAGAATTGGGTCAGAACACTCATCAACTGTTGATCCCGCTTTACAGTGACTAAACTGAGAAGAGAACCATGCCTCTGAATGAAGGAAGTGGTGTTTGGAATTCTGCTAACCAACTCATCAATCAACTCAGGTGAACGAACAAAGTTGAACCGGATAGTATTCCTTCGCACAGGCATCATAATGTCCTACAAAACAGAGCAAAGATGAAACCCTCTTGTCTTTGCAATGGTCAGTTCTTATGCAGGATGCATGCAATGCTCATGATGCTATGATGTTATGATAAAGCACACCACATACAGATACAAAGGCAAACATAGTAAGGCACACAAGTCACACAAGGCAAGCCCCTAAAGTTTAGGCCAGCATGAGGTCTAGGTACTACCCTCTTTCAGTTTGTTGGTTCATACCTGTCCTAATCAAAAGTAACCGGGTTCTTAGAGGATCCCAATATCATTGACTACCCTCAATCGGTCATAACTCCAGCATCGCAATCTTTTCTTGCGGCCAGAACCATCACGAGAGTTTAGCCTCAATGGGCGTAGCATACTGCTACTGTTCTAAAGGCCAAGTTGTGTCAATTAAGGTTCTAAGGTTGTTGGTGCTTAATGACTTCTTAGAAGACCCATATTCTCCTCGTTGCGACACAAGGGATATCGGTACAGACTAAGGTGCCACACCAACGTAGCCACTGCTTCACCTGTGTCGGTCTACGCCGGACAGGTCCCTCACAGCTTATGCTACCTAAACAGGGTCTCCCCATATCCGGGTTAGGATCTATGTATCTCCGATGCAACCCACAATAGTAAAGCAAGCAAAACAATACAAGTGAAAACACAGTTATGACTTAGCCCTAAGGTACACCTCACTTTATAAAGGGTCCCCAGCAGAGTCGCCAGTTCTGTGATCGGTGGATCTGGAACTGACTGTTTAACGCTGGTTCGCGAAATGTCGCGGTAAGCAAGAGTCGCCACCGTCTTTTATTTTCTCCAAATGGAAAGGACAAAAGCACAGAAAAATTCCTTAAAGAGATTGCTCTCGGTTCGGGAGGTAGGTTATAGAAAGGGAAGGTGTTAGCACCCTTTCTATCCATGGTTATCCATGGGCTCTTAGATACTTGCTCATTGTGTTTTCAAAAATTGTTTGTTTGCTTTTCAATGTGGGTTTTAGAAAAGTTTCTTTGAAATATTTCAGTTCGACTCGTACGTCAGAGTGTTTGAAAAATTTGCTTTGAAAGCTTTTGAAAAGTGTTGGTGTGAAAAGATTTCAGTTTGTTTTTGAAATTAGAGCAAGTATCCTTGAGAACCTACCTACCCTAAGGAATTCATCTGTGTAAATGTCCTTTAAAGTAGTGCCATCCCACCATTGAGAGGTAGGTAGCACCACCATTGGAGGTGTTCGGGTCAATTCGAGTTTTAGGGACATGGTGATCACCAGAGCAATGGGAAGACACCTTAGAAGCTACCCTCATGCCAGGTTCCCGGATCATGAGGACTTACTAAGACGTCCTCTACTCGACGATCACCTTTCGAAAGGCAACAGTGAGGCGTACCCTAGGGGTGGTGTGTGCGAATTGTGTGTCATGTTTCAGTTATTTATCTTGTCATGTTTGTTGTGTTCTACGCTTGATTTTAATTTGCCCATACATTCTTTCATGCTTTTGATTAACAGTTATAAAGTTTGCGAAAAATAAATCTAAGGCTATTACAAATGGCGCGGGTCCACATCGCCAAAATTAAACCGGACCCGATTTAGCGGAAAAATAAATAATACGACAAAATAAAAGTGTAAGAAATTTAAATTACAATGCTTTGGGACAATTACATAATTATAATAAGTGACATAAAATAAATGCGCAAAATTAATAATTAAAAGCGACGGGCGTTGGACCCTTTTGCAAAAATAATTAAATTAAGGAATTAAAATAAAAAATTAAAAATTAAATGTTTTGGTATTTTTGTGTTTTTTAAGATTTAAAAGAAAAAGGAGTTAATTGAAATTAAAATGCTAAACCCTAGTTCTAATGTTTTTTAGGTTTATCATGAAAGAATTAAATTAAAACCTAAATTAAACTCTAAATTAATTTATGTACCATTTTTAATTTATGAAAATAAAATAATAAATAAATAATATTGCTATTCTGAAAAAAAAGAAAATAAAAAAGAAAATAAAAGGTTATTAAACCTAAATTCTATGTTTGGATTTTTATTATGAAAAATATTTGATAAACCTAAATTAAAGCTAAATAATTACAAGCATTCATTTAGAAAATAATTAAAAGAAAAATTATATTATTTTTGGTCTTTTCTGATTTTTTGTGATGTTTTTATATTTTGATTAAAACTTAAATAAAACAATAATTAAAATAAACACAACAATTAAAATAATTATTAAAAGATATAAGAAAAAGAAATAAAATTGTCAAACCAGAGTGGGGTGTTGCCCCAAATGGGAGGTTCAGGCCTTAGAACATTGGCCCATCATGCCTTGAATTCACTGACTTTTCTAATCATGTGTGATGCAGTTGACCATAGCGCATGGTGTTCCTTGAATCTTGGCCACGGATCTGATGCCATTTGGACGCGTGGAGGTTGGATGAGGACGGAACATGGTGTACATCACTATGAGCGCTGCATGGAATGACGTATTGAAAAATAATGTGAGAAATTATACAGACCTGGGACTTGAACCCAGGTCATGAAGGTTAACGCGTTGATAGCTTGCCAGCTGAGCCATTTAACTACTTTGATATATAATATGCAAATAAACAATATAATAAAAAAACAAGACATGAGTGGATTAGCGCGCGGAACATTTGAATGAGCCAGTCCCTTTATGACACGACATCATCATCTTCATCCCTGTAAAAACAAAACTCAGAGGCCACGGTTTTTGAAGCGTTGTTTTAGAGGGTCTAGCAGAAAATAGCGAATAGCTCCATGAGCTTCATAAATTGTTCGCGAGGTATGTCTCTTGTTCGTTGGAGCACGCTGATTGCAATGATAATGATCTTGAGTCCCAATTGTTCCTTGGGTGAGAAACCCCAAATCAAGAACTCTGAAAACCTAAATTTCGATCATGGTGAATTCGCGTACAACGTGTAAAACTTCAATCAAGCATAAGGGTTAGTTTCAGAAACTCAAAACAAACATGATGCAATGAATAGAATGCTGTAAAAGTGCTTAAAAAATGCTATACGATTTCAAAAAATTCTTGGTACAGTTTGAGTTCTAACTACCAATTCTTGAGGTTTTAGTCGTTGTTATTGATTGGAATGTGTCCAGCAAGCTTTCAGGAAACTATTGGAATCAGATTTGCGCTTTGAAACGCCTCCTAGAGCTGATTTCAGTTTTCACTTTTTGGAGAAATTTTGCAAGTTTGTATGAGGTTTCTGAGCGCAGCTTTTTGTCTAATCCTTTTAGGTCTTTGATTCTGAGTATGTATAGAGCATGCTAGGTCAACAAAATTGCACAAAATCTCAAGCATTCATGGTTTTACATATTTGATTTTATGAAATCTTTTTCAATCTTTTCCATGTGCATTTTGGTTCAAATCTGATCAATTCTCATCAAAACTTGCTTAATTAAGAAGTGCACGAAATATTGACCTTGGAATGTGCAAAAAAAGATTTCTTTAAGTTAGGTTTATATTTTTCATGTATTAAAATGATTTAAATGAATATAAATTAATATAAATTCAAATAAATAATTAAAAAATATGAAAATACTTCCCTTTGGGCCTAATGGTCGTGCATAGGCTTGGCATGAAGAAACTTGGAAGAAAAATGGGCCCAATAGCAAATTTAGGCCTTTTGCATCAATGTTGACTTTTCAAAATTCCCAAAAATTTCCCAACTTCCACAAGGCATAACTTGCTCAATTTTTAAGCTTTTCACATGTTTTTGGACATTTTGGAAAGGTCTTTGAGTCCTTTAACCAATGCCTTTGGTACCATGTCATTTTGATTTACCAATCTCAAGTTATGGCCTTTGACTTAAAGTCCCTTTTTGTTGACTTTTGAAAATGACCTATAATGTTGAAATTGATAACTTTTTGTGAGAGCATTTCTTGGACTTGAAGTATGAAGATGAGTTGTAGGAAATGTCTTTCTCTTCAAAATGAGCTTTGGATGGAATTTTTCTGATAATCCATGTGAAAGTTATGCCTTGGTCAATTTCAGTTGACTTTTTCAGCTGTCCAAATATAGCAACTTTTGCATCTGAGCCAAATTTTGAGAATCATGATCAAGCATTGATCAAATGATGTTTGTGGCTTCAAAATGATATGTTGACCAAAAAATTTGAACTTTTGACTGCCAAATGACCATTTTGCCCCTACAGTTGACTGTAGTGCAATCTAGGGTTTTGACTGTGCAATTTTGAGCTGAATGCCTTGAAACTTGACATGAGGATACTTGACCATCTTTGTAGGCATATGGGACTTGATTGGGCCTTTGAAAAGTTCATTTGCTTGACCAGAACTCAAACCCTAGTTTTGACTGTATAGGAGACAGTTGAGCTGCACAACCCTGGGGGAATTTTGTGACCTTGACTTGGTAATTTCTTGATGAATATGGGAGGGCAAATTTTGGGGTACAACAGAGGGCGACCTCTAAAACTTCCTATACTCAATGACCACGTTCGAAGGCAACCAAGTGAGGTGTACCCTAGGAGTGCGCATGTGCGAGTGTATTATTTCGGTTAATTTTATCTTTATACATGTCATGGGTGAGCTATGTTGATTTTAAGTTCATACATTTGATCTTGTCATGCATTCCCTATTATCAAACATCTAACGGTTTATAAGTTACGGAATTTTAAATGGCGGAAATTAAATCTAAACTATTACAACGCGTCGGATATTTACATCGCCAAAAACAACCCTTGAAATTAAAATGCGTAAAGTAAAATAAAGCGATAAAATAAAGTCCTAATTAAAGCTATTACATTTTGGGAAACAATTACATCAATATCATAAATGGATCGCGTGCGAGAAAATTAAATCAGGCGCATTTTTTAGGGTTTTGACCCCTTTTTTGGAAGAAAGCATTTTTTGTTATTTTTTTTTTGAATTAAAAGGAATTAGATCTAAGTTAATTAAATAAATAAATAAATTAATTAATAAAAGTGATATTTTTGGATTTTTTGGGTATTTAAAGAAATAAAATAAATTTGGTCAAAGTTAATAAAACCTAATATTCTACATTAATTTTAATTATTACAAAAATACTAAAAGTTAAACCTAATTAAACTAAATTAATTAAATTAATTTATTTACAAAAATAAAGTGATGAATTTAATTTTAATAAATAAAATATATTTTTGTGTTTTTGATTTTATGAGGAAATTAATTTAGTTGGTTAGTTTAAATAATAAAAAATGATAATACAAAACAAATAAATAAATAAATTGAAAAGAAAAAGAAATAACCAAAAGGGGTTTTTTGGGCCCAAGAGGAGGTTTGTTCAGCAATTCAGAGGCCCAAACGTGCAAGCCTGCATTGACCTTCCTTGATTCCTTGTGGCACGTTGACCTGGTCTTATGATAGTCACCACCTTTGGGCCATCAGATTTAGCCTGGAGGCCATCTAGCAGATGATCAGGCGATGGTGTATGATGTGCCGCGCCTTGGATGAGCACGTTGGAGAGGGTCTGAGACCTTGCTTTTGATTGCTATAGACTCAGTGGATGTCTAGCAAGAGGATAGCGTTGAGACTTTGCGTTGAAAGCACCTCTAGGATCAATTTCAGATTCAAGCTTTTCTCAAGTTTTTTCAAGTTTTTCTTTTGTGGTTTTGCAGCCTCTTGGTTCTTTTGCTCGTGCCTTTAGCTTGTATAAGTATAATGGAATGAATTAGGTCAAGTTTTGGGCTTTTAATCCTTATGCATTGATGATTTAGGATTTGATATGATCCTCCATGAAAAAGCTTCCAAATTTGTCCAAAAACCAATATTTTGTGCATGATATGGCTTGATACGAGTTTGATCCTGTCCATGATGATAATTAAAACCTGTATCAATAAAAAAGATACCAAGTTATCAATATTTAGATTTTATTTGGATTTAAATTGATTTAAAATGAATTAATTCAATAAAAATCAAATAAAATAGAAAAATTAATAATTGGACACAAGACTGAAGATAGTACACGTGTGTAGTGTGACAAGATCAAATCAAGTGGAAAAAAGTGGGCCCATTTGGCAAAATATGAAGTTTTGGGGATAGTTGACTTTTGGCAATTTTGCAAAAATGCCCAACTTCAACAATGCATAACTCCTTCAATTTTGATTTTTTGGAAGTTTTCTTTGACGTTTTAGAAACATTGAGATGTCCTCTAACCAAACCTTTTGGTCCCATCTCATTTTGATATTCCATGCTCAAGTTATAAGCTTTAGCAAAAAAGGTGTTTTTGTTGACTTTCAAAAATGACCTATAATGTCCAAATTTGAAACTTTTTGTGAGTGCATTTATTGATCTTGGGGTATGAAGATGGATTGTAGGAAATTGAATCCTCTTCAAAATGAGCTTTGGATGAGTCATTTCTCATAAAGTATTAGAAAGTTATGCTTGGTCAAAGTTGAGTTGACTTTTCCTGTAAAACCCTAATTTAGCAACTTTTGAGTCTTGATGAATTTTGAGCAATCCTTGATGAATCATGATCAACCATTTATCAAATGATGAATTATCCTAAAAAATGAGAATGTTGACAAAAAATCTTAAGGTTTGACTGTATTTGGGTCACAGTTGACTTTTGCCCTAACACAGTCGATCTTTGGACCTCTTGAGCAGTTGACTGACCAAACTTCCTCTACAAGGCTTGAAATTTGACATGGATGACCTGGTGAACATATTAGGACATTGGGGAGAACTTGAGGTCATTTGGATGCAAGGACCTTGATGCAACACAAAACCCTAGTTTGAGTTTGACTGCCTTAGAAGATGACTTGACTGTCCAACTTTTGAGCAATCTTGAGCCACGTGGAGATTATTCTTGCAATGTCTTGAGAAATATGGGAGGGAAAATTTTGGGGTACAACAGTATCCATATATTAATTTCGAATTCCTAGATGAGAATATCATGCTAGTTACAGATTATGAAGAACCTAGACCGTATGAAGGACCTGAGTTAGGATCCCGATGGACTATGGTTTTTGATGGAGCTTCCAACCCACTTGGTAATGGAATTGGTGCCGTGATCATATCTCCCAAGGGTTATCATATGCCTTTCACTACCAGATTATGTTTTGACTGTACAAACAATATGGTTGAATACAAAGCGTGCATCATGGGTATCAAAGTTGCTATTGATATGAGAATCATGTTCTTGGATGTATATGGGGACTCAGCCTTAGTCATCAGTAAAATCAAGGGAGAATGGGATATGAAGCATCCAAATATCATTCCTTATCGGGAGCATGTATTGACATTAATTCTGTACTTCGAGGAAATCACTTTTGAACATATCCCACGAGAAGAGAATCAATTGGCGCACACATTGGAAACCATGTCATCTATGTTCAAAGTCAGATGGGACAACGAGGCTCCTCGAATTACTATATATTGAGAGATTGGATGAACCGTCACATTTCTACGAGGTTGATATTGAAGGAGTAGAGGAAAAGCCTTGGTTTCATGAAGTAAAGAGATACCTCGAGGCTCAAGAGTACCCAGAGGGGGTGTCTATTAATGACAAGAAATTTCTACAGAGGTTCTCTTATAAGTTCTTCCTGAGCAACGAAATTTTATACAAGCGCAACCATGATTCGACTCTACTTCATTGTATAGACAAGAAGGAAGCCGAGAAGATTATGGAAGATATGCATGAAGGAGTCTTTGGTACTCATTCCACCGAGCATACAATGGCTAAGAAAATTCTGAGAGCGGGTTATTATTGTTCGACTATGTAAACTGATTGCTATCGTCATTCCAAAACTTATCATAAGTGCCATATTTATGCTGACAAAGTACACGTGCCTCCAGTACCTCTAAACATCTTGACTGCTCCTTGGCCGTTTGCAATGTGGGGCATTGATATGATTGGAGAAATTAAGCCTACTGCATCTAACGGGCATCTTTTCATCCTGGTTGCTATTGATTATTTCACGAAGAGGGTTGAAGCAGCCTCGTTTGCCTCCATTACCAAGAACGTTGTGGCCCAATTCATTAAGCATAACCTTATTTGTCGGTATGACATCCCTGAAAGGATCATCATAGACAACGGTACCAACCTCAAAAATACTATGATCACAGATCCCTACATGTAGTTCAAGATTAAGCATCACAATTATTCTCCGTATCGACCAAAGATGAACAACACTGTGGAAGCCGCCAACAAGAACATCAAGAAGATTTTGTAGAAGATGAAGGTGACATACAAATATTGGCATGAGATTTTACCATTTTCTCTTCATGGATATCGCACTTCAATACGGACATCAACTAGGGCAACCCCATTCTCTCCAGTCTATGGTATGGAGGTTGTTATACCCGTCGAAGTCTAAATTCATTCCTTAAGGATCATGAAAGATGCAAGTTTAGACGAAGACGAGTGGATTCAGACTAGGCTGGACCAGATAAATTTGATCGACGAGAAAAGGATTGCAGATGTCTGTCATGGTTAGATGTATCAGAAGCGTATGATCAAATCCTTCAACAAGAAAGTCAAACATCAGGTATACCAGGCTGGAAACTTGGTAGCAAAGTGCATCATCTTACCACAAGATGATCCCAGGGGCAAGTGGAATCCCACACACGAAGGGCCATTTGTGATTAAGAGGATATTTTCTAGTGGCACTATGATACTGAACACCATGGACGGTGAAGATTTCTTGGACCCTGTGATCGTGGACATAGTCAAAAAATACTACGCATGAAAGTGACCCACTAGTTTGACTGGCCTAGGCAAAAATAAGGGCATCCGGCAAACCAAAAGGGTTCGGGAAAAATTAGGGATATATATATATATATATATATATATATATATATATATATATATATATATATATATATATATATATATATATATATATATATATATATATATATATATATATATATATATATATATATATATATATATATATATATATATATATATATATATATATATATATATATATATATATATATATATATATAAGTGTACACCCGACAAGTCGAGAACCTGATAAGGCGTCTTGGGAAAAAAAGGGTATTCCGGTGGACTGAAAACCCGTAAGGGCGGTCCAGGAAAAAGTTAGGGATTAAAGCGTATGACTATGTCCCATTGGATCACCTACGTACAACAAGCGTTATCATCAACGTCAAGTTCAAATGGTATAGATCGATTCAGTCAACTTCTTCTGACAACGAGGGATGAGATACTTGAAGACATATGGGAGATAGCAGAGTTGAAACCCGATGGAATTGTTTCCACATAGCTGTCTTTCTTTGTGTTTCTTTGTACTTTCTGAATTTTTACGATAATTTCCTCCTACTAGGAATTATGTCTCTTTATACAAAACTGCCTGTTTATAGGCAAACTTTTAATACAAATATAATTCAAAATTCAAACTTACTTTCTCTGTTTTGTTTGTAAAAAATGTTCAATGACTAAATTGAATGGACATATGCATATGAATGTGATTACTGTTAACAAATATATGCATAAAGACAGGGTTAGCATTTATTAAAGACTCTATTAGTTCGGGTAACATTCAAGTCGTCACAAATCTTCATAAAGGAATCTCCGCAGAGCTACCTTTACAAACTTATCCTCGATAGAGATACATTCCTCAGCGAGTCTAATATACCTTCAGACAGAAATTGAGGCATCTTCCAGCAGTTCACTTGATCAGCTTCCCTAGTAGGTCCCTAGCAGGTAAAGAAGTGTGACCATTTCCCCAACATACGAAGGAAACTTACTTCGCACAGCCTATGAAATTCCAATTCCCATCATAAATGATTCCCTCATCATAGTTTATAGGAATTTAATTCCCCAGTGGAGTTTATTCCTCCAACATTGTAAAATCCCAAACAAAATTCTCTTCTTCAGCAGATTTATCTCCCCAGCAGGGTTTATTTCCCCAACAGGGTTTATTTTTTTAAACAGAGGTTATTTCTCCGAATTATCACAATTCCCTGACAGAATTCTCTTCCCAAGTCAGATGTCATTGAACTTTGTCCTCCCTAGAAAAGTTGACATCCACACATTAGAGTAGTATCCATCTCTTCCATCCCCAAGCAGAAGTCGGACGTCCCCAACAGAATATTCTCAAACGGAAAGCAAGAATCCCCAGCGAACACGCTCTAGGAAAAATTGAAGAAACACTTTCTTCATTCCCAGCAACAGTCAGAGATCTATTTTCCCCAGCCAGAGTCGTTATAAGAATCTATTGATACGCTTCAATAATATATTGCGTTCATACATCATTACAAAACATCATAACATATGCATACGAAGCACATACGACACTCTCATTTGTTTTAAGAACATCATTACACAATGCATTACATACATCATGACATTGAATAAAACTAACTTTGTTTCTTCCAGGTTAGTCCGCAAACAGACAAATATCATCAGCAATTTCCAAGCGGGTCAGAGATTAATTCCCGAAACAAGATGGGGAAACTATCTATACGACCAGGAGATATGAATTCCAGAAACAGGACGGGTTTTCCAACAAAAAAGTAGGTCAACGATTAATTCCCGAAACAAGACTGGGAAAATATTTATATGACATGGCAGTATGAATTCCTAAAATAAGATGGGTTTACAAACAAAAGCGGATCAGAGATTAATTCTCGAAACAGGACGGGGAAACTATCTATAAGACCAGGCGGTATGAATTCCTAAAACCAGACTGGTTTACCAACAAAAAGTAGGTCAGTGATTAATTCCTGAAACAAGACGGGGTAATTATCTATACGACTAGGCGGTATGAATTCCCGAATCAGGACGAGTTTAACAACAAAAACATATTATAGATCAATTCCTGAAACAGGATGGGGCGACTATCTGCATGACCAAAACATATCCCTTCAGAGACCAAATTATTAAAAGGATCTCCTTTAGGGCCTTCATTGTGAAAAGCATTTTTTCGGGAATTTTCATTCCATCAGATCAAGTCGAGCATGGACTCATTCTGATATTCCTATCAACAGTCACTTTGGATGGCATCTTTAAGCCTATCTCCGGCGACATTGTATTATCTCCCTGAATGTCATCTTCAATCCCATTCAAGAAATAATATCAATCAACATTGTTACTTCATGCACCAGTGCGTGCAAATTTTCGGGCACTTAAGTGTTCAATCCTCTTCTACCTTCAGATCTTGAATGGTGGACATGCCAATCTAACTTTTCAGGTTTAAGAAGATTGAACAGGGGCAGCTTTTGTACCCCAAAATTTTCCCTCCCATAATTAAAGATACATTCTCATGCTTCTATAGTTCTCAATTACTCAAGGCTACTCAATGTTTCATCAGACAAATTCTCCTCCTAAGCAGTTGGCCTACAACTAGAGTTTCACTTTTCTCAAGGAAAATTGAGCTTATAATGCCTCAAGTGGATTTCATGGTTTCACATATGTCTCAAGGAATGTTCATGAAAAAAATTTCAAGCCTTGCATCACAAGTTTGCTCAGCCAATTGCTCAGATGACTAAAAATCAACTGTATTGGGTAAAAATTCAATTGTGTTTAACATATAGTCAAACTTTAATATTTTTGGTCAACACCAACATTTTGAAGTCACATTCATCAATTGATCAAGGGTTTCTCATGATTCGTCAAGAAAACTCAAGATTCATGAAAAGTCAAAAATTACTAAATTAGGGTTTTCTTATGGAGAAGTCAACTAAACTTTGACCAAGCATAAATTTCACATGCTTCATCAAATTTGTATCAACCAAAGATAATTTTTAAGGAAATTCAATTCTCTACAACTTTTTCTCTCTAAGTTCAAGTCTAAAAAATGCTTCATTAGAGAGATATGGGCCAAAACATTATATGTCATTTCAAAAGTCAACAAAAAGACACTTTTTGTCAATGCAACTTACATCAAGATAAAGTTTTTAAATGAAAAAATGGTCAACATGGATATTGTAGAGGACATCTTTAGCTTTCCAAAAAAGTCAAAGATCACCTTCAAATGATAAAAATTGAGAGATTTATGATTGGTGCTAGTTGGTAAATTTTAAGAAAATGCATGAAACCAAAAGTGACCAAGATCCATGTGTAATATATACTTCATAGTGAACCTCAGAACTTATTCATACACCCCTTGGGTTTTTATTTTATTTATTTTGAATTTTATTAATTTAAATTCAAAATTAAATAAGATAAAGACAAGGCTTTTCTTACAAGGTCCAAGCCCAAAAATATTTTGACCTAATTCAAGCATTATATATCCTCTTCATTCCAACATAACAAGCCACAAAGAAACCCTTGCAAGAAGCCATTCCAATATTCCAAAATTCTCAAAAATTAGGGCAAAGCAAGAATCCTAGTTGCAGCCATATTCAAGGGAAACCTATCATCTCATTCACTTCCAGAAGCACCATAGTGTAAGAATGGGTCGATCTTGATGATCCAACGCACACAAAATCAGTATGCATGCATCGTCGGTTGCGTTTTTTCATAAAACTCATACTGATGTTTTCATTTTGTTTCAACATGTACTAACTTATTTAATGTGTTTATGAGGTTCAATAATGCAGGACTAGATCATTGCATGGCCTCCATAACGACCGGATTGCGTATGGCCATGCTTAAGCCGTTTTTGTTTCGTATATCCTTGTACAAGGAGAACCAGCCAAAACTAATACTCCCGTTAAACTTGCAAGGCCTGAATAATGGGGATAGGGTCCCTGAGAATTACTAACAATTGATGTTTTGCAGGTTGGAGAAAACGAGCTCGTTGGAGAAGACGACCGGAGCTAGGGCTCCGGCGCTTCTCCGGTCCAGCAATGTTATTATATATTTAATTCGTTTCAATAAATTAAACGGATGTATAGCCACCCCAATAGTAGAAGCGCGCGAGATAAGGCACTAGTGTACAAGGGCGTGGGTTCGATCCATGCCTTTTGTGTTTTTCATATTTTCTGATCTTTGTAAATCACACGCAGCGCTCGTCTTCCTCATACAATACACCTTCAGTCTCGTAGCCCTCAGATCCAGATCTGACGCCTCCAAGATGTGCAGCCAATGATGTAACCTCATGGAGTGACCACACAGGATTAGGCAGATCCAACCTTGGGCCTGAACTTTCTTTACAATTCACACCCTCCCTTTTTGCTGATTCAGGCCCAAATTCCTTCTTTTATATTTATCTTTTTTCTCTTTTTACTTATATTTTCATTTTAATTAAAATACAAAAAATTAGTTCTAGGTTTTCTCAATTAAAACAAATTAGGGATTAGTCTTTAATTAATTTTTTAATAGTTTAATTAATTAATTATTTTTTTAATTAAAATTAATTAGATTTAATAGGTTTTAATTAATTATCATAAACTACTTTCTTCATAAAAAAACACCAAAAATATTTTCCTTTTCTATTTTTTATCTTACTTTTATATTTCTTAGACGGACTCTATTAGTTGCGCGAATGTAATAGTCTAGATTTTATTTTTCGCTCTTTTTTTATTATCATGTAATTGCTTATGGGATGTAATAGTTTAGGTTTAAATTCTGCACTTTACTTTCTCGCATCTTTTTATGTAACTTCCCCGAAGCGCTGTAATAGTTTTAGGTCTTTACATTTCGCACGTTACTTTTCCTGCTATATTTTATACTGCTAGTAACTAGGGTTTGTATGGAAAGAATAAAAAAAACCGATAGAAAACCCTAACTGCAAAGATAAAATAATTGAATTGAATACATTTGCACACTCGCACCTATAGGGTAACCTCCCTTGCTGCCTTCGGAATAAAAATAATCATATCCCTCGAAAGCGGGGACGCTTTAGCAAACTACCTCGAATCAAAGATCATAGTCTGTCGATGACCCTTTCGATGTTGCCTTTCGGTAAATGATCTAGTCCCTTACGAAAATTGCTAAAGTGTCCTTACCAATCGCCTTCAATGACTGTACGATGACCATATGCCTATCCCTTCACATCCAATGACAAGGCTTCCTACTAACTAATGGTATGGATATCACTATCTAAAGGAGAAGTAAAAGTACAAGAACGATGTAGAGTGGGTAGAACTTTTATTCGCTTGCTCACAAAAACAAAAAATTTTAGACAAACACTTTTAAAGATATTTTCAAAACACTTTGTACGCGTTATTGAGAACCGATACAAGAATCGTTACAAAGTTCAAATTTCAAAATGTTTTTCAAATACACACAAAATGAAAATTTTCAAAGTGAGTTTAGCGATTAAGAGCCCATAGATAACTATAGATGAATAGGGTGCTAACACCTTCCCTTTTCATAACCTACCCCCCGAACTTAAAATCTATCAAGGTCTTTCCTTTTCTTTTCACACTTTCCTTATTGGATAAAATAAAATTCGGTGGCGACTCTTGCTATCTGCAGCATTTGTGATAAAATGCAAAACAAGTCAGTTCTCCCACCGTATTACAATTTAGTACGACCGATTTTTGGGAATAAGCTATTGAGAAAGAGCTAGGGCATTGAGGAACCTAGAGGATTACGGTAGAGAACGTGAAGAGAAAAAAAATCACCCGCTAGGAATTACCAGGTAAGGGGGTGATCCTTATTACTATAATTGATATGGGGTTTAGGTATGTGTAGGAATGTGTTTTGTGGTTTATGTTGATTGATGATAACATGATGAATTGATGATGAATGTGATGACTTTGATGTGTAATTCCAATTGATTTGATACATATAATATGAGTGGAAACATGTTATTGCTGTTGTATGATAATATGATAAAATTTGGTGAATTTGGGACTGTATTGGTATGAAAATTGCATGAAATTAGGACTGAACTAATGCAGGGATCTCAATGAGAAGATCTTGTCACGAAGTCGTCGCTGGGCGAGCTTATTGCATCGCCAGGCAAAGCGATTTTGCCTTACCAACACAAGGCGAGAGCCTGGCGAGGAGACGTGAAAAATTTCATTCTCTTGGAAAATAAGCGAAGCACCTCTGCCTCGTCGGGCGAGCATGGAGCAAGGACCTGTCATTGGGTGAGCCTCTTTTAAGCAGACTACTTCGCCGGGCAAGCCTCAGGCGAGAAGACTGTTGCAGATTTTATTTTTCTATTTTTTTGTATGGATTAAAATGAGTAACATGATGTATTTTTCCATGATTATGCTATGATGAATTTATATGAATATGTGTTTATGAAACATGGTGTATGATTTTATGATATGTCGATTGTTGTGAGTATGTTATATGTTGTACTATGAGGTATGTATGATATGTTGAATTAAGTTGATAATAAGCATGTTTGATGTGAATACATGCCATGTGAAGAATGTTTATATTATGATTATATGAATGATGATGAAATTGACTAGCCGTGGTTGACGTATTAATGTTGTTATGCATCATACATTCATGGAATATGTTAGGACGTTGGTCCACCCGTGTTGTTAGGATATTTGTCCAGTTAAGGCCTCAATCTTACTGTGCAAATTGAGTGCATTATTATAATGTGCCCCGATTCCAAGCGGGAATCAATACTATGGTGGAGATCTTTGGAGGGTGATGACCCAGTGTTCACCAGTGAAGTTTGGAACCACATGCATGAGTTGATGATGTTGTATTGCATACTCTGTGTCGTTATAGGATTATTGATTAAATGATGTCTTGATGATGTTGTGAGTTAAGTTATGTTTTGATGATGATTGTGGAATGGAGGATATAATGAGGTTGTGAATGATTAATGATGTGAAAATGTGAGTATAATATGTGATCTATGACGATATATGGAGTTTTTGATGATTATTTTCGTAACTACTATATCTATTCCGTATTAATTTTGTAATGATTTGTGATTACTCACCATTTTTATTTGAATGTTTCCTCCATGTGGGTAATGCCCAGGTGATCGCGAATAACTCGTAAAAGTGTGAGGATAGCGTTGGAGTTCTTTAGTGTGTTTTCCGTTGAATAAAAAGGGTCTTGCTCTGATATGTAACATAAGGGTTTGGGAATGCTTGAGTTTTTAAGTTGGTTATTTTGTTTAAAACTCATCTCATGATTTTTGTTATTTGTTGAATTTATTTTGGTGTTAACCTTGGATAAGACTAAAAGGTCTTAATGTTTTTGATGAAATAAATGAAGTTATGTTAATACAATGATTCTGCTGCGAAGTCTAAATTTATATGTTATTGTTATTAAGGAAATATTTTCTATGAAAGTTTTGAAAACCCGTGTTACAAAGAAGAATGTTTGATTAAGATGATTATATGATGATGTGATGCCCTAGTTGGTGCTTGTCGCAGTGAAAAATCAAGGAGACTAAGCTATTGAGAAACTTGACTCACAATGTCCTAAGAAGTCACCATCGAACCTAAGACAATGCATATGTGCATGACTATAAAGTCAACAACATTATCCTTTTCCTTGGATTTTGACACAAGATATAACAAAATACTAATTACTAACATAAGAGAAAACAAACACATCACAAGTATTATGATCACAAAGTAACATGGCTTTTAAGAGAGTCATTTAAGAAAAAGTTAAATCAAAGATGGACAAGTGTTAAAAGGGGGAGTTAACATGTTTATCAAGTAAAAGTTGTGACAAATGATAGAACATGGAAACGTGCTTTGACAAAACATTTTGATCATGGATAACATAGATGTGTAAACAAACACACAAGGTGCATGGAAAGGCAAACAAATAACCTACCATGTCAAACATAAACAATAAGAGAACTCAAACAAAGTAATCATAAAAGTTTAAAAAACCAAACAAAGACATGGGATTAAAGTTATGAGCATACATGTATATATGATCAAGACAAATTCAAACTCAAGGAAATGGCGTATGAAGTGTTTATTATCAAGCAAGAAACAAAATTCAAGCAAGTACATGTATCAAAAATCAAAGGTTATGAACCATGGAGTATAATTAGGATTTTTTTTAGACAAGTTTGTGTTTAAGCATTAAAAGTCAAGTTAAACGCTAAACAAAATCAAAGGTAACATGGTATAATGTACACAAAAGTCATGGAATTAAACAATATTCATTCCAAGAAATGTTATGTGGAGTTAGTCAAGCAATATACGAAGAAACCAAAGAGAAAGTCCTTTAAAACAATTAAAAAGGACTAATTTTGAATTAAATGAAAAAGGATGAAATAAATAATATTTCGGGAATTTTTTATATATTCATAAAATAAGGGTGATAAGTGAGGAGTATGCAAAAAATAAGCTCAAAAGGATTTAATTTGCTTGGTGAAAAAGTTGAGTGAAAGTTGATAAAAAAACAAAATAAATAAGTGTTAAAATATTAGGAAAGGGCTTAGCAAGGGTTGAACCCGCGCCCTTATGGTGACTGGTTAAAACTCTACCCATTGATCCTTGCGCTCAACAGTGATAATAAATACTAACATAACAAAATATGTAAAAAAAGTACAAAAATGCTAAGAAAACAAAAAGATTGGAAAATATGCAAAATGGGGGGTTCACACTGGTTCAAACCCGCCCCTTGGGGTAACACAAAGCCTTTGCACGCACACTTTAACCACTAGGTTGGTGATGCATCCGTGTATCAAACCATGCCCAATAAATTAAGTAATAAAATGAGAGTTTGAAAATCAAGAAGGTGCCACCATCTCCATCTTCTTTGTGAACGAGCAACAACGTCATAGACTACATTTTTTCTTCAGAATGTATGCCTTAAAATGCACGAATGAGAAGTTCAAAGTTGAATTTACTTAACTATTGGAGAAAGTCCAATGCTTTTTATACTCCTCCCAAAAGATGGAGATATGATCCCTTTAGCTTATATGAAGTTTCAGGAACACAATGTAAATAATAGCTCCTCTTGAAACTATCCAAAACTTCACAACTAAGTCAAGTTGCAAGCATGAATGGCCACCGGTAGCTTGGAGCAATATGGGTGATTTAGTGATGATCTAATGCATACAATAATGCATATTTGGTGTATTTATAGGGAATTGGTGATTATAATGCAAGGATATTGGAAGGGTTATAAGTTTTGATGGTAAGGCTCTTTAAAGCTCAAAAATGTAGATTTTGGATAATTATGAGTTTGAGAGAGATTTGAGAGGTTTTGTGTGAGCTCAAGGTGTATTTTTGCAATGAGAAGTGATCTCTATTTATAGAGAACATTGAGAGTTTGAGGCTTATCAGTTTGAAGCTAAGGTTTTGAGACGGTTGGAATGCAACTTGAAGTTTTCTGGAATACATGGTTCCCATACAAAGTAACACTCCTATAGGGTGGTTGACATCTTTTAAAGGTGTTGCTTTTGATGTTGGTGTTAAGTGTTGGCAGAGGGAACCACTACAATGCTCAATGCATGGATTTTGTGCAAAAAACATGTTTTTTCAAAATGGCAATGGTGTATTTCTCATCAAAATGGCAAAAATGGTTTGGACAATGCTTCAAACACTTAGATAATAACTCAAATATTCGTGATCATGGATAGATTTATAGTAAGTGTTTGAGATTTTGACAATTTTGAGATGCTAACTTCATTAATTCACATCTTCAAATCAATGCATTTTTTGGAGATCAACCCTTATTGTCAACGTTATTGTTGTACCCCAAAATTTACCCTCCTCTTTTTCCACAAGAAATCACAACTTCGGGTTTTCCCTGACTTTTTCAGATTGGCGTAAGAATCAGTCAAACAGATTTTTTCTTATCAGTCTATCCAAATTAGGGTTTTCATGGCTCTGGAACAGTTCAAGCAGAAGTATTAGGGTTTGGTTGAGTTGGCTCAGGTTTGATCAGGCAGGCGCTTCTGTGAAAATTAAAACAAGAATCAGGGTTTTGTGCGCATATTTCTCAGAAAGAATTAATTCTACAGTGCTTTCCAATTTACTCTGAAAGATGAGCTGAGGCATTTGATTTGAGTTTGCAGTGTTGGATTTAATCAGTGAAAAAAGGACATGTGGACGTTTGTTGTTTAGCTGTGCAATGCTTCGATTATTCGGAACGCCTGACGTTTATTGATTACTTATTTATTCTAAGTTAGAATAATTGGGATTTATTTCCATTTATTATAATTTAAGAATTATAAATGATTAAATAAACAATTAAAGAGAAATAAAAGAGAAATCTGACCAAAAAAGACTTATTGATTTCATTTTGAATTGTTTGTTACATATATTATTTGAATACTGTAAATTCATTTACAGTCATTTACATAAATATTATTACAAATAATTGGAAATGAAATAAAGATACATCCTAATTTTCCTAAGTCTTCTACGGATGCTCCTTTGCTCATTTGACTTTTACCTGCAAAAACAAAGAAAAGAAAAGAAGTCAAATGCAGATGAAATAAAAAAAAAAGGCAGACAGATATTTAAAGATTCATCATTAAAAGTAACTGGCCGGAATCAGTTTGCCCTCTCTGCAAATCACAAGATTGCTCTTGGTTCACAAAGAGGGATAGAAATAGTGTTTGCAAATAAAATGTGAAATGCACAAAAGCTACCATACTGCATAAATTATCAAACATACTGCATAAATGGTCAACCAAGGAATATGCCAAAAGAACAAAATTGCCCATTTCAAAATTCAAACCAAAGTCCAAAAGGCAAACTGATGTACAAAGGCAAACTGAACCAAACTAAGCCAAAGATGCCAACCAAGTGCAGAACTGTCCAAAAGAGATGTCAAAGCTGTAAATGTCAAAACTGCCTACAAGCTAGCAAAAGCAAGACAGAAAAGCAGGAGATATGCAGAGGAAAACAACTAATACAAGCAATGTTCAAAATCATCATTTTCAAGGCCAGTCACCTTTTCAGAGAAAAAGTACAGTAAGCAATATAATATGCTTTTAATCTGTAAAGAGAGAGAAGAGAGAGGGAAGTAGCTTACAGGCTTGAGGCTTAGGCTTAAGATATAAACAATATACCAGAACAATTTCAAAGGGGAGGCAGAAAACACATAACAAACTGAACCACGAACTTCCAATACTGCCTTCAACAAAAAACACATAGCCCAAACCTGTTTTCAACTCAAAGGCTTGTAAGCTCTCAACCTGTGATCCAAAACACAAGGCTTCACCTGCTAAACTGCATCAAAGCCAGAAAATCCATCAACCAGCATCAAGCCATACAAGCCTGAAGCCTGTCAAACTGTTAGGTTAAGCAAACAGTCCCAAGCCTCAAAACAGCCTGTTTCAACCACAAACATCAAAACCAACAAAATCATGAAAACCTGTCAAAAAGCTTCAAGCCTGTAACCTCTAAAAATCAGAAGTTCAAGCCAAGCCTAAATGTACACCAAACTAACAGCCTCAAACAAACCTGTTTCAAAGCATCAAACCATTTCACACTACTGTAACATAAACCTGTCCAAGCCTAAAAACCAAAGCCTAAAAGCCATAGCCCTTATTCAAACCAACATCAAAATCAAAGCATTCAAACCAACAGGCCACCCTCATAGCAACCTCATCATAGGGTTCGTATATCCATATTCAGATTCTAATCAAGCATACAAGCATACAGAAGCGAGGAAAAGAAGTGTTCAGAAATAGAATAGGCAAGGGTTTTCAGATATCATCATTAAACCTAAAAAGCAAAGATAAAGATACCGGGTTTCCAGCAAGCCAACACACAACATCGCGCCCCTCCGTCTGGCCGTCCTAAGGCGCCTCCGATCCTCTCCTCCTCCGTCCCCAAAAGCCAAAGGTATTATTTCTCCCTTTTTTCTTTCCACGCACCTCAAACAGAAACAATGGCAACATAATAATCAAGACACAGATAATAACACACAGAATCAGAAACGAATGAAAACATGCAAGATATGAAGCACGAAACCTAACGCGTTAAAGACAAAAATCGAACCTTACAACTATTGCCTGAGTGATCCATGGAGTGAGAAAGAGGCATGATGGCGCTTGGTGGCCATAGACGGAGAGAAAAGTCAGAAGCTTGAAAGAACGAAGGAACGGAGAAGAAGATGAGCGCCGTTTGTCCACTGTAACCCTAATCCCAAATGAACAAAACACTGAAACCCTACAACAATTGTTAAAACTTCTTGGGCCTTGCCCCATTACAAGCCTTAAGCCCTATTCAATGCGCGTACCCCCCCCCCCCCCTTCTGATTATCATTTCAAACTTTGTTTTGGGCCATAAACCTCCCTAAGCCCATTTAACTCTTTTTTTATTTATCTATTTAAACTCATACATTTTTATTTTCTCCTTACATAAGTTAATTCATTATGTAGATAAAAAATAATACATTAAATCTTTTATACAAAATTTTCTTTTTTGCATTTGAAAAATATATAAATTTTAGGTATAATTAGGTTAATAGATTTTATCTTAAAACTCTTTTAATAAATCTTTTTTCATACATAAAACATTAATTTTCTTAAAACTTGAAACATTTTTCTTTTCTTTAATTCAACCTTTTTCATGCATAAAAATACTAACTTAAATACATAAAAGCATTAATACGTAAAAATAGATTTTTAGGCATTTTCTTTTTTAAGTCTTTTGTTTGTACATAATCAACAAAAAGAATAAATAAAATACTTAATTTTGCATCAAGTCACATACACTTACACAAATATATTTGCTTATCTTTCATTCTTATACATTGCTACATTTACATTGCGATTGCGATTCAATTTGGTTGTAAATATATTTGGACACTACTCTCCTAATAAGTATCATCCCCATTTGTAAATTATTGTATCCCCATTCCCGGACACTTATTTGTAATAGCTTAGACTTTAAATTCCCGTAATTTATCGCTTTCAACTATACCATGTTTAGACCTAGGGTTTGTATGTAAATAAAATCAAACGCTAGATAACCTAATACAAGAAAAATGCATGACAATCAATACACAATTCGCACTTGCACCCCTAGGGTAATCCCGCTTGTTGCCTTCCAAAATGGGCCATGCTTGCACGTTGAGTTTCTTTGGCAAAACAAAACAAAAACAAATGATCATAGTCCCTCGATGACGCTTTCGAAAGTTGCCTAAACAAAATGATCATAGTCCCTTCAAGCAAAATTGCCAAAGACACTTGGCACCATTGCATTCATGGTCTAAACAATGACCCGCGCCGGTCCCGTTAACATCCTAACACAAGATTGTCCACCAAATACAATGGTGGAACAAAACTGTTAAAAGGGTTAAAACATGAGAAAAATCTTTGAGTAAATTTAGGGGTAGACAACTCTTAGTTACTTGATCAAACTTGCAAAACACACTTGCCTACTTTTCAAAACACACTCCACAACACTTTCCAAAACAAACTTCCAAAAACAGTGAAACATCTTTTCGAAAAGACACACACCTTTGTAAAACATTCGAGTAAAGAATTGTTTCAACGGTTGCCTAGACAAGGCATCTTTTTCAAAACATTTTCAAAACACACACACACACACACCACCATTTCAAGCAATTGAAAATCAAGGCAAGTGATCTAAACCAAGTAACTAAGAGCCCATGGATAACCATGGATGAAAAGGGTGCTAATACCTTCCCTTTTCATAATCTACCCCCCGAACCCACGAAACATCTCAAAATGTTTTTCCTGTGCTTTTTAACCTTTCCTTTAGGATAAAATAAAAAGTCGGTGGCGACTCTTGCTAAACCGAAGAAGTGCGAATACAAAACGCAAAACCTCAAGTCAGTTCTCCCACCGTATCACAGAACTGGCGACTCTACTGGGGAAAAACTTAAAAGTGGGGTTACCTTAGGGTTTAGATCACCTTTACATTCTTGCTTTGATTGCCTTGATTGCTTTACTTTTTGGTCCTTATTTGGGTTTGTTGTAAATCCTACACCCGGATTTGGGGGCACCTTTTTAGGTAAATAACAATAAAACTGTGAGGGAACTGTGCGGGGTATACCGACATGGTTGAAGCAGTAAGCTATGTTAGTGTGACATATTTATGACTACCGGTAACCCTTGAGTTCAATCAAGGAGAGTACGGGGCCGCTGAGTGATGTCGTGAAGCACTAACGAACTCTTAGAACCTTAATTGACCATCTTAGCCTTTTTAGGGGTAGTGAGATGACCGACTTTGGTGCAGTCCGAAGTTGGTAGATACTCGATACTACACTCATTGAGGGTTGTTTTCTTGGAATATTTTGGTCGCCAGTTAAGTAGCTAAACCAAAACAATGAACACATAAAATAATCCAGTGATATTGAGCTCCTTAGAACCCGGTTTCTATTTTAGGACAGGATGAGCCAACTAACTTCAAGAGGGTACTTACCTATAAACCCCGTGCAAGCCTAAACCTAAGGAGTTGTTTGCTTTATGTGAATATGATTGCCTGTATATACACTTACTTGCTTTTGCATACATGTACATAACATCATAACATCATACCATAGCATTTTCAATAACCATTTCAAGGATCTCGAGGGTTCTTTTGATGCAGGGTCACGTTGAACCAGACGTCTACCAAAGGGCAAGAGGTTATCTCCTCTAAACAAATGCCGTCAAAGATCAGGTGCAACAACTTGAATAAGGGGCTATGACCCACTTGACATGGTGAGCTTGATTCTCGTGGAAAGACATCCACCGGTGCAAAGTTCTCCAATCAAAGATCAAGTGTACACAACTTGAATTAGGGGCTATGACCCACTTGACATGGTGAGCTTGATTCTCATGGAAAGACATCCACCGGTGCAAAGTTCTCCAATAAAAGATCAAGTGCAACAACTTGAATCAGGGGCTATGACCCACTTGACATGGTGAGCTTGATTCTCGTGGAAAGACATCCACCGGTGCATAGTTCTCCAGTCAAAAATCGGAGTTCAACCTCTAACATTCTCTTGTGTTTACCCCAAGAGATCCTTGAGAACATTGCATACATATATCATACATATCATTGCATAACAGGTTTCTCCCATACAGGTCTCCTTATCTTTCTACTGTTTATTTCAGTACGATGGATATGGAACAAACGGTGAAAGATATCCAAGCTCAAAACGCTCAATTCCAGCCAATGCTTCTGGCTATGGGTAAAGGGCAAGAGGATCTGAAAGCTCTTCTTCTCAAAGACAAGGGGGTCAGTCTTGAAGAAGACCACAATCTGGAGATTGATGAAGCTGACTACTCCGAAGAACAATATCCTCCCGCTGATGACAAGTACAAACAGTTGGAGGATCGTCTCAATGCTATGGAGGTTCAACAAATACCTGGCTTGGATTTAGGAGACATGGGTTTGGTTCCTGGATTGGTCATCCCTCCAAAGTTCAAAGTCCCTACCTTGGATCTGTATGATGGAGTCTCTTTCCCTAAGATGCATCTAAAGTCTTATATCCGCAAGATTCAACCATACACAACTGATCCAAAGCTTTGGATCCACTTCTTCCAAGAAAGTCTGGTAGGGGCTCAACTCGAGTGGTTCTATCAATTGGAGAGTTCTCGCATCCACACCTGGGAAGATTTAGCTAGGGCTTTTTACAAACAGTATCAGTACAATGCTGATCTTGCACCAACTCGTGTGCAGTTGCAGAACATGACCATGGGATCCGACGAGAGCTTCAAAGGATACGCTCAAAAATGGAGAGATCTGGCTGGTAGGGTGCAACCCCCTTTAACTGACAGAGATCTGATTGACATCTTCATGGGAACTTTGACTGGGCCTTTCTTCAATCACTTAATTAGAAGCTCCTCAGCTGGGTTCACCGAGCTAATACTGACCGGTGAAAGGGTTGAAGCTGGCAGCAAAAGTGGAAAGATCCAAGGAGCTACACCCTCGGGTACTCAGATAATTCCCTACAACGGAAAGAAAGAATCCAATGCAGTGACTGGTCAAAAGAGTCGTCATGGTCAACATGTAGGGGCAATCCTGATCTTTGATCCCACGCCTGTTCAACAAAAGCGGGGCAAGAGGCGTAGGGTGAGATATCAAGAAAGGCAGTACACTGACATCAACATTCCTTTGTCTCAAGCATTACAACATTTGCTGAAGTTGAAGTTAATCACGCTAAAGGATCCTCCTCAAAATCCTGATACTTCCTCTTCCAAGTATAACCCGAGTGTGAGATGTGCCTACCATTCTGACAGTCCTGGGCACGACACCGACAACTGTTGGACTTTGAAGAACCAGATTCAAGACTTGATCGATGCCGAGGAGATCAAGTTTTGACCCTCCGGAGACTCCAAATGTGATCACTGCTCCTATGCCAAATCATTGAGAGCGTCTTTGTTTCTTTGAATTTTCAAGTTGTAATCTCTTTGTCATTCAAACAATTATCTATTAATGTCAAACTCTGTTTTCATTAATGCATTGAATATGTTTGTCTTGAATTCATCCATTCGTTTTCACTACTTTTATGCTTTCTTTATGATATTTAACTCTTGATAAAAAGCTGCAATCCTTTAGAGGGAGGATGACGAAACAATACCATAATCTCATACAGTATGCTTTTAGACAGACCTTGCTGATGATGTACAGGCATTTCTTTCAATTCCCAAACACTGGAGTTATAAGGAAGATAATCCCTAGTCAACCCCTTTGAGCCAAAGAAGTAGGAGTTTTCTATTTTTAAACAAATTGAAACCTTTGATTTAAACCCGGGGCAGGGTAATCTCTCAGTTAATTCAAAAGGATGCGCATTGAAGTCACAAACTCTCAGTTTGTAATACAACGAACGACGTCAAAGAAAAGCATTCCTCTGGAATCAAAAGACAGTGATGGTTCCTTATCTCATAGGCAGTAATTACCTCTCAAAAGAGAAAAGCCCACTGAGCCAAAACCTATAAAGGAGGCTTACGAAAGCTGGGGCATCCCGCTGACTGTGATCTCGAAAACAGGGACAGTCAGGCAAAAGTTAGGGATAACAAATCAAAAGAAAGAGGTCATTACAAATCCTCAACATCATGAAAAATGTTGCAAAAGAAAAAAGGAGATGATGACTGTCTTCCAAAATTCAATTGGTGAACCATCACTCAAAAAGTCGTTCCAAACTCAAGTAGAGTGCGACGTACAATTAACTGAGCTTAGGATTGAAGAGCATCACGAAGAGCGGGTGGGTACAAATATACTTTGAGCCTTTATCCTTTGTTTCTTAAACCGTGAACCAAGCCACGTTAAAACCCTTCAAAAGTCCTAATTGAAGCATGGGTTAGTTCGAAAGCATACTGTTACAAAAAGTATCCTGACTCCTGTAAGGCTTTGCTCTAAATCTTGTGTTGATTTTGTCTTATGAAAAGTTTTCTGCTAAAAAATGCATTTTTCAAAACTTCGAGACAAACATAAACTTTGCATTACTTGAATATCACTGTTTGCATTTGGCTATTTGTTTGACAGCGAAGAAATTCATACAGCGAATGTTCAGAGGAACGAAAACTCTCTCAGTGAACAAAATCACTTCAAAAAGGATGACACTTCCAACGATAAGTCTCCTATCAACAAGGGGCATGACATGTCACCATCCAATTAACCTGGGGTAGTCCAGTCAAGGTTTCAA
The DNA here is from genome assembly GCA_948472305.1 of Vicia faba. Classification (NCBI taxonomy): domain Eukaryota; kingdom Viridiplantae; phylum Streptophyta; class Magnoliopsida; order Fabales; family Fabaceae; genus Vicia; species Vicia faba. The sequence goes on from OX451736.1 coordinate 1,039,505,814, forward strand.
CAGATCTTTCAAAGTTTAGTTAACCTGGGGAAGTCCAGTCAAGATTTCAACAAAATCTCTCAATTTGCAGATTAACCTGAGGCAAGTCTCCGTCACCATCACTTGGGGAATTCGAATGTCAATCTAAAGGGTTACGAACAGTCCAAGTTTCCTGGCAATATCACATGCATCTGATACTGGGGGCAGTGATGAAACCTCTCTAGCAGACCTGCAGTCATGGGTTTATTTCCCCAACATTTGTCAAGGATTTATTCTCCAAAGCAAATTACCTTTCAACAACATTCTTAACATATGCAGTTCAATCGACAGGTTCCTTCATCTTTTGAAGTAGTAATCATCAAGGTTCCTTCATCTTTTGAAGTAGTAATCATCAAGGTTCCTTCATCTTTTGAAGTAGTGATCATCAAGGTTCCTTCATCTTTTGAAGTAGTAATCATCAAGGTTCCTTCATCTTTTGAAGTAGTAATCATCAAGGTTCCTTCATCTTTTGAAGTAGTAATCATCAAGGTTCCTTCATCTTTTGAAGTAGTAATCATCAAGGTTCCTTCATCTTTTGAAGTAGTAATCATCAAGGTTCCTTCATCTTTTGGAGTAGTAATCATCAAAAAAATTTCTTCATCACCTGCTGAAAATACCAACCACCAACAAAATAACAGACAACTGAAAAATCTGTTTCTCTCAAGAATGAAGACTCTCATCCTTAAAACATCAGAAGATTGGTATACTCCCAGTTTCTGACCGTTAACAGCATGAAGATTCTCATCACCTCAGAAGAGTGGTACGCTCCCAATTTCTGACCCCCGACAGAATAAAGATTCTCATTCTCAAAGTGGCATATAACCTGAGTTCTTAATTCCCCAAACAGAGTTAAACTCCAGGATCCTCAGCAGAACAAGAGCTTTCTCAAAGTTGATTTCCCCAGCCGGAGAGCCTTCCAGAACTTAATTCCCCTCAGAGTCAAGCATCAAAATCCCCAGTGGAGCCAAAGCTGTCAATCCCCAGCGGAGCTAAAAACTTCCAACTATCAATCCCCAAGCAGAATGAAGACTCTCATTCTCAGGTCCTCACAGAATATTTGAATATTCTCCAGTGAAGATCTCCTCAAGGCAGGAATTCCCCAGCAGATTGGCATACAACCCAAGCTCCCGATTCCCCAACAGTGGTCCCAGGACTTCTCATCTTCAACGATCAAAAGATTCTTGCCCTCCCCTGCAGCAGTCAAGAATTCACTTTCCTCGGCAGAAGTCAAAGATCTCATTATCCAGGATTCATCTATCCTCAGCAAGACAGCTCATCAGCTTACATGCGCATTCATTACATTCATATCATAAACATTGATATAACATACATTGCATCATACATTTCATGCAACATGACTTTGTGTTTCAGCTAATATCTTACCCTTTTTCAGGATAAAGATTAGTAAGCTTCAATCTCAAGACTTCTGAAAATAGTTCACGGGTTCTCCAGTAACGGATGTTAACCTATCGCTTGTTCAGATTCTTCTCAACTTCTGAAAACAGTTCATGGGTTCCCCAGTAACGGATGTTAACCTATCGCTTGTTCAGATTCTTCTCAACTTCTGAAAACAATTCACGGGTTCTCCAGTAACGGATGTTAACCTATCGCTTGTTCAAATTCTTCTCAACTTCTGAAAACAGTTCACGGGTTCTCCAGTAACGGATGTTAACCTATCGCTTATTCAGATTCTTCACCTTTTGAAAACAGTTCACGGATGCTTCCAGATACGGATGTCAATCTATTGCTTATTCAGACCCCCAGTTCAGAGATGTCCCAAAACATGGATACCTTTCTGATACTCGTCCACTCACCAATGACATCCAATTCAACAAACATTTCCAGATGGCATCTCTAAGCCCTTCCTCCTACCAGCAATTTCCAGATGGCATCTCTAAGCCCATCCCCCTGTCACATTTCCAGATGGCATCTTTAAGCCCATCACCAAATGGCATCTTTAAGCCCATTCCCTCTACCATCACATCACCGAGTGCAAATTTTTTGGGCACTCTAGTGTCCAATCTCCTTTTACCCTCGGGTCACGAAAGGCAAATTTGCCAATCTAACTCTTCAGGTTCAAGAAGATTGAATAGGGGCAACTGTTGTACCCCAAAATTTGCCCTCCTCTTTTTTCACAAGAAATCACAGCTTCGGGTTTTCCCTGACTTTTTCAGATTGGTGTAAGAATCAGTCAAATAGATTTTTTCTTATCAGTCTATCCAAATTAGGGTTTTCATGGCTCTAGAACAGTTCAAGCAGAAGTATTAGGGTTTGGTTGAGTTGGCTCAGGTTTGATCAGGCAGGCGCTTCTGTGAAAATTAAAACAAGAATCAGGGTTTTGTGCGCATATTTCTCAGAAAGAATTAATTCTACAGTGCTTTCCAATTTACTCTGAAAGATGAGCTGAGGCATTTGATTTGAGTTTGCAGTGTTGGATTTAATCAGTGAAAAAAGGACATGTGGACGTTTGTTGTTTAGCTGTGCAATGCTTCGATTATTCGGAACGCCTGACGTTTATTGATTACTTATTTATTCTAAGTTAGAATAATTGGGATTTATTTCCATTTATTATAATTTAAGAATTATAAATGATTAAATAAACAATTAAAGAGAAATAAAAGAGAAATCCGACCAAAAAAGACTTATTTATTTCATTTTGAATTGTTTGTTACAGATATTATTTGAATACTGTAAATTCATTTACAGTCATTTACATTAATATTATTACAAATAATTGGAAATGAAATAAAGATACATCCTACTTTTCCTAAGTCTTCTACGGATGCTCCTTTGCTCATTTGACTTTTACCTGCAAAAACAAAGAAAAGAAAAGAAGTCAAATGCAGATGAAATAAAAAAAAGGCAGACAGATATTTAAAGATTCATCATTAAAAGTAACTGGCCGGAATCAGTTTGCCCTCTCTGCAAATCACAAGATTGCTCTTGGTTCACAAAGAGGGATAAAAATAGTGTTTGAAAATAAAATGTGAAATGCACAAAAGCTACCATACTGCATAAATTATCAAACATACTGCATAAATGGTCAACCAAGGAATATGCCAAAAGAACAAAATTGCCCATTTCAAAATTCAAACCAAAGTCCAAAAGGCAAACTGATGTACAAAGGCAAACTGAACCAAACTAAGCCAAAGATGCCAACCAAGTGCAGAACTGTCCAAAAGAGATGTCAAAGTTGTAACTGTCAAAACTGCCTACAAGCTAGCAAAAGCAAGACAGAAAAGCAGGAGATATGCAGAGGAAAACAACTAATACAAGCAATATTCAAAATCATCATTTTCAAGGCCAGTCACCTTTTCAGAGAAAAAGTACAGTAAGCAATATAATATGCTTTTAATCTGTAAAGAGAGAGAAGAGAGAGGGAAGTAGCTTACAGGCTTGAGGCTTAGGCTTAAGATATAAACAATATACCAGAACAGTTTCAAAGGGGAGGCAGAAAACACATAACAAACTGAACCACGAACTTCCAATACTGCCTTCAACAAAAAACACATAGCCCAAACCTGTTTTCAACTCAAAGGCTTGTAAGCTCTCAACCTGTGATCCAAAACACAAGCCTTCACCTGCTAAACTGCATCAAAGCCAGAAAAGCCATAAACCAGCATCAAGCCATACAAGCCTGAAGCCTGTCAAACTGTTAGGTTAAGCAAACAGTCCCAAGCCTCAAAACAGCCTGTTTAAACCACAAACATCAAAACCAACAAAATCATGAAAACCTGTCAAAAAGCTTCAAGCCTGTAACCTCTAAAAATCAGAAGTTCAAGCCAAGCCTAAATCTACACCAAACTAACAGCCTCAAACAAACCTGTTTCAAAGTATCAAACCATTTCACACTACTGTAACATAAACCTGTCCAAGCCTAAAAACCAAAGCCTAAAAGCCATAGCCCTTATTCAAACCAACATCAAAATCAAAGCATTCAAACCAACAGGCCACCCTCAGAGCAACCTCATCATAGGGTTTGTATATCCACATTCAGATTCAAATCAAGCATACAAGCATACAGAAGCGAGGAAAAGAAGTGTTCAGAAACAGAATAGGCAAGGGTTTTCAGATATCATCATTAAACCTAAAAAGCAAAGATAAAGATATCGTGTTTCTAGCAAGCCAACACATAGCATCGCGCCCCTCCGTCTGGCCGTCCTAAGGCGCCTCTGATCTTCTCCTCCTCCGTCTCCAAAAGCCAAAGGTATTATTTCTCCCTTTTTTCTTTCCACGCACCTCAAACAGAAACAATGGCAACATAATAATCAAGACACAGATAATAACACACAGAATCAGAAACGAATGAAAACATGCAAGATATGAAGCACGAAACCCTAACGCGTTAAAGACAGAAATCGAACCTTAAAACTATTGCCTGAGTGATCCATGGAGGGAGAAGGAGGGATGATGGCGCTTAGTGTCCATAGACGGAGAGAAAATCAGAAGCTTGAAAGAATGAAGGAACGGAGAAGAAGATGAGCGCCGTTTGTCCACTGTAACCCTAATCCCAAATGAACAAAACACTGAAACCCTACAACAATTGTTAAAACATCTTGGGCCTTGCAACATTACAAGCCTTAAGCCCTATTCAATGCGCATACCCCCCCCCCCCTTCTGATTATCATTTCAAACTTTGTTTTGGGCCATAAACCTCCCTAAGCCCATTTAACTCTTTTTTTATTTATCTATTTAAACTCATACATTTTTATTTTCTCCTTACATAAGTTAATTCATTATGTAGATAAAAAATAATACATTAAATCTTTTATACAAAATTTTATTTTTTGCATTTGAAAAATATATAAATTTTAGGTATAATTAGGTTAATAGATTTTATCTTAAACCTCTTTTAATAAATCTTTTTTCATAGATAAAACATTAATTTTCTTAAAACTTGAAACATTTTTATTTTCTTTAATTCAACCTTTTTCATGCATAAAAATACTAACTTAAACACATAAAAGCATTAATACGTAAAAATAGATTTTTAGGCATTTTCTTTTTTAAGTCTTTTGTTTGTACATAATCAACAAAAAGAATAAATAAAATACTTAATTTTGCATCAAGTCACATACACTTACACAAATATATTTGCTTATCTTTCATTCTTATACATTGCTACATTTACATTGTGATTGCGATTCAATTTGGTTGTAAATATATTTGGACACTACTCTCCTAATAAGACTCATCCCCATTTGTAAATATTTGTACCCCCATTCCCGGACACTTATTTGTAATAGCTTAGACTTTAAATTCCCGTAATTTATCGCTTTCAACTATACCATGTTTAGACCTAGGGTTTGTATGTAAATAAAATCAAACGCTAGATAACCTAATACAAGACAAATGCATGACAATCAATACACAATTCGCACTTGCACCCCTAGGGTAATCCCTCTTGTTTCCTTCTGTTGTACCCCAAAATTTTCCCTCCCATTTCCTCAACATTTTCTCATCACAAGGCCCTTGGAGCTCAAGGTCCAGTTAGGGTTTCCTCTGCTCAAGACTTCTCCTTGCATTGTTGACCCAAATTAGGGTTTGTGTTTGCACAAAGATATTTTGACCTAAAATGCCTAAGATGACTTTCATGCTTCATGTTGGACTCCCAAGTTTATCCATACCAAGTTTCAAGTCTTGATTCCAAATTTTGCCCAGTCAATTGGACAGTTGACCTAGAAATCAACTGTATTGGGGAAAAAGTCAACTGTGGCCAATTGACAGTTAAATCTCATGAAAATTGACCCACTTCAACATTATGAACTCACATGGACCGTTTGATCAAGTTTGGATCACAATTCCACAAGAAATTTGATCAGATCACCAAAAGGGCAAAATGGTCTTTTTTAGGGTTTTGACTGCACAAAGGCAATTTTTGACTGTTTGACCTAGCCAATGGCAAATCAAGCTCACATATGGATTCAAGGACCCCATGGAATTATCTTGACATGCTCAACAAGTTCAAAAGATCCCAAATACACAAGATTGACAGTTGAATTTCCCAGTCAATTGATCAATTTTGACTGTATACTGAAAAGTCAAACTTTGACTTTTTGGTCAAAATCAAGTGTCAAGATTCATTTTTCATCAAAACATGCCAAATCATGAAACTTGTTCATCAAGAAATCAAGAATTGCAAATTAGGGTTTGAAATGAAGATTTTTCATAACTTAGAATTTTTCTAAGTTATGAAAAATCCTAATTTTTTCCTAACTTTATCCCACTTTCTCACCAAGATGCATTTGGATTCAAGGAAAAGTCAAAACATGAATGTTGTAGCCTATTGCAAAATCTAAAACTTTTATTCACAAAGTTTTCCCAAAAGAAGCTTGTAGCTCAAGTTACAAGTTTTTGAACAAGGGTACCAAACCATTCTTAACTTAGAAAATTTGACCTATTTTAGGCAAGGTTTTTACCTAACTTCAAGACCATTTTTCACATACTTCCACTTGGAATTTAAATTTGCATTTCAAAGATGGATTGTAGTACACATTCCAAGCTTTCCAAAATGTCCAAGAACTCATCAAACAACCTCATGGTTAGGGAGAATCGAATTTGGCAAGTTAGGAAAAACTCACTTTGTTCATGACCAAGTTACATGTCCATAACCTTGCATTTTTGAACTCAGCATGCCTTAAGCTAGATTACAGGTCTTTTATCTCATCTACACTCCATAATTTAATGCCAATCCTTTGTGCCAAGGTGTTGTTCTATGAGTTTGGACATTATATGCAAGATTAAGCCATTTTTAGATAAAGCATTATATCCATTTTTGCAAAAGTAAACTTTATGTCAATTAGCAATCCAAGCAAGTACAGTGCAAATCTCTTTGGCACAAGTTTATAAGCTAATTACACTGATCAAGACTAAGTGGTGCAGCACATTAGCGGGGCCTCTATCAGTCTAAAACTCAACTTGAACATTTGTTGCTTAAAGTGGAAGAAAGCTAGCATAACATACAACAACTCTCATCTCAACTAACACAGGCTTAAGCAAACTTGTCAAACATATTCTAAACATCCATTCTGAGCTAGAACACGAGCCAACCATCTCCAACACCCTCTCAAACACAGAATCACCCTCAAACTTCCAAAACAGGGGACCTACTGCAGATTGAGTTCCATAGCTCAATCCTTTCATGCATTCTTGCTAAAATCACCTCAAACACATCCCACAACATCCCTTGAAGCTATTCCAAACCTCAAACACGACCTGTAACACTCCCATTCAACATCACCATTTTCATTTTTCTGTTTTGCAGGTGGAGTTCTATAACTCGATTCAGCTAGTTTCAAAGCAAAGTAAAACTTGGAATAGCATCCCTGGACATCAAGGAAGCTGTACCAATCATCACCTTGCACTGAAAGTACCTCCATCACCAAATACAACTCCAACTGAATAGGTAAGTTCATGAACTCGTATCTCTCTATCCAGGCATTGTTAGCTTTAGGTTTGTGAAGAAAATATGTCACATTCATAGCCCTGAACATGCCCATGTAATTAGTTTTCATTTATATTATGTGTGCTGTGAGAATTTAATGTCTGAACATGGAACAAAAACTAGGTCATGAATTGGGGGAGAAGAAATTCTCTCTCATCTTAGAGAGTTAAGTCAAGTTCTTTATATGTCTGGATTCGTCTTTTAATGCTCTACATTTTTCATGTTGTGAGTTTTGCTTGAAAGTCTAGGAATTGGGAGATAGAAAACGCGCGTGGATGGTTGTTCAAACATGTTCTGAGGTTGAAGATGAAGTCTTCTTGGGTTGGGCCTGAGTTGACTTTCTTTTTGCACCCTTTTGTTACTTTTACACCCCCTAAGCCCATTATGCTTATTTTGATCATTTTTTTGATTTTTCCTTTTTTGTTCTGACTTATTTATTTTTCCTCATAATATTAAAAATATAAAAAAATATTTTTTAATCATTTTTGTATTTATTAGGCAATTATTTGTTTAAATAGGATTGTACATAAATAAATACATAAACACTTTTATTTAAAAATACTAAAATAATGCAAACACATTTTATTTTCCATTTTTTATTTTATTTTATCTTCTGAAAATATTTTATATAAAATATACTTTTTTTATAAAATATTAAATATTATTATTTTGCACATATTTAATATATTTGATAAATAATACAAATGCATACATATATATTAGTATATTTAGGTTAAAAATACAAGATATATACATTTTATTTTTTATTAATATTTAACATTAAAAAATACCCTTTTAACAAATATACTTCATTTTATTTTATTTTTGTATATAACTAGTAAATATTGTACATATTAATTAATTAATACCTTTTATTTAATAAATTAGGGTTTTGCCCTAAAATACATAAAAAACTCCAAAAAAATTAATACTTTTATTTTTGTTTCCTTTATACATAAAAACACTTTTTTTCATACATATAAAAACATCTTTTGCATTTTGCATATTTATTCCATTTTATTTAATTTGTACAATTAAATATCTTGTAAATTCCCAATTTGATGTAATAGTCTAGGTTTAAATTCCTTGTCAAAATACCCCCCATTTGAACATTTGTACCCCCCTTCCCATATTGTGTTGTAATAACTTAGGAACTTTATTTTTCGCACTTTAATGCTTTCTAATTATACCATGCTAGAATTAGGGTTTGTATGCAAAATCAATTAACCAAAATAGTTTGACCTAATTTCAAAGATAAACAAGCATGAAAATGGACAACACTAATCACACTTGCACCCCTAGGGTATTCCACTTGTTGCCTTCAATAATGGGCCATATTGCATGTTAGGTCTCTTTGGGCAAAACAAAACAATCAAATGATCATAGTCCCTCGATGACGCTTTCGAAAGTTGCCTAAAAAATGATCAAGTCCCTCCAAGGAAAATTGCTCAAAGATACTTGGCACCATTGCAATTATGGTCTAAACGATGACCCGCGCCCGTCCCTTTCACATCCTAACACAAGATTGTCCACCAAATACAATGGTGGAACAAAATTGTTAAAAGGGTTAAAAAAACATAGGAGAAATCTTTGAGAAATTTAGGAGTAGACAACCTCTTAGTTGCTTGAATCAAACTTGCAAAACAAAACACTTGCCTTCTTTTCAAACCACACATCACTACACTTTCAAAAACAACTTTCAAAAACAAATGAAAACCTTTTCAAAAGACATACATCTTTGTATACATCCCAACATGGATCATTGTTGCCACCACATTGGCCTCTTTTCAAAACATTTTTCAAACCCACACACAAAGCACCATTTCAAACAATTGAAAATCAAGGCAAGTTGATCTAAGCAAGTAACTAAGAGCCTATGGATAACCATGGATAGAAAGGGTGCTAATACCTTCCCTTTCTATAATCTACTCCCCGAACCCACGAAATATCTCAAAGGTTTTTGCTGTGCTTTTTAAACCTTTCCTTAGGATAAAATAAAAAGTCTGTGGCGACTCTTGCTCAACCGAAACATTTGCGAAGACAAACGCAAAACCATAGTCAGTTCTCCCACCGTATCACAGAACTGGCGACTCTGCTAGGGAATAATTTAAAAGTGGAGTAACCTTAGGGCTTAGATCACCCTCTTGCATGACTAATTGTTTGTCTTGATTGCTTTATATCTTGTCTCTCTTGTTTGGGTTTGCAATCCTACACCCGGATTTTTGGGAAACATTCATAGATAGCAATACGTTATGGAAACTGTGCGGGGTATACCGACACGGTCGAAGCAATAACTATATTAGTGCGACATATTTGTGAGTACCGGTAACCCTTGAGTTCAATCAAGGAGATTACGGGGCCGCTGAGTGATGTCACTAAGCACTAATGACCTAGAACCTTACTTGACCATCTTGGCCTTTTATTAGGGGTAGTGAGATGACCGACTTTGGTGCAGTCCTAAGTTGGTAGATACTCGATACTACACTCATTGAGGGTTGTTTTCTTGGAATATTTTGGTCGCTAGTTAAGTGGCTAAACCAAAACAATGAACGATGAAAACAATCCAGTGATATTGAGCTCCTTAGAACCCGGTTACTATTTATAGGACAGGTTTTTAAGCCAACTACACTCAAGAGGGTACTTACCTATGAAACCCCATGCAAGCCTGAAACTAGGGTTTGGTGTGATTTGCTTGTACATATGTTTGTGCATACATCATGAACATCATAAAGCATCATATGCATTTACTAACCACTTCAAGGGTTTAGATCTTCATCTTTGTTCTTGTTTTGTAGGTCATGGAAATTCCTCGCAGAAAAACCATCCAAGTTAACCTTGTGAGAATCTCTCCTCAACTCAAGGAGCTCACCTCAAGAATTCCGGAAAGCTCGTCCTTCAGTGAAAGACATGGTAGACTGCTCAGCTTAGTCAACACCAACATTGAAGAAGACATAATGAAAGTGCTATTCCAGTTCTTTGACCCTCTTCACCACTGTTTCACTTTCCCTGACTATCAGTTGGTACCCACTTTGGAGGAATTTTCTCAACTCCTGAGAATTCCTATCCTCAATCAACTACCTTTCAACGGTACGGAAAAGGAACCAAAGCCTGAAGATGTTGCTCGAGCATTACATCTACAGCCTTCTGACATCAAGGGGCATTGGGAAACTAGAAGTGGCGTCAAAGGTTTCTTAGAAAAATTCTTGTTTGAGAAGGCACAAGAGTGTTGGAATTCATTGGACCTACATGCCTTTGAAGAGATTGTGGCACTCCTTATCTATGGGTTGGTCCTATTCCCAAATTCTGACCAATTGGTAGATGTCAACGCCGTCAAAATCTTCTTGTCTATAAATCCAATACCAACATTGCTTGGGGACATTCTTCACTCATTTTACACACGAACAATGAGAAAGAGGGGTGTTCTCATGTGCTGTACTCCTCTCCTTGCAAGGTGGTTTATTTCGCACCTTCCACAATCTGTCTTGAAGAATGACCAAGGCTCAAGGTGGTCCCAACGGTTGATGACTCTTACTCACTCTGATGTACATTGGTGTTCTCGGTCCAGAGAAAATGTCATCATCATCGACCGTTGTGGAGAGTTTCCTAATGTTCCTTTACTTGGAATCATAGGAGGTATCACCTACAACCCTTGCCTAGCTTTGAGGCAATTTGGATATGCACGAAGAGATGGCCCTCACGACATGTTGATTCCTGACCTAGTTTTTGACTTCGACAATGATGCACAAGGACTTCGCCAAAGATTCATCAGAGCTTGGGGGAGGCCCAACAAGGTTGATAGCAAGACACTGGGACACAAGAACTCCATCCCTCTTGAACCTTATCTCAAGTGGGTACGAGCCCGAGCCCAGAGTCTAATGATGACTTATCCTCATGTTCTCCCTGTGATTAAAGAGCCTGTCAAGGAAGGAGAGGTTCCCTACACCATCCTACATCCTGACATGCCTACATCGTGGGAGGAGATGCAGAAGAGTTGGATCCAACTCAAGGAGGAACAGAACACTTTTGAAGCCAGCTTCTACGCCAGTGAGAAGAAGGTTTTAGAGCTCACCCGCCGACTCCATGAGCAAGAGGCCCTCAACACCTACATTGCGCCAAAGAGGATGCGCAACGTCTTTTTACCTTGAGAAGTTGTTTTTGTAATATTTGGCCCATGGGGCATTTATGTACTAACAAATTGCTTCTTATTAATATGACGTGCGTTCTTTTTTGTTTGCAACAATTGTGAATTTCTAAAATCCTTGAATGCATTGCATAGATAGCATCTCATGCATCATGTGCATAACAGGTACCCATTTTTCTACAGGTTGCCTAATCTTCTTCGCTGTTTATTTGGAACAGTCATCATGAATCCAGACTCATCCAGTGAGCAAGCAATCAAGGCCCTTCAGGCCCAAAGTGCCC